>CAMTDV010000001.1:52647639-53373889 GCA_947069175.1 Scalesia atractyloides | reverse complement strand
TTCACCACTAACTTAGCCATATTCTTTGTCACGATCCCTCGGTCATCTTTGTTGCACTTAAACACCCACTTGGTGCCTATTTCCTTTTCTCCTTCTAGCAAGTCCACTAACTTCCAAACTTTCAATTTCTTGAACTGAGGTAACTCCTCTTGCATCGCTTCAACCCATGAATTGTCTTTAAGAGCCATGTGAATATTCTTTGTCTCCTCTTGAGCAATAAAACAGCTATACAAACACTCGTTTATCATCCTAGTCTTCTGAATCGAAGCAAATAAACAGGAACCTTCGATCACACCTCTTCTTGTCTAAACACCTACAACAACATCACTTATGATGTTCTGAACGAGATGATCTTTGTTTGCTCGTGTAGTAGCAATGGTGTCAACAACTAAATTATCTCCCATGTTTATATAAACATGTTTAAATAATTATTCTAACTCAAATCATCATTAAAATACATATATTATACAAATGTATTAACAAAATGTCATGAACTTGTAATAGTTTTAAACATTCTTAAAATGGAAACTTTATTATCACTTTTAAACGAAATTTTTAAATCATAACTTTTATTTAATAACCTATAACTTATATGATCATCTTTAAAATATTAAATCATGTTCATGACTATTTTTGTTAATGAATCTTGCTAATCTAAACATGCATGTGTTTAGATCATCTTTTTATTCATAAATTTGCAAGATTCAAGTTTACTAGTTTATAACAAATTCAAGATCATCCAACATCATCAAAGAAACCACATAATTATGTTAGTGATTATAGTTTTATTAGTTTTTTTCAAGTGGATTTTTAAATATGTCATAAGATTATCTTGTGCATTTTTATAAAATATAAAGTATAAGATTAGGTTAAGAATCTTACTACTAGCACAAGGCTAGGAATGATCTGAAAGATGAAGAAAATGTGTTGATCAAGAGTTCCAATCTTCAAAGTAAGCCTTCTAATCTTTGCAAAATCCTTAGATCATCCTTAGATCTTCATGCATGCTTGAATTCTTTGCGGTTTTGAAGGTGAAGATGATGTCTTGGCCGATTTTTAGGAGCAAAAGGAAGTGTAATGTTGAGTTTTGGTGTATGGAGAATGAAAGGAAATGTATGAATGGAAATGGGTTTGTGTTGTAATCTAGTTCTTACACCACTTACACTAAACCATTTCCACAATTAGCCAAGACATAATATTAGTGATTAGTGGCATGGTGGATGACACTAAATAGCCGTGAGTTGGTTTTATATATATTTTTTTATAAATAATATGTAATTTTATAAACTTTAATAATTTTATATATAAGTTTTTATAAAAACTAATGCCCCAACACTTTAAATTGATGGTATAATATGTCAAAATAACTTACTAGTCTTATTGATTCGTTGTTCGGTTGATAAAGTTGGTCCGGGTCTTGTACGGGTAAAATACTGACATATTGTGTTACTTATAAATTTTATTTACACAATATTTCTAGTACAATTCTCATTGTCCCGTTAATTAATTTAGTTCTTCAGACTAATAAATTTGTTATTTTGAGTGGAGTTTTGGTATCGGCTTTGTTGTCAGCTTCTTACTGAACAAACAGTATAGATTTGAATAATAAAATGTATATATCGGTTTTATACTATTTCTAACACTCGTTATTATTCGTTAGCTAAAAATATTCATTTTTGGGTTTTCAGACATTTGCTGTTTTTGTGCCGCGGAATGCTGTATTTTGCTGCAGACTTGGACAATTTGGTGTTTTAAATAAAGTTTTATGATATAACAATGCCGACAATCTTATGTTCTAATTCTGAAATATCAGACTGTACTGTAACCAGTATTGATATTTATTACGCGTTCGCGTCTTTGTCATCCGTCTAGGATATGGTTTTATATATTCGTGATTGTGACGTATCCAATATCATACCAAGCTATGATTTGGTTAAATTCCTAGACTTTTAAGACTTAAAACTATAATTTAAGCCAAATTGTGCGGTAAATAAACAATGTAATAGTTGTTCAAGTTGTACAGAATTACCGGAAGTTTGCGAATTATCACAGTTTTTAGATTAAAAACCCTTTTATTCGGTGTTCCATGCACATAACCTAGAAAGTATCCCTCGTCAACTACCTCCCATAATTTTTGCTTATATTTATTTTGCACAATGGTGCTGGGTGTTCAAAGCCTTTCAAGTTTGGTTTCTTGTTAAACATAAGTTCGTGACATGTTTTGTTAAACCGTTTAACCGGTAAAACTTTGTTTAGGACATAACAAGTTGTGTTCACAACTTCTCTCCCCAGAAAAAGAACTGGAAGCTTTGAATCAGAAAGCATAGTCCTAGCGGCTTCAATCAATGTCTTGTTTTTCCTCTCAGTGACTCCATTCTGTTGAGGTGTATAAGGAGCATAATATTGATGATTAATTGCCTTGATGAAACAATAGAGATCTAGAATCTGATTCTTGAACTTCATGCCATTACCACTCCTTATCCTCTTGATCCATGCATCATGGACATTTTCCAATTTTGTAAAAAAATCTATCAGCATCTTCGTTGTCTCATCTATTGTACCTAAAAAGAAAACCCATGAATATCGTGAGTAATCATCTATGACAACCAAACAATAGTACTTTGCACCTATTCTCCTTACGTTCATTAGACCGAATAGATCTAACGAAGTAATTCTTAAGGGGCATCTATGGAATTTGTTGTTTTGGACTTGTGAGGTTTCTTATGTTGTTTTCCCTTTTCACATGGAAGACATTTATCTTCCATATGAAGCCTCTGCATAGCACCCCTTCCACTAAACCATTTTTAATTATGTAATTCATCTTTCGGTAGTGGATGTGGGCCATGCATCTGTGCCATAGCATTGACTTAGCCTCAAATGCTTTTGACAATAAACACGCCACTACAGTGGAAGAATCCTTAGCACCCATGTCCATGAAATAAGTGTCATTTCTCCTTGGTGCTCTCATCACTATCAATCATCCAGTATTACCAAACCCGGTTTCAACACCAAAGCTTCAGACTTAGTAAACTGGACCGAGTGACCCTTATCGCAGACTTGTGACACGCTCATCAGATTGTGCTTAAGCTGCTCGACATAGTTCACTTTGTCCAATGTGATCTTCCCGTTGGTCACTTTTCCTTGACCTGTAATATGCCCTCCTTTAGTACCTGCAAAATTCACGTAACCTCCATCTATGTTTTCAAACTCAGTCAACAATCTCGCATCCCCCGTCATGTGCCTAGAGCAGCCACTATCAACATACCACAAGTAGATAATCCTCCTTAGCAGCTCTTGCACAACCCAAAAAAATTAGTTAGATTGGGGGACCAAATCCTTAATGGTCTTGGCCTTGCAGATTCATCAACCACCGAACATTCATCCAATATCCATCACTCCTAACTGAAGTCTTGGGTCTCAGACCTGTTGATGGAAATGGTTTTTGATTTCCACTTGATCTCTGGTCCTAAGGTTTCCTATGCATGTTTGGACTTTATAACCTTTGGAAATTTTGGTTTTGATTCCATGAATTTCGATTGTGATAATTTCTAAAGCCATCGTTATAAAATTTCGACTACCAACATTCTAATATTGAGTTTGATATTGACCTTGACTTCTGAAATTACTTGATTGGCCATTAAAGTTATTCATTCTTGGTGAACTACTTTTAGGTCTTTCATATCTGCCTGGTATAGATTAAGGCTGAAACCTTTGTTAATTTTTTGAAAACGAGGAACCTGTTGAGTTCCTTAGTCAGCCTTATCTACACCAACAGCAACACTCTGTTCCTTAGGAGCAGATGTCTTTGGTGAGTTAGAAACTTTTGGCTCACCATCACCAATCTTTTCTGGTGATTTTCTCTCTTTCTCTCAGTCACTTGTGCTTCATTCTTTTTGTTAGGATAGTAGCTAGTTACATGTCCCTTGGTGTGACATTTGAAGCACTATCTTCTAGCCGAAGACTTCTTAATTGAAGTCTCTGGTTTAGATCCATCCGGTGACGATGATGATGATGATGATGTCCTTGAAGGATCTTGTTTAGTTTGGTCAATTTCTGATTTTTCTGTGTTTTTATTTTTAGCAAATTGCACATTTGACTCACTATCAATAATAGTGGTTTCTTCTTTCATATCACTCCCTTTAACAAAATTAACCTTTTTAACAAAAATTTGCCTTTTATTCTTAGGGTGTTCATTATTTGTTTTTAAAACCGGTTCCCTGTTATTATCCTTCTTGGCACTTACATCATCATGTTAAGACACACCCACATACGCTGATGTATAACTACTAGGTGTAGTTGACCCAAAGTCTGTCAGCTCTTCTTCGTCTGGAAAGAAAGAATAGTCATGACCAAGAGGTGGTGGAACTTCATTGAAACCTTGGAAGCCCACACTTGTCTTGTCATTACTTTTCTTCAACCCATTCATCATGTGTTTCATTAAAAAGGATGAATCTCTGAATTGACTCCATTTCTTTTCAAGTTCACAAATTTTGAGTTGTGCTTCTGACAACTCTTTACATTTTTCAAAAATATCTTTTGTTTTCTCACTCATCGTATCATGTGCTAAGTCAATAATTTGAAGTTTTCCATTTATTTACAGGTTAAAATGTTGATTTCTTCTTCATAACCCTTAATTTTCTTCAAATATAATGACTCATTTCTTTTTGCGAAAAAGTTTGATTCTTATACGCTCCAGAGCTCATTTACCAGACTTTCGTTTTGTTTTATTAACCTGTTAACTTCACTTTGCAGTTCATGACATTTTAAGAAAACAGAAATAACAGGGTTAAAATATACCTCTCTAGTTGATTTGCTTAGATCAACCATGAAAGCAGAAAATCTGCAACCATCTTCTTATCTGTAGCATCCTTTTCTACAATCGACTTTACGTTTTCTTCCTGAACTTCAGTTGTCTGATCATCATCAACTTTTCAGCTGCAGTCTTTTGCTTTACCTCAGCATCAGCCTTTACTTCTGCATCGTCAACTGGAGCCATGAAAGCCTGTATGGCATTTCATCACTTTCCAGACGAACACTCCAATCATAAGAACCTTCCATAGCAGTAGAGATCAAGGCCTTTGATCTAGTATTAGTTGATGCATTCCTGTTGCTTGAACCATAACCAGGAGAATCTTGAAAAGATGAGTTAGAACGAGATTCAATCTTAGGTCTTTGACATTCTCTAGCAAAGTGTCCGTAATTTTGACAATGGTAACACATCACTTTAGACTTGTCAAAACCTACATTCTTTCCAATGGTAACTCTTTTTTTTGAAGATGTTTTGATAGAGCGTTTGTGAGGCCTAAGATACCATTCAACAAGTGTATGTAAAATACGAATTCAAGACTCTCAAAATATGATAGAACACCTGACGCATTGGAACGTTGTTGAAAGGTTTCTCCATCTTCTTTAATAAAAGTAAGTACCTCAACAATTTCCGAAAATAATTTCAACAAACTTATGATGGTTCTATGTTGAGAACCCCATCGTGTGTCCGGGTCGGGCAAGGGAAACCTCTTGGTTTAATCCTTTACCTGTGTTAATTTCACCCGCTAGAATTTTGTTTTCCACTCTCTCTTTTTTTGCCTCCAACATCATATCTTTTCTTTTGCAAGAAGCACCAACCATATTAACAATCATGCCAAGAGTTTCATAAAATTCTTTAACCCCATCATGCTTTTTTGCTACAGCCACAATCACTAACTGAAGTTGATGAGAAAAGCAGTGTATGTAATGTGCTAATGGATTGTCTTTCAGAATTAAAGCTTTTAATCCATTAAACTCTCCCCGCATGTTGCTTGCACCATCATAACCTTGACCCCTGATCTGTTTAAACAAAAACAAAAAATAAAATATAATGATACGACATATAATCTTTATTATAGTTTTTGTAAGGAAATTATAAAACATATAACTTACTTGATCTATGCTTAGCTGGTTATCGGCTAGTAAAGACACAATGACTTCTTTAAGAGTTAAAGAATATGTATTCTTCACATGAGCAACTCTAATTAAACTCTCTTTAACAACTCCGACCCTATCGACATATCTCACCACTATGGCCATTTGTTCCTTTAAGGGCACGTCGCTAGACTCATCTACTAACAACCCAAAGACATTGTCTTTAATTTCTTCACAAAGCATTTTTGTTACTTCTTTGGCATAGCAATCGACAATCTCTTTTTGAATCGATGGAGCCGTCAACTTATTATTCTTTATGGCCTTCCCTAAAGTGTACTTACCAATATTTGGGTTGTTCACACTAATCAACTTTAAGACCGAAAGAAATATACCTTTATAAAGAGACTTTTCAGATTTGTCATGACCACGAAACGGTAACTATTTTCTAAACAAAATCTTGCACTACGAACAGAACCCATTAATCGATACCGATTTCCAATCCTTCTTTCCTTGTTAAGCCGTTTTTCATTCGCATCATAGGATCGCTTTTGGTTCAAGAGATTTTCACATTTTTGCGCCGCCTTATTATGTATACTATTAACTAACCCAACATGTTCTTTTAAGACACCCGGTTTACCCCAATTACAAAAGCCTCCACTTACAAAAGTCTACCTTCCACCTTTATTACCAACACTTTCATTAAACAAATAACAACATAAACAATATGCTTTTTCTTGTTTAGTGCTATACTCCAACCAATGATATTTATCAAACCATTTAACATTAAAACGTCTACGACCCTAGAATAGTTTGTCCATTTAAAGTCATGACCTCATTGTTGAAAAGCCTTTTCAACAAGATACGCTCTTCTTATGTCGTCTATTTGATTTGGATGATAACTAATAGGTGGTCTATCGGAGGGATCCGAAGGAAGATCATTCAATTCGATTTTGTTTCGTGTTGAATCCGAAGTAAAAATTGGACTCGGAGTTGGACTGAGCATATCAATACTATTATATGAACTTGGACAAATATCTTCATTTTCTTGCTTATCATCAACAATATTTGAACTATGAGTTGGACCCAAATCATCATTTTCTTGGAATTTTCGTTTAAAAAGACTACTAATAAGAGTTTGTTTTTTCATCTTTCAACTTCCAAATTCCCTAATTTTATAACACAAATAAATTAAACAATAAGCATAACTGAATTACAACATATTTTTAAGCATAACTAACATATAAACGACTGATTTACAACCTAAACAAGAACACCAATAAATCAACCCTATTGTATATATGTAATTTGAATATAAGGCAACATATAAACAAAAAAAAATGATAACATTATTTGTAAACGTTTTAATCAATTTAAGTTATCTGGCGGTGTTTGATGCTAATTATTAAAGTGTAAAAGTTGATTATTGAAGTAGGAAGTGAAGGGAGGCTAGATATTTTGATACACTAAACATTAATTAAACAAGTATAGTATAATATAGTAGTATAACTAAGAAGAGAAGGAGGCTTCCACCTGTAACATGTTGTGATGGATAATAACATGCAGCAGCAACAAGTATAATTTGGATTTAGATCTCCAAATGGGATGGGCCCCACACACGCAACGTCAACCGTCCACCTCTCTCAAACACACATTTATTCCCCCTATTCCTATTCCTTAAACACCCACACAAACAAATAAAATAAAATTCGGACCACTGATTTTAGAGAGAGATCGAACAACAAAGATTCAAATTCAGACATCAGTAGAGAGAGATCGAACCAGTGATTTTAGAGAGAGATCAAAGTCGAACCAGTGATTCAGCCGACGGCGACTAGGCAGCGAACTGCTCCTCAGCTCCCGCTCTGCTGCTCGTTCTTCTCAACTCTTACTCGTTCTCAGCTCCTACTTATGGCCTCATGCGGTAGTGTTGTGGCGCTCTACTCCTCAGGCTCAGCTCCTGCTTGTTCTTTTAATATCACTTCTGAGGAAGTGAGGGTTAGGGTTGAACTGGTCTGGTGAACTGGTGAACTGCTCGTTCTTTTATTTTTTGTTCAGTTGTTGGGTTGGGTTGGGACTTGGGCTATAATGGTTGGGCTTATAAGAATAGGGTATTTAGTTGGGTAGTACAAAATTATTTGGGCTTTGAATAGGGGTAACATAATAATTCTTAAGGGGCAAAGAAATCCGAAAACCCCCAAAAAAATTTTACACTATCGTCGGCTATGTTCGCCCCTGTTCATGAACCTCTTGACACTTCTAGAGATCTTGACCATCTACCATTGTAAATCCATCTCCTTTAGGTCATCAAGGTTAATCTGATCATAATCTTCTTCAAAAGTAGCAGGATCAGATATTCTTCCCTGAATGTAGTTCTCATATGAGGCAACAAAAGAAGCAAGCAAGGCAAGATGTTCTTCAGTATCCTTGACACTCAGAGGCATAGACCTTGTACTGCTGTTATTATTGCTAGATTGTTGTCTCTTTACCCATGATGATCCTCCTGAAGCAGCTACAAAGCATACATCACCATCAACATTTGTCACCGCATGCTCATTTTCACATGAGAAAAATGCAGTTGCTGAATCACTTGAAGCATTATTGAAAGATGAAGATGGAATCCCTTTAAAAATTCCCGGATCTTGAACCTGATCATATCCAGTTTCCTTCTTTTTCATGTTGAGCTCATAAGCTCTCAGCTTCCCAACAACTCTTCTAAATCCATATTATCATAATCAGCTTCTCTTTTTATCATGAGAGTATAGATATCCCACTTTGTAGGTAGAGCATCTAGCAACTTATCATTTATCTCCACATCAGTGTATCCCTCTATGTCATAATTGTCCGTTTCTGACATTAGATGATAGTATCTCGTGATGATATCTTCGAGGGACTCATTTCTCATACCTTTAAAGACAGCAAATTGCTTCTTCAGCAAGTCAACTTTGTTTTTCTTCAAATCAAGATTGCCCTCATACCTCTTCTCTAGAGCATCCCACATCTCCTTCAAAGTAGTATATCGCTTGAATGTATGTTTGATGCCATCAAGTAAAGACATCTTTATTGCAGCTAAGTCCTTCTTCTCAGACTCGTATATTCTCTTATCTGCCTCTGACATGTTTACATAGGCAGTGGCCCATTGTCTGCCTTCAAAGTCATGAGTTGGGTTTATGTACCCATCTTGGACACAGATCCACATCCGTGTAAATACAGATCCACATCCGTTTGTTAGTCATGCCTGCCATATGCTCCATTCTCAAAAAGTCGTTCAAGTTTGACATATTCGACATTTTTACCGAACTTGCTTGGTAAAAACGTTTAAAACTTGTCCAAAAAGTGTGGTTACCAATTTGTACCGTTAGACTCGCCTCAACAATACAAATCCAATGATATATAATGTATGAGGTCTTTTTTTTGTTACCAATTTTTTTTGCCCTAAAAATCACAGGAGTCTAACCGTGCAGACAGTTTGTTAGGATTGTTTACGAATAATTTTCCATTCATGAAAACGTTAATTTTCAAACACGTGAGCTGGTTAACTCAGAATAACAATCCGAAATGAAAATTCAGAACAGTGATTCGAGATACCAATTTGAGATGGTAATTCGGAACCGTGATCCGAGTGGTAATTCGGAACAGTGATCCAAGATGGTATTCGAGATGGTCCGAGATGGGTCCGAAATCATCCAAAATGGTCTAATTCGAAACAGTATCCGAGATGGTTATCCGAGATGATTCGAGATGCACTATTTTGATACGAGATGCACTGTTCTGATCCGAAATACAACCTTTTTGGATCCAAAATGCACACTTTTTGATCTGAAATGCAGACATCTTACGGAGATGCCTTGCTGATGATCTGAAATACTAACTCTTTATCCGAACTCCTTGCTATTTATCCGAGAACAACAACAAAACCCTAGAACAACCTTCAAACTTCGAATCAGCCATCAAAAAGTCCAAAACTTCAACTTTTTCTGTTGTAACGATTCTGAACCGAGCAAAACAAGAGCCTAATGCTCTGAGACCACTTGTAGGTCCCCTAATCCATATAGATCTTCACAGAATCGTCTATCCAACCTAGAGTGTGGAATCCTCTAGATCATATTATCACAAAAATATGAGTAGAAACAGAAATCACTATAAACCCGATCTTTATTGGTTATCTATCACAACGATTACAATCAATCTAGATCACACGAATTCGTCCAAGCCAATCTCTCTACGAATTCTCTCTCAACTCTCTTTAAAGTGACTAACTGAGCACCCTAAACCCTAATCCAAAACTCTATTTATATAGAGACATATTTGCAACTAGGCTAGGATTTAACCACATGGGCTGCGAATTGCGCCTAGCGCAATTCACCTACCATTCCCTATAGTGTGGGTCTGGTTTGGCCCAATCACTCCTAATCAACTACTACAATGCTAAACCCCTAAATGTTTATAGTTTTACTAATTACAAGATATCCAAAGACCAAATCTAAGCTGTTGTCACAAATATACACCAACAACATCAATGTCCATATTTTCTTGTGACATTCCACTTTCTTCTTGCTGAACTACTGCCATTGGTTGAGTTGTGTTTTCTATTTCTGGTGCCCTGCATACTTGATCTTCATCATCTGGTGAGTTGTCAAGTACTTCCACCTGGTTGTATATTTCCTCATGCTTCTTCCGGTATGGTGAGTCTTGAGCTATAAAACATAGCATGCTCTTTGTTAAGGCTGGCACATCATTGGCAGATGTCCAAGCTTTTTCTTCATACCAAGGCTTCATGATTGGGATTTCAATAATCCTTCAGTTAGAGATAATTCCAGGCTTCTCTCTTTAAAAGTCTCAGCAATGATTATTGCCCAAAATCTTAGATGTGGCAGATGTGTTTTAATTCTCCCAGTTTTAGTGAATATTGACTTTCTCAATATATTAAATATCTTAGTTCCATAATCAACATGGTACCCAGTTATGAGTCCATACATGATTGTTAAAATAGAGGTATTAATTTGATCAACACCTCCAATTTTAGAGGTTAGACCCTTGTTAGGAGTTTCCATTAGAACTTGCTAGAAGGCAGGTAGTTGCTTCCTCTTGGAATGTCGGATTCTACTGATCTTATCTTTGTAACCAAGATACTTGAATTGCCGCAATAAATCCCCCTTTTTCTAGTGCACTAATGTATTGACTTCTAATAGGCAGTTCCAACCATTCCCTGATCTTCTTTGGTGTAATTGTTACCAATATGTTCCACCATAGATGAATTTTCATCTCTTCATCATTTGTCTCTTCAAGGGTCTGAAGCAGTTGTTGTTGAAGAATTTCATGTACTTCTTTGGTTTTGGTCATTGCTTGCTTCAGAGGACAGTTCAACAGGAAGTCAACCAAAATTTGACATATTTGATCATATAGCCTGTCTCTAAGGGGCAGAAAGTCATCTTCTTTGATAAGAGAAACTTCATGTTTTATAGTAGGAATTTAAGGTTGACGGATGTTGATGCAGACATGGTGAATTTGGGATGAATTTTGTTTTTCAAAAATAGAGCTTTAGGGTTTGTAAGTGGGTTCTGAAGGTGAATGGTTATTCTTCAAAGTTTGAATGGGTATTTATATGGTTTGTGGGAACAAAGCTATCATGGGTTAGTTAGTATTTAACTTTATCTAACCATTTTAAAATTTTTGGTATATAAAAAAATGGTTTATATAAAAAGACTTGTTTTTAATTGGAGAATACTAACGACCAAGTTGTACCTTTATCTCTTATGGGACCTTTGGAAAAAAGGTCGAATAGAATTCCTGAAATTCTCTGAGGAGGTGTACGTTTCTTCCCCCGTTTTGAAAGTCTAAGATGTCATCAGAAAATCTGGTATCCGGTGACTAATATCAAAATTCGGTTATTCTCATGTTATTGTATTAGAAATTCATTAGAATGCATTAGATTTTTTTGAGATGAGAGTGAATAAGTCAAGGAGAGAAGTTCGTACTTACCTTGCAATTTCAGGAAGACTTGATGCAATTATCCTTTTTATCCATAAGAGTTTATGTTTTCTTTAAAGATACGAGAAAGAGAAATAACATGAAATGTAAAACTCAAAGTGATATCATTCATAATATTTTATTATCACTTTTCCCCTTTTATTGTTTAGAATTGCCATCAGAATGTATCAGAAATCTATCAGATTTTATCAGAATTCTTAACAGATTTTACCAAAAATTATATCAGATTTTAATAGAATTTTATGATATTTTATCATACTTTTGTTTTAGGATCTTAAATGATATTCTATCCGATATAGACAAATTTTGTAGATCATCTTTCTTGAAAAAGTTTATTAGCATCCTAGTTTCCCCATTTTCCTTTTCCCTTTCCATTTTTAAAGAAAACATGCAAAGTAAAAAAAAAGTCTTATATATATATTTGTGTATGAGAGAGAGAGAGAGAGAGAAGAAAAAGATAGAAGAACAAAGTTTAAACAAGACAAAAGTATTCATTCAATCTCATAAATCATGGCAATGAAGGCCCAAAGTTGTATCTCAAGTCCGGTGTGGTTGGCAGCTAGCACAAGTTGTGCGTTGTGGAAATTCTCTTGAAATATATCTCAGCTCTGGGATACCAGACTTGAACTCCTCCAAAGTCTAGCTAACTTGTGATCACCTTTGTTAGGAAATGTGGATATATCAAGAATGGTTGGCTAGAATACATGTTGCTCACAAAATCTCTCATAAGATAATGAGAGAATGCACTAGTTCCATTAGCTTGTAGGAGATCTCGTTTAAGTTTACAGTCTTCTTTTAGAAGCATATCCCTAGCTGAGTGACTAGAAACTGCCATGGTTGAATGAAACTGGATTGACCAATGAATCTCATTGGTCCAAACACTCTATACCCCATTTGCTCTAGGGTGTTCTCCAGCTGCTGGTGGGAGAAGGTCAACATGTTGTTGTCATCATGGAGGTGAAGTACCTCCCTGATGGTGTACTCTTTCAAGATGATAGGCGTGTTCATCACCTATCCCTATGGTGGCAGCCTTCCCTCATGAAAGATGAGCATGGTGGTGAACCAGAACTCCTACAAGATATTTGGATGTATCCAGATATTGGTAGTCAGTGCCAAACCTAGGGGGTTGTTGATCAACATGGCAAGGATGATGTTGCACATTTCCCAAGCCTGGCCAGCGACGTCCATCTGGACCCTTAAGTTAAGACATGGGTGATAGGCAAAAGGAAAGTGGGTTATGTTGATTTGATCAATCTGAGAGGTTAGGGTTTTGAGTGTGGAAGATGAAAAGTTGTGGTTTAGGGTTTCTGAGCAAGGTAATGGAGATGAAAGTGACTTATGATAGAAACAGATTACCAAGTGGTAGTTATTAATAAGTGAAAGTACATCTATGCCATAAATGACACCTACCAACTTAGATTTTGTATCTCCATTTCTTTTTATTGTGAAGATCTGGTGACAGAGGCATAAAGGAATGTTTAGAGATGGGCTTCTCCTCGTTTATGATTTAGGCAGTTAGGATCTGTGAAATGCTCATCATTGAGTATCTAGGTGTGGTTTATATCTTTCTAAATATAGATGAGTAAGCAATGAATGTTAAGAGAGAGTGTAGACAAGTATTTAATTTGTTGCTTAGATCTTTTGTTTTATGACGCAAGCTAAGTTTCATTGAATGATTTCGAGTTACATTTATCCTATTTTATCTATGAAATAAGAAAATTAAATGAAGAAAATGAAAAATGAATGAAGAAAATGCGTACAAAATGAACTGATGATACGATATGCATGCATGGAAGAAGTATGTTTGGGAAAAAAATTATTTTCTGACGATTACCAGAATTTCTGTTGACTTGGTCTGAAATCTGATAATTTCTGATAATTTTACCAGATTTCTGGTAAACTTATGAGATTTATGATAAGTCATCAGATGTTTCATCAGAATTCTGATCATTTTTCTGATTATAAGAATTTCCTTCATTTTGTGATAAAATATCCTCTGAGGTTTCTTCATATTTCATATTAACCATTCCCAATTAGCTGATAAAAAATTTGTGTCTTTTCTCATCAAAACGTTTTGTAAGAATGTCAACAATTTGGTTTTCAGTTGGCAAAAAGTACATTTCAATATTACCTTTCTCCACATGATCTTTTAGGAAGTGATATCTGACATCAATATGCTTTGTTATGGAGTGATAACCAAGATTTAAAGTTATTGCAATAGCACTCTTGGAGTTACAAAGAATGGGAACTTTTGTCAGATGTACACCATAGTCCCTCGACTGAGTTTGCATCCATAACACTTGTGAGAAACAACTTGCTACTACTACTACATATTTTGATTCAGTTGTAGATGTGGATACACAGTTTTGCTTCATACTTGCCCAGCATACTAATTTTTCTCCCAACATCTGGCAAGCACCAGATGTGCTTTTTCTTTCAAGTTTGCATCCTACATGATTTGCATATGTGTATGCAATTTAGTCTAGATTCGTGCCTTCTTGAAACCATAGACCAAGATCAGATGTTCCTTTAAGATATTCAAATACTCTTTTGACTGCTTTTAAATGGGACTCTTCAGGATTACATTCATATCTTGTAAGAAAACAAGTTGAAAAATGATATCAGGATCAGAATCAACTTTGTTTTGTTAGTGCATATTGTGTGTGTCCGCCACTGTATGATTAGGCTATATAGAGCATGTGTTGAATATTGTGTAGTTGAGAGTGAGATACAAACATATGACACTTTGGAGAGGACGAAACTTTGGAGAGACCAAACTTTGGAGAGGACAAAACTTTCGAGGGGACGAGTGCTCATACTCATGAATGAGGACTCATCTGCACGGATGACTCATCTGCTCCAAACTGGTCATACGCTCCAAAGCACATGTCTATAAATATGAAGTCATGTATTCGAGTTTCGTAAGTTTGGGGAATCACTGGACAGACCTCAAATTTCTCTCCGGCTTGTAAAATGATGTATGCTCTTTCGGTATTAATGGAAGCTTCTATAATCATGTTAATCAAAATGTTACGATGTCGAAATTTCTACCGAACTAGCTGTATCTTATCCAAACTTCCGTCTAAACCGTTGTTCCGGATCGTAATAGTGGTATCAGAGCTACGGTACCGATTTAGTCCATCTAGTTGTTGATTGAATCACCTACGCTTATGATTTATGGGTTTCTAAATGTAAACCATCAAATTGAAGGTTAATTCATGGATGGAATTTGAAATTGAAGACACCGTTACATTAAGAATTGATTTTCGTTCATGTCTATAAAGGATTCATCATCAAATTCAAAGAAACGAAGTTTTTGGATCGAAAAAAGTTAAACAGGAGCGTTCGAGCCAATGAGTCAGTTTTGTGCGGATGAGTGACTCGTCCTCAAGAATGAGTCATCCTCACGAATGGCTCATCCTCGCGAATGAGTCATCCTCTTGAAGGAGTCATCCTCACGAAGAGTCATTTGCTCGAGGACTCTCACGCGCGCAAGAGAATAAAAGTTAAATACGGGTTGCTATGGGACACGTGGGTATTTTCGGAGAGAATAAAAGGATGATGAATTCATAGAAATGATGTTGATAGAGAGTGGGGTAGTTACGGAGACCTATTCATAATGATTATCTTCAAGTAAAGTGACTATTAATGGGCCAAAATTGTTAAATCCGCAAGAAACCTGAATTTGCCTATTTTAGGGAAAATTTAGTGATGAACAGGTCAGAATTTGCCAATTATGAGGGGGAATAAAATTTTTCAAATATTATAACATTTTTGGAAATTCAGACAGGAAAAACGTGCAACAGTATTCGGGTGGTTCAGACTCAAATTGACTGGGGATGCATAAGATCTTGGATTCGTTAGTCCATGATCACGGAAAGTTCGGATTTTTTAGATCGTGATAAGATTGATGTCTAAGGGCTTGATGTCCGAGTCTTCGTACAAGCCGGTTAGCAGGATTAGCGTCAGGAAAATGCACTTGTATTGCCGTTACTTCTAAGATTTCAGAGAGTCTTCTAAAATTTACATGAAAGCTTTGTGATCTCCAAAGTGTCAGAATGTTTGGGCTTCGAGCAAATGAGTTGTTTACCGGACTAACCGCTGGGGAATGATGATGTTTGTTGATTAAGTTGCTGTTGGGACTAACGGAGAAGGCTATATATTTGCTATCATGACTAAAGAATAAGAATGTGAATTTGATCATGGAAAAATGTTTCTCAGATCAAAGTGTGTTACCAGATGATTTGTTATCTGATGAAGATTTCCTGATTATGGAGATTACAATTTATACTGATCAGTCAATGCAATTGAGCATAAAGTTGATTACAGAAGATGTGATTTCAGATTTTTGTGGATATTCACAGACTTGAAGTTTACTAGTGTGGTGTTTGAAGTTTCTATCAATTGCTGGTTGATTTTTGAAAATTAAGAGTTTGAACTATGAGAGGTAAACCAAAAACCGAACACAGATGTGGTGAAAGTTAAAATAGAGAAGCTACATTGTGTTATTTCAAGTTAGTGAATATTCATGAAGATTGCAGTTAAGCAAATCAGAGGAGGCCAGGAACTATGCGGATAGAGAACTAAAGAGTGGATTCATTTTAGGGGGAATGTATTGGTTATAATGTAAACCCGAATTTTCATTAAAGGGGGAATTAATTGAAGATATTCACAGCACTTGATTGAAGTTGCAAAATATTCAAACACGGCTTCCGTATTTGAGGATCAAGATTCGACAATGACGTACAAGGGGGAAACTGCTAGTACATATTGTGTGTGTCCGCCACTGTACGAATAGGATAGATAGAGCATGTGTTGAATATTGTATAGTTGAGAGTGAGATATAAACATATGACACTTTGGAGAGGACGACACCATTCGAGAGGATATCAACCTTCAAGAGGACGACACTTTGGAGAGGATGACACTTCAGTCTAGACCACCATTCCAGATCCTAACATGTTTCCTGTGGCCATGGGAGTTTTTTAAGATGAGCAATTTTCAAGTGAGTATGTTCTCAAAATTATTCTGACATATTTTGATTGACTCAAGAATATGCCTCTCACTTTGTTTTTTTACTTGAAGACCTAAGAAGAAACTTAACTCACCCATCATGCTCATTTCAACGTGATTGGTCATTGAACTTTCAAACTTTTTGCAAAATTTTGGATTGGTTGATCCAAAGATGATGTCATCAACATATATTTAGACTAACAAAGTGTGCCCTTTGTGGGTTTTAAGAAACAGGGTTGTGTCAATTGTACCTTTAGTAAAGCTAGAATTGATTAGGAAGTTTGAGAGTGTTTCATACTATGCTTTTGGAGCTTGCTTCAACCCATACAAGGCTTTGTTTAGTTTGTAAACATGTTTTGGAAATTTTGGATCAACAAAGCCTTCAAGTTGTTCCACATATACTTCCTCCTCAATCTTACAATTTAAGAATGTTGATTTCACAACCATCTGATAAACTTTGAAGTCTTTAGATGCTGCATAAGCAAGGAAATTCTGACTGCTTCCATTATTGCAACAAGTGCAAAGGTTCATCATAGTCTATGCCTTCTTGTTGACAATAGCCTTTAACCACTAGTTTTGCTTTATTTCTTATTATGACACCCATTTCATCAGATTTGTATCTAAATACTCATTTTGAACCAATAAGAAACTTGTTGGTTGGTCTAGGTACCGGATTCCATACTTGACTCTTTTCAAATTGCGTAGATAAGTCATTACTAATGTGTATTTTCTGGTGATTCTCCATAACTCTGATCATTTGATCCTTTTATTTTGAATGGCCGCTCCAGATTATCTACAGTATATGACCGACTTTTGTGTGGTTTAATGTTGTTATAGTCATATTCTAGAATCTTTTATGTTAATTGGTTAAAAAGGTGTTTAGAATTTTCTTGATAATTCTGTCTCGTAATTTCTTTTAAAATATGATTAGAAATTTATGTTTCTGATGAATCATCAAATGATACAAACAGACTTTCTTTTATTGTCCTAGAACTTATGATAAATACTTTGTAGGCTTTTGAGGCCAAAGAGTATCCAAGAAAAATTCCTTTTTCAGCCTTTATGTAATCTTTTCTAAACTATCAAAATTATTAAACACAAAACATCTACAACCGAATGTGGGTAAAATATTTGACGTTAGGAATCCTTCCATTGAGGATGTGGTAAGGATTTTTCTGATGTCTTTTGTTGATGATAGTTCTATTTTGAGTAAAACAAGCATTTGCAGCAGCTTCTACCTAAAAGTGTGTAGGTAGTTTGGCATAAGCAAGCATTGTTCTTGCAACTTCTACCAAAGTTATGTTTCTTTTTTCCACTACTCCATTTTGTTGTGGATTTCTTGGAGCAAAAAAGTCATGAGAAATTCCGTTGCAAAGAAGGAAGGACTCAAGTTTTAAGTTTTCAAATTCAGTTCCATTGTCTAATCTGATTTTTCTGATAGTTAGTTTCAACAGATTTTCTATTTTTCTGACAAAATTTATAATCAGATTTGTTTATTCATACACTTGTTTGTATAAAGTAGCTTTTTGGCTTATTCATTGATCTTGTTCATGCCCACTTGCTACTTAGAAATTCGTGTAGAACCTTATCTTTTTGTCAAGTATTTGTATCAGAATTCTGAAGAACTTCTTACGAGAAATATGATGATTTGGTTATCAAATTTCTGATGAACAGATTTTACCATATTCCAATGATAAACTCCAAATTTATCATCAGACTCATCAGATTGGTCTTTTCTGATCATCTTTGTTTGATTGTGTTCTCTTTCTGATGCTTGTTGACGATGATACTTATCTTTTTTCTTGTCCTGTTGTCTCGTGTCTTTTTTATTTAGGACCTGTTGATTTTGTTCATGCCCACTTGCTACTTAGAAATTCGTGTAGAACCTTATCTTTTTGTCAAGTATTTGTATCAGAATTCTGACGAACTTGTTATGAGAAATATGATGATTTGGTTATCAGATTTCCGATGAACAGATTTTACCAGATTCCAATGATAAACTCCAAATTTATCATCAGATTCATCATATTGGTCTTTTCTGATCATCTTTGTTTGATTGTGATCTCTTTCTGTTGCTTGTTGTGATCTCTTTCTGATGCTTGTTGAAGATGATACTTATCTTTTTTCTTGTCATGTTGTCTCGTGTCTTCTTTCCTTAGGACCTGTTGACTTTGTCATCTTCAGAATTGATCAGAACGAAAAGATTTTTCTTCAACACTTGCAAAAGTTTCCAAACAGTTCGTAAACTAGATGATAAATGTTCATTTTCTATAAGCAACGAGACTTTTCTTATAACGTAGTAAATGAAATATTGTTTTTTTCATTCCAACTATGTTAAAACAACAAGAGTATAGCAGGGGGGAAGTTCCTGGACCCACTCCAAATGATAGATTCCTCGTCAGGATCTTCAGTCAAGAACACCGTTAGCCTTATCAGGAGAGGTGGTCTCCTACATTGGGACTCCAACGTGAGAACTAGTCGATTGATCTCTAAGAGTTAAGCATAAAAGGTTGAGAGTAGTTTTAGAAAGAAAGAAAGAAAGAGAGAGAGAGTAGTGAAAACATACCATTGTTGCTGGGAAAAGTCTCCCTTTTATAGGCAGAAAGGTCTACCTAGGGAAGCTCCTCGCCAGCTCTTAACTTCCATACATGGTAAGGCTTATCTCTG
Source organism: Scalesia atractyloides (assembly GCA_947069175.1). NCBI lineage: Eukaryota > Viridiplantae > Streptophyta > Magnoliopsida > Asterales > Asteraceae > Scalesia > Scalesia atractyloides. Next base: position 53,354,320 of record CAMTDV010000001.1, on the reverse strand, counting down.
ATGATGTTGCTTATGCGGATGACCTTACCTCATTAGGTAATGTCAGGATTGTGTGTCTCTATACAACTTTATTCACTTTTTGGCAAAGTCACATCATTTTGACTTTGTAGGTTCGAGACCCAATGTGTATAGTAACATGAGCTTCAGCTTCTGGCCTCCAGCTTCTAGCTTCTAGCTTCTAGCTTCTAGCTTGTATGACTTTGTTTAATTTATTGTTTCCGCCTTGCTGAGTGGGTTCTTCCGGGCACCCAATTCATCAGCCCCCAATCATAAAAGTCTATGTTGTAAATATAGGTGCTTCTTACTCGAATGGGTCGTTGTTGTTTTTTAGAGATTTAACTACGTTCGAGTGTGTGCCTTAGCTTTTTGTATATTTTAACATTAGCATATGGCTCATATGAGGGAGTTATTAATCTCTTTTTCTTGGTTTCTCACTTTTGACGTATTTTGTCTTGTGAGTCTTTGTGTAAAACTATTCAGAGAATATGTGGGGAAGCTAGGAGCTTATGGTTTCTTGCCTTGTGGTTAGGAGATTACTGTCGGAAGCTTTTAATTTTTTGGCTATTGAAACGTTTCATTTCTTTTTGTTTCTTGCCCATGCTTTCAGCCACTTGTATACCGGGCAACCAGGACTTTATTGATGGGACAACGTCGTAGAGGAGGTATTATTGACTTAGGCTTCCAACTGGTGGCAGTTTAATCTTGGCCCTCTACCTTTCTGTGATTATAGGGATTCAAAATTTGAATTTATGGTTCTCTTTTATAATCATGTATCTTCCATATTTCTTTCCATATTTTTCTTTTGCAATTCTATTTGAAACACTTTGGATATTCCAGTGGTTTCTACTTTTTCCAGCGAATTCCCTTTCTATATATCGGTAAGTGTTTCTTCTTTTGATTCTTGTTTTGTAATGGCGAGTTCTAAGAATGATACTTAAGATCAGTTTTCGCGTCTTACTAAAACTGAAGTTGATCAGTTTTGTCTAGACCATGGCATTGATCCCTCAATTGGGGTTATTGTTCTTGGTGATCAGACTGCTGTGTTTTTTACTCACATCCTAGATCAACCTAACCTACGTAACCCATTTATAAAGTTTTTCTTGGAGGTTTTAAAATACTATCGTTTATCCCTTGGTCAGTTAGCCCCCATTAGGGTTGCTCGTGTGATGCATTTTGAGATATTTTGCCGTGATTTTAGTTGTGAGCCCTCTTTAGTCATGTTTCATCATTTTTTTGTTTCGCTCACAATGGTGATTGGTTTACCATTAACACAATGTGAGGTTGCCTTCATTACTGGGACTGTTGGTCATAGTTTTACTTGGAAAGATAGGTTCTTTTTTATTTTTGAGAACCTTCTCTCCTTTGTTGTTGTTCCTCACAAGTTTGCTGATGGTTTGAATGAGAAAGAACCTGAGGCCGCTGAGCTTGAGCAGGGGTTGTTGTTGGAACTTCCAGCTTCTCGCTCGAAGCTCTGGCCTTATCCAGATGAGCTTCTTGTTTTGTTAGGGATTAGTGTAGATTGTACCGACCTGGATTTTAAACCATCTTTTGTTGTAGACAAGAAAGGTATGCCCCTTTCTTATGATTCTTGTAACTTTGTGCTATGCTGCTTAATTTGTTAACCTTCTTCTTATAGCCTTTTTACAGAAATGAGTACTTTGGATTATATCTCGCTTGAGGATCCCTTTGTTGTGGAAGTATAGTCACAGAGATTCCTTCTAGTCGCCCCCTATCATCCCTCTTACAAAGCATGTACGTACTGCGGGTGATCTTGTTGTGGTTCTTGTCCAGCTAGTTATAGAGGCTTCTGTAGGGAAGAAAGCTTCCTACCCTATTAGGAGGTCCACCAGGGGAGCTTCTTTGATTGGTTCCACATCTCCATCCTCTGACCCTATCTCCATAGCTAGTGGGGATGAGAATGATGTGGAAGTTATAGCATCTGTGATTGGGGTAAAGTTAGTGAAGGAAGAGGGTGTTCAAGAAGTTCCTTGTGATGTAGGGGGTTCTTCTACTGTCCCATCTTTGATTGAGATTTCCACCATGTTGAAGCAGTTAAATCAAAACAAGCGTACCGTGGAGAAGGAATTACAGAAGAAAAAAAGGGAAGGTAGACTTGTCTAAGCCTGTGGTCAAAGAGGTGGAGGAGGTCGTTGAGAAAGGAGCTTCTTGAAAAGGCAAGGGTTTGATCAAGGGTGAGGCTTCGGCCAATGAACCTGCATTGTTTTTGCCTAAATGGAAAGTTTGTCCAACCGATACTACCAAAGACGGGTGATGTGTTATGACTTTCATATGAATGTTGCTACCCTAGCTAAGAAGCAAGTGTTAAAGAAGTTTATGATGAAGGCGTTACTCGTAGGATGGTTAATCAGGCTGTTCGATTGACCATGTCTCTTCCTAAGGAATTAGAGCATTGGGTTGCTCTTCGTCATGAATTTGATGATCTCAAGCCTTTGTCCGATGTCAGGGAAATAGAGATTTAGAATTCGAGGAAGGAATTCGCCGCCTCCTAGGCCAAGGAAAGTGAGCTTGTGAGCCAACTGGCTGCTTCCCGGGTTAAAGTGGATGAAGAGATGAAGAAGCTAGAAACTTATTCACGCCAGTTATCTGAATTTAGTGACAAACTTGCTAAGGAAAGATCAGAGTTTGGTATGGAGCAAAACAAGTTCAAAGCGGAGAAGGCTGCCAATGAAGCATATACGGAAGAGCTGAGGCAACATGTTGAAAAGTTAAAGGATGAAAAAAAAGTCGTTTATTGGGACCGCTATTAGGCACTTCATCACCTATTTTCTTCATAGCCAGGATTTCAATACTCCACTTGTTGGGGTTTATCATAATGCTATTGCTCATGGAAGACACACACGTTTGATTGTAGGTTTCAATACTGCTACTAGGGGGAAGCTATATAGAACCTTCCTGCTTTCAAGCTAGACTCTTTGCCACAATTTGTTAGTGCTGCAAAAGAGATGGAGATGTTTTCCTACCCCTATGTTGATGCCTTGTCCCGGATGGTAGAGAAGCCTGTTTCTGAACTTGAAGGTATTTAGCCTGAAGGTCTAAACAAGGAGTTGTGCAAGCAGGTTTTTTGCCATTGCCTCTACAAAAAGGGCCTTGTTCGAGACTAGTGATGAGGAAGCTAATGATGTTAGGCCTTCATCAAGGAAGCAAAAGATAAGCGGGGAGCCTGAACATGTTACTTCGAAGTCCATTTCAATTAATGTTGCTCCGCTATCTTTTGTGAGGGATGAGTTTACTCCTCCTTCTACTGAATATGAAGGTCTTGAAGGTTTAGATGGTTTGTATGATGGCCTTCCTGGATAACCCCTGGCTCCTCAAGTTGAAGTGACTGTTGGTGAAGGTGTTAAGGGCTCGAGCCATGTTTAGTTTTTTTTATCTTCTGTTTTAAAAACTTTTGTGGTTGTATTTATGTTTGTAAGCCTTTTGTGAAGGTGTTGTGGTTGTTATGCCCTTTGAGGGCTTCTAGTTGTATGGACTTGGTTATCTTTCTTATTGAAATGGGAGCTTCCCTTGGGGTGTTAAGCTTCCCTTATGTTTACATCTATATGTTCTTTCATTCTTTTTTGTGTTTGTCAAGAATTTTGTTATTTTGACAATTTGGGATTGGACTTGACATCCCTGTTTGTTATCTTTATTGTACTTATGTTTCATGAGACTTGTTTGGCTTTGGTTAAGGGAATCTATGCTTGGCCTCTTTAGTGTGTTTGTGTTTGCAATGTATTTTCTATCAAACTAAGGCTAGATGCTGAAGACATCTTTGATTAATTATATTAAAGAAGAACCGATGTAATTACTTTATCCTATCACTTTTCTAGTCCATAACTTATATTGTTGCATGGTATATTGTACACAAGCTTTTAGCTTCTTGCTTTGTGATTGTGGAGCATGTTTGAAGTGAGGTGCTCACCCTCTTCCATGGAGTAGTATTGGTTTAGGCACTCATCCTTTTTTATGGGTAGATATGGCCTAGGAACTCATCCTATTTTATGGGTATATATAGTGTCGGATCCCATGGAGCTTGGTTAGGAGGAGCTCACCCTTAGGATAGGACAACAAAATGTATTAACAAATTTATACTGTTGTTTCATTAAACTTTTGTAGCCAAGTACAAGCTCATTCATATTACATTGTTGGTCACCTAAACTATGAACTTCTTTAGGTGCTTTCCGTTCCATTTTCTTAAGAGCTTCTAACTGTCTAGGGTCTTAATTTTATAGGATCCTCCTTGGTGGATTTAGCTTATTACGGTTAGACCTTCCTACTTGGGGCCCATTTTTCCTTGATTTTCTTGCTTGCAAGCTTCATTGTTTCTGAGTACCAGATCACCCGGTTTGAAGGTTTCTTTACGAACTTTCACGTTGTAGTATCCTTTGAGCTTTTGTTGTGTCTAGCTTCCCTGATTAAAGCAGCTTCTCGAGCTTCTTCTAGCAAGTCTAGGTTGAGGAGGATCTCAGAATTGTTCGTTGCCTTGTTTCTCCTTGCAATTCTTAGCAATTGTACTCTCAACTGGGATAATAGCCTCTGATTTGTAGATGTGGTTGTATGGGTTTTAAGATCTGAGTTTCTTTGTTTGCAAGAAAGTAGTGATTATCAAAATAATATTCACAAACTAAGAGTCATTATCAATGTTTTAACCAATATTAATGATTCGAAAGATTTACAATCGATTAATTTTGTAGACTCCCCTCAGCCGATCGCACTAAACAGATTAATTCGTACAAGAGAAATTGTAGAGAAAATGTACGTATGTGTGTGATCAATAAATCACTGACTAGGGTTATCTATATACACTTGTACGAAAGCTCTGTTGTGAGATCAGATGATGTCACCCTAATAGTGCATCTAACATTCCTAACAAAAAAATTCTAAGATGTTTGCAAACATCTATGCAATCTTATCCACTATTCTAGGCTATTCTAAACACTATTGAAATAAAGTATTGTTACATTGAATAAACGTTGTCTAAGCTAAACACTTATGAAGTTGTCCAAACATCTGTTTAGCCTAACAGATGTTTGGTCTTTTTCATCTGACCTTTGCTTGATCAGGGCTTTGGTCTTCACAATAGATGCTAGCCTCCAACAGTTGTTATATTATTGTACAACGGTTCCAAGTCTTCAATAGATGTTAGCTAGGCTCTTGAAGAGGTGTTCCGAATAGGTGTTCAAGATTCACTATCTTTGGGGAGAGCTTGGTTCAATTTATTGCTTATTTCTTGATCAGTGGATTATGTTATGGCTATTAAATATCATCTGTTCTTTTGTAGATCTAACTACCTCCCCATAGAACAAATGATACCATAACAGATGTTTATTGGATCAAATTTTATTTCTCTTCTTCAACATACCCTTGACTTGAGCTTTGAAGCTTTTCTTAAATCTTTCGAATAGTGAACCATCAACATCCCATTCAAGTGGAAGACTCGGTAGGTCTTGCAGATCTTCAATGTTAAAGCTCATGATGCTATTCATTGAATTCCTTTGCACTTCCCCATTAGCGCTAACCAGAGTCAATTCATGGCTGGTTTCTGCAGACCACTTTTGGAATTTTGAAGCAATGGGGTTCGTTCTAAGTGATGTTATCGGAAGAGTAGAGGGGATTTGCATTCCCTTGACTTGACCTAAAGGATCAGCCTGATTTGAATCCTGAAGTTCATAATCAATCACATTTTTGATGGCTTTCTTCAAGATATCTTCTTCAAATCTTTGTTCATCCTCTGTAGACATGTCTTTTTGTCTTTTGAGGTGGCTTCTCATCATTGAAGAGATTTGAATTGAAGATTCAAGTTTAGATTTGGTGGCCTTTGATCTGATAGGTAAGTCATCATAGTTTAGCTTTCTTGGGACTAAGGGATCTTTGGCTCTTAATGCTTCAAGCTGTTTGTAAGTAGCCCTGATTGTTGGCTCATCTTATTTAGCCGTTGATCTCATGGTTCCATATTTGGCTGCCACCATCTCTTCCTTCATCCTGGTTAGCTCTTCAACTTTCATGCCAACAGGTTTTGTACCTGCTGCCTAGTTGGGAAGAGTAGGCTTGATATTAGAATTGAGTTTCATTAGCTCTATTTTGGCTATTTCATCCAGCAGAGCCTCAATTGACCATCCAGTGAACTGAGCTTTTGAAGTTCTGTAGGGCTTATTCTTCATGATGTAGTCCAGATAGTCATCACTAAATCTTTTTTGAGATCAAGGTGCTAACTGGTTCATGAGATGCCTTTTCACTAACCTCCTTAGCATAGTCTTCAACTCTATTTACTTTTGTAAACTCTGTAGACATAATTTGCTAAGCCTCCGTATCACTTTTTCCCTTTCTCTTGTAAGCAACTATCTTCTCAGCCTGTACAATTTTCACTTCAAGATATTCTTGTACATTTTTGGGATTTTGATATCTTTTGAGGGATGGAAAGGTAAGTTGGCTAGGGTCAGTTGTTGAATAGAAAGATTGTATCTCTTTTGATACATTTTCTAATTCCAATGGATAAAGGGTAGTGTGTGTGGAAGATGTGGTAATTGAAGATGGATGAGTGGTAAGTGCAGTAGTAATGGTGGTGGAGATGTGAGATGTAGTAGTTGTGGTTGTATGGATAGGAGATGCATCAGGGTTTCTTCATCATCATCTTGGACAATGAATTTGATTCTCCTAGATATGGTTTGTAATTTTTGTGTTTTTGTGTTTTTGATGGTGATGGTTGTGGTAACGGGATAGGTTTTCTTTTCGATGGTCCTTTGGGGGACTTTGAAGGGGGTGCTTGGATAGATGTAACATTTGTTGTCACTATGAATGTTTTGGCAGTGGTAGTGGTGGTGGTTGTAACAGGTTGACTGGTGGTTTGATGACAGGTGGAATAGTGGATTGGATAGATGGTGCAGTAGTGCTTTAACTAACCTTTAGAACTTCTGTTGAAGAGCCTTGGTTGTCTTGGATTTCTTTTCTCTGATAATCTCTTGCACTATGATTTGTAGGTTGGATTCCCTGGTATCCCTTCTTTTCTGCTTTTCTATCTCTTTGTCAAGCTAAGTTTTTCTAGCCTTCTTGAGTGCAGCAAGGTTAGCCTTTTTGACCGAAGGTTGAAGCTTTCTCATGTTGTCTTCAGTCTCCCCCTTTATGGCATCATCGTATTTAGAGAGAATTAGAGCTTTACTAGTATTCTCAAGGATAAAGTCTTTGACGGCCTTAACCTCTATTTGTGTCTCTTGATATCTGATATCCACTATTTTGCGAACAAACTCTATCTTCATGGCATATCTATCAACAGCAGCTTTCTCATGTTGTCTTCAATCTCCCTATTTATGACATCATCGTATTTACAGAGAATTAGAGCTTTACTAGTATTCTCAAGGATAAAGTCTTTGATGGCTTTAACCTCTATTTGTGTCTCTTGATATCTTGTATCCACTATTTGGCGAACAAGCTCTATCTGCATGGCATATCTATCATCAGCAGCTTGCTTTTGAAGATGAAGGTATGGTTGAACATGTGCCTACATTTCTTTTGCAATTTCTGCATTTATTGGTCTAGGCTTGTAGTTTTCGATCATGATTTGCATCATGTCTTTTATCTCTCCAACAGATGTTTCCAAGTTGGTTACCCTCTCCATCAATTCTTGCTATTTTAATCCATCACCTAGTTTAACATGATCATCTAAATTCCCACCAGAAGTGGTTAACCTTGGTTTTGAACCAAGTGCCCCTTGGTACTGGGGACTTCGAACTGAAGCAGAGACTATTATCTCAATAATTGTTGCCTTCAAGGGGGTCTTAGCAAAGTAACTAATGTCCAACTGTGAGACTGTTGTCTCAATAGTTGTAGTAGCTGCCCCACTTGAAATGCCAACTTATATTTCTTGAGATACAGGAGGTGTAGCCTCCTCTGCTTGTGGGATAGCAATAAGCTCTGGACTTGCCCTAGTCACTTGTTGGAGTGAACTCTTTTTGATTTGTGATTGAGAGGAAATAGGTATGTGCAAGTCAGATGTATCAATTTTCTTAAGCAATTTCTGTAAGGGTGAGTGGATAGTTGTTGTGGGTAGTGGAGATGAAATATGAGCAGCCTTGGGAGAGGGATTTGGGAGGGGATAATCAATTGATGTATCTCCCACTTCACTTGTGTTTCCTGTGCTTAAAACACCTTCCTTTTGTGAGGAAGAGTGAGGAGTTTGGCTTGGTGAAGATGTTTGCATATGTTGTGAGGAAGTAACAATAAATGTTTGTGTTTGTTGCTTTTGTGATACAACAGGGCTCTCTAGCATCTCAACCCCAGAGATACCCTTTTTTGTAATTTTTCTTCTGTATTTGGTAACGAAGGAGGTTTGTATGGAAATGTCTGATTTGCTAAAACATTTTCATTTACCACATTTTCATGGTTTTTACCCATCATGCGAGTAAACGTTTTATTAGATAAACAGTTGCTTTGTAACGATTCACCTTTTTTAAAACTTTCTTTTCTTAGAACATTTTGTAAGTAAACGCTCAACAGCCTTGGATAGATTAAGAAAGGATTTTTGTACCTCTTTTAATTTCCCTCAAATTTGCTACCAAGTTAGAAAAGTGTATGGGATAGCTTATGGTTTAAATTTCAAAATAGCATATCCAAGATATTGGGTTTACAGGGGTATTTCATTAAAAGCGGTGGTTTTAGCAGAGATACAAACCAATAGAATATGGAAAAAGAATTCATTTCAGGTGGAACTTTGGTTTGAAAAGTGTTGCTCCCACCATCTAACCTTCATAGCCCCTTTCTATGAATTTACCTTGTAATTCATAAATTGAGGAATGTTTCCATGCTTGTTGCATCCTCAAGTTGGAACATTGTGGAGATGGATTGTGTGGTGATTTACACATGCTCTTTATTGATTGTGGAGGTGATGTGAAAGGCTTTTTGTTTTGCAAGGATAATTTTGCATTCACCCAAAATTCTCTTAGGGTGGATATGTAGATGGGGGCGTCTGCGGTGAGTATGTAAAGATATTTTGATGAATTGATGATGTCAATGATGGGATGAAAGTCTGTATTCTTGCTACGTTGTACACGATACGACAGATAGTTATGTGGGGTTTTGATTTCGAGATCCATGATGAACAGATGTTCAAATCTTTTGACAATCTTGTATCTAGAAAATATTTTGATCGAAATAGAGTTTGATGGAAGCAAGTTTGTAGTTTTTATCTTTGGAAATGCTTTTTAAATTTTTAATAATGGAGGATAGAGGTAAACTCTGTATTTGCAAGGGTTTTTTAGGGTTAATGGAATAGGGATGCCTACGTGTATAATGGTTACCTTTTTGTCCATGTTGTCAGTTGCTATTGTCATCGCTTACCTCTATACAGAAAGTGGGTACAACAAGGAAAGCCTCTGATGAAGATATTAAAGATCCATTTTACAAAAATATCTGTTGAAACCTCTTTTGGGCTCAACAAACTTTAAGATAACTTAATCAGTGTTTTGAAACCTCTGTTTGGTCCTTTATTGGGTTCAACAAAGTTTTGAAGAAAATAGTGGTTTCTTTTGCCTTGAACAGTGGTTAGTACACTTGAACCGACTTTTGAACCACTTGAATAGTTATTTTGGCTCTTTTGAACAGAGTTTTTGTTTTTGTTGATTCTATCAATTTTTTCTGGATTTTTAGAACAAGATTTTGGATTTTTCTAACTTTTTGACATAAATAAAAGAGGATATAGATAATTTTTGGTTTTTTCATAAAAAAATTTCTTTATATTTGAGAGGCCATGGAGTTAATGAAACTGAACAGAAATGAGCGGAAATCTTTATAATTGAAGCACCACTTGCCCACAGTGGGCGCCAAATTTTTTTGTCAAAAAACTGATTAAGGATAATGTAACCAAATCTGATTTGTAAGGTAGTGTGCTTGGATGTTGAACAATTACGTAAATGAATGAAGAATGTAAATGGCCATGAACACAATGATTTATATGAGGAAAAAGCCCTAGATCTTTAGAAGGTCTCCGGCATAAAAAACCTAGGGTGATGGAAACTACCGATCACCAACTCTATTGAACAAGTAATAAAACAATTCAATACAACTTCGGATGATATTGAGCTTGATACAAATGAATACTAATGTGTGTGTGTTTGAGAGTTGTTCCGAATATGAGCAAGTGTGCGAGAGTTTCAATGTATTTATGTATGTTCTCCATGAGCTCAATATCCCCTTGATATAATTAGTAAAATCCTAGCTATCTAACTATCCGAAAAATGTGCAAGTCCCCCATGTCCTTCCATAATGGCTACTCTTCATTAAGCATGTGCTCTATATGAAGCATATTCAACGAGATTCCAGCAAAGAATAAGTCCACATCATCCATTACTTGCGTATAAACATTAGAAACATAGAGAACAATTGTTAGATAACATAGATAACAGTAAGGATCCTTGATCCTCAGACTCCCTACACCATCCGCAAAGGATACGTGATCCAGGCTAGGTCTCAGGATAAATGATCCAGACGTATTAAAATTTAGCCCCTAACTGTGCACCCAAAATTAGATTCACAAATGTTGTTGCTTTGATTCATTTCAAGGGCTTTTAACTTGAAACAGTCTTTTACCTAGTGGTTTGTTTTGCCACAAAAACTAACACAACATATCTGAAATCTTCTCTTTCCTTTTAATTGTTTCTCTCTTTTCAGAAACAGATGGTTTAACATTTGTTTGAGAGTTAGCAATCGGAATGAGTTTTATCTTAGGTGGATTGAGACTATCTAGATTTGCAAAGTCAATTGGTTTGAAGTTATCAAGATCCTGACACTCGTCTAACAAGGTTGGTTTGAGAACATATTTTGGTTTTTCAGGCTGAGTGGAACCTTGTGGTTTTCAAAATTGGCATTCTTACCACTGGTTTCAATAATCTTGTCTTCTTTTCTAATTGACTTAGGTAAAGCATCTTCAACCAACTCAGAGCAAATGCAAGTGTTTACAAAATGGTCAAGTTTAGCAAGACTTGCAACAAACTTCTCATTGCTTTTTTATCTGTTTTTCTAGCATTTTTTCAAAATCAGAGCAAGATTGTACCCATTGGGTGTCTTCCAACTCATTTTTACATTTGTGATATTTTTCTATCATTGACTGGAGTTGGTCTCTGATTATTGATCCTTTTTAGTTAGTCTATTTTTCAAGTCATTTTTTTAGTTTTTCTAGAATACTATCACTAACATGGATCTTTTCACCCAAGGTCTTCATTTACCTTCTCGATGTTACCGATGCAATGATACATTTTTCTGAACACATTTCTTTTAGAACTTGAGGTGATACCTTGGAAGCAGCAGCCTTCAGATGACCAGCATTGATGAGATCAATGGTACTTTTGGGATAGTTTTTGAATCCTTCTGCACCACCCTCTTCACTAACTAGTGTTTGTCTTAGGCTCTTAGCAGTTTCACCAACCAAGCATTCACTAGCAGTGGTTTCCTTTTCTTGAAATTCTTCACCTAAAGTATTATCCAAAGCCACAAAGCAAAAGTTTGCATGTCCAACATTCTCACTTGCAATTAAAGAAAGATTTTTATCTGTTAAGTCTTCAGGCATACTACTCGAATCAACATAGCATTATGTGAAAAAGCTTTGTCGATTTGGCTTAGCTGCGTAGGAACAAGATCAATTTGATGGAACATGAGTCATGGACATTTGGACTTACTGAACTTGAGGAAGTTGTGCTTGGATATATTGCACAGGTGTAGGACTTTAGAATGGGCAGTGTTTTGGACATTTGATGCAGGGGTATTTTGATACAAGTGTGTTTGGTTAACATCTTGAGGTCTTTGATTTGGGTATGTAACAACTGGAGTAGAGCTTTGACTCCTACATTCCCAAGTAAAATGAACTAGCTGATTGCATTTGAAACACTCTATCTTAGATTTGTCTAACCCAGCCCTAGATCTCCCATTAAGTCCTGGATAGCTTCTACTAGTTTTCTTATAAAAATTGTTTGCTCTTACACTTAGCAGAGCTATCCTCAAGATCAATGGGATCTATATATTTAAGATCACCAAAAACAAATGATAGATTATCTTGATTATGACTGTATCACTAGCTATAAAAGCATAGTTTGAGGATTGTTGACCAGAGTTAATTCCTATTGATATGTCAATGAAGTGATCATAACTCATGTCATTTAACATTCCTTTTAATGAACTTTCCTGACCCAAAAGTGCCGCATTTCCGAATACATATTCCGACACTTTCCCAGATTCTTGGAGCTTCTTCTTTTGGACAAGCTCTCTTACGAAATTCAAGAGCCGCCCATGAAGCTGGGTTAGTGTCAAATCTTTGAAGTCTGGATTTGTTCTCATCACTATGGCAATTGTATCCTATTTATTAGGTAAAGACCTTAGAAATCGGTTACTTAAATTTGATTTTGTGAATTCTTTGTTCACCAACTTAAGCTCACTAATAAGACAAGAAAACCTCTTAAATTGTTGTGTTAGGGAGTCCCCTTTGACGTGAGTGAAAGTCTCGTATAGTTGGTTAATGATCTCTTGGTCTTTTTCAAGAAGTTCCTCTATACCACCATACTGCTCTTTCAATGCATCCACAACTCTTTAGCAATATTACAGTGTAATAGGCCGACATAGATATCATTTGGTAATGCAATAGCCACTATGCTAAAGGCTTTCGCATCAAGCTCTAATTTTTGAGAATCTTGCTCTGAGTAATTTTTAGGCTTCTTTGGCTCAAATACGTGCGGGTTTTCGATATTTGGTACCATTGGGACATGTGGTACAAATACCACAGATCTCCAACACTGGTATTTTGTTGAGATAGCATATGTTCCATCCTACATCGCTAGATATTGTATTTAGATCTAACGAGCATAGGTGGCTTATTGCTAAAGCCTGTGTTATAGGGACCATTTTGTGCCATCTTCTCTAGTTCTTTATAAGAAAAACCAAGTCTGTGAGAGATACGTTTTCAGTTCTTCACTAAGCAACTCTAAGCTATGAACTGAAATTTGACTTTTAAGAGCTGATCTTTTTTTAAACTAATTGTGAAATCAAGTTTAAATGTGATCAAGCTCTGATAAATTGTTAAGATCTGAGTTTCTTTGTTTGCAAACAAGTATTGATTATCACAATGATATTCACAAACTGAGAGTCATTATCAATGAATGTTTTTCAATGAATATTAATGATTCGAAAGATTTACAATCGATTGATTTAATAGATTCCCCCTCAGCCGATCACACTAAACAGATCAGTTCGTACAAGAGAAAATGTAAGTATGTTTGTGATCAATAAATCCCTTACTAGAGTGATCTATTTATACATAAGTACGAAGGCTCTGCTATGAGATCAACTGACATCACCCTGATAGTGATATCTAACATTCCTAACATAAAAGGTTCTAAGATGTTTGCAAACATCTAAGCAATCATATCCACTGTTCTAGGCTATTCTAAACACTGTTGAAATAAAGTACTGTTATATTGAATAAAGATTGTTTAAGCTAAACACTGATGATGTTGTCCAAACAACTGTTTGGCCTAATAGATGTTTGGTCTTTTTCATCTGACCTTTGCTTAAGGCTTTGGTCTTCACAACTGATGCTAGCCTCCAACAGTAGTTATATTCTTTAATAGATGTTAGCCAGGCTCTTGAACAGATGTTCTGAATAGGTGTTAAAGATTCACTATCTTTAGGGAGAGCTTGGTTCAATATATTGCTTATTTCTTGATCAGTGGTTTATGTTATGGCTAATGAATATCATCTTTTCTTTTGTAGGTCCAACAATGGGGTTCTTTAATGGCTTGTTTTTCTAAGGTTTGTATGGCCCAAAGTACACTAGAGAGCTCCTCGACCTAGTTCCTACCATATCATCCCAACCTTGTCCATTTGATTGAGGGTAGGAGACGGAGCTAAATATTTGTTTGACATTTAGCTCCTTGCACCAAGTGCTGAAAGGCTTCTCTTCAAACTATTTTCCATTGTCGGTGACTATCTCCCTAGGTGGCCCAAATCGGCATATCAAATTCTCGCATACAAACTTGATCACATTTTTTCCTGTTATTTTCGCTGATGGCTTGACTTTTGGCCATTTAGTGAAATAGTCAACGACTACTAGTAGGAACTCGAACTGACCGGCTGTTGGAGGGAAGGGACCAATGATGTGCATCCCCCATTTGTGGAATGGCCAAGCTGTAATGATTGGAATGAGGTCGTGCTTACGGCTAGGTTTGACATGAGCGTGAAGTTGGCAAACTTCACATTTTTGTATGACCTTAGCTGTATCTTTATGCATTGTTGGCCAATAGTAACCTATGTTCATCAATTTTGACACCATGGTCCTTACCCCACCATGCGTTGCACATATTCCTTAGTGCACCTCCTTGATTAAGTAGTTGCTTTGTTCCGGACCAACACATTAGAGTAATGGGGAAATGTAGCCTTTCTTATAGAGCTTGTCATCTTCAATTACATATTTCTTAGCCTTTGCCCTGAGTCTGATAACTTACCCTTCTATGGCTTGTAGCTTCCCTTCTTTTAGAAAGTCGTATATGGGTGTCATCCATGTTTCACCTTCTTTTATTACTAGGTCTTGGACTTTTTTTTATTTGATGAATTTGCTTTGAGAACTTCATCCAGCACCTTCTTCGTGAGGTGTGCAAAGGTAAGGGAAGCTAGTATGCTAAGAGCATTTGCCTACTTGTTTTTTGTTCTTGATACATGGCTTATCGAGCATGACTCAAAGTTGTTCATGAGTTCTTGCACCTTTGCTTTCTATTTTATCATTGATGGATCTTTTACCAAGTAGTTGCCTTCCACTTGGTTGGCTACCAGCTTTGAGTCTGTGAAGGCATGCATTTCTTTCACTTTCATGGTCCTTTCTAGGCTTAATCCAGCCAGCAAAGCTTCATATTTGTCTTCATTATTTGTACAAGGAAAATCAATATGGAGACATAAGTATATTCAATTTTGTAAGGGTCTTTGATAATGAGACCAGCCCCGGAACCTTCTATACTTGAAGCTCCATCTGAGAACAATGTCCACTTTCCGAGTATGATTGTTGGGCTATCTTTTGCTTCTATTTCGTTGACTTCTTGTGGGGTTCCTGATATTTATGATAGGAAGTCGGCCAAGACTTGCCCTTTGTATGCCTTCCTAGGTATGTACTAGATCTTGTGCTCCCCCAAGCCAACAACCCACTTAGTTAACCTTCCTGAATCTATAGGGTTTTCAAGGATGGTTCTTAGTGGCTAGTCAGTGATAACTTGGATGTGATGAGCTTGGAAGTATCTTCGTAGCCCTTTGGTTGTATGTACCAGTGCTAGGACTAGTTTCTAGATTGGAGAATTGTTGATCGTGGCTACTTTCAATGCCTTTCTTATGAAGTACACTAGGATTTGGTCCCTTCCTCGTTCCACTTTCAGCACAGAGCTTATAGCTTCCTGACCTGTGCACAAGTGTTTTAAGAAATCGCGAGTACAAAGTGCCAAGGGTAAAGGGTTTGTGACACAGGAAATGATTATCAAAAGACTTGTAGGTTTTGAACCTGTGGACAAGTACACCGTATTGTTTCTTCCTTTTTAGCACCTCCATGGTTATGGGGAAGCTATGAATTCTTTTAGTGCCTTGAAGGTTGCTTCCATGTCACATCTCCACTTGAAGTCTTTTTTATCCACACTGTTTTTAAATGTCTTGAAGAACGGTAACGATATTTCAGCTGACTTGGGGAGGAAACGCTTTTAGGTAGTTATCTTCCCATTGAGGCTTTCTACTTCTTTCCTGGTCTTTGGGAATTTCATCTCCAGGACGTCGTGGATCTTTTCTGGGTTAGCCTTGATGCTCTGCTTCCCCAGTATGTTACCAAGAAACTTGCCTTCTTCGAAACCAAAGGAGCATTTGACTAGGTTCAAATTCATGTTGATTGCCTTGAGATTTTCAAGCGTCTCCTTGATATATTGAAGCATATCCTCCTCCGTATGACTTTTGATCACTAGGTCTTTGGCGTTTTCTTCCATGTTTCTCCCAATTTGTTTGGAGAAGGCTTTGTCCATAAGTCGTCGGTATGTTGCTCCTGCATTTTGCAACCCAAAAGGCATCTTTTTGTAACAAAAGATACCCTTGTCGGTGTGGAATGTCGTTTTCTCCTCGACGCCTTTTTTTCATTTTTATTTGGTGATATCCATTACAGGCACCCATGAAGCATTTGCACTCAAAGCCAGTAAGGGAATCCACCTTCCAATCGATCTCAGGTAAGAGGTTACAATCCATAGGACATGACTTATTGAGATCTTTGAAATTAACACACATCCACCAGGAAGCATCATGCTTCTTTACCATAACAGGGTTGGATACCCAAGAGTGGTATTGTACCTCCCTCAATATACTAGTACCAGCTTCTCCACTTCTTAGTAGGCAGCCATGCTTTGTTCAGGAGCTACACGTCCCTTCTTCTTGGCAACGGATTTTTGTGTTGGAGTTATATTCAGTGCATGTTTAGCAATGTCTCGTGGTATACTAACCTTGTCATTGGTACACCATGCAAACACATCCTTGTTGCTTTGGAGGAGGTCTTTGAGCCTGTTCTTTGTTCCTCGGGGAAGGTAACCATTTATCTTGATTGGTTGTTCCGGGTAATCGTTGTTGATGCTTATCTCTTCCACTAATTCTTGTCTTTCCCTTCTTTCCCCTTCCTCATCTACTTCCATGGAAGCGATCAAGAGAGCTTCCTATGCTGGTATTAACGAGCCATTTCCTCTATCCGTTCAGAATTTCATCATTCCATGGGCTGTAGAGACCATGACGTCAAAAGCTGAGATGCCAGCTCTACCAACCAATAAATTGTAGATGGAAGGGGATTTTATGACTACGAATGTCAATTCCTCAGTACGGGAGAGGTCTCCATCCCGGAAGCAGATGCTGAAGGTAAGCTTCCCCAAGGGTTGTACCCTTTCCTAGGTGAAGCTTCTAGGGACGTGTCAGTGGGTCCAAACAAGCCTTCGGCTTTTCTCTGAGCTGGCTAAAGTATCTCTCGTACATTACATATGATGCCGCCCCCGGATCCATGTACACCTTGTCTGTAGGGGAGCCTTCCAGCTCAGCTTCCACGATGATGGGTGTTTCTAACTTGTATTAGGATCAGTCGGGGGGAAGCATATGCATTGTTGATTTCAAGACGAGGTTAGTCTGCTCTTCTCTTCCTGCCCATCTTTTACCTACACCATGTTGACATTGACTTATTTATTTCCCTCCTTTTCTTTGATATCCTTCACCAAGTGGGATAGTTCACCCGTTTTGAAAGCTTCCTCTATTCTTTTCTTTAGTTTGAAGCAATCATTGGTGTAATGTCATGTGCCATTGTGGAAAGCACAAAACTTTCTTGTATCTTTCTGTAGGTCCATTCTAGGATCCGATAACTTAGGCTCTAACTTGAATAACCTAGTATTAAACATGCGGAATCCGCTTTATAGTTTGGCGACAATATTAACAAGATTCGATCACTTTTAATTCTTGTTTCATTGACACTTCAACGTTTACAAATCCTGGAAACAACTGGAAAGAGCTCCGCCATCCTTCTACAAAAACATCTACTTTACAAATAACCCAACACACCTATTTATAGGGCATTCACTTCGTAAGGAGTGGACCCTTCGTAAAGACTGGACACTTCGTGCGAAGTGAAAATATTATACACAATGAAATATTCTAACTTGTAGATTCCGATTACAGACTTGATATGATTCGATAACATAGGTAACAGACAATGCATCAACAGTCTCCCCCTTGGATGTTGTCGTAGTCTTCGAATACTCTTTAAGCTTCAAAGTCTTTGATCATCTTCAAATCTATTTTATTCTTTAATATCTTTAACATTCTTACTCAGGAGATATCATCAACAATCTCCCCCATGCTTTGAAATTGTATTGTAAATGTTAAATATTAGCATACACCCATTTCTGTGAGCTTCCCTTATTATTCAACGTTTTATCATGCTCCCCCTTTCTAACAACTTCCTGTTCATTCTTCTAAACATTCATATAAACATTTCAGTTTCAAACTTCGAAATTTTCAACACAAAATTTCAAATTATAAAGACTTTATCAGTTTTACCAATCTGAGTTAATCAAGTCCAAATTAATAACTCTGATTATTTGATTTATCTACCAAATTCGAATTAATGACCTTGGTTGAACATATTTGTAAACAAGTTGATGTATTTATCAAAATTAAGTTTCAAATTAATGAACTTTTATCTTTTCAGAACAAACTGTTAATTTCCAGTTTTAGTTCAACAGCTTTAGATTTTGAAAATCATATTTCATTATTGGCAGTCGAAACTAAAATGAACATAAAATCTTTTTGAGTTTCTCAAAAATGAAATGTAATAACTTTGTACAAACATATTTACAGACATTTGTTTTGTGAGTTTGTGTTAGAGGATCATATCAGCTTATGAGACAAATCATTTTTAAAGACTTTATCGGTTTTACCAATCTCATTTCAAATTATAAAGACTTTATCAGTTTTACCAATCTCAGTTAATCAAGTCCAAATTAATAACCCTGATTATGTGATTTATCCACCAAATTCAAATTAATGACCTTGGTTGAACATATTTGTAAAGAAGCTGATGTATTTATCAAAATTAAGTTTCAAATTAATGAACTTTTATCTTTTCAAAACAAACTGTTAATTTCCAGGTTTAGTTCAACAGCTTTAGATTTTGAAAATCATATTTACATTATTGGCAGTCGAAACTAAAATGAATATAAAATATTTTGAGTTTTTTAAAAATGAAATGTAATAACTTTTACAAACATATTTACAGACATTTGTTTTGTGAGTTTGTGTTAGAGGATCATATCAGCTAATGAGGCAAATCACCAGTACCGTTAATCTTGAAAACTTAATGTTGTAAA
Source organism: Scalesia atractyloides (assembly GCA_947069175.1). Taxonomy (NCBI): domain Eukaryota; kingdom Viridiplantae; phylum Streptophyta; class Magnoliopsida; order Asterales; family Asteraceae; genus Scalesia; species Scalesia atractyloides. The sequence goes on along the minus strand of CAMTDV010000001.1, from coordinate 53,335,436 downwards.
CAAATTCACTTATATTTATCAGTATATTGATCCACTTAAACCTCTACACATTGCTCAATTGTCCCGAGATATGTTAATTAGATGTCTTAGAACTTGACTTAAAAGTGTTTACCACCTCAGACTCCCGTATCAAGATTCCTTGGATTTCATCTTACAAGTGAATATATCTAACTGATATCTGTATATGGGTTGTACGAGACCTTGAGAGCTCAGGTTGGTACCACCGTACAGACAAAGAGATGAAGGCCCGACTTAAAAGTAGTGTTCCAATTTGGAATCTTTTGACTGGAAATGATAAATCTTTCGATACTTTCAATTTTGTGCAGTTTTTAGGTTTAAAAGCAAAAGTATTCTGCAAGTTCTAGTCCATTGTCAATGAAAAATCAGAAGAACTTGTATAATACCTAGATATCAATTATCTATAAAGACCTAGTATCTCGGAAAACGGCAATCTCTCAAACGAAATTTCGGTTTACTAAGACCATATATCTAAGAGATGTTAAACCACTAATTAAGAAATTTTTCTTTATGTTTATATATCAAAGATAATTTACTGAATATGTGAAGCCTGCTGGCACATCATCAGTGAGACATGTTTAAAGATTTTGACACTACATATCTTTAGCACTGCGATAGTCCATTGATGTACTATCATTTCCTCTTTTACATGAAAACTCTTTTTGTCCTTTTCATGTTTTTGTATTTATGAGTTTTTATATGTTTTTATATTTTCTCAAAAAAAATTTCTCCCCCTAAAATGCAAAAACATATTATTGTATTTTTGTTTTAAAGAAATAAATATTAACCAACCGATGAGAATCACTTTAATTCGTCATCCATTACTGCTTCACATTATTCTATTAAGCTCTCTCCCTCTCAAGATGACAAAACTTTGACACTTTTGATTTTTAAATATTTACAAATCTGTCTTTTCAATTAGTTTTGTCTGTTCAACAGTGAGGCTTCTATGATTATTAATCTTTTTATCAAAACTTATGTCAAATGAACGTGTTAAACCCATCATCTATTATTCTTCATGTGCCAAGAAACCTCATTCTCCATGATTTACTTTGATCTCGGAATTTCCTACACACAAACATAAACAGTCAGTTGAATAGAGATACCCAAGTCTTTTCAGTCTTGGGTGGACTGTCTTCAATTTTAATTTTTTTTTTACCCAAACAGATTTATTTATAACTTTTTCAAGTTTAGGAAACTCTTCTAAACTCTCAAGTGACATTGATTTTTCAAAAATTTGTTTTTCTTTCATCACCCATGTTTGATTTTTCTTTAAGCTTTCTTGAAATACAATGTAGAATCTTTTTGTTCATTACATTTTGAAGATTCACCGGTTTCATAATTTGAAACTTTAGTATTAACTGGTTTCACTTTGTTTGCAAATTTTATGCATTGTTTCCAAACCTGAGTTATTACAAACATCGGTGTTTTTTGTTTCAAATCTTCCAAATTTTTCTTAACATCATGAACATGTTTAGGATTATTTTGTGTACATTTTCGAGCAATGTATCCAATCTGATTACATTTAAAGCACATCCTACTGTCTGTTACAACAGAGGATTGTCAACATAGGATTCTTCATTAGATTGTTTAAAATTTTGATTTTCTTTTGTACTTTATGAACTTGCATCCACAAAAATCATTTTCTTTACATACTTTGACTTTCCAAACTTGTTATAATTCCTATTACCATACCCAGACCCATTCCAACCATTATAATTTCTTTGCTGGTTGTTTGAATAAAAACTTTTGGGTTTGGAATAATAAGATTTTTCTCTTTTAAAGTTCAAAATTTCTTTTTCTTTTGTAAAACCTTCAATTTTAGAAATTTCGATGCCAACAAGTTTGAAAACCTTTTCAACTCTGTTCAAGTTCATATTCTGAATTGGATATTCAGAATCAGAATGTTGTTGCAAATCCAATCATTTTGTACATTAAAATATTTGGATCATCAATTGAATTACTTTTTGATGTTTTAAGATAAGCATCATGAAAATTTTTCGTCATTTTCAGGCTGTGAACTCGAACTTCCTTTTTCAAATTTCAATTGAGTGTTTTCAAAAAAATTATCTTTTTCTTTTCCCAAAACATTCTCAACCACTTGTTTAACCACATTTGACCCATCATCACTATCAGACTTTGAATACTTCACATCAATGTTGTCGGGCAGTTGATCTTTCTATTCAGTCTTTACTGCTTTTAGCTTCAAGTTAAGTGCCTTTTCCACCCCATCCGGTTTCCTCCTCGAATAATTATTCCACATTGGGGGTGGACATTGATTATAACCCAAACCCCGATCTTGATAACCGTATAAATCTTCCCCATTTTCATCTTTTCAGTGGGCTTGGGAAGAATGTGATCCAACACATAAGGCGCTGTCGAGTAACTGATCAAGTTATTGTCAACTCGCTCCGTTTCTATCTTCATTGCTTCTAGCTCTAGTTTGAGTTTGGCAATCGTGTCAATGTGAGTATTTATCGCCATTTGTTTATCATTAATTGTTGCCTTGAGCATAGAAATCATATCCATATCTTTTATGCTTATATCACGGAGTTCTTTGACATATTTGCTCAGTTTATCGTAGGCTTCTTTTGTGACTTTGAAATCACTTGATAGATTATTAGTATAACGTTTATGTTCTCTGTAATTTTCATATTTATCTAGGAAAAAGTTGCATGGTTCTAAACATTTTGTGCACTGTCTTTCTTTCTCAACTATCTCAATTTTCTTCTCTTCCTAAACTCTCTTAACTTTAAATTTCTGATCAACTTCAAAATTTTCTTCTTCCTCATTTAACCGATCCAACATTACTTTCTCAGCTATCATTTCTTCTTCACTCTGTGTGATCTGATGATCTCTCTGTTCCCAGAAGAAACCTTCAAAAGCATTATATACATCAGGAGGCATAAATGATTGAAAAGCATTTTATAAAATTTCTCCCTTAGTATAATAACAATGATCAGATTCTTCTATACTTCATCGTAAACAATCTCGGTATACACTTATTCATCTGCTTCATCAAAAACAATCTCATTGGTTTCCATTTTAACAATAATTTTCTTCAAAATAAGTTTTGGTGCGAAATAAGACTTTTGTATGAAGTGAACTTCGTGAGAAGTGATGTGAGGAGTGAGCTTCTTCATGCAAAGTGGGCGCTTCGTGCGAAGTGGGCGCTTCGTGTGAAGTGAGCGCTTCATGCAAAGTTGGCGCTTCGTGCGGAGTGGTACATCATGCGAAGTGGGCGCTTCTTATGAAGTGGACTATTTCGGTATGAAAACATTTGAATTTTAAGCTGATTTTTCAGTATGTTGTTCAAAAACAAGTTTTCTATAAGCCTTGAAAAAATTAGTCCATTTCGACCGTTAAATATTTGAAAAATTATAAAATGAGAAGAAACGAGTAAAAGAGAAGTCTTCAATGGTTGAATCTTGATTAATTGTCTTCAAATCAGGCCTTCTAGCTCTGATACCACTTGTAGGTCTGTTCTAGGATCCGATAGCTCAGGCTCTAACTTAAATAACCTAGTATTAAACATGCGGAATCTGTTTTATAGTTAGGCGACAATATTAACAAGATTCAATCAATTTTAATTTTTGTTTCATTAATACTTCAACGTTTACAAATCTTGGAAACAACTGGACAGAGCTCCGTCATCCTTCTACAAAAACATCTACGTTACGAATAAGCTAACACACCTATTTATAGGACATTAACTTCGTAAGGACTGGACCCGTTGGTAAGGAGTGGACACTTCGTGCGAAGTGAAAATATTATACACAATCAAATATTCTAACATGTATGTCACACCCTCAATTTCCACTTGCGGCGTTCTACCGCGAGACGTGTGTACAAACCAGAATCTAAGACACTAGTACGTCGAACGACTCTATATGATTTGATAATACGTTTTTCCAAAATCATTTGTTGTAAATTTTAGATTACCAATATTTAGCATAAGTATCAGTTTTTAAAGTTTGAGCGGAAGCAAAAATAAGTAATGATGCGGGCGCCAACACAAACGCCAAAACAAATGAAAAATCCCAAAACAATATTAATAAATGAGACTCTATAATGATGTCTTGTTCAATGCGTGTGCGTGCACCTAGAGCTCCTAGCGTCCTGAGAAACATGTAAAGAAACAAGTGTCAACATTAAAGATGAGTGAGTTCACAGGTTTTCATAAATTTGTTGTTCGGTTTTAGTTTGTTACTCCGTTATCCCCAACCCGAGATAACATATCAGTTGCATTATTCCAAACCCGGAATAATAAGTTGTTGTTTCCATTATCCCCAACCCGGGATAATAAGTTGATGTTCCAATATTCCAAACCCGGAATATTAAGTTGTTCCGTAATTAAGTTCAATATTAATGTATATAGGTAGCTAGCCTAAAGTCATGTCACTAAGTGTTCGCGATCGAAGCTGACTGTGTGCCTCCGTTTTGCCAGGCCTATCACATGACCATGGCGGTGTTAGGCCAATTATACACCCGTTGACCATACCCGGTCGGCTAGCGCGACTAGCTCGGATGGGGCTCGTCAGACCCAGTAGTACTACTCATAATTCCCCCGCTATTTAACCCAAATACTAACGATCCGAGGAGATTGTCGAGGACTTAAGTGATAAAGCTGCATAGTGACCATAACATTACATTAACATTAACTTAGTTACCGTATAGTTATGTGACGTTAGATTCGTATAACGTAAAGAGATAGAGTTTGAGAGTGTATACATGTTTCTCCCCCTGTTGTTTAAAAACCGGATAAAGTTAGGGGCCGTGAACTCACCTTTGTTTGCTCGGTTAGTGTAGCAAAGATGTTATAAGAGATGGAACCGCTAGTTGCGTCCTAACAAACCAATTAATTCCACGTCAGTGTGAAATCACACCAATACAAAGTCCACACGCAATTTACTCACAAAGTGATACACACAAACAACATATCTAACACTCAAACATGCATGCAAGTATTCTCATATAATCATAGTGATCACACAACTTATCATGAACACATTCCAAATCCATGCAACACTTTAATGCATAAAATCACAAGTTAACAACTTTCTGCTCAACACTCAGTTATTCAGCTGTTTTCTAGGATTTTTATAAAATAGTTCCAGCATTCTAAAAATTCCCATATTTTTACAGTAGGTGACATTTATACCATAGAAATTTATATAATTTTTCCAAGTCCTACATCTTTACCAATTAACCATAATTATTAATCCACTAAGCTGCAGTCAGATTTACTGCTTTCTGACTGCAGTCCACGGAAGAATTTATTTAAAAATCACTGATCGTCCGATTAACAAAATTCCAGTTGGAGTTGCCCGGAAATTTCTATACCTAGTTGCTGTACAAAAATCATGACTCAACTCCCTACTGATTTTAAAATCTAGTTTGATAAACAACCAACAAAATTCCAGAATTTTAACAGCTTTACCTACTGAACTTATTTAACCCTTTAAAAATATCAAACGATTTCAGAAAATTATGAATCCAGTGCCATTAGATTCCTTATTCAAATCTCTACGTTCTAGACCTCAGAAAATCCGTTTTTCGACAACTAACGACCAAGTTACAGCCTGATGAAGTCGGCTGAAACTTTCACTCAGCAAACTGTTTCAGCATTATTGTTACAATTTATTCGCACAACTCGTTCATACGGTTGACCTAGGTGATTATAATCCGATTTCTACTCATAGATTGAGACTAATAACCTATCCATGCAGATCTACTCAATAACTTCTAGTTATTATAACAAAACACACTTGAAACCTCATGAGATCCGCAAACAAGTATACATGCATATCAACATTGATTAATTCAGCCGATTACATCTAGTACATCTAATATCCGAACACAATCATGCATATATATATACAGTCAATTCAGCAGGCTACTTGTAAGCACATATAGTCCGAAGACAATACAATCAATTCATTCAAGCACTTAGGATTTCCGCAAACAATTATTCACAAGCACATGATCAAAACGGCCTATTACCTATCCAACTCATAAGACCCGACACAAACTAATCAATATCATTCGAACATATATTTAACCGAACATGATCTCGAAATCAAGGATAAATCTAACCTTGAATAACTAGGTAAACAAGCCGGGTCTCGGACAAGAGGTGTCCGGCTGTTTCAGCAAACTGCAACCGAAAGAATGATAATAAAGTAGGCTGTTTTGGTTGATCGAATAGAGGTAAACCAAGGCTGGTCTCGTGACTGAATGAAGGTGAACAAGGGCTGTTAGCGACCGAGAAAGTGATCCAGACTGAAGTGAACCAGGCTGTCCGCGATCAATGGAGCATGAGGAAGCTGTTTGCGGTTGAATGGACTGAACAAGGCTGATCCGATTGGGATGGAGGCTGTTTTGCGATCGCCAAATCTGAGAATCAGCTGCCGACGGCAGTTTTCCTTCTAGGGTTGTTGGAGTTGTGAAAGAAGTCATGCAAGAGATGGTATATATAAGCGCAAAGGAGGTAGGGTTGCGGTTTGGTTAGTACTTGTGGCCGAGGGATTTGGGTTGGGTCGGTTTGGGTTTATCTCGTGGCCGAGTAATAGTGTGGGTTAGTTTGATCTTGTGGTTTCGGGTTTGAGTCTTGCGGCCGAGAGACTAGAGTTTTGATCTTGGCCTAATAGTTAGAGTTGTAATTCTAGGTTTGATTGTTGTTTTCTTCTAGCCGAAGGCTTAGGTTCAAGGTTTAAACTTTGTGAACTCCTAGAGTCACCATGAATCTCTTTGGTTCGTGTCGCGGTTCAGTTCGTGTACGTATCTACAATAATTACTTTATAACTAAACAATTACACAAACACTCATCACGTATTCATTCCATGCACGTTTAATACTTAGCACACATATTATTCGACAAGTGTCACGTGTAAGTTATCCGAAAAACCCGGGATATCACATTATCCCCATGTTGAAAGAATTTTCGTCCCGAAAATTGAGTAAACGCGGTTTAGCATGTAACGTACATGTTCAGAGTGCCACGCACAAAGAGTTAGTTTATTAATGATAGTACGCAACGTTACAAGAAGTTCCCAAGTGTCATACACAAAGATTTCCAAGTGTCATGCACAAGAATTTAATCAACAATAGTACACGAAGGTATAAGGAATTTCCAGGTTGTCACAATGTAGATTCTAATTACAGACTCGATATAATTCGATAACATAGGCAACAGACATATGCATCAACACTTTCCTTCTTGAAGGTTTTATGAGAGGTCTTGGAGGTCTGAAGCTATAGTTAACATCCATAGTTGACAATATCTCTTCAGGTGTTTTGGTTATAGTAGTGAAGATGTGCTTTTCTTTCTCATTCCCCCTGTTTGGACGTGGCGACCTTCTTCAATCCTTAGACCTTCTCCCTTTGTAAGGTCAAAATGGTCATTTATCCACCAAGGCTTGGAACCTAGGTCTCTTTGCTGAGGGAGCATGTTCCCTCCAGCTTCCTTGTTCTCTTTTCTTAGCAGCTTGCTTTTCTAAAGCTTCTTCAACCTTCAAAAAGGAATTTGGTCTTTCGAAGGCTTCTTCCATGGTCTGAGGATGATTTTCGTGGAACCTTCTAAGGAGCTTCTTGGTTTTGATGGCTTTCATGAAGGCTAAGACCCTCATCTTTTCGGTTGCGCCACTGTAAGTTAACCCTTCTTTTTTGAATCTCTCCATGAAGGTCCTCGTGGTCTTTTTGTTGGATCTTGTGCATGACCATAGCATCTCTTATGCATCGCCGCTGAGGGGTGAAGTTGGAAAGGAAGTTTTTTTTATAAATCATTAAACGAGGTTAGGCTTCTTGGTGGTAACCCACAAAACCATAGACGAGCAGGTCCGATGAGGGTCTGCATAAACATGTGACAACATTCAGCATTGTTCCATCGTTCAACGGTAGCAGCTCTGGTAAATACTTAGAGATGTTCTTCAGGATCTTCCATGCCATCATACGTCTTGATATTGGAAGGCATCTTTATCTTGGTTTGAAAGACGTAGTTAGTTATCTCATCAGAGAAGCATGATAAAGAGCTTGGCTTGTAAGGCATGGAAGGGATGTCAAGGTTCGTGCCTGCCCCAACTGTGCTTGAGTTAGCTTGACCCAGGGTTGTCTGCCAAGTGTGGTATCCTGGTAGTCGTTGACTCAACTGAGTCAGCAAGGCAGTCAAGTAAGGCAGGGGTATGTTTGGTGTAAGGGAACCTTGGATAGTGTAAGTTGGTGGTTGCATACTTGCAACTACTACAGCACTAGCTAGGGGTAGCGACTTGAGAGCTTCCCCAAAGGAGGTTTGTGCCAAAGGTGGCGTGGATTGACTTAGCATGAGAAGCTATCCAATAGTGAACTTTGGGCTTCTTGGTGGGACATAGGGGGAGCCATGATGTGTACCCCCCTTGTCCAAGAGAACCGTCCGACATGAGGTAAGGAATGAGGTTTAGGCTTGTTGTTACACGGCTAACACTTGGGGAAATGGTTCCACACAAAGGTGGAGGCATGGTAAGAGCGTGACCTCTGGGTCATCGTAAGACAAGCGAACTCTCACCCTTTGTTTTGTTCTTCCTAGACATACCCATTCAAAAGCTCCCTTAGTTGTTTGAAATTTTTTTCACTCCTCCAGAAGTTATCTCCATCGTTTCCACATGGAAGAGAACCTCACTCGGTGAAGATGGAGCTACTCGTGTGAGGGGAGGTGTCTGAAACTGTGTAACATTTTGAGATAACGGTTCGACCTCTTGTCCGTCTGTTCTTGTAGAGCAACTACCTACCCCTGATGTAGCAGGGGAGCAAGAGGCAGACTGAACCCTTGGGATTATCTTTCGGAGGAGGTTCTTTTTCGGCCATAAGTAAGATGATAACTTAGGAACATGGATTGAACTACCAGAATTTTCTGTTCTAAGTATTGCGTCCCCACGGTGGGCGCCACTTATTAAAACAACAAGAGTATTGTAGGGGGAAGGCCCAAAATCCACTCCAAATGATAACTTCCTTGTTAGGATTGCAGTCAGAGAACACCGTTAGCGTTAACGCGAGAGGTTGTCTCCCGCGTTTAGACTCCGGCGTGAGAATAAGTTGATTGATCTTTAAGATTTAAGCATAAAAGGTAGAGAGTAGTTTTAGAGATAGAGATATTAGTGAAAAACATACCATTATTTCTAGGAAAAGTCTCTCTTTTATAGGCAAAAAGGTCTGCACAGGGAAACTCCTCGCCAGCTCATACCTTCCATACATGGTAAGGCTTATCTCTGATGTTGTTGCTTGTGCGGATGACGTTGCCTCATTAGGTAATGTTAGGATTATGTGTTTCTATGCAACTTTATTTACTTTTGGGCAAAGTCACATTATTTTGACTATGTAGGTTCGAGAACTAATATGTACAGTAACATGAGCTTCTAGCTTCCGACCTCCAGTTTACAACTTCTAACTTCCATCTTCCGATTGCTAGTGTGATTTTGTTTAATTTATTGTTTCAGCCTTGCTAAGTGGGTTCTTTCGAACACCCATGTCATCAAATCCAATTAAAAAGTTACACACTTCTTTAATATAAAATCGATCACTTACTATTATGAACGATGGCTTTTAGCCTTTAGGTGTAAAACATGAGTTAAAGAGGTTGGCAGGTTATAGAACAAAAGTCTCTTCCTTTTCTCTGTCGTTTACAATAGGTTAAAAGCAATGCATTAAGTGGATTTATGTAAAATAAATAAAAAGCTTTTTTTTTAATTATAAAAAATGCCTAGCTATATTCATTCAGTTACATCGTTTTCCTCCAAATTTAATCAACTTAATTAAGATTAACATATTCTACCCTTTTAAAATTAGTTTGTTGATATATGACTATAATTAATACCTAAGTACTAAGTTAAAATATTTAAAATCTAAACATGTATATCAATTGTACAATGTGTAAAGAAAATGATGATATGAAGTTAATGAGCTTTATAGATCATCTACTAGTTGGTGCATTTTAATCTTTCATCTTTTGGGTTTCTTTCATATACCATCCATTCGTTATTTTATTATTTAATATTCAGTTATCTGCCCAGCCATTCATTATTTAATTATTTAATATTCATTTCTTCTTTAATGTTTTTTTAACATTAGCCCTAGTTAGTTTTTAAATATCAAATGCTTCTTTCATTACTATACGGATGGCTGTTTTTGATCTTTTGGGTTTCCTTCGAACATTAAAATAAACTTAATCATTTATTCACACATACACAAGTATATGTCTATATATAAACCCTTACAAAACCCAAGATTTTACAATTGCTTCCTTATCCCAACCCATGGCTGCAATTAAGGTTCTTCCCATCACTCTACTTTTACTATCATGCCTTGTTACATTCCAAGTTGGTTCAATGGCTGGGAAAGTGCACATGATCAAGCCCGATAAAGGCCTCATTGTTCGGCTCCAAGGAGAAAACAGTGGCGAGCTAATGGATTGTTGGAATGCATTATTCGAGTTGCAATCATGCACGAATGAGATCGTACTTTTCTTTTTTAATGGAGACAATTTCTTGTCGACGGATTTTTGTAGAGCCATTCACCTTATAACACTCGGGTGTTGGCCCTTGATGCTTACTTGTATCAGTTCCGAGGAAGGTGATATTCTTCGAGGTTATTGTGGTGGCGCACCGCTGCCACAACCAGCCATGCTTGAGGGCTCAAAATTTTGAAATGATGTAATTTTGAAATTATTGGAATAAAACGAATTTTTGTTTTTGTTAACTAAATCTTCATGTGTGACTTGTGTATCTTCATGTGTTACTAGTGTTGTTTTGAGCTTGTTTATCTTCTACCCTTAAACTAAACCAGATTTCATGTTAGCTGTGAACTCATGACTACAGGTTAAATGTTTCAATTAGTTCAGGTATCAAGTTGTTATAGTTAAATATGCAACTAAAATAAAATATATATTATAATATAATCTAAAATAATTTATTAATCCTATCTATTGATTGCTATACATTGCGTAAGTAACTAAAATATATAAATATATTTTAATATAACATAATCTATCATATTCTATTAATTCAATATTACAAAGATATTTTTATATGTTAAAACTAATATATATATAGTTAGAAAAGGGTAACAAAACATATATATGAACATGTCTTTTTTTCTTGCAACTCTAATTTAAGCTGTACTTTTCGTATTTTAAATTTATTAAACTAATATTGACATCGTCCGATTTTTTAATCTAGTCTGATTGGCCTGATAAGCGGACCACTAAGCATTGCTGAATCTAGTAATTTTAGCACGGCGGAGAAAAGCGGTTAGGCATGAACGGATCGTTTAAAAAACAACAGATCATAAAACAATTCATAAGTTGGTTCCAATAATTTACCTGATACATAATAAAAAAAAACACATACAATAAGTAAAACTATATTTTTTTTAAAGTTTATTATAACATAATATTTGAATCAAAATAGGTATTTAATAGATATTTTCAGAATTAACAAATACAATAGGAAATGGTAAAATAAAAATAACGGTTAGATGTAAGAGGATAAGACCACATCGTCTAGGCTTAGAAAAGTGATGTGGTGGTTCTTTCAGGTTAGGAACACCACCTCTTGTGGTAGTGTGATATGACGTTGTGGTGAGGGTGGAGAGTTTTCTACCGACGTGAAGACATTTGGGTTGTAAAGTAGAGAGAGACTCTTAACTGGTGGGTGGATTTTGAATTGTTTTAATTGGTTAATGTTTATTTTTATATTTTTATTTAGGGCGTTCAAAAAACTCGCGACTCGCAGCTCGCTCGAAAAAAGTTTGATAAAAGTTTGGCTCGAAATTGGCTCGGTTGTAAACGAGCCGAGCTCGAACTTGGCCTGGCTCGGCTCATGAACTCTGAGCCGTCTCGATAAGGTTTACATCCTTATTCTTTTATCACACGTCGCTCAGAAGACAAAAACTAACGGAGTATCTCCCCTATAAAAGAAGATAAAGACAATGTAAAAGTGAGCTAACTATTTATACTTGCATATTTAGCCATTTAGTTAAATTAAATTGTAATTAAGGCCATTAGTCTATGAAGAGATTCATTTTTAAAGGCTTTTTAAGTAGTAAATTTTGCGGTTCTTTGTTAGTTCGAGCTAGATCGAGCCAAGTCGAGCTAGCTTGAATTTTAATTGAATCGAGCTCGAGCCTCAAATCTCAGCTCGATTTGAAATTCGAGCTTGAGCAGCTCGACTTGGCTTGTTTACAACCTTTTATTTTATATAAAAACGTTGCTAACCACGTCGCTCTCACTCCTCCCTTTCTTGCACCACGCCAATTTTATAGACGCGTGCGGATGTGTCAGCCACATGTCAAATAACATCACTCTTTCATGCCTCCTACTTTATACAGTCTAAACAAGTAAAACAAACTTTTTGAAAGAGATAATCCTGACCTAGTTTGTATCAATCTGATTATTAAAACGTATATAATCATAGACCAGCAGTAAAATATATGCACAAAAAATACATATTCTCTCCAACCCTACAATACTTATTACCAATACTTGTATGTCCATATCATCACTAGTTTGAAATTTATTTTTAATAATCAATTTTTTACCTTTAATCCGTTATTTTATTTTCGTATTAACATATATCAAAAATAAAATTAAAAACTGAACATTACACTTTAATTAAAATATATGTATCTTAAACCTTGTATTAGTTTTTTTTAATCTAAAGTAGCATTAATAACTTTATGTTTCTATATAGAAACATAATTTTTTTATGAATTTGTCCAATTACTACATTTAAAGTAAAAAAAATAAATATAGTGTACATGTTAATAAAGTTTATATTGTGCAACCTATTAATTTATCTAAAATATGACAAGGACACTCCACTCAAATGCAACACTCTTCAGTGTATTTCCTCAAATGCTAAATTCATGTAAGCTAAACGCAAACTATATGATTTGCATTAGCAATTGTTTTCCTTGAAACTGTTTGTGGTTTTAGAGAAATTAAGGGTGGCAAATTCGCCCAAATGTTCACAACATGTTGCCTCCAGGCTGTGATACGTGCACTGTAATCAATATACGTGTTATTCTAGGTGGCTTAATGAAGCTTTTTAAAGTCGTTCACACTCATACAATGTGAGATCCCATAAAGAATAATTTTTATTTAAAATAATGCAATTATAATGTATATGACCTTTATTATATAATATTATTAGGTTAGAAATCTTTATATTACACGGGCTAAGTAAATATTTTTAAAAATTATATATTTTAAATAACTTATCATACATTTCTCAAAATCTATAGTTCAAATCAAAAGTTGACACGTGACATCTAATAGTTATTAAAATAAAGACACGCAAAACCAAATTTTTGATGGTTTACAAAGCTGACACGTATCTTCCTCTATTTTTATTTATTAGACCATGAAAAATAGAATATATATATATATATATATATATATATATATATATATAATATTCTTTGAAGTATTGTGGCATATTAAATTATTTTAGCATATGTAAAAACAGTTATATTATAAAACTCCTAGTTTTAAATAAATAAAAAGCTTAAACTTATAAATCTTATCAATTTAAATAAACTAACTAAAGAAATGAATTTATTGAAATTAGAAAATTAAAGTATTGGTCAAACCAAATTCAATCTAAAATCTAAATTTAAACAATAACAAATATGAAAACTATTAAAATTGTATTTAATTAATCTTTTAGGAGAAAAAAATATAGACTCAGTTAATGACAAGTGTCCCCTAATACATTTATTTTATTATAGAGTATATAATAGATAGTTGAGAGTTCCAATCAGAAGAAATTGTTTGTAAGAAGAAAAAGGAAAAAATTCCAACTAATAACAATGCTTAATTTAATATTTGTATTTAATATTATTGTAAGGGTGTATCGGTAAAATTACATATATCACTGATTTCTAATCTTCTTTTTTGATAGCTAATTAACTTAAATTTGTAACTTATTTTTTTAAAAAAATAATTATTAAAACAATAATGATTTAGAGTGTAAGATAAATTACGAGGCATGTAGGAAAAAGTGAAGGATAAATTTTGATATACGTAAGATAAATTTCGAAATGTGTAAGATAAATTTTGATGTATGTATGGAAAAAATTTAGTTTGAAGAATGATAGTTCTTATGACTAACTAATTTGTCAAAGATAATAATAAATGAGATAAAAAAAATTTATTGTTTTACAATTATACCATTTTTCCATTTTCTTTTCAATTAAATTTTCTTTCCAAATTATAAGAATGCCTACCCTAAAGGAAAATTATATCAAAGTATAAGACAAACAGACAACAAACGAGCAACAAACTGTACCACTAACCCTTAATAATTAATATTGATTGATAATTGTTTTTAAATCTTATATCATGCACCTATTTAAAATTTGTATATCCCTCTCTCCAACTAAGAGTCCCACCAACGGTGCAGTCCGTTGGAGGATTTCGGAATCCGGATCAAAGCATTTCAGACGAAATGCGTTGTGGGGGCAGTGACGAGGTAGTCCGATTGGGTCTTAGTCTGCTCCAGCGGACTGGTCCGATGAGTTTGGGTGGGGCCCAAGGATGGGCTTTTGTTTTAATAAAAAATGTTGTTCTTGTTGGTTTTTTAAAAAAAAAGTTATACCTAATAAAATAAAACATAAAATACATAAAACAAAATTATTAATATTAAAACGTTACACAAAAAACATAATTAAACTTAAACAAACCAGAAAAATAAAACCTAAACGAACCACACAAAAACATAAACACACCACATAATTAAACCTAAACAAACCAGATAATTAAACCTAAACAACCAGATAATTAAACCCAATCATGAACTCATGAATCGTCGGAGTCGGCATTCGGAGGTGGGGCGTAATATAAGGGTATGATTTCTTATTAGTGTCGACGTTGCGATGTGAATCCTTCAAATAAGGGTTCTTTAATTGACCAGCCTCTTCGTCTATTGTTGCATAAGTCCATCAAAGAGTTGACTAGAGCCATCTCTTCTTCTTCGGTCCAAGGGTTTCTTGCCATTTTTTTTATGAATCTTTGTAGTGAATTATTAGTTGAGAAGTGCGCATGTTACTTGAAATATAAATTGAATTTAAAGATAGTAAAAACTAGTCGTTGTAAAAGTAGTGGTTTGAAAAACTAGTCGTTGCAATATTATCCATTTGAAAAAGAGCACTTATAAGAATTAAATATTCTTTTTTTACTATTTTTTAAATTTATTATTAAATAAAAACACTAGATAAGGAAATAAATGAAATCAATTATATTGTTATGAATTTTATTCTTTTATAATTATTTAATAATAAAAATAATTTGAATTATAATTATTAATTAAATAAATTATAAATAGATTATATATAAATTGTATATAGTTTAAACAAAATAAAAAATAGGTGATGAGGTGGATAATGAGGTCGCGTTTGGAGTAATTTGAAATTGCTTAGTGTTGTAGGGAAAAAGTGATGTTTGGAATGGTGATGGTTTGAAATGATGTGACATGCTAACTAGGCAATCTGGATTTTGGACCACCTATAACGTTGTGTATGCTCTAATAATCGTTAAATATTTCCAGCTATTATACTGACGTCATATGCATTGCACAAAAAATAGTGAAATTGTTTTGCTTGCACATTTGAATAAAAGATATATATCCATTTGGGAATAGCCCATGATGTTGGTGAGTTATATAGAGTTCATGGTAGAAAGAGGATAGGAGTTCAATCTCTATGGTTTACAAGATTAATCATTAAAAAACATGTGACTAAAATATTTCGTTGTGATATACATAGAAATTGTAAGAACTCAAAAAGATAGAATTCATAAAAATACAAATATACACATGTACATGAAAGTTTTTTTAATGAGAAATTTTGGATCATTGACAGATACTAGAGTCACTACTAGAAGAACATGTAACAGCCATCAAAATTCGCTACCTAAAAAACGGTAGCAAAATTTTCAGACTTTGAAAGTCTCATAGTGCACAAAAGATGTTAGCTCTACCACTGCCTTTAAAAGATCTATCAGCCCCTTTGCTCTCACTAATTAGGGTTAGTATCCCTCACAAACAAAAAGAGCCTGAAGTGTATCTCATTGTTGTGGAGGATCGGCTCTCCTCCGAAAGCATAGGACCCGACTTAAGCTAATTAGCGTGCGCAGAATTCATCATTAACTAGTTGACAAGATCAAATATATTGTTTCAATGCTTCTCCTTCATTAATCTCGAATAAACATTTAGAAATAAGAAACAGAACTGATAGGGCTTCGCCTCACAATCAGAAAAACAGCTAAGGACGCAACACCCCTGCTCAGCTATTTATAGAAATGACAGCTTCGTACAAGGGTGTTCTTCTGCTTCGTACGAAGTGGCTCTATTCATACAAATCAACACAAAATCTAACATTTAAGCCCTGTCACATATACGACATGACCCTAAGACATAGGCTCTAGACATTCTGCTCCAACAAACTCCCCCTTGTATATTAACGCTTTCTTGGTAAGTCTTCAAAAACTTCAAAATCTTTAACAGTTATCGCCCAAAGAAACGCTTTCTTGTTCCTCGATGCTCCTTAGATGGAATAGGCATTTGATGTGTGATAGGATGTCTGTTGTAGGTATCTCCATACGAAAACCTTCTCACTGATGCCTTTCTAGCCTTTTCAGCAATTCTTGCTTCGTTTCGCTCTTTCTTTCGTTGCTCATGGCCTTCCAGCTTTCTCCAATCTGAATTCCATATCATTCCTGAATTAATATCATTAGCATAACAAACATTGATACCTGCTGGAACTGCAATGCCTACACTTTGTCTTTCTCTTCAAAGCTAATCAAGCTATAGAATAGACATTCAATATCCTTCTTCGAGCAGTTTACTAGCCACATCGGGTCTAGTATTCGAATTCCCCTCCATAAACCATATATTCTTTTGTGTGCAATCATGGCTTCAGTTAATTCTTCAATGATTTTCCATGAATCATCATCATGTTGTACAACTGCTTTCCTTTTCAAAATCATAATGCCACCACTTGAAGATTGTATAAAAATCTTGATCAATCTTCATCAACAGCATATTCATAACACATGGCCGTTTCACAATTAGTGTAACATCTTTCTGTTTTGTTACTTGATCAAACTTGACAATTCTTCGTGGAATATGTGGCTTCAAGTATCTAAAGCCATGTGCAGCTTCAAAATTTATCAATTTCCATAGACGTTGATCAGGAAACTTCATCTTGAGATTGATACTCTTCCTTTGGACTAACTCTTCAATATCCCAAAATGGCAACGTCTTGATGTCACTCAAGTACCTGAAGTACTGAACTCCGAACTCTCTCTTTATCGCATAAACATTCATCTCCTCTATCCATCCCCAGCTTAGAAAATTCCCCAAAGATTTGTCTGGATCACGAGTAAAGAAAGTCAGGTGGACGTTTGAATTTTCTTTCTTGTGGAATCTCCTTAAACCAATACTTATTTGCTGCAGCTATCTCTTCTTTAGATAAACGTTTTGGAACATTTCCTTCTTTCACAATTTCCTCGACCTTTGTTCTCAATAAATCATCATTCGTTTTAGAAAACAACTCTTCAAAGGTTGGAAAGTCATCTGTTCCTTCACTAGAATATTTAGCAGTAGCACCAAGAATCATCCTCCACGACAACCCTGTCACAATCATCAGCTTCTGACACATACTTATAAAGATAATCATTAGGCTGTGAAGCACTAATGTTGTTTAATTCATCTTCAATATCAAATACAAAGGATTCTTCGTCTACACCTAACATTTTGGCAATTCTTCCTTAGTGTAGTTATGAACGAATTCACCCTCTTCTACATCATGTTCCAAATAGAAAACCCTTGGTATTTGCATAGGAACAGCCGATATAGGAACAACTGTGAGGATTCCTGACTGCTCAGCTTCATTCACAGGGTCCCTCTTCTCCCCCTGTCTTTGCGTGTCATCTTCTTAATTAACTGAATCATTTAAGAAAGCATCGTAATCAAAGGATTCATTAATTTTCGCAGGTTCAACAATCGACCCTGTACCTCCCTGATCATTATCATCACTGTTGCCTTGATCATCATCGTCTTCCTTATCGTCATCCTTTTCTCATCGTCTTTATCACCATCATCATCATCATCAACATCGTTATCATTCTCATCATATGCGTCAATTTCAGCATCAATCTCTGCGTACATTTGTTTACTTTCCAAGATTTTTGTCTTAACGTCATGTTAGACACATCAACCGTCTTACTAACAAGTACGAACTTCACTTTCTCATCTTCTTTCTCAACATTCTCTTCAACTTGAGTTTCTGTATCTGTGGCAAATTCAGCTTCTGGCTCAGTTTGAATGACCACAGGTACCTCATCAATTTTCCCTTTTCCTTATTCCATCCCAGTTGCCTCAGCTTCAGCTTTTTTGCACGTTCTATAGCTTTTGCTCTTATCTCTTCAAATTTTATCTGTTCATATCCAGAGGTGAAGTTTATGCTGAACTTCTTTTCTAAACCTTAAATAACATATCAAACTTTTCTACATTGGCCATCTTCTCTACTTCAAGATCTTTGACCACTCTGTGTAATCTTTATTTTCAGCAGTAACTCCTGTGAGCATAGACACTAAAGTCATGTTCTCCGTCTCGAGTTGTTTGATTTTGCTTTCATGCTCCTTGATCTTTCGTTCCAATTCTTCATTCTTGCTGTTGTTGAATAAATATGTATCAAAGTTTCCAGCATCAAATCCTTCTGTGAATGGAATCTCTCCGATATCTGTAGGAAAACGTTCAGATAAAGATCTTCATTGAGCAGATTGTGGTTTTGAACGTTGTTGAGGTGTTATTTAATGTTGTGATGGTGTTGTGTGTTTTGGTGAAGGTTGTGGTGGTGTTGTATGTTTTGGTGAATGTTGTGGTGGTTATTGTGGTGATGGAGGAACAACAATCTCAACATTAGTAGTTGAAGCAACCACTTCAGGTGTCTTCCTGGCCCTTTTGTACTTTGGATGTGCTCTTCTGGCCACAGGTGATCCTTTTGTCTTTTTCTGTGTTTGTGGCTTGCTTTTAACTCTTTGGACTTTCTTACAAGGCTTTTCTATAGATACTTCAATCTCTAGTTCAAATGGAACATAAACATCATCGTCTTCACCTACCACCTTTCTCTTTCTTTGCCATTCTTTCTCTTTCGTTTAGCTCACTAGCTTTTATCGTTTGATCAAAAGTATCATCTGAAGCCTCTTCACTATCACCTTTAACTGCTTTCTCAACTTCAGCTGCAACTTTAATCATATTCACCTCTTCATTATCAAAGGTAGCAGAGAATACATCTTCATGTGTTGTTTCAGCTACTGGTTCATTTACAGGTGTTTCCTTAGGTTCTTCCACCAGTAAAATTCTAACTTCTACATGTTTTCTTTGTTGTGTTGATGATGAGGTTCCAGCACCTTATTTCTTAGGAGTTCCTCGTCTATGTTTCTTAGTTTCTTCCTTCTCGTACCAACTGCTTCTTTTTGCGACAAATCCTTCCAGACAAGCAACTTCATCCTTTTCATCTCCACTCGTATGTTTTCTCCACTTCCCCTTTGGAGGTACCACATAATTTTTATCCTTAATAGCTCCAAACATTGGCTTAGCAATAGGTTCATCTGAGCGTTGCTTCAAATATAAATTCATCTGCCCAACGTCTCTCTATCCATATGCTGTAACACAAGCTCATAATCTTCTTCCTTTGCCAAGTTAGGAAACAAATCATCTAACATCAATTGTAGAAATCTCGGATATTGCAGAAACTTTTCCCTTGAAATGTTCAGCGCCATTTGATCAAAAATTAACTTCGTGAAGTTGTATGGTAAGTTCAGTACGTGAGCTATGATCATACACATTTGATAATCAACAATGTTGTCAAAGCCTCCTTTTCTATGACTAGGCGCATGTATGACTGAGTGCACACAGAATTTGTAAGGCCTGCCAAGGTTTGCTTTCTTGAAATTTGTGGCATTTACGTGGCCTTTGTAACCCATGCGACAAAAACATCCCTTGACCATTCTTTGAAGTCTAGCACCCTACAAATCATCTCCTCAGTGATTTTGACCTCAAACTCTTCATCACCAATCTTAACTGCAGAAACAATAGCTTTTAGATCTTCCTAGCAACACCCATATAAGTCCCGAAAACCGGATCTTACGATATCACACTTAGCTTGAACGTTGGCATCACACAAACAAGCTAATAATCAAAATAGAAGAAATAAGATGAATATGGAAATGTTCAACTTGCATACAAATCACCAAATTTGTCTAATATAAGTGAATAAACAATCAAGGAGCCCCAAACCCTAATACATCATTATCTATATATATACTGGAGGGTTAGTGCTCCATTGCCCTAAAGCCCTTAGGCCTAGAGGCTACCTCCAAGCCCATTACAACATGATAACCTATACCCCTAAAGTTACTAATGCATAAACCTATTTAGGGCCTTACAATCTCACCTTAGGTTAATCGAATTCATTCGGTTGAGCAATTTAAGTTTATTTTCCCAAAATAGCAAATATTTCTCCCCCTAAATTTGTGCAAAAGTAGAATACTTTATGCGCAAATTTAGTTATTTTGCTGAAAGATATATACATATATGTACTTTGTTTTTTTTAAGTTGTTTAGGCGGTGTAACGCATCATTTTTAAAAGGTCCACAAACACCTTGAATCTTGAGTTGCTGACAGGTTTTGTAAAAAGATCTGTTGTATTAGCATCAGTGTGGATCTGTTCAAGTTTAATTAAACCTCTGTCGTAGCAATCTCGAATAAAATGAACTTTGATATCAATGTGCTTGGTTTTGGAGTGAAAAATAGGATTTTTGATGATTTGGATAGCGGCATCATTATCACATAAGATACTAGTGTTAAGATAAGTCAAACCGTAATCCTAGAGCTGATGGCGCATCCAAATAACCTGGGAGCAGCATGCAGATGCTGCAACATATTCTGCTTCTTCGGTTGATAAAGACACTGTTTGTTACTTCTTGCTCTTCCATGAAATAAGCCTATCTCCCAAGTATTGGCATCTAGCTAATGTGGACTTCATATCCCTGTCTATCCCTCCAAGGTTACTGTCAGAAAAGGCAAAAAAATCAAAGTTCAAATCTCTTGGATACCAGAGTCCCAATTTTGGAACTCCCTTGAGGTATCTAAAGATTTGTTTAACGACTGAGAGATGAGAAAGTTTAGGATTAGATTGATATCTGGCATATTGGTAGACTCCAAATATAATGTCCGACCAGCTTGCAGTTAAGTACATCAATGAACCAATCATGGATCGGTACATTGTTTGGTTGACTGGATCTCCTTAGCATCCTCATTCATCAGTGGTCGTTCAGCAATGGGGAAGTCTATGGGCTTAGAGTTTGACATGTCGAATTTTGCAAGAACGTCTTGAACATACTTTCCTTGATGAATCAAGATTCCTTGACTACTCTGACGAACTTGCAAGCCTAGAAACAAAGTCATTTCACCTAGTGAGCTCATTTTAAATTTTTTCTTCATCACATCCTCGAATTCTTTGCATAGCTCTTCATTGGTAGACCCAAATTGATGTCGTCAACATAGATCTGAACAAGGATAAGGTCCTTGCCAACGCATTTAATGAATAGAGTTTGATCTATCGTCCCCCGGGCATATCCATGTGCAAGAAGATGCTCTGTTAAGGTCACATATCATGCACGAGGTGCTTAGTGAAAACCATACAAAGCTTTATCTAATTTATATGCATATCCTGGCTTCTTAGGATCCGTAAATCCAGGGGTTGAGTGACATAAATCTCCTCCTTGACCTTCTCGTACAGAAACACCGTCTTAACATCCATTTGATAAACTTGAAACCTATATAGGATGCATATGCCAAGAAGAAGCGTATAGATTCCAGACGAGCTACTGGTGCGTACACCTCATCATAGTCAAGACCTTCGATTTGTTTGAATCCCCGAACCACCAGCCGGGCTTTGTTTCGCACGATCACTCCAGTATCATCTTGTTTGTTTTTGTATACCCAACGAGTACCAAGAGCTCGTTTTCCCTCTGACAATTTCACTAATTTTCACATTCCCAGCTACTCAAACTGATTGAGCTCTTCATGCATTGCATGGACCAATCCAGATTCCTGCAAAGCAACATCAATGTTCTTAGGCTCAATCTGAGGGATGAAACATGAATATAAACATGTGTTAATGGTTCCTGATCTACTGCGTGTCTGAACACCAGCAGTGACAAGACCAATAACGTTTGTAATTGGATGGCTTTTCTGAACACGCTGAGGGATTGCTACATCAAGTGCCTGCAAGTTAGATTCCAAGTGAGAAAAACTTTCTGACACTATACTAGATTGCTCCCCCTCATTTGATGCAGCAGCGGTGTTGATCACAGGAGGATCCACTGTGCAATCTGATGGAATCGGCTCCGGAACTAATAAAGCTCTTTGAACATTAGTATTTGAAGGGTCAACAATAGTTTGCTGTACAGAGGACTCATGATTGTAAACTACATCATCAGGAGTAACAGTAGGTTCAAGAACCGGCTCTTGAATTTGTGAAGAAAGATGCGTTTCTGTAGCAGCTTCATGAAATTCTGGTGGATCCATAGTAAGCTTCTTGAAAGAGTCTTGAATAGGGATAACATCATCTACAGCTACGATGGGAATATGTATCACAGTACTTGAGACATCTGCAGCAACAATCACGTCATGTAAAATATTAAATGAATTAAACAAGGAAGAATAATCATATAACCAATCAGGTCCAAGCTGTGCGTCTTTGGGATTTTCTTCCAGCCAATCCACATAGTACGTCTCCATGATCTGCTTCTTGATTTTGTTGTAAACTCGATATGAAGTGTTTTTTGCATAACCGATGAAGTAGCATAGATCTCCTCCTGCATCAAATTTACCCTTGGCATCCATGATAAGGAGAACACAAGGACAACCAAAAGTGCAAAAATGCTGAGGGTTTCTGTCCTTCGACTATTTCATACGGTGTCTACAAGTGACGTTTGTTGATGAGCGCATGATTTTGTACATAGCAGGCGGTGCTCACTGCTTCTACCCAAATATCAGTGGAATGCCGGAATCTATCAGCATTGTACGAGCCACTTTGATGAGAGTCTGATTGCGTCTTTCTGCAACTCCATTTTGTTGAGGAGTTTGGGCTGCACTGTATTGACGATCAATTCCTTTTGAAGCACAAAAATTGTTCAGCTCGACGTTCTTGAACTCCGTCCCATTGTCGCAACGCATAATCTTCACTTGCTTGTTTTCTTGGTTCTCCATGAGAGTGATAAATTTCTTTATCAGACCTGCAGTTTCACTCTTCTGTTCCAAGAAAAATACCCAAGTGAAACGAGAGTAGTCATCAGTGATGTCCAAACAATAAGCTTTTCTTCCAATACTCAGCACATTGACGGGACCAAAAAGATCCATGTGAAGCAGTACCTGAACTTTGGATGTTGTGTGCACGAGCTTGGGCTTATGAGGTTACGGTGCTGCTTCCCTTGGGCACAAGACTCACATTTTTCAATCTGCATAAAATCCTTGATTGGTAGGTTTCTGACCAGACCTCCCTTTGCTAGTCAATTAATATTCTTCATGTTAAGATGGCCAAGTCGTCGATGCCACAACAATGATTCATTTTCAGCAATTTCATAGAATAAGCAGGTAACTTGATCAGTGGGGGCTTTGTTCATATCGATCACGTACGCGTTTCCCCAGCGTTCAACTTCAATCAAGTACTAATCCTTTGGTATGACAATTCTGGTCTTTAGAACCACGCATCCACCTTTTGTAAACAGGACCTCTAAACCGTTGTCGCACATCCATGAGACGCTGAGAAGACTGTGTTTGAGTTCAGGAACATAGTTGACATCAGAGAAGCTGACGACCCATTTCGTACTGTGCCTTTCATAGTAATTCTTCCCGTTTCTACACCTGCAAAGGTGACAAATCCACCGTCAAAGATTTTGATGTCGTTCAACTTGGAAATGTCCCCTGTCATGTGTCTAGAACAACCACTATTGATAAACCAAAGTCTAACGATAGCCCTCCATAGCCGTTCCTGCACATGCAACGAGATTAGTGGGAGACAGGAACCCAGATCATTTTCAATCTAGGTTGATAATCACTCTTCTTTTTCAAAGCCTCATGGAAGGTCATATAATGGTTAGTAGATTTTGAGGTTTGAGAAGATGAGGATATGGAATTTGGCAAGTGAGAGCACTCTGACTGAGATCTAGCAATATTTTGAAGTTTCCAAATCTTTAACTCTTTATTGTTTGAAAAGACATGAGTTGATGTTGCATTTAATTTATTGTATTGATTTACGAAACCATTTGCGTTTGAACGCTTTTGATTGTTTGTCTTTGCTAGATTCCAGTCTCCATCAGAGAGCTTTTGATATCCATGACATTGATGGTGCGAAGCCGTCTAATGGATGGAATTTCCAAATGGATAGTACACGAAGGGACAATGAACACAATTTCTAGCTATGTGCCCAAAAATTCCACAATTGAAGCAAGTATGTCTTTTTGAGAAAAAGACTCTTAATTCCGCTTGTGTTATTCTAGGGAGCTTATTGGGTCTCTTCTTTCCACTAGGTACTGATTTCTTGTGTGCATATTTACTCTTTGATGAAACCTGCTCACAATCATCAGCACAAAAGTGAGTACCTATAGTTTTACCCTTCAACTTTAACTCGGTTGGTTTTTTAGTTGGTTTTTTCTTTTGATTTATAGCACTTGAAGAGGCTTCCTCTTGAATTTTCATTTTGTGCTGGTTTATGGTTCTTCGAAATCTTCCTTTCTTTGCAGGAGTGGATTCTGAGGGCTTAGCTTCATTTGAAACCTTTTCTTTAGAAACTGAGTTTTCATTTTGCAATTTCATTTGACACTGAGCTTTCAGAATCAATGGATTCATGGTCACCAGATGATGAGCAAGTTTTGTCAATACTTTGACTGTCACAACCATCTTGCTCATTATCTGAGTTAGAATCTTCAGTCTGATTTCCAGAACTATCAGACGTCTCCTGTTCACAAGCAATTTCATTCACATAGTCCAACACAACAATATTTTCCGTTTTACAAGATTCGGAAATATCTGAGGTATCCATTGAGGTTTCAGAAGAACATTTTTCCGAATCACTCAAAACTGATGCCTCAGACTCCTTTGGGCAACCAGTTAAATCATAGTCTGAATCAAAAACCATATCATTCAAAGTTTCAGTTTCAACAACGCCAAAAAAACCCCAAGTCTCAAAAACCATAGACTGAACAAAATTCTAAACATAGTCATCATGTTTATCACATAAGGAAACATCTAAGTTATAAACAACAACTGGAGGAGGTTCATCATCAACTTTTGACCTCTCCACATCTATCACTGACTCTGCACATACACTAAAACAGTTAACCCTTTTTACAGAATCAGAGGTAGAAGTCGTTTCCTGTGGTTCTTCGGATGGAGTTTTTGTCGACTCCTTTTCACCTTTCAAATTTTCAACTAATTCATATAAGCACTCTTGATTTATAATTTTTACAAAACTTATAGGCTTTTGAAAATCAATCGGTTAGGCATTCTTAGGCTTGAAAGGTTCCCAAGGAACGTAGTCACTTGGTTTGCCATACGTCATTTTATCATAATTTTCCAATTCTTGCTCAGTGAGCGGCATTCTTGAATAATTATAATTATATGGCGGAGAAACTTGGGAATAACCCAACCCTTTTCCCTTGTTCTCTTTGTACGCCATTTGTATATTGCAAAGATTACGAACAGTGACACTAGAAGTATCATATTTTTTTAATATTCAACTCATTTTGTTGAAACTTTCTAGTGAGAAGTCCTAGCTCAACTCTTACCAAGTCGCATTCCAAGAATTTTGAATGTAGTTTGGTTTTATAATCATGGACCCAACATTTTTGTTGGTTTACGTCCCGGTGGAGTTGAGTTATGTCCTTCTTCAGTGCATCAATCTTTACATAGAGAATTCTATTGTTCTCTTGAAGACCGATGCACTTTGACATGGCACTGTTGTAATCACTAATAAGATTGAAATTATGTACTCTCATTTGTGCCATTTTATTTTTACAATCTTCGGAGCACAAGAAAGAGTTTGCCGTTTTGAAGAGAGATTTGGGCTCCTCAGTTTGTGCCATCGAGCATTGGAGATGATTTTCAGCAACTTCCACAATCTTCAGAGATTCCACTTGAGCTGCAACATCAACCCAGCTAAAACCATGCTACTCTTGCACCATCAATGCTTTTCCTGTTCTTGAGCCTCCTTGGCTTGATGAGGTTGAAGTTGACGTCTGAGATGAAGTAACTGGAACCATGGACCTCTCTAAGTTCCTTGCAGCATCAGCAGCAGCAGTTGCTTCATAATCCACGAGTGTCTTCCTACAGTCTCTGGTGAAGTGTCCAGGTTCATGGCATCTGTAGCATCTTAACTTATCTTTGACAGACCCATTGCAAATGTTTGACATTGGACGACGCCTGTATCTCTTTTGAAACTTTTCTGCTCGAAATGTGGCCATAGCCAGATTCCATGAAGCATCCAGGTCTTCAATATCTTCTTCAATTACTTTATTCATCTCTGTAGCAAAAACTGAAGGAGGCAAGAGATCACCTGCAATAAAAGTATTCAAACTGTTGAGCATGGATGCTGCTAGAGCCAACTTATCTTCGTTCTGCTTGGTCAGAATTGAAAGATTTTCGGCAGAGAGTGTAGTTTGAACATTTTGAGAGGCTGAGAGATTAACAGGACTGTGTACAACATTTGCGTGCTGTGGTAATTGCTGAGTAGTAATAGTAGTTGGAACAGCCGAATTGTTTGGAAGAGACATGCCATAAACGTAGTTTGTCTTCTGAGCTTGAAGTTGTGCTTGAGTCAATGGACTGAAAACAACATTTGGATTACTGTTCGTCACAGGGCTGAAGATAAGGTTAGGATGACTTTGAGACATCAATACAATGTTAGAGCATGTCACCCCTACAGCCATCATGGAGTTCTTGTGGTTCAGTTCTCTTTGCTGGTTGTCTATTTCACATGATTTTATGGTGGTGATCAGTTCAGTGAGAGCAACTTCATTCAAATTTGTAGTACTTCGATCATCAAAACATCATGTTTCGGCATCCCAAGACTTTGGCAGTGAATTCAACAATAGGTGATTCATCCCACTATTAGTGATTAGAATTCCAGCACTGACCATCTTTGAAATGAGTTTGACGAATCTCCTGATTTGGTTCTCCACAAGATGTGATTAAACGAATTGAACTACTGGTTCAACATGTTTGCCCTGCTAGCCTTCATGTCAGTGTTTCCTTCGTACAGATTTTTTAGCACATCCCAGATTTCTTTCGCACTTGTGTAGTTTCTAACAACAATCGAGATATCAGGACCGAGAGCGATAGTAAGATTTGCCATTTCCTTATCATCTTTTAATCTTTTTCGGACCACAAACTTTCTGGTTTTGGAATTCGAGTGTCTGGATCATCTGTAGTTGCGTACATGATAGTGCGGGGACCATCACGAATGCACCTCCACATTCCGGGTTCCTTGGCTTTGCAATACTGCTCAATATGCCAAGTCCACTCAAAATAATCATCTCCATACAACAACCTTGTAATTTTGGTAGACGTTCCGATACTCTGGTCTAGTTCTTGATGCAATGCCAGGGTCTGAGACTGAATGACCTTTAAGGTAGCGTTGGTGAGATCCGCAGCCGTCAGAATACCGCTTGCATTCATCATCACTTAATTATATTTTAATTAAAACGTGACAAGTCCAAAAGTCCAATCAGAGAAGTCAATTCGAAACAGTAACAGTTAACCTGAAACAGTGGATTCGAAATGGTAACAGTATCTCAGAACAGTAACCTGTCCGAGAAGCTTAATGATTTCGAGATGCTATGAATCTTCAAGACTGATGATTCGAGATGGTATGAATCTTCAAGGCTGATGATTCGAGATGGATTTGAGATACAAGTTCTTCATCCGAGATGCTGATCGAGATAGTTCGAGATGATCCGAGATAGTTCGAGTCTTCAAGGTGTTTATCTGAGATGCTGATTGAGACAGTTCGAGATGATCCGAGATGGTTCGATTCTTCAAGATATTCTCTCTGAGATGGTTCGAGATGTGAGTCTTAGATCCGAGATCCTTAAGAAGATCATCCGAGCTCGTCCAAGATGATCCGAAGTGAAGCAGAAACTCAACACCAGCTCCAAAAACCATAGCAGATCTGAGCCTGAAAACAGGTTCAAACAGGCTCTGATACCAATTATAAGTCCCGAAAACCAGATCTTACGATATGACACTTAGCTTGAACGTTGGTGGAATCACACAAACAAGCTAATAATCAAAATAGAAGAAATAAGATGAATATGGAAATGTTCAACTTGCATACAAATCACCAAATTTGTCTAATACAAGTGAATAAACAATCAAGGAGCCCCAAACCCGAATACATTATTATCTATATATATACTGGAGGGTTAGTGCTCCATTGCCCTAAAGCCCTTAGGCCCAGAGGCTACCTCCAAGCCCATTACAACATGATAACCTATACCCCTAAAGTTACTAATGTATAAACCTATTTAGGGCCTTACAACCCCAAAAAACATTCAATATGTGATCGTAGGCTTTGTGCTGATGAGTTAATGCCTTTGTTATCCGTAATCGTCCCATAAACTCGAGTATTTCCTTAAACGGATTGATTTCTGGAACTGACTCATCAATTAGACAACAAATACGAACGACGTTTTCTTTTCCTGCAAGCACAAAGAATTGAACACTTAGAAAAATTTCGACGAAATTACACAAATTTTAGTGTGAGTTATACTTGGTGCGGAGTGGACATTTGCACTTCGTACGAAGTGGGTTTTGTAAATTCTGCATCGCTCACTTCGTACGAAGTGGACATCCACTTCGTACGGAGTGACACACTCCGCACAAACCTAACTATCATGAACACCATTTTTAAACTTGTGATTTTTATGCAATTGATGGTTCCATTAGGTAGTTTAGGCGTCGATTAACACAAATATATTTTTAATTTCAATTTTGGCAGGTTCATTTTTCCTAGATCTGAGTTTCTATGTCCGATTTACCGAAAACGAAGATTTGACGGTTAAATCATGTTCAATCACCTTAACTTATTGTAAGAGGTGTGCTAATCAACCTCCCCAATGTATAAATTGGCACCACTTCTTTGTTAATCGCTCACTAAAACAGAGATCACACAAAGGGTTTTTCCAGATCGCACAAGCAGTTATGCCGCTTCGGACGAGTTGGCTTCTTTATATAGGGCCAGGTCCACTTCGTACGAAGTGGCTTCTGATTTGTGCGAGGTGGCTGACGTGATGTCGTGGTCTCACGTAATTTTAAACCAAATACTACTAATAGCTAGCGGTAAGTGGGTATCGAACACAATGAGTTATGGAAATTATGCTATCTAAAGTTTGTAACACTTTGGCTAAATTACCTAAATTGCAAGAAATTAAATTCAGAATTTTTGGTTTTGTGGTTTTAGATTTTAACTAATAATGACTCAAAGATTGGTTGTATAACAGATTTAAAAGGGAGTGATCATCTTAAGTTTCCGGTTCAAGTAACGCATGCGTTTCAATTCAACTAGAAAGAATCACATAGACATGACTCGTGTTTGACTAACTGCTCGTGATAAAAGGGAACTAAGTACTCGGATTACTTATAATGCGAGGTTGTTACCCGATGACCAATTGACTAATATCCCACCTGTAAACCTCCCCGTGATATCTCGATTGTCAACGACACCAAAGACGTACGACTAAGGCATTGAATAAAATATCAATCAACAATTTACCAACAATAATTCAAACACCATAACAACTACCAACTAGCAGTTATTATTCTAAAAATAAGATTTTGAAACACAATTGTTCAACAAACCTTCCACTCAAGAAGATCACATGAGTTTTAGCCTTCTTGCAATTCATCATCCCTTCAATTATATTGTTCATAGGAATCAAAATCACCAAAGTAATGTTTTGAAAATGTTTAGAACCCACAAGAACACTCTAAAATCGCCCCCAAAGCCCTGCCAAACGTTTCCAATAATTGAGATATGAAAAGACCCTTCAAAATCGAGTTAATATGGGCAGTTACAACTTTCCCGTAGCTCACCACCGTAAGCTACGGCGCCGCCAAAACGGCTCCCACTTCGACTTTCAGTCTCGTTTGTGGATCCTGCCGTAGCTTATGGTGGTCAATATTTTCCTTACTGTCCAAAGGGCCTGTCTTACGGTGAGCTTTGAAGGTAGACTCCACCGTAAGCTACGGCGTCCACCGTAGCTTACGGTGGTTAGTAGAATTTCCCATTTTGCCCTCCGTTCAATCTCTTGAGTTCTCATCTTCAATTAGCCACTTGCAAGTCTTCGACAAAGCACGTTTAAACTCCCTCGCTATGCTCTTCTGTACCTACAAAGCCATACACAGTAGACATCAAATCGTAACAATTAACCTATTTAAACGTGAAATAATGATCATTTAATGCATTTTCGGGTTACCCAATAGACCACCCGTCAGTGGCCAACTCGTACGAAGTGGACATCAACTCGACCACCACTGCAAACACCTACTCCACCATCATCACCATGAGGTGACAATACCTCTCTATGAGTTGTTTCATTGTCTCTCCTTTTAATGGAAGAAAGATGTCGAACTATTTCTTAAGTAGTGATTGTTTGCTCTTGACCATCTGCTTAGTGCCTTGAAATTTGACTTTGATAGCGTTCCAGATGGTTTGAGCAGTGTTATCGTGTTGCAACAGAGTGAATATATCTTCCTTAATGGCTAGTTGCAGTATGTTCGTCAGCTTCTTTTCACGTTTGAATAAATCCTTTTCTTGATCATTGTACTGCATTAATACTTTCTCGAGACTGTTTTCTCCCACCGGAACCTTATATCCTTCCTCTATTGCGTACCATTTTTCAAGGTAATGTGCCTGTACCCAGTTTGAAAATCGTTCATGCCACCCCTTATAATCTTCAAAATACATCAGTTTCAGCAGCTTAGCCATAGTGCCCATTTCATTATCTAGGTTTAAGTTCTGAGCAGCTGCAGTTGTAACTTCGGACGTAGCAAATGCGTTATAAAATTCTTCTTCCATTTTTTATCGAAAAAATTGTTTAACACTTGTTTGGTGCGAAGTGGGTTTCGTGCGATGTGACACTTCGTGCGAAGTGTGTTTAGTATGATGTGACACTTCGTGTGAAGTGGGCACAGAACTTTCCCAAAACAACTTAGGTCACTTCGTATGAACTGGTACACACTTCGTGCGAAGTGATAAGAACAGTTTTAAAATTCTTAGTGCCAGTTGTCAGTTCGTACGAAGTGGCTTGTCACTTCGTGCAAGTTCATATCAACAATTTGTACGAGGTGTATTCCAAGTGTCGTGCTTTTTGCAATTTTTGATATGAGTTCAGTTGATTTTAGATCTAAAACTTTCAAGGGTTTGTTTAAACTGGTTTTAACGTGTTATATTTGAAAATTGGTCCAATTCGTCCATAATTCGTTCAGATCTAATAAAAATATGAAGAATGAGTAGAATAAGAAGTGTTCAATGGTTGAAACCTGATCAATTGTCTTCAAATCAGGTCTTCGGGCTCTGATACCACTTGTGGGAGGATCGGCTCTCCTCTGAAAGCACAGGACCCGACTTGAGCTAATTACCGTGCGCGGAATTCATCATTAACTAGTTGAAAAGATCAAATATATCGTTCCAATGCTTCTGCTTCATTAATCTTGGATAGACGTTTACAAATCAGAAACAATACTGACAGAGCTTCGCCTTACAATCAGAAAAATAGCTAAGAACTCAACACCCCTACTCAGCTATTTATAGACATGACATCTTCAAGGGTCTATTACATACAAATCAAACACAAAATCTAACATTTAACTTCTATTACATAAACGACAGCACTCTAAAACGTAGGCTGCACCAACAATTGTCACTCACAGTCTCTCTCACCATCTTTTCCATCATTGGAGATTCAACTCCGCCCACTGCACTCTGCCTCCTAACCACCGCTCGTACAATGCACTCACAAACTTTCAACACGAATCGCCTCACAAACTAGCCCTAATTCACATATCAATAATCACGACTTGAACAACAATTAAACATCCCCAAACTTCAAGAGATGACGTCATCATCAAAAAATTAGGATCGAAGGATGACCTGTGTATGGAGATCGATCCTCCGCTCAAAGAAAACCTACCTACGGTTGAGGACTGGCGGAAGGCGCTACAGGCGGTGGTTCTGGCGGTGGTTCTGGCAGTGGTGGTGCTTCGAACCACCGCGTGTCGTGTGTTTGATACTGAATCGACTTGTGCGAGCTACGCTACGGGGTTTGTTGTAGATAAGAGGCATGGAATTATATTAACCAATTGTTATGTGGTTAAACCTGATTAGTTAGTGATCATCATTTCCTCCAAATTCAAGTTAGGGTTCTGAGATGCAATATTTTGATTAATCTCCATCTCTATCACTTCAACTATGATTCATCTCCATCTCTGTTGCATCAGGATCGATTGTGATTTATATTTGTTTGATCGACTCTCATTTTACTTGTTGATTTAACTCAATTGAAGGAGAGAAAATTGCTTGTTTCCTTTCTGTTACTTCAGGTATGGGTCGTCGGCTTGGATGGCCTCGATTCGGATTTTGGAGCCCTAGGTGTCCCCTGCTGTAAGATCTCGTCACTATTTGATGTTAAGGTTTGGTTATGTGGTTTGATTCTGTAAGATCTGTATTGATGTGATTATTTGATACCTGTTATGCTAGAATGTGTTCGCTGCCTGTTATGATTAGGATATAGTTAGAGTAGTTTTAGTGTAGTTATTGGTTGGTTTGGTAAGATTATGTCAACGGGAATGCGATTTTGCATGTACTTAAGAGGATATGGTATTTCTCTGCTTGTATTGTAGAATGTGAATGTAATATGTGAGTGTACTGGAAGTACTTGTGATTGTTTTGTTAAGGTGAATGGTTTCAGTTTTTAAGTTTTCCAAATAGCTACATGTGGAACACTGTACATTAGTAACTACTTATGCTTTGAAACATACATGAATGACTAGCATAGCCAGATATCTCAAAAAGTCATCATGAGCAATGCAATTTTTACATTTTTAAATTGTTATACTTGAGATAAGCAAGTCCGTTACTTTGATATAGGTAGTCAAAGGCGCTAGGTGCAAAGGGTGAGCATGTTGCCTAGACAAGCAAGGTGCACAGTGTAAACATGCCATTTTTAGTTGTTTAGACATGGTTTAGTCTGCTTAAGGCAGATTGTGGGCCATTTTTAGCTGTTCGAAACTGATTCAGACTCGTTTTTGCATAATTTAGCTATTTTTTATCGGTTTTATTGCGCCTATGCACCTTGACGGTCACAAGGTGTTTAAAGGTTTAGGGGAGAAGTAAGAAGTGGCGAACATGAAAGATGAATTCATTCAGTTACAAAGCCAATGCTCTCCTCATGTTTTCTCTCACCATCTTGGCTCTTATGTGCGCCATGGCTTTTCTCACTGATATTTCAACTACCGTCTCCAACTGCCACTATATAGGTTCATCTTAAACCCAAGTTTAATTATATATCGTTTCCGTTTATATTCTATGACCAGTAAGTTTACTTAATTATTTGGTTTTTGGTTTCTCGCTTGTAGATCTTGAATGTCAATCAATTTTAGAAGAAATCAACCAAGCTGAAACCCTTGTAGAAAATGTCGTATACATTAATTTATGTATCATTATATAATTCTCATGTATTTGTATCAATATATCAGGATCTGTACCGATTAATGGGAGAAAATGTCACTATTTATGAACTGATCTTATGAAAGAACAACTCCCCACTTTTGTTCTCAGATACTTTGCTCGAAAACACAAGGTGAAATTTTTATGATCAGATTTGCTTAAATAGTCTAATAATTAGGTTAATATTGCTTGACTGTATGATATGAGTGAGAGATTGTGAATGCTTGTTGATACTCTGTCATGGTAACTGCAGAATGATATCAGGAAAAATCCTGCTTTTAGTTCACTGTTTCATGAGATGTGTGCAAAAGTAAAGGGTGGATCCGCTAGCATCGAATAAAGGTTTTTGGGTCGAGCCGTTGGGAATTGATGATAGTTTTGTAATGATCTGGTTTAAGATGTGAATCTTGTCATTTCACTGTCAAATTTACTTTTATACTCTGAGAATGCTTATTTAAACCTCTACGGGTAAGAACTGAAGAAGGCAAGTCAACTTAGTTGTCTGTTTTCATATGATTTTTGAACTAGTTAACACACCCTTATTTCCTGGGATGCAGGTGATGGTAATGATAAGAAAATGAAGAAATGTCGTCTGAAACTACTTCCAGAAGCACTAGCTATAGAGTTACTACTTCTGGCAAGAAGTTTTTTAAATTATAATGTCTTATTGATTTATGTTGAGATTGTTGCAAAGAAGTGGGTCATCATGTTTATTGTTTATTCATTGATGTTGATACAGAGGCCTCTTCTAGTATAGGAAGATGTAAAGATGTTAAGGATATTCCAGATCTAAGTTGCCTATATTTCAAATTTCCTTGACGCATTGGAGTGGAGACCTTAATGCCAAAATGCCATAGTACCAAATAGGTTAGGACAATATTTTATATATTTTTTTCTAACATCTTAAACAGTGTCTTATTGTGACAAACATTGCAAGTTACTTTGTATTAGGGGTGTAAACGAGTCGAGCTACTCACGAGCTTGGTCGGCTCGAAACGATCCTAGCTTAAACATATTGTAATTCTACATATTGTACGTACAGTAATAAGAAGTGAGTGACTATTTGTTTATATTCTATAGGCGGATAACGAGAAATATGGCACTATGGATAACTTCACCGTTAACAACAGGGATAGTCAAGAAGCGTAGTGCTCCAGATTGGATAGCATGAATGTAAAAGGATCATATTGTGTTTTCCTTTTTTAGTTTGAATGTTTGGATTTGAATTTTTAATTTGGATTATTTGAGTTATGTGAGGAATATTGTGTGTTTGTTATGATTTTGAAATTTCATAAATGGTTACATTTTGCAAAGAAATTGAATGGTAGCAAGTAGATATAAGAAATGGTATGGCAATAGATATAATTGGTAGAAAAAGATAGCAAAACCGTAGCAAAAGTGTGACAAAAAAGGTAGCAAATGGTAGCAAAAATGTGACAAAGGAGTATCAAAATGTAGCAAAAGGTAGCAAGTAAAAGCGGTGGCAAAAAAAGGGTAGCAAAATAGTTGCAAACTTACGGTAGTAAAAGTCTCAAAAAATAAAACAGTAACAAATAGGTGGCAATAGGGAAATTGCACGTGTGTTTTTCCTACCGTCTTTTTGGTGGCAAAAAGGCAATAGTCACCATTATGTGACCGAAAATACGGTAGCAAAAACCCATTTCTCAAGTAGTGAGTATCATTGTGCCAGCAACGGAACTAACCGATCATATCTATCTCCACTAGGCTGTAATGGCTATACACCAATTTAAGAGGAAACTCAATAAATCTGAAAAAAACCTCCATTGTGAGAATTTAACTCAGGACCTAATGGTCTTTTTGCCTTATCTCAACCCTAAAATACCACTAGGCTATAATGCCATAGCCACATGTACTTGAAAGTTAAAACAAAACTTGGAAATACCGGTATACATTAAAAATATTCTCAATCTCTTTTCTCATACTATACAACCAATGGATGTCTTTTAAGTCAATGATCAAATGATCTAAGACACTTGAATGGTTCCCAGCTGGTAAGAAAATATGATTCTCAACCAAATCTTCCAATATATATATATATATATATATATATAATGTTCATTTGAGAAGAAATTTAATGTGAGAAGAAAAAAAGAAAATGCATAATGGTAAAATATTAAATAGTTTATAACTCCTCTCATTAGTTATGTTATTTCTCATTAATAAAAACAAAAATATTTTATCCTACATATTTCAAAATTTATCCTATATATGTCTTACATTTACCAGAATTTACCGTACACAAATGTAAATTTACTCTACACATTTCAAAATTTATTATACACATACTAAAAATTATCCTACACATGTCGAAAATTGTCCTACACCATAAATTATTTTATCTTAAAAGAGTATATGAAAAAAAATGAATTATAAGTTTAATTAATTAGCTAGTTAATGACAATTATATATTTACCTATATGTCATTTTCATAACATTAAATACACACATTAAATGAAATAAATGGAGAATTTATATTGGTTTAAAAGTTATTCTTTTTTATTCTTACAAAATTTTTCTTGTCATTTGAAATCTACAATAGATATATATATATATGTATGTATCATGCATATATACATATAAAGTGAAAATCAAAAAAGAGTTAGATTATTCTAGTAATCGTAATGCTTAGCATTGTACGGTGTCAATTTCATAATTAACTAAAAGTTACTAATGGCTAGAAGGGGGTAAAAGAGGGAGTCTTTACTCGGGTTGATTTTTATTCCTTAAATCATGATTTTTAAATCTAATATTTTTTTTATAATTCATAATTTTTAAAGATGTATATAGTAAAGTTTATAATATTACACTCTTATTTAATATAAATTTATATTATTCCTATATTTAGAAAAACAACATTTTTAATACGTTAAATGATGACCATTAAATGAAATAGTGTGATTGTCCCGCTCTACATGGTGAGGTAATCCCATTTTGCATAATGTGGATATTATGTCCAACGAAAAACTTATAATGGATGTGTAACCTAGTCTTAAATGGGATTTGATAGGCATTACATAATATGCTTATCTCATCTTTCGTGGTGTGTGCATTAGAAACTTGTGTATTTAAATGGATGCAAATACCTATCGCCTATAAAACTAAAACAGATGCATGTGTTGCCTCATGGCTTCTTACATTTTACACAAAAGAAGGCTTATGTATGCGAACTGATATGATCTAAAAATCCATATGTTTTTAGATCAAATTATTACCAATTTTTAATATGATATGTTAAAGAAATGTTCAAAATAAGCTTAAATTGGTTTATATTAAAGTTTCAGGATAGAATAGCCTAAGTATAACAAAGTAAGCAAAACTAGGCGAAAAACAGAGAATTGAAATTCCAAGAATCGGCGGGATTAGACGGAAGTTTGGACGAGAAAGTGCTAATTCGGTAAAATGTTATTAAGAAAAGAGTAGAAGCAGAAGTCGAATGATTCCATTCATACCGAATGAGTAATTTCTGTATACATCTTTCCAAGCCGGAATCATTTCCCCTCTAAGAACTCCAAAACTTAATCAAGTCACGAAAACACCACACTATATATAGATTGTCTAGCTTCGTGCGAACTGAGCATTTTAACTGTACCAAGTAGTTACCTTCGTACAAAGTGGCTACCTTCGTACGGAGTGACTACCTTCGTACGGAGTGACTACTTCGTACGAAGTGACACTTAAACACATTTCTCGTTCGCACTTAAGTAATGTGTTCGTATCTAAACTATACAATATTCAACACACGCTTTATCTAGCCTATTCGCACAGTGGCGGACACACAGAACATGCACCAACAATTTCCCCTTATACGTCACTGACTAATCTTGATCTTAATCTTGAAATATGAGAGCCGTGTTTGAATATTCTGCAACTTCAACCAGGCATCTTGAAATCTTCATTGATTGATGATTCGGGCTTGCATTATCTTCATTATGCACAAATTCCCCCTGGAATGAATCTTCAGGTTATTGTTTGCACGGTTCCCGATCTCCTCTGATTTGCTTAACTGTAATCTTCACAAATAACCACTAACTCAAACTAATCAATGTAACTTCTCAGTTTCGACGATAACCGCACCCGTGTTCGATTTTTGATTTAACGCTTTAGCATGTGAGCTGGTCTCTTAATCTTCAAAAATCCAACTGGCAATTGGTAGAAAATTCGAATATCACATTAAAAAACTTCAACTTTGTGAATATCCACGAAAATCTGAAATCCGTTTTCTGTAATCACTTTTAAGCACACTCCAGAATGACTGAGTAGCAAAACGGAAATCTCTTCAATTAGCAAATCTTCATCGGATAACAAATCATCTAGTAACACATTCAGATATGAAAAACACTCTTTCACGACCAGAATCACATTCTTCCTCTTTAGTCATAATAACAAATGTTTAGTCTTCTCCGTTAGACCCGCCAACAACTTAATCAAAAAACATCATCATTCCCCAGCGGTTAGTCCGAAAAACAATTCCTCTGCTCGAAGATTAAACACTATGACAGTTTAGACTATCACGAAGCTGTGTTATCGTTTTAGTATCGACAATACTGATGCTAATCCTGCTAACTGGCTTAACGAAGACCCGGGACTCAAACCCTAAGACATCAATCTGTATCACGATCTGAAGACTATGAACTTCCTATGATCAAAAACTAACGAATCCAGATCTTATGTATCCCCGAACAATCTGAAGTCGGAAACACCCGAATACTGTTGCAAGTCGCAAATTTTTAAAATGTCGGACTTTGATATATTTAATGAAATTTCCCCATCATTTTTGAAAATTCTGACCTCTCTAAAACTTATAACTAAATTTCCCCCTCAAATCTAGCAAATTCAGTTGTCTCTATACTTTGAAAAACTCTACTAATGTAGAAAATATGTCATTTTGATCCACAAAAGTCAGTTTTTCATCAATGCAGATTTTTCTTTAAGGCCCATTAGTAGTCACTATACAAAATAATCATCATTTTGCATATGTATCCGTTACTACCCCATTCTCTTCAACCCTCTGTGATCGTGTCATCATATATGTTCTCTAAAGCTCTCGACGATGTCCCCGAACAACTCATATTTGTCGTTAAAATCTCCAAAAAAATTTCAATCACCAAATGTCTTTCTTGACACACGTCTCGTCGCCCAAAAAACTTTCCAAGCACTATACAAATAATCATCATTTTTTAACCATTTTGATAACGTTCATACGAGGAGAGTACTTTTCGTGCGAAGATAATTTTATGATAATCACAATTTTTTATCCAAAATCTTTATTTTTTCAAATTTCATGAAGATTCTTCCACAGATATGTTCCAAATTCATTTCTAAACAATCCTATGGTTTCAATTTTAATTTTTGTCCAAGGATTGTCCGTTTATTTGATGATTTACGTCTAAAACCCTCTAAAGTCCAAAATTCATGAGCGTAGGTGATTCAATCGACTGTAGGATCAATTGAATCAGTACCCTAGCTCTGATACCAGTTGGAATTCCAGGAACTGGCGGGATTAGATGGAAGTTTGGACGGGATAGTGCTAATTCGGTAGAATGTTATTAAGAACAGAGTAGACGCAGAAGTCGAATGATTCATTTATACCAAAAGAGTATACATCTTTACAAGCTGAAGATTCTCCAGCATTTCCCCTTAGGGAACTCCAAAACTTAATCAACTCACAAACACACAACACTATATATAGACTGTCTAACTTCATGCGAACTGAGCATTTTAACCTCGTATGAAGTAGTTATCTTCATACGAAGTGGCTACCTTCGTACGGAGTGACTACTTCGTACGAAGTGACACTTAAACACCTTTCTCGTTCGCACTTAAGTCATGTGTTCGTATCTAAAGTACCATATTCAACACACACTCTATCTCGCCAATTCGCATAGTGGCGGACACAAAGAACATGCACCAAAAAAATAATATAAGAAAATGTCTAGACATGCCCCATGCCTCGGATTCTAAAGCCTCTAGACACCTCCAGAAGCCCACCAATCAAGCGAAGAATGCTAGACACGCCCCATGCCTCGGCTATAAAAGACAAGAGAAAAGCTTCTAGAAATTTTGGAAGATCCCGTGGGGCACACAAAGTTGACTACACCTTGTGCTGACGAGGCATACCCCTTGCCTCGATAACCGGGAATAGCCAGTCAATTGGCCAGACATGGCTCGTGTTATCCAGGCACGCCATGTGCCTGGGCCCTAGCCAACTATAATAGAGGGCTTCTCCACCATTTTTTGCTCATTCTCTTCCCCCTTCTACAACTACACACTTCTCTTCTACCCCACTCTCGCTAATCATTCTAATCACTAGGGAAAACTAAAGAATCATTAGTGTAATCAATCTTTTTATGATTTATATAATGTGAGAGGGGATCGGCTCTCCTCCGTGAGCACCAGACCGACTTGAATAAACTAACAGCGGCGGAATTCATTGCTAGAGAGTTTGACAAACGAACAATATGTATGCTGCTTAAACGTCGTTACTTCTTCTATTAATAAATGTGGAAAGTTACATACGAGTAAACAGACGGACTAGGCTTCGCCTTAGTCACAGACTAACAACTGTTGACACAACACCCAAGCTCCACTATATATAGGCCAACATGGGTCACACAAGGAGAGGGGTTGCTGACTCGTATGAGTGGTGCTTCGTACGGCTAACAAAGTGTCACTCGTACGAGCCACACAAAGGCTCACTCGTACGAGCCATCTAACAAACTAAACATTTGACAAATATAAGCCCTATTTACACGACCGACATATCCTAGACGTAGGCAATAGACATTGCGCACCAACAAACCCCCCTTTGGATGTTGCCCCAGTCTTGGATAGTCTTCAAAAATTTCTTCAAAATTCTTCAAAACGTTTGACGTTTAGTGTCCAAAGAAATGTTTTGGCAGCTTGCGACGCTCCTCGGATGGTATCGGCGTTTGATCTGTAGGAGGAGGTCTATTGTAAGTGTTGCCAAAATGAAAACTTCGCAGGGATGCGATCCTTGATCTCTCAGCAATCCTTGCTACGTTCTTCTCTTTTCTACGTTGCTCTTTTTCTTCAATCTTTCTCCAAGAAGTGTTCCATGCTTTACCTAAATGTATATCATTAGCAAAACAAACATTAACAATCTTCTGGAACTGCAACGCCTGCTCTTTGTCTTTCTCTTCATAACTGATCTTAATATAGAATAGACATTCAATATCCTTTTTAGAGCAGTTTACTAGCCACATCGGGTCTAGTACTCGAATGCCATGCCATAAACCATAAATCCGCTTGTGCTTAATCACGGATTTAGTTAATTCTTCTATGATTTTCCAAGAGTCTTCATCTGGTTGGACGCATATCACTACTTCTCACATACTAGAGTCGTAGTGCCACATTTGAAAATCTTGTGAAAATCTCGTTCCATTTTTATCAAAGGCATATTCTTAATCACCCATGGCCTTTTCACAATCAAAGTAATATCCTTTTCCTGAGTTACTCGATCGAACTTTATCAACTTCCATA
Organism: Scalesia atractyloides; assembly: GCA_947069175.1. Lineage (NCBI taxonomy): Eukaryota > Viridiplantae > Streptophyta > Magnoliopsida > Asterales > Asteraceae > Scalesia > Scalesia atractyloides. Next base: position 53,294,078 of record CAMTDV010000001.1, on the reverse strand, counting down.
GATGATGGTCATGATATTTCATCTTTAGATTGATCATCTTTGTCTGCACAAGCTCTTTGATATCCCAGAACAGCAAGGACTTTAAGTCGCTTAGGTATCTAAAGTACTGGAACGCATATTCCCTTTTCATAGCATATACCTCCAATTCTTCAATCAGCCCCAACTGATAATCTCCCCCAGAGAAACATCAGCATCGTGTGTAAAGAATGCTGGGGGACGTTTGAATTTTCGTTCTTCTGGTAATTCTTTAAACCATAATTTTCGCATATCTGGAATCTACTCCTTTGATAAACGTTTAGGCACACTTCCTTGTTTCACAGCCTCTTCCAATTTTCGTTTCAACAAATCACCGTTAGCGGCCGAAAAATTTCATCGAAGGTTGGGAAGTCATTCGTACCGGCAAATTTGTTAGTATCATCATCATCGGAATCATCCTCCACGACAACCCTATCATATCATTGTCCTCAGAAATATGTTCGAAGTGATAATCTTCAGGATGAGTAGCGTTGATGTCATCTTCGAAGTCAAAATAAAACGACTCTTCATCCACTCCTAACATCTTGGCAACTTCTTCTTTCGTATAATTGTGGACGTATTCTCCTTCTTCCACATCATGTTCCAAGTAAAAAATCCTTAGCTTTGGCACAACAGGAACAGTCGACATAGAAGTCACTATGAGGATTCCTGCTTGCTGAGTATCCTTCAAAACATCATAAGACTCCCCCTTAACTTGTTCAAAATCAAGTTGGTTTGCCGAGTCATCTAAGTACACAGAAATATCGATATTATCATTAACTTTAGAATCTGTTACAAGAATACTCGATCCACCCTGATCACTATCATCATCCTTCCTACCACTATCACGTTTCTTTCTAGACGCATCACTAACTTCGTCTTTTTCTTCATCATCCTCCTCAAAATCTTTGTCAAAAGAATCAATCTCCTCGTCAATTTCCTTTAACATCTTCCTTTTCTCTAAAAACTTCTTATGTTTCTCAGAAAGATTTGACATATCGATTTCCACATCTCTTGGCTACCCTATCAAAACGAAGTTCATCGGCGACACATACACAACCATATCAGTAGATACGAGCACAGACTCAGCTTCTAGCGCAGATTTTTCTTTCAAGGGATCCTTTCCAACCTTTTCCTTTCCTTTCCCTGAGCATCAGATAACGCTTTGGAAATTCTTTCATGCTCAGCCACCCTTTCTCTCGCCTCCTCCTTTTCAATCTCGTCAACTTCTGCTACAAAATTAATACCAAGCTTTCTGATAAGAATCTTCTGAAATATACTCATCTGTCTCTGGTTTCTGAGGCGTTCTTCATCGTATTCCATCATACGCTTTCTAAGCCTTTCATTCTCTGACATAAAACTTGCTAATACAGCCTCCAGATTCTTTCTATCTTCTTCCAGATTCTTTATATGATCTTACAGCTCAGCAACCTTTACATTGTTCAACATGATTTGGTTTTCTTACTCTGTCATTCTTGAATCATTGAACATGTCAGCAGTAAACTCTTCTCCCCCTGGAATATCTCCGAAGTCAAAATCAAACTGATCTTCCAACCTCGAGCCTTTTGAAAACTGGAGAGGAGATTGAGTTGGATGTGGTTGAGGAGTTGGTTGTGGAGTTGGTTGTGGTGAAGGTTTTGGAGGTGGTTGTGGTGAAGGTTGTGGAGGTGGTGATGGTGGTGGTTGTGGAGTTTGTTGTGGAGTTGGCTCAAAACTCGGTGTAACACTTGATGCTTTAGTAGCCATCTTCTTCAGCTTGAGCTTTGAACGAGCTGTTGGAGAATCTGTTTTCCTTGTTGTCAGTCTTTTTAAGCGCTTGGCAGCTGGCCTCTTAATAGGCTTAATAACAGGAGTATCACTTTCAGAATCTATCGGAACATATGTTGTATCGTCATTCCTGTTTCTTTTCTCTTTTTCTCTTCAGCTCGACGATGTTCCTCTTCCAAACGCTCAATTTCCTTCTCTATTTCCCTCTCCCTTTGCCCTGCAATCCTATCCTCAGTATCTGTACTCAAGGAGGACGACCATCATCTCCACCAACTACTCCTTCTGTTCCACCAAAAGCTTGTTGCTCAATGTCTGCAGCAACCATTTCAACATTTTCATCAACCTGAATTGGTTCTTTGACCTGTATATCTTCAATTCCCGGTTCATCTACCAGACTTGTTCTAACAGAAGTACGCTTCTTTTGTTGAGGAGTAGAGGATTAGGATCCGGCAACTTGTTTTCTCTTAGTGCCCTTGCTCCCTTTTTTATCTTCCTTAGTAAACCAAGCGCTTCGCTTTGACACAAAACCATCTAACGCTTCAAATTCGTCATTTTCATCTCCACTTGAATCTTTTCTCCATTTCCCTTCTGAAGGCACCACATAATCTTTATTAGTGATTGCTCAAAAAACCTGCTTAGTGTTCGGAAAAACTTTTAAGTGTAGATTCATCTTCTTCAATGTAGATACATCCATATGTTCGAGCTTCAGAATATCTTCTTTGTTTTTCTTCAAATTCTTGTGAAGATGATCCAGCAACATTTGAACGAACCTCGGGCACTGAAGAAATTTCTCTCTTTGTATGTTCTGTACCATCTGCATGAAGATAAGCTTGGAGAAGTTCTATGGCAGATTGAGGATCAGTGTTGCTATCATGCACATTTGGTAGTCAACCATGTCATCAAACCCTCCTTTCCGGTGACTAATAGCGCGTATGACGCAGTGTGCAATATATCTGAAGGGTGCACTCAGATTTCCCTTCTTGAACGGCGCTGCATTAACATACCCTGCATATATAATCCTGTAAAAGCACCCATTGACCATATATTCTGGGTATCCAGTTGGGTCTTCCGCTCGGTCTTTAAAATCTAACACTTTCCGGATCAAATCTTTAGTAGTTTTAACTTGAACATCTTCATTGTTGATCCTTACGACAGAAAAGATAGCGTTTTCTTCTTCATTGTACTCATCGGCATCCCAAAATTATTCAACGTGTGATCTGTAGGCCGTATGTTTATCGGTTAAGGCCTTTGTAATTGGTAAACGACCCAAAAAATTCAAGCAATTCTCTGTATGTGGCAATCTCCAGAATATTCTCGTCTAATAAACAACAAATGTTATGGAACGAAGTAAACGAAGACTTCTTGACCTGAGCACACGAAAAAAATTTCCAACACTTCGAAAATTTTTCAAACCTTTTCCAAAAATTTGACACTCGTATGAGTCATCATTCGTACAAGTCAGATTGACATTTAGGAAATAGTTCAGGTTTGAACTGACCTGCTCGTACGAGTGACTCCTCGTACGAGTCAATGAATTAAGTAACATAAAGATCTTACTCGTACGAGCAACCACTCGTACGAGTGATGAGAATTAATTGACTTAAAAAGCTTACTCGTATGAGCGACTATTCGTACGAGTCATGAGTCACATAAAATTACACCTTTTCAATCCGAACTTAAAACGTGTAAATTTTAACAAACTGAATGAATATTTAGATGCTAAAAGAGCTGATTTGTACGAATATGTGTTCAATTTTACATTTTACCGGTCCAATTAGCCTAAATCTATGTTTTATGTCCTTAAGGTCTGATTTTGGCATTATAATGGCTCAAATCCTGGATTAGTACCTTTCCATCGTAAGAGGTGTGCTAATCAACCTCCCTGAAGAGTCAAAGATACGTGTGTGAGAGGGGATCGGCTCTCCTTCGTGAGCACTGGACCAATTTGACTCAGCTAACATAGGCGAAATTCATTGCCAGCGAGTTAGAAAAACAAACAATCAAGTATGCTGCTTAAACGCCTTTACTTCGTATATTAATAAATGTAAAGTTACAAACGAGTAACAAATTGACAGGGCTTCGCCGTAGTCACACACCAACAGCTGTAACACAATACTCAAGCTCCACTATATATAGGCCAACATGGCTCGCACAGGAGTGAGATTGTTGGCTCGTGCGAGTGGTGCCTCGTACGAGTGACAAGGCGTCACTCATACAAGCCACAATAGCTCACTCGTACGAGCCATCTAAAATACATAAAAATATGAAAAAAAGCCCTATATACACAACTGACATATCCTAGACGTAGGCAATAGACATTGTGCACCAACAAACTCCCCCTTGGATGTTGCCGCAGTCTTGGATAGTCTTCAAAATTCTTCAAAAAAACGTTTGACATTTATCGTCCCAAGAAACATTTCGGTGGCCTGCGACGCTCCTCAGATGATATCGGTGTTTGGTCTGTAGGAGGAGGCCGATTGTACGTGTTTCCAAAACAAAAACTTCTTAGCGATGCAATGCTTGCTCTCTCAGCAGTCCTAGCAGCATTCTTCTCCTTTATCCGCTGCTCTGTTTCTTCAAGTTTTCTCCAAGAAGCGTTCCATGTTTTACCTGAATGTATATCATTAGCATAACAAACATTAACAATCTTCTGGAATTGTAAAGCCTGCTCTTTGCCTTTTTCTTCATAAGTGATCTTCACATAGAATAGACATTCAATATCTCTCTGAGAGAAGTTGACTAGCCACATCCGATCTAGTACTCGAATACCACGCCATAAACCGTAGATTCACTTGTGCGCAAAGACAGATTTGAATAATTCTTCTGTGATTTTCCAAGAATCTTCATCTGGTTGGACACAAATTACAGCTTCGCCTGTGCTCGAGTCATAGTGCCACCATTTGAATATCTTATGAAAATCTTGTCCCATTCTGATCAAAGGCATATTCTTCATCACTCATCGCCTTTTTACAATCAACATAACATCCTTCTCCTTCGTTACTGGATTAATCTTGGTAATTCTTTTAGGGATATGCGGCTTCCAGCGTTTAAAACCATGTGTAGCTTCAAGCTTTATCAATTTCCACAGCCGCTGGTCATGAAATTCATCTTCAGATTATTCATCTTAGTCTGCACAAGCTCTTTGATATACCAGAACGGAAAGGTCTTTAAGTCGCTTAAGTATCGAAAGTACTAGAGCCCATATTCCCTTTTATAGCGTAAACGGCTAATTCCTTGATCCAACCCCAGCTAATAATATCTCCTAGAGAAACATTAGCATCACGAGTGAAAAATGCTAGGGGATTTTTGAATCTACGCTCTTCAGGTAACTCTTTAAACCACAGTTTATGCATCTCAGCAATCTCCTCTTTCGATAAACGTTTAGGCACCGTTCTTTGTTTCACAACCTCTTCCACTTTGCGTTTCAACAGATCATAGTTTTCCGCTGAGAACATTTCATTAAAGGTTGGGAAGTCATTCGTACCCTCACCGACATAATTTGCAGTGTCATCGTCATCGGAATCATCCTCCACGACAACCTTATCATACTCATGTGCTTCAGAAATATGTTCGAAGTGATAATCTTCAGGCTGGATAGCACTGATGTCGTTGAGCTCGTCTTCGAAGTCAAATTCAAATGATTTATCATCCATACCCAACATCTTTGCAATCTCTTCCTTCGTGTAATTGTGGATAAACTCTCCCTCTTCCACATCGTGTTCCAAGTATAAAATCCTTGTTTAGGCACAACAGGAACAGTTGACATAGAAGTCACTGTGATAACTCTTGTCTGCTGAGAATCCTTTGAACCATCATACGACTCCCCCTGACCTTGGTCAGCATCAAGTTGGTTGGCCGAATCATCCAAGTACACAGAATAATCGATATCAACATTCAATACAAAATCTGTTACAAGAATACCTGAACCCCCATGATCACTATCATCATTCTTTCTATCACTATCAGATTTCTTCTTTGATGCATCACCTGCTTCATCTAAGTCCTCATCATCTTCCTCAGGATCTTCATCCAAAGAATCAATCTCTGCATCAATCTCCTTTATCATCTTTCTTTTCTTCAACAACTCCTGATGTTTCTTAGAAAGATTTGACATGTCGATATCCACATCCTTCGGTTTTCCTATCAACACAAAATTCATCGTTTGCGCGTATACAACCAAATCAGAAGATACTGGAGCAAATTCAGCTTCTTGCGCAGTTTTTCTTTCAAAGGATCCTCTCCAACCTTTTCCTTCCCTTTTCCTTGAGCGTCAGATAACTCTTTAGCAATTCGTTTACGCTCAGCCACCCTTTCTCTTGCTACCTCTTTCTCATTCTCATCTATTTCTGCTGCAAGATTAATTTCGAGCTTTTTTATAAGAATTTTTTGAAAGAAGCTCATCTTCCTTTGATTCCTTAAGTGCTCTTCATCATATTCCATCATTTGCTTTCGGAGCCTTTCGTTTTCTGACACAAAATTCGCTAGTACAGCTTCCAAACTCTTTCGGTCTTCTTCCAGATTCTTTATGCGCTCTTGCAGCTCGGCGATCTTTACGTTGTTCAACATGACTTGATTTTCTAACTCTGTCAGCCTCGAGTCATTGAACATATCCGCTGTAAACTCTTCGCCCCCATAATATCTCCAAAGTCGAAATCAAATTGATCTTCTAACCTTGAGCCCTTAGAAAATTGGGGAGGAGATTGAGTCATATGAGGTTGAGGGGTTGGTTGTGGTGAAGGTTGTTGAGGTGGTTGTGGTGATGGTTGTGGAGGTGGTTGTGGTGATGGTTGTGGAGGTGGTGATGGAGGTGTTGGCTCAAAAGTAGATGCTTCAGCAACTTTCTTTTTCATCTTGCGCTTTGAACGAGCTGTTGGAGGGTCTGTCTTTCTGGATGCTGGCCTCTTTAAACACTTTGTTGTTGGATTCTTTGCTGACTTAAAAAACGGAGTATCATTGTCAGAATCTGATGGTACATAAGTAGTATCATCCTCTCCTGTCTCATTTCGTTTTCTCTCCTCAGCCTTTCGACGTTCCTCAGCCAACCGTTCCAACTCTTTCTCTTTTTCTCTTTCTCTTTCCCCGGCAATCCTATCCTCGGAATCAGTACTCGGAGGATGCCTCTTCATCTCTACCAACTTCACCGCCAAACGCTTGTTACTCTATGTTAGCAACAACTGTTTCAATGTTCTCTTCAGTTTCCGGCTCATCGATCAAACTTGTACCGACAAATGCACATTTCTTTTGTTGAGGAGCAAAGGAGGAGGATGTGGCAGCTTGTTTTCTTTTTGTTCCCTTGCTCCCCTTTTTATCTTCTTTCGTGAACCAAGCGCTTCTTTTAGATACAAACCCATCTAACGCATCAATCACTTCATTGTCATCTCTACTATCATCTTTTCTCCATTTTCCCTTTGGCGGTGCCACATAATCTTTGTCAATGATTACCCTAAAAACCGGCTTGGCATTAGGGAAAGCTTTCAAATGAAGATTCATCTTTTTTAGTGTGGTTACATCCATGTGATCTAGCCTCACAATATCTTCTTTCTTTTTCTTCAAGTTTTTGTGGAGATGATCCAGTAGCATCTGTACAAACCTCGGGTACTGAAGAAATTTTTCTCTTTGAATATTCGGTACCATCTACAAAAAGATAAGCCTCAAGAAGTTGTACAACAGCTTGAGGATTAGTGCTTTAATCATGCACATTTGATAGTCCACCAAATCGTCAAAACCTCCTTTCAGTGACTCAGAGCATGAATGACACATTGAGAAATATATCTGAAAGGTGCGCTCAGATTACCCTTCTTGAATGGTGCCGCGTTGACCTATCCTGCATATCCCATCCATTAGAAGCACCCCTTGACCATATATTCAGGATAACCAGTTGGGTCTTCTGCTCGGTCCTTGAAACACTCTTCGGATTAAATCTTCTGTGATTTTCATTTGAACGTCTTCATTGTTGATCCTCAAAGCAGAAACTATAGCATTTTCTTCTTCATCATATTCTACGGCATCCCAAAAGTATTCAATGTGCAATCTATAGGCCGTGTGTTTGTCAGTTAAGGCCTTGTTAATTGGAAGTCGACTCAAAAAATCAAGTACTTCTCTATAAGCAGCGATCTCTAGAATATCTTCATCCAATAAGTAGCATATATTGTGGAATGGAGAAAACGAAGACTTCTTGACCTGTGCACACAAAAATTTCCAACACTTAGAAAATTTTCAAATTCTTTCAATTATTTGACACTCGTATGAGTCACCATTCGTATAAGTCAGATTAACACTTAACAGTTGAGTGGTGCCTCGTACGAGTCAATGAAATTTCATAACATGATGGTCTTACTCGTACGAATGATTACTCGTACAAGTGATGAGAATAATCTGATTAAAAAGCTTACTCGTACGATGATCATTCGTACGAGTTATAAGTCGCACAAAATAGGACATTTTCAAACCGAACTTAAAACGTGTATATTTTAATAAATTGAATGAAGATTTAGAGGCTAAAAGGGCCGATATGTACGATTTTGAGTTCAATTTTACATTTTACCAGTTCAATTAACCTAAATCTACGTTTTATATCCTTATGGTCCAATTTCGGCATTATAATGGTGCAAATCTTGAATTAGTACCTTTCCCATCGAAAGAGGTGTGCAAATCAACCTCCTCGAAGAATCAAAGGTACAAAATATGGTCTAGAAGTGTGAAAAATGAACTGGATTGCACAGAGAGTATCTACAGTCTCACAGAGTCACAAGTGTGACTTGTGCGAGTGAATGTCCCTTTTATATGCACCACATCACTCGTACGAGTCATCATTCTTACGAATGAGGCATTTATCACTCGTACGAGTCAGATAGTCACTGGTACGAGCAAGTTCTCTTCACTTTGTTAACTTTTGATTTTTAATGGAATTATCTGTTTTTTACAACCCACTCAGTTGACCGAGTCCAAGTTAATGACCCCGGTTAACCGATTTGCCTACCAAGTCCAAGTTAATGACCTTGGTTGAGCGCTGTTTGACCAAAACAAAATTTTTCAAAAAAATAAAGTTTCAAGTTAATGAACTTTGTGACGTTTCAGAACTCTCTTCATTTTTAGATTAGCTCCCAGCCCGTGATCTTCAGGTTTCCTTCAGCAATTATCGCTTTGACTTATACTAACGGTATTTCCATCATCGGTAATCGAAAAACTAAGATAGAAATTAAATCTTTTTATGTTTTTTAAAGTTTTTGCTAAAAGAAAAACTGAATTTTTTTGGGTTTTTCTGAAAAGAGAAATAAAGTAAATAAAGACGTATTTACAGATATAATTTTGTGAGTTTGTGTTTAGAGGATCCCATCAGTTATTTAGACAAATCACAGGTACCGTTGATCTTGGTAATAACTTTAAGGTCCTAAACAGATTTACTTAGATTGGCAATATACTTATCCATTTAAACGTATACACATTTCTCAGTTGTTTCAAGATATGTTAGGTATTTTTAAGGAACATGAAGTAATTGTGTTTCCCATCCCAGAATATACTCCCGTATCAAGATTCCCAGAATTTCGTCGCACATGTGAATATATCTAACTGATATCTATAAATGGGTGGAATTGCGAGACCTTGAGAGCTCAGGTTAGTATTGCCATATAGAGAAAGAGATGAAAGCTCGACTTTAGGTGGTGTTTTGTTTAGGAATCTTTTTGAACTGCAGATGTCGTATCTTTTTATGACATATACTCATTTTAATGCAGATTTTGGGGGTGAATAATATGCAAAGTATTATACCAGTTCTAGGTCATTGCCGACGCAAAATCAGAAGTACTCGGATAATACCCTAGATATCAACTAAATATAAAGACCTAGTATCACAGAATCTGGCATTCTCTCAAACGAAATTTCGGAATACTAAGTCCATATATCCAAGAGATGTCAACCCACAATTACTTAGTTTTTCTTTTAAGTTTATATCATGAAGAACAATTTACTAAACGTGTGAAGCCTATGGGCACATCATCAATAAGACCTGTTTAATTACTTTAAATCATACCATTTCCTTAGCATACTGTTGTAACATCCGTCAAAAAACGGATTTTACCAAACCCGCTCTGTTTATTAACCGAACAATCAGTTAAAAATTTCGTTGCAAATTTAATGCCCAAAATAATTTTAAACGATACATAATTAATTATTATATGGGAATATATAATTTGTTTTTGAAAAACTGTCAAAAATAAGAAAATAAAAATAAATTGTTTCTGCCGGGTTTCGAACCCGGGTCAGTCGCCGGGTCACGGTTCAACAGACTTAACACTTAACACTTAAACCACTGCGCCACTGATGTTTCTTGTTAAATGTTAGAATCATTTAATTCATAACATGTCTTTCCGAATTCAAAACCGGCGCCCAAATTTCAGTCGTCGGAAATCCCGGCGATCTCGCCAAGAATTTACGATATCTTCAGTTATAACGTAAAACTTAATCGCTACATCGGTTATAACCGATGCCTGAACTCGCGACACAAGTTATAACCGCCGGAGACTTTCTAACCGACGAATCAAGTCGGAAATTGGACCAAGTTCATCGATAACATGCCTTATAAATACCCCCTCGAACCTCTGCAAACTCTTTCGCTCAAAACCGCACCCTTTCTCGGCGAAAACTCACTCGCCGGAAATCTTCTGCTCATCGCTGGAAAACCGAACCCTCCATTTCTGAGCCTTACTAAACCCCCTGAGCTTATACCGAAGTCACCCACATCCTTTTCAAGTTTTCTGAAGACTCGCTGCTGCAAGACACACGACGCCGGAACCTGATACTGTCGCCGGAGTTCTGCCGGAAAACAGAGGAGTCCAGTCGGTATACCTTTCGCCTAATTTCTCTTTCTTTTCACTTATATCTCACCTGTAATTAACTGAAACACGCTAAATAAACCTGATTAAAACTTCGAACCAGTCAGTCATCGTTCCTGGTTAAGACTGACGAAGAAGACGATGTTCGGTAATGTTTAAGTATAATTAAAATCAAGTTATAACTCGGGTTAGACACACAGTCTAGCGGTGGACTGTGTGCACATTAAACACACTAACGTCTCGAGTTCGAATCTTGTCCCACGCATGCTGCCTTAATAAAAATGTTTTTTTTTTTCTGTTAACCGAACCGGATTCACGCTGTATATGTTAAGTTTATTAATTATCGGAATAATAACCAAGTTAGACACACAGTCCAGTGGTGGACTGTGTGTATGTTTAAATCACAGGTCACGAGTTCGAGTCCGGGCTACCGCACCGGTCCGGATAATTATTAAACTTTTTAAATAAGTCAGAAATGAAAATACTTAGTTTGTGTTTAAGTATAATAAAAATCAGTTAAGTTAACAAGTTGGACACACAGTCCAGCGGTGGATTGTGTGTTAGCATAAACCACAGGTCCCGGGTTCGAGACCTGTGGTGCGCACCGAGTCACGGATTAAAATCGTTTTTAAGAAATAAAGGATTTTCTGATTTATCTAATTAATGTATAAATATAATTAAAAACATAAATATTTCGGGTTAGACACGTAGCTCAGTTGGTAGAGCTGCGTGCACGCGTACGGGAGGTCTCGGGTGTCACACCCTCAATTTCCACTTGCGGAGTTTTACCGCGAGGCGTGTGAGCAAACCAGAATCTGAAACACTAGTACATCGAACGACTCTACATGATTTGATAATACGTTTTCCAAAATCGTTCATTGTAGATTTTATATCAATTACCAATATTTAGCAGAGCATTAGTTTTAAAGTTTGAGCGGAAGCATAAATAAGTAGTGATGCGGGCGCCAACACAAACGCCAAAACAAATGAAAAATCCCAAAACAATATTAATAAATAAGACTCGATAATGATGTCTTGTTCAATGCATGTGCGTGCACCTAGAGCTCCTAGCGTCCTAAGAAACATGTAAAGAAACAAGTGTCAACATTAAAGATGAGTGAGTTCACAGGTTTTCATAAATTCGTTTGTTCGGTTATAGTTTGTTTTCTCCGTTATCCCTAACCCGGGATAACGTATTGGTTCCATTATTCCAACCCGGAATAATAAGTTGTTGCTTCCAATATTCCAAACCCGGAATATTAAGTTGTTGTTTCCAATATTCCAAACCCAGAATATTAAGTTGTTGTTTCCAATATTCCAAACCCGGAATATTAAGTTGATGTTTCCATTATCCCCAACCCGGGATAATACAGTTGATTCGTAATTAAGTTCAATGTTAATATAGTTCTATTTTCTAGGATTTTTATAAACTTTCTGCTTAACACTCAATTATTCAGCTATTTTCTAGGATTTTTATAAAATAGTTCTAACATTCTAAAAATTCCAATATTTTACAGTAGGTGACGTTTATACCATAGAAATTTATATAATTTTCCCAAGTCCTAAATCTTTACCAATTAACCATAAATATTAATTCACTAAGCTGCAGTCAGATTTACCGCTTTCTGACTGCAGTCCACGGAAGAATTTATTTAAAAATCACTGATCGTCCGATTAACAAAATTCCAGTTGGAGTTGCCCGGAAATTTCTATACCTAATTGCTGTACAAAAATCATGACTCAACTCCCTACTGATTTTAAAATCTAGCTTGACTAACAACTAGCAAAATTTCAGGATTTTCACAGTTTTAGTTACTGAACTTATTTAGCCCTTTAAAAATATCAAACGACTTCAGAAAATTATGAATCCAGCGCCATTAGATTCCTTATTCAAATCTCTACGTTCTAGACATCAGAAAATCCGTTTTTCGACAACTATCGACCGAGTTACAACCAGATGAAGTCGGCTGTAACTATTACTCAGCAACTGATTCAGCATATCTTTATCATAAACTCGTGTAATCCCGTTCATGCGATTAATCTAGGCGATCTAAAACCGATTTCTAATCCTAGATTAATACCAATATCTCATCCATGCAAACCCTAGTTCTTACTTCTAGTTATTACAACCAAAACACAGCCTATATGTATTCAGCTTTCAAACTCATTCCAACTCTCAATCTTGTATTAACAATCCGAAACTATACCATCATGAAATCTGAAAACAGCAATAATCAAGACACATATATCCGAGACAACTAATCATTCAAGCATACATATAATCCGAGACAACTAAACATTCAAGCATACATATAATCCGAGACAACTAAACATTCAAGCATACATATATCCGAGACAACTAATCTTGTAATCAGAGATAAACCTAACCTTGAATAATTAGGTAAACAAGCCGGGTCTTGGACAAGGAGTGTCCGGCTGTTCCAGCAAACCGCGACTGAAAGGAATTGAAAAGGGAAGCTGCTCGTGATCGACAAGGAGTGCAAGGGCTGTTTGCGGTCAGGAGATAAGGATGGCGATGGCTGCTGCTGTTGCTGCGGCCGAGAGGAAGGCAAAGAACAAGGCTGATCAGTGTTTGCGATCACAAGAGTGAGACAAAGCTGCCGACGGCAGTTTCTTTTTAGGGTTTTGTGAATTGTGAATGAAGGCATGCAATGGATGATATATATAAGCGCAAGGGATAAGGTTACGGTTTGGGTTTGCACACGGCCGCAAGTGACTTGGGCGGGTTGGTTTGGGTTTTGATCATGTGGCCGAGGACTAGGGTGAGTTAGTTTGGTTTAGATTTGGGTTGTTCTCGGTTTGTGTTTAATTCTAGTTCTCGGCCGAATACTTGAGTTAAGGTTTAAAACTTGTTAACTCCTAGAGTCACAATGAATCACTTTGGTTCGTGTCGCGGTTCGGTTCAGTTCGTGTACGTATCTACTCTAATTATTCAATTACTAAAACAATCACACAACACACATCTCGTGTTCATTTAATTCGTACACGTTCGTACACATAGCACGTAATTAGATTGACAAGTATTACGTTTAAGTTATTCGAAAAACCCGGGATATCACATTATCCCCATGTTGAAAGAATTTTCGTCCCGAAAATTGAGTAAACGCGGTTTAGCATGTAGCGTACATGTTCAGAGTGCCACGCACAAAGAGTTAGTTCGTTAATGATGGTACGCAACGTTACCAGAGGTTCCCAAGTGTCATACACAAAGATTTCCAAGTGCCATGCACAAGAATTTAGTCAACAATAGTACACGAAAGTATGAGAAATTTCCAGGTTGTCACATCATCCCCATGTTGAAAGAATTTTCGTCCCGAAAATTTAGGTACTGGTATCGTTAGTTTGCTGCTCAGTTGCGAAGAGGTGTGGGTATTTGCTTTTCATTTAGTCCTCTCTTTCCCACGTGAACTCCGGTCCATGCTTAGAGTCCCAACGAACTTTAACGATTGGAATCCTGCTGTGCCTTCGAGTCTTGATCTCACGATCCATGATCTCAATAGGCTTTTCCACGAAGTGTAGTTGTTCATCCACTTGGATCTCATCCAATGGAATAACTAAAGTTTCATCTGATAGACACTTCTTCAGATTTGACACGTGAAATACGTTGTGAACTCCACTGAGTTCGGCAGGAAGGTCTAATTGGTAAGCTACGGGTCCGATACGTTTCAAGATTACAAACGGGCCTACGTACCTGGGTTAAGTTTGCCCCGTTTTCCAAAGCGGATTACACCCTTCCAGGGTGACACCTTTAGTAGGACGCGGTCGCCTACTTGAAATTCGAGCGGTTTGCGTCATTGATCAGCGTAGCTTTTCTGTCGATCTCGTGCCGTCGCTATGCGGTTTCTGATTTGTACAATCTTTTCGGTGGCCTCAAGTATTAACTCAGGGCCTGTGAGTTGACTGTCACCGACTTCTGCCCAGCAGACCGGTGATCTACATTTACGACCGTATAATGCTTCAAACGGTGCTGCCGAAATACTCGTATGATAGCTGTTGTTATATGAGAATTCTACTAGAGGCAGGTGGATTTCCCAACTATTTCCGAAATCCACTACGCATGCCCTAAGCATGTCTTCCAAGGTTTGTATGGTCCTTTCACTTTGACCATCAGTCTGAGGGTGATAGGCTGTGCTCATATCCAGGCGGGTTCCCAACGCTTTCTGGAGTGACCACCAGAAGTTTGACGTGAAGCGAGCATCTCTGTCTGAGATGATGGACGTTGGCACACCGTGCCGAGAAACTACTTCCTTAATGTAGATGCGAGTCAACTTCTCCATCTTATCTGTTTCTTTAATAGCTAGGAAGTGTGCGGACTTAGTTAAACGATCCACGATCACCCAGATGGTATTGCAACAACCCAAGGTTCGCGGGAGTTTAGTGATGAAATCCATTAAGATCTGATCCCATTTCCACACTGGGATCTCAGGTTGTTGGAGTAGCCCCGATGGCTTTTAATACTCCACCTTGACTTTTGCACAAGTCAAACATTTACTCACGTAGGTGGCTATATCGGCTTTCATGTTGGGCCACCAATATTCAGCTTTAAGGTCTTGATACATCTTATCCGAACCCGGATGGACAGAGTATCGAGATTTGTGAGCTTCGTCCATGACTAGCTCTCTGAGGTTTCCGTAGAGAGGTACCCATATGCGATTCATGAAATACCGGGCTCCATTGGGCTTTACTTCCCAATCGCGTTCCATTTTTCCCCACTGATTCGGCTTTGATGTTTTCCTCCTTAACTGCTTCTAACTGGGCGTCACGTATTTGTTCGGGTAGCCCCGAATGAATAGTGAGTTGTAATGCTCGTACACGACGAGGTTTCAAGTGTTCCTTCCTTCTGAGGGCATCAGCTACCACGTTAGCTTTATCCGGGTGATACCGAATGGCACACTCATAATCGTTCAATAGTTCGACCCAGCGACGCTGTCGCATGTTCAACTCCTTCTGATCAAAGATGTGTTGGAGGCATTTGTGGTCTGTGAAAATTGTGCACTTCGTTCCATAGAGGTAGTGTCTCCAAATCTTAAGTGCAAACACTACTGCTCCCAATTCCAGGTCATGCGTCGTGTAGTTTTTCTCGTGAACCTTCAGTTGTCGCGACGCATACGCGATGACTTTATCGCGTTGCATGAGTACGCATCCCAATCCCTGAATGGAAGCATCACAATACACTACAAAGTCATCTGTCCCTTCCGGCAAGGACAGAATGGGTGCACTGCAAAGTTTCTGCTTCAGCAATTGAAATGCTGCTTCTTGTTTTTCACCTCAAGAATACTTGATGCCTTTCTGGGTGAGGGTAGTAAGCGGTTGTGCAATCTTTGAAAATCCCTCGCTGAAGCGTCTGTAGTAACCAGCCAATCCAAAAAATTGGCGGATCTCCGTCGGTGTCTTAGGTGCTTCCCAATTTTTGATGGCTTCAATCTTAGCAGGGTCTACGTGAATACCCTTTTTATTCACGATATGCCCGAGAAACTGAACTTCCCGAATCCAGAAATCACACTTCGAAAGCTTGGCATATAGTTTTTCCTGTTGAAGTAATCCTAGTAGTAATCGTAGGTGCTCAGCATGCTCTTCTTCACTTTTGGAGTAGATGAGTATGTCATCGATGAACACGATGACAAATTTGTCGAGGTATGGTTTACACACGCGGTTCATGAGGTCCATGAACACCGCAGGTGCGTTAGTGAGACCGAATGGCATGACCAAAAACTCGTAATGGCCATACCGAGTGCGAAATGCTGTCTTAGCGATATCCTCCTCCCTGACGCGTAGCTGATGATAACCGGACCGTAAATCAATCTTAGAGTAGTAACTTGACCCTTGCAGTTGGTCGAATAGATCGTCGATGCGAGGTAATGGGTATCGGTTCTTGACTGTAACCTTGTTGAGTTCCCTATAGTCAATGCACATGCGGAAAGTCCCGTCCTTCTTCTTGACAAACAGGACTGGAGCTCCCCATGGCGAAACGCTTGGTCGGATAAATCCTTTTTCTAGCAGCTCTTGAAGTTGGGTAGACAGCTCCTGCAGCTCGGCTGGAGCTAGGCGGTATGGAGCCTTGGCGATAGTAGTTGCATTGCTTGCCAATTCGATTTCAAACTCCAATTGTCGATGTGGTGGAAGACCAGGTAGTTCTTCTGGGAATACATCGGAAAAATCACGGACGACAGGGATGTCTTCTATACGTTTCTCGTCCTTAGGCTGTTCGGTAATTAGTGCGAGTAAAGCGAAGGAATTCTTTTTCCGAAGATACTTCTACGCTTGCATAAATGAGATAATGTTGGTGACGGCGCTTGCCTTGTCGCCTTGTACCGTCAGGATTTCGTCGTTCGTGAGTGGAATACGGATAGACTCTTCGAAGCAGAGAACTTCAGCCCGGACGTCGGATAGCCAGTCCATTCCGACTACCACGTCAAAACTACCCAGAGTAGTTGTCATCAGATCAATGGTAAAAGTGTGGCCCGCGAGTTTGAGTTGACAGCCGGATATGATTTGGGTCACGTCTACCGATTTACCATTGGCTAATTCTATCACATAAGGGGTCTCTAATGGTTTAAGCGTGAGATTTAGGTTCTTCCTAAAAGACTCAGATATAAAACTCCTATCCGCACCCGTATCAAAAAGCACAGTAGCAAAATGTTCATTAAGGGGAAACTTACCGGTGACCACGTTCGTGTCGTTTCTGGCCTCTCCGCGGCCCAATGTAAATGCGCGACCCTTGGCACCTCCTGTGCCACCGTTCCCATTATTGTTGTTGTTATTATTGTTGTGGTTGTTGTGGTTGTGGTTGTTTCCACCATTGTTGTTGTTGTTGCGCAACTGAGGGCAGTCTCTTCTGAAATGAGCAGTGCTACCACACTGATAGCATCCCAGGTTTAAACCCTGCTGCTGACTCTGAGGCTGATTTTGATTTTGTCGGGACATGATTTCCCCACGACAATCCTTTGTCGCATGTCCCACCTTGCCACATCTTTGGCAGCGACTTCCGGCACAAGGGCCGTTATGGTGGAGATTACAGCGGTTGCACTGCGGCTTTCGACCCGCATATCCGCTTGCATTCGGGGTGTTGTTGTTGTTGTTGTTGGCGAGATGATTTTGATGACCCCGGTGGCTGTGGTAGTGATTGAACCGTTTCTGGTTCCCTTGCTGCGGATGTGATGACGAAGACTGTCGAACAGTGGAGTCTTCAAATTTTCTTTTGTTATCCGGGGCAACTTCAGTTGTACCCCGTGCTGGCAGTTTCTTCTGTTCCACCGCTTTATCGGTGAGTTTGTGAGCCAATCGGATTGCTTGATGTTCTGTTACAGGGTTACTAGCCATTACCATGCCCTGAATTTCCGGAACCAGACCCCCGAGATAGAACTCGAGTCTTTTCTCCACCGTGTTGGCCAATTCAGGACACAGAAATACCAAGTCATGGTGTTTGCGGTGTAAGCCTCAATTTCCGATCCCACCATCTTGTGGTTCCATAAAGCTTGCTCTAACTGTTGCACTCTGTCTCGTGGACAGTACTCCTCTTTAATTAGGGCCTTGAACTCAGCCCATGCCATTGCATTTGCAGCTAACAGTCCACGTGTTTGGACTTGGGCATTCCACCATGTCAGTGCCCCATCTTCCAGTGTTGAGGCTGCATATTTGACCTTGTTTGCCTCTAGGCAGTTGCACATTTCAAAAACGGATTCAGACTTTTCGATCCAGCGGACCAGTCCAATGGGTCCTTCCGCCCCCGAGAACTTGCTTGGCTTTGCGTCAAGGAACATCTTATAGGGGTTAAAGCCCCCTCCTGCTGCTGGTGGGTTTTGAACATCTGATAGAACAGCGTTCACGTGTTCTTGGATCGTTGCGGCCAATTCTTCGTTGACATGTTGAGGTTTCCGCGACGTCCAGTTGCCATTTCAAATAAACTAAAAAAAACAAAGCGGGGATTGGCGAGACGAGTTAGTCATCTACGCCTCCATCTCCCAAGTTTCTATCGTTGCCGTTATCCTCCGCGCCGTTTCCAGCTTCTACAGCTGGGTCCTCCCCAGGATCCTCTTCAGGATCCTCCTCTGGATCCTCCTCTACCGGCACTGGAGGGGCCGGTGCGGGTGCAAGTGCTTGATTTTTGCAGCTCCTGAATGTTCCAACTATTTTCCAGGACTCTGTCCTCAAGCCAGTCAGCTCTTATCTGCTCAGCACGCAGATCCCTGGCTATGATGTTACGAGCTATCTTGCTCGTACGATGCTCTTCTTCGAGCGAGTCGGTCTTTCCGGTAAGGTGCCGGATCATCCATCCTTGTGCTAGGATGGTTTCCTGCATTCTTTCTAACTGTTTTTGTTGTGTATGCACCAGGATTCTAAGCATGTCAATTCCTATTTCTACAGGGTTAACCGGTTCAACCGGTACAGCAATAGTTGGGCGTAACGACGACTCCTCCCCCAGAGCGAGCCTTTTCCTCGCTGCTGAGCGTGTCTCCACGCCATAAGGTGGTATGGGTTCCACCATTGGTGCCTTTCCTGGTGCCCTTGGTGGCGTAAGTCTGTCGGATGATGATGAGGATGATGATGACATTGCCTTTAGGTTGTGTAGTTAGTTACGAGTTGCATTCGCTTCAATTATGCATTCATATTTCACATAACATAATAGTGGTACATCGCATAACAAGATATAATAATTCAGTGCCAAACTACGTCTAGTGTCGTGTATTCAGCTATAGTTTAGGTCTACTTCTAATGCAAACCTGGTTCTCTATAGCTAGTGGCTCTGATACCAATCTGTCACACCCTCAATTTCCACTTGCGGAGTTTTACCGCGAGGCGTGTGAGCAAACCAGAATCTGAAACACTAGTACATCGAACGACTCTACATGATTTGATAATACGTTTTCCAAAATCGTTCATTGTAGATTTTATATCAATTACCAATATTTAGCAGAGCATTAGTTTTAAAGTTTGAGCGGAAGCATAAATAAGTAGTGATGCGGGCGCCAACACAAACGCCAAAACAAATGAAAAATCCCAAAACAATATTAATAAATAAGACTCGATAATGATGTCTTGTTCAATGCATGTGCGTGCACCTAGAGCTCCTAGCGTCCTGAGAAACATGTAAAGAAACAAGTGTCAACATTAAAGATGAGTGAGTTCACAGGTTTTCATAAATTCGTTTGTTCGGTTATAGTTTGTTTTCTCCGTTATCCCTAACCCGGGATAACGTATTGGTTCCATTATTCCAACCCGGAATAATAAGTTGTTGCTTCCAATATTCCAAACCCGGAATATTAAGTTGTTGTTTCCAATATTCCAAACCCGGAATATTAAGTTGTTGTTTCCAATATTCCAAACCCGGAATATTAAGTTGATGTTTCCATTATCCCCAACCCGGGATAATACAGTTGATTCGTAATTAAGTTCAATGTTAATATATATAGGTAGCTAGCCTAAAGTCATGTCACGTAAGAGTTCGCGATCGAAGCTGACAGTTGTGCCTCCGTTTTGCCAGGCCTATCACATGACCATGGCGATGTTAGGCCAATTATTCACCCGTTGACCATACCAGGTCGGCTAGCGCGACTAGCTCGGATGGGGCTCGTCAGACCCAGTAGTACTACTTATAATTCCCCCGCTATTTAACCCAAATACTAACGATCCGAGGAGATTGTCGAGGACTTAAGTGATAAAGCTGCTTAGTGACAATAACATTACATTAACATTAACTTAGTTACCGTATAGTTATGTGACGTTAAATTCGTATAACGTAAAGAGATTGAGTTTGAGAGTGTATACATGTTTCTCCCCCTGTTGTTTAAAAACCGGATAAAGTTAGGGGCCGTGAACTCACCTTTATTTGCTCGGTTAGTGTAGCAAAGATGTTATAAGAGATGGGACCGCTAGTTGCGTCCTAACAAACCAATTAATTACACGTCAGTGTGAAATCACACCAATACAAATTCCACACGCAATTTACTCACAAAGTGATACACACAAACAACATATCTAACACTCAAACATGCATGCAAGTATTCTCATGTGATAATAGTAATCAAACAACTTATCATGAACATATTCCAAATCCATGCAACACTTTAATGCATAAAATCACAAGTTATCAACTTTCTGCTTAACACTCAATTATTCAGCTATTTTCTAGGATTTTTATAAAATAGTTCTAACATTCTAAAAATTCCAATATTTTACAGTAGGTGACGTTTATACCATAGAAATTTATATAATTTTCCCAAGTCCTAAATCTTTACCAATTAACCATAAATATTAATTCACTAAGCTGCAGTCAGATTTACCGCTTTCTGACTGCAGTCCACGGAAGAATTTATTTAAAAATCACTGATCCTCCGATTAACAAAATTCCAGTTGGAGTTGCCCGGAAATTTCTATACCTAATTGCTGTACAAAAATCATGACTCAACTCCCTACTGATTTTAAAATCTAGCTTGACTAACAACTAGCAAAATTTCAGGATTTTCACAGTTTTAGTTACTGAACTTATTTAGCCCTTTAAAAATATCAAACGACTTCAGAAAATTATGAATCCAGCGCCATTAGATTCCTTATTCAAATCTCTACGTTCTAGACATCAGAAAATCCGTTTTTCGACAACTATCGACCGAGTTACAGCCAGATGAAGTCGGCTGTAACTATTACTCAGCAACTGATTCAGCATATCTTTATCATAAACTCGTGTAATCCCGTTCATGCGATTAATCTAGGCGATCTAAAACCGATTTCTAATCCTAGATTAATACCAATATCTCATCCATGCAAACCCTAGTTCTTACTTCTAGTTATTACAACCAAAACACAGCCTATATGTATTCAGCTTTCAAACTCATTCCAACTCTCAATCTTGTATTAACAATCCGAAACTATACCATCATAAAATCTGAAAACAGCAATAATCAAGACACATATATCCGAGACAACTAATCATTCAAGCATACATATAATCCGAGACAACTAAACATTCAAGCATACATATAATCCGAGACAACTAAACATTCAAGCATACATATATCCGAGACAACTAATCTTGTAATCAGAGATAAACCTAACCTTTAATAATTAGGTAAACAAGCCGGGTCTTGGACAAGGAGTGTCCGGCTGTTCCAGCAAACCGCGACTGAAAGGAATTGAAAAGGGAAGCTGCTCGTGATCGACAAGGAGTGCAAGGGCTGTTTGCGGTCAGGAGATAAGGATGGCGATGGCTGCTGCTGTTGCTGCGGCCGAGAGGAAGGCAAAGAACAAGGCTGATCAGTGTTTGTGATCACAAGAGTGAGACAAAGCTGCCGACGGCAGTTTCTTTTTAGGGTTTTGCGAATTGTGAATGAAGGCATGCAATGGATGATATATATAAGCGCAAGGGATAAGGTTACGGTTTGGGTTTGCACACGGCCGCAAGTGACTTGGGCGGGTTGGTTTGGGTTTTGATCATGTGGCCGAGGACTAGGGTGAGTTAGTTTGGTTTCGATTTGGGTTGTTCTCGGTTTGTGTTTAATTCTCGTTCTCGGCCGAATACTTGAGTTAAGGTTTAAAACTTGTTAACTCCTAGAGTCACAATGAATCACTTTGGTTCGTGTCGCGGTTCGGTTCAGTTCGTGTACGTATCTACTCTAATTATTCAATTACTAAAACAATCACACAACACACATCTCGTGTTCATTTAATTCGTACACGTTCATACACATAGCACGTAATTAGATTGACAAGTATTACGTTTAAGTTATCCGAAAAACCCGGGATATCACATTATCTCCATGTTGAAAGAATTTTCGTCCCGAAAATTGAGTAAACGCGGTTTAGCATGTAGCGTACATGTTCAGAGTGCCACGCACAAAGAGTTAGTTCGTTAATGATGGTACGCAACGTTACCAGAGGTTCCCAAGTGTCATACACAAAGATTTCCAAGTGCCATGCACAAGAATTTAGTCAACAATAGTACACGAAAGTATGAGAAATTTCCAGGTTGTCACATCATGTTGAAAGAATTTTCGTCCCGAAAATTTAGGTACTGGTATCGTTAGTTTGCTGCTCAGTTGCGAAGAGGTGTGGGTATTTGCTTTTCATTTGGTCCTCTCTTTCCCACGTGAACTCCGGTCCATGCTTAGAGTCCCAACGAACTTTAACGATTGGAATCCTGCTGTGCCTTCGAGTCTTGATCTCACGATCCATGATCTCAATAGGCTTTTCCACGAAGTGTAGTTGTTCATCCACTTGGATCTCATCCAATGGAATAACTAAAGTTTCATCTGATAGACACTTCTTCAGATTTGACACGTGAAATACGTTGTGAACTCCACTGAGTTCTGCCGGAAAACAGAGGAGTCCAGTCGGTATACCTTTCGCCTAATTTCTCTTTCTTTTCACTTATATCTCACCTGTAATTAACTGAAACACGCTAAATAAACCTGATTAAAACTTCGAACCAGTCAGTCATCGTTCCTGGTTAAGACTGACGAAGAAGACGATGTTCGGTAATGTTTAAGTATAATTAAAATCAAGTTATAACTCGGGTTAGACACACAGTCCAGCGGTGGACTGTGTGCACATTAAACACACTAACGTCTCGAGTTCGAATCTTGTCCCACGCATGCTGCCTTAATAAAAATGTTTTTTTTTTCTGTTAACCGAACCGGATTCACGCTGTATATGTTAAGTTTATTAATAATCGGAATAATAACCAAGTTAGACACACAGTCCAGTGGTGGACTGTGTGTATGTTTAAATCACAGGTCACGAGTTCGAGTCCGGGCTACCGCACCGGCCCGGATAATTATTAAACTTTTTAAACAAGTCAGAAATGAAAATACTTAGTTTGTGTTTAAGTATAATAAAAATCAGTTAAGTTAACAAGTTGGACACACAGTCCAGCGGTGGACTGTGTGTTAGCATAAACCACAGGTCCCGGGTTCGAGACCTGTGGTGCGCACCGAGTCACGGATTAAAATCGTTTTTAAGAAATAAAGGATTTTTGATTTATCTAATTAATGTATAAATATAATTAAAAACAGAAATATTTCGGGTTAGACACGTAGCTCAGTTGGTAGAGCTGCGTGCACGCGTACGGGAGGTCTCGGGTTCGAGCCTCACTCAGCGCACATATACACGCATACGAACCGGTCAAAGTCAAAGTCAAAGTCAACGGTCAACTGTAGCAAAAAAATCAATTTTTTTTATTATTTTTATTTATTTATTTTAATTAAAAATCAATTAAAAATAATTAAAAATAACATTTTTAAGGTTAGAAAATAGCCTTAAACTCACAAAAATACACCCAACAATCCTACTAAAATGGATTAATAAAATCCGTTTACTTACCGAACCATAATGCTATTTATCTAGGTTAATTTCACTCGTGGTTAAAACCACTTCGCGTGCATTCAACATCATCAACCGAACGCACCCACTGTGAGTGAATCTTACAACTCCCCCTTTTTAATTACACGTTTTGGGGTGTGTCATGTGTCACAAAATAATTAACTCGTTTATTTAAACTTGTGCCATACCATATCATGATCTAAACTTAGATTGTTTATATTGTTGTGATTATGTATTTCATTTTGTCAACTTGTATGAAATTCATTCATTAAGCCCATCAGTTCCTTGTGGGAGACGAGTGAGCAACGCGTGCCTTAAAACCAATCCATTATTTGTTCATGTGTGTATTGTTGAGTTTATATTATTTGTAGTTATGTCTTTCATATTATCATGTTTATGCAATTCAATCATTAGGCCCATCAGTTCCTCGTGAGAGACGAGTTGAGCAACGCGTGCCTCTAAACCATCCATTATTGTTCATGTGTGTATTGTTTAATTATTGAATTGATTTATGAATAAGTTTACATCTATTTTTACTCATGTGTGGTTGTGCACTTTATTTCATAATCAATTAAATAAACTTGTTCAAATGTTTTCCATAGGATTCACTTGCCAACTTTTTGTTGATCCAAAAACCCTTTTACACATGATACAGGTGAACAGGATGAAGCAAGGAAAACATAGGAAATGCCTTAGAAGAAAACAAAGAAGCTTAGACTGATGTTTAGGTCATTGATGTATTTATGATTGTAAACTTCCATTAAATTGTATTAATGAATATGAAACGTTAAAATAAATGTCATGAGCTTTGATGATAACCCAATCATGTCCCGATCACCTTTTCCGCTGCGGGTCGGGGTGTGACAGATTGGTATCAGAGCCATCAATATAGGGATATAGGATAGGTTATTAGACCCTTAGAGCCTATACTATAGTCTGCCTAAATTTTAATTGATTAGGTGGTTACATACAAACTTGTGATATTTATTTGTTTCATATTTGTTTATATTTACAGTCAAACATACATACTTATATACATATTCATTATACATATATCAATGTTCATATATTCAATTCATTTTCATACTCTCATTATTCAAAGATTTTGTTGCAATTTTCAAATCTCATCAAAGTAAGTTCTGCGACGGGCATGTAGTAACTGGAAGGGTACAAGTACCGGACTTCGGAACGTCCTGTCTAGGTTGGCATTCGTATAAATCCAATATAACGGACCAGTTTGCCTACCTGGGGACCAACGATGAGAGTACGAAGGACCTATTAGGCCAAAGCATGCGACACCAAACGTCGTTCGAACTAACCTACTTTGAGGTGTCACCGTGTCTACACCTGAACATATTCCGAATATCACACTTGTATACATATTTCTCGATTTTCTCCGGGTTTTAGTGTACGCAACCAGGCAAACCCATGCGAACCATATGAAAAACCGGTATTCATGGGGGCCCACATGATTACAAAGGTGAAGTATGGCGGCATGTAGGGCCTAATGGCGAGCAAAGCCCAAGACATCCTATGGATGTAGTAGATTTATTTTTCTATAATTATTTTTATGAATGTTCATTCCTAGTGCGACCCATGATCCAAAAAGCATCCAACTCATACTCTTGACATGTATTCCTTGTAGATGTCTTCTAACCACGCCCGTAGGAAGACGAGAGCAGGAAAAGCCCGCGAACACATGGCTGCCCTAATCGCTCAACAAATGGCTGCAGTAATACCCAACATTGTAATCCAAGTACAACAAGCACTTACCGCTAATCCTGTCAATCAGGAAAACCAAAACATTATCAACTCTCCCCCAAATACCACTAAATGCACCTACAAGCATTTCAAATCATGCGACCCTCCGAAATACAAAGGGACTGAAGGCGTCACCGCTCTCCTCCATTGGTTTGAAGAAATGGAGAACACCTTTCTAAATTGCGATTGTCCCGATGATCGAAAAGTGCGTTATGCTACTGGTCGTTTATATGGAATAGCACTTACTTGGTGGAATACAGAGAAGGACAAACGAGGTGTTGAAGATGCTATGACTTTAACTTGGAACGAATTGAAGGAAATCATGACCAGACGATTTTGCCCAAGGAGCGAAATCAAGAAATTAGAAGATGAATTTTATTCGTTGAAGCAAAAGGAAGGAGACCACACCACATACAACACAAGATTCCTCGAGTTACATCAAATGGTTCCCAACATGTTCACTCCCCTCTACCGTTTGATCGAGCACTATATTCGTGGTCTTCCGTCAAAGATTCAAGACTCTGTAATAAGTACCTCGCCTGCAACTTTGGAAGCAGCAATGGAGCTAGCAACAACGCTCACCGAGAACCGAATCCGAAACAAAAACTTCAAGGAGGAGAAGAAGAAGGATAAAGAATCGACTGAAACCTCCGACTCCACCCAAAACGAATCCCCTTCTCAACCCAATCCTAAGAGAAAAAGAGACGGGCAACTTTTCGCTGCTATCCAACGGAATCAACCAATTTCACATGCCATACCCATCCAAGCTATCCCAATCACTCAAGTGGCACCCAACTCAACTTACCCAAATAAGAAACCATATCTTGGACCTCACCCTCGATGCAACAACTGTTTTTACCACCATCCCCTTACCTTACCTTGTCGACTATGTGCAACCTGTGGACGCTATGGTCATTTGAGCAAGGTTTGCCGCACCTTTCAAAACCAAATCTCTTCCCCTACTCAAACCATGAACCAAACCTATCAACAACCCCAATACCCCATGTTCCCATATGTTCGAGCTTGTTTCAATTGTGGCGACCCTACCCACTTTAGAAACACATGCCCTCAATTGGTTAACGTCATCAACACTCAAGCTCAATCAAACCCAGTTAACCAAGTAAGCCAAGAAAACCCAACCGCTAGGCCACCAGCAAGAGGAAGAGTCTTCAACATCAACGCCAATCCGGTCGAAGATAATGACGGCCCAAACGAAGATACCCAACTAGTCCTCTTCACCGAAGATCCATATTCAACTCCTATCGTTTAGTTTTATGTTTTTCTTTATCACATAGGACCAAACATAACTTAAGGATAAAGTCAATGAAACTTTGACAAGAATATGGTGGATACGCCGCTGGTACTTCCTATATATAAGTATTCTTGTCAAAGGATCAGAAGCATTATCTGGCGGTTATGAGAGGTTCCATGTGTAGACTGTTAGAGTAATTATTGTTTATTATTTTCAGTACATGCAATTTCAAAGGCCGCCGCTCCCCATTACTTTATGAGCGTTGAGCATGTTCCCCATTTTATTATGAGGTTGAACCTGGCGTGCCCACATACGATCGGCTCCGTTTGATTGAGCCTTGATCGCACAGACATTTTCATTTTCAGTACATGCAATACGATCGGCTCCGTTTGATTGAGCCTTGATCGCACAGACATTTTCATTATCAGTATCTTGTGGTTGTTGTGTTTGTTGTAGAGTCGCATAGAACTAATCATAACTTGCGGATAAAGTCAATGAGAATTTGACAAGAATATGGTGGATACGCCGCTGGTACTTCCTATATATAAGTATTCTTGTCAAATGATCGGAGGCATTATCAGGCGGTTATGAGAGGTTCCATGTATAGGCTGTTTGTGTGATTGTTGTTTAGATTAAGTTTATCATTTTCAGTACATGCAATACGATCGGCTCCGTTTGATTGAGCCTTGATCGCACAGACATTTTCATTTTCAGTACATGCAATATGATCGGCTCCGTTTGATTGAGCCTTGATCGCACAGCCATTTTCATTATCAGTATTTTGTGGTTGTTGTGTTTGTAGTCGAGTCACATAGAACTAATCATAACTTGTGGATAAAGTCAATGAAAATTTGACAAGAATATGGTGGATACGCCGCTGGTACTTCCTATATATAAGTATTCTTGTCAAATGATCGGAGGCATTATCAGGCGGTTATGAGAGGTTCCATGTATAGGCTGTTTGTAGATTAAGTTTATTATTTTCAGTACATGCAATACGATCGGCTCCGTTTGATTGAGCCTTGATCGCACAGACAATTTCATTTTCAATACATGCAATACGATCGGCTCCGTTTGATTGAGCCTTGATCGCACAGACATTTTTCATTTTCAGTATTTATGAGTTTGTTGTATTGGTTGTAGAGTCACATAGGACTAATCATAATTCACTGATAAAACCAATGAAAATTTGACGAGAATATGGTGGATACGCCGCTGGTACTTCCTATATATAAGTATTATTGTCAAAGGATCAGAGGCATTGTCAGACGATTATGAGAAGTTCTATGTAGGATTTAGTAGTTTCTTGGTAACTAATCATAACTTGTGGATAAAACCAATGAAAATTTGGCAAGAATATGGTGGATACGCTGCTGGTACTTCCTATATATAAGTATTCTTGCCAAAGGATCAGAGGCATTATCAGGCGGTTATGAGAAGTTCCATGTAGGATTTAGTATTGCCTTGGTTGAAATTTGTGTTACATTTATATCATCTCGCTATTTAAAGAAATTGGATTGTGTTCCATTTCTATATAAACTAACCTCTCCATCATAACAAATGAGAGAGAAACTGTCACCATTCAAACATATATACTATCAGAATGTGGGTTCAAATATTAGCTGTTGTGTTTATTTATGTTCTATAGTCATAGAACCAATCATAACTTACTGATATTAGCTGTTGTGTTTATTTATGTTCAAATATTAGCTGTTGTGTTTATTTATGTTTCATGTAGGTTGTAGTATTAGAAGTTTTGCCTTAGGATATAACCATATCCTTCCAAACATATCCAAACCCTTATGCATGATATCATAGTTAGCGAATCAATTCTGCTTATCAATACTTTTTACAGTAGGCAACAAAAAGCGATTCCTGTAATAGGGTACTTAACCCTTACAAGGAACGTTACCGCCTCGAACAAAAACTTAAACCCTTACTTTCTCTAAGCATGTAACTGTCAAACTAAACACCATCATTCTTTTAGTCAAATATATCACTATTTAAATTTCGAGACGAAATTTCTAAAAAGCAGGGGATACTGTAACATCCGTCAAAAAACGGATTTTACCAAACCCGCTCCGTTTATTAACCGAACAATCAGTTAAAAATTTCGTTGCAAATTTAATTCCCAAAATAATTTTAAACGATACATAATTAATTATTATATGGGAATATATAATTTGTTTTTGAAAAACTGTCAAAAATAAGAAAATAAAAATAAATTGTTTCTGCCGGGTTTCGAACCCGGGTCAGTCGCCGGGTCACGGTTCAACAGACTTAACACTTAACACTTAAACCACTGCGCCACTGATGTTTCTTGTTAAATGTTAGAATCATTTAATTCATAACATGTCTTTCCGGATTCAAAACCGGCGCCCAAATTTCAGTCGTTGGAAATCCCGGCGATCTCGCCAAGAATTTACGATATCTTCAGTTATAACGTAAAACTTAATCGCTACATCGGTTATAACCGACGCCTGAACTCGCGACACAAGTTATAACCGTCGGAGACTTTCTAACCGACGAATCAAGTCGGAAATTGGACCAAGTTCATCGATAACCTGCCTTATAAATACCCCCTCGAACCTCTGCAAACTCTTTCGCTCAAAACCGCACCCTTTCTCGGCGAAAACTCACTCGCCGGAAATCTTCTGCTCATCGCCGGAAAACCGAACCCTCCATTTCTGAGCCTTACTAAACCCCCTGAGCTTATACCGAAGTCACCCACATCCTTTTCAAGTTTTCTGAAGACTCGCTGCTGCAAGACACACGACGCCGGAACCTGATACTGTCGCCGGAGTTCTGCCGGAAAACAGAGGAGTCCAGTCGGTATACCTTTCGCCTAATTTCTCTTTCTTTTCACTTATATCTCACCTGTAATTAACTGAAACACGCTAAATAAACCTGATGAAAACTTCGAACCAGTCAGTCATCGTTCCTGGTTAAGACTGACGAAGAAGACGATGTTCGGTAATGTTTAAGTATAATTAAAATCAAGTTATAACTCGGGTTAGACACACAGTCCAGCGGTGGACTGTGTGCACATTAAACACACTAACGTCTCGAGTTCGAATCTTGTCCCACGCATGCTGCCTTAATAAAAATGTTTTTTTTTTCTGTTAACCGAACCGGATTCACGCTGTATATGTTAAGTTTATTAATAATCGGAATAATAACCAAGTTAGACACACAGTCCAGTGGTGGACTGTGTGTATGTTTAAATCACAGGTCACGAGTTCGAGTCCGGGCTACCGCACCGGCCCGGATAATTATTAAACTTTTTAAATAAGTCAGAAATGAAAATACTTAGTTTGTGTTTAAGTATAATAAATATCAGTTAAATTAACAAGTTGGACACACAGTCCAGCGGTGGACTGTGTGTTAGCATAAACCACAGGTCCCGGGTTCGAGACCTGTGGTGCGCACCGAGTCACGGATTAAAATCGTTTTTAAGAAATAAAGGATTTTCTGATTTATCTAATTAATGTATAAATATAATTAAAAACAGAAATATTTCGGGTTAGACACGTAGCTCAGTTGGTAGAGCTGCGTGCACGCGTACGGGAGGTCTCGGGTTCGAGCCTCACTCAGCGCACATATACACGCATACGAACCGGTCAAAGTCAAAGTCAAAGTCAACGGTCAACGGTCAACTGTAGCAAAAAAATCAATTTTTTTTATTATTTTTATTTATTTATTTTAATTAAAAATCAATTAAAAATAATTAAAAATAACATTTTTAAGGTTAGAAAATAGCCTTAAACTCACAAAAATACACCCAACAATCCTACTAAAATGGATTAATAAAATCCGTTTACTTACCGAACCATAATGCTATTTATCTAGGTTAATTTCACTCGTGGTTAAAACCACTTCGCGTGCATTCAACATCATCAACCGAACGCACCCACTGTGAGTGAATCTTACAACTCCCCCTTTTTAATTACACGTTTTGGGGTGTGTCATGTGTCACAAAATAATTAACTCGTTTATTTAAACTTGTGCCATACCATATCATGATCTAAACTTAGATTGTTTATATTGTTGTGATTATGTATTTCATTTTGTCAACTTGTATGAAATTCATTCATTAAGCCCATCAGTTCCTCGTGGGAGACGAGTGAGCAACGCGTGCCTCAAAACCAATCCATTATTTGTTCATGTGTGTATTGTTGAGTTTATATTATTTGTAGTTATGTCTTTCATATTATCATGTTTATGCAATTCAATCATTAGGCCCATCAGTTCCTCGTGAGAGACGAGTTGAGCAACGCGTGCCTCTAAACCATCCATTATTGTTCATGTGTGTATTGTTTAATTATTGAATTGATTTATGAATAAGTTTACATCTATTTTTACTCATGTGTGGTTGTGCACTTTATTTCATAATCAATTAAATAAACTTGTTCAAATGTTTTCCATAGGATTCACTTGCCAACTTTTTGTTGATCCAAAAACCCTTTTACACATGATACAGGTGAACAGGATGAAGCAAGGAAAACATAGGAAATGCCTTAGAAGAAAACAAAGAAGCTTAGACTGATGTTTAGGTCATTGATGTATTTATGATTGTAAATTTCCATTAAATTGTATTAATGAATATGAAACGTTAAAATAAATGTCATGAGCTTTGATGATAACCCAATCATGTCCCGATCACCTTTTCCGCTGCGGGTCGGGGTGTGACAACTGTGATAGTCCACAGATGAAATATGATTCCCACTTTTTTCACAAAAAACTCTTTTTGTCTTCTTTTTTAATGTTTTTGTATTTTTTCACAACTTTTCTCCCCTTAAAATGGAAAACATATTTTTTTGGATTTTTGTTTTTAAGAAAGCAATAAAAGTATTTACATAAAAACATATGTCAAACCGATGAGAATCACGTTAAGTCTCGTCATCCTCGAATTCAACCTCATTTCCATCCCATGATGTCAGATTTCTTAAACTATTTAATTTCAAAAGATTTTTAAATCTTGATCCATCAAAACCTTTGGTGTAAAAATCTGTTTTTTGGTCATCAGTGTGGATTTTCTCAATTCGAAACAACTTTTTCTCGTAACAATCACAGATAAAGTGGAGTCGAATTTCAATGTGTTTAGTGCGTGAGTGTTGAACTGGGTTTTTAGGGATATCCATATCCGTCTTGTTATCTACATATATGGGCGTGTCAAGAAATTGCAGTCCTAAGTCTCTCATCTACTGTTGTATCCAGATTATCTCGGAACAACAGCTGAATGCTGAAAAGTATTCAGCTTCACATGTAGAGAGAGCGACCGCGGTCTGTTTCTTGTACTGCCACGTTACCAAACGGGTTTCGAAGAACTGGCAACCAGCCGTTGTAGATTTGGCATTGAGCTTTTAGCATCCGAAATCAGAATGAATAACCCACGAGATTGAAGTCGTCAAGTCGAGGATACCACAAGCTGGTGCTTAGACATCCTTTCAAGTAGTGCATGAATCTTTTGACGGCTAACAAGTGTGAATCTCTTGGATTTGACTGATAACGGGTGCACAAGCATGTAGGATACATGATATCAGGTCTTAAAGCTGTGAGATACATCAAGGATCCGATCATGGAGCGATATAATGTTTCATCAACTTTGATTCCATGAACGTCTAGATAAATGTTGTGGTTGGTGGCTAATGGAGTTGATGCTGGCTTAGTTCCTGTCATGTTAAATTTCTCTAACTCATCATGAACATAATTTGTTTCGTGAATAAAGATGCCATCAGGTAATTGTTCAACCTGAAGTCCTAAGAAAAACTTCATCTCCCCCATATCACTCATATCAAACTTCTTTTTTATGACTTCTTCAAAGTCCTTACACAAGTTATCATTTGTCGATCCAAAGATGATATCGTCCACAAAAATTTGTACGATAATCAAATGTCCATCCACTTCCTTGGTAAAGAGGGTATTGTCTACTTTGCCTCTTGAGAAACCGTTTCCCAAAAGATGTTTGGAGAGCGTCTCATACCAGGCTCTCGGGGCCTGGTGTAGCCCGTATAACACTTTTTTCAACAGATAGACCTTATCCTTGTGTATTGGATCGACAAACCCTGGTGATTAACCGACATACACCTCCTCGTTTACCTTTCCGTAAAGGAATGCAGACTTCACATCCAACTAGTACACCTAGAAACCTTTCCATGATTTAAGGCCAAGAAAATGCGGATAGCTTCAAGACGTGCGACAGGGTCACAGACTTCGTTGTAGTCTATCCCTTCTTGCTGATGGAAGCCTTGGACTACGAGCCAAGCTTTTCGAACCACGATACCTCTATCGTCTCTTTTGCACTTGAAGACCTAACAAGTATTAATCTTTTTATGATAATCAGGTAGGTCAACAAGCTTCCAGACACCAAGTTTCTGGAATTGCAGCAACTATTCTTGCATTGCATCCACCAGCTTTCTTCCTTCATAGCATCTTTCAAGTTTCCTAGTTCTTCCTGCGAAACAAAACAACTATAAGAAAGTTTGGTTTGCAGTGGAGCAACTTTTGTATAAAAGAAACTTAGATCCTTATTGATCTGGTTTTGAGTTTTCACTCCAATTTGAAAGTTGCCAATAATATTCTCTGACGGATGGTAAGATAGTGTTCTTGGCATCACTTCGCTTGGAACGTCCACTTGACTTTGCAGATTTGTGACAACTTTATCACCAACTGGTTCAGAGGAAGTAGCTTCATTTCTGTTATTGGATTCATCAGCTTGAGTGTTCAAAAAGCTTTGAATCTGTTCTAATCCTTCATAGGTACTGGTTCCTCCATCGTCAAAAGTAGGTTCTCGATCAGAGTTGGCATCAACTGGTTGATGGGCAGATGGTACGGCAACAGTCAAGTCTGGTACTGATTCTTGTTGAGTATTGCTTGGACTTACTTCAGAAGAGTTAGAGACAGGTAGTGATGGGAAAATCACCAATGGTCTAAATACTTGTTCTTGATTGGAGATTTGATATTGTTGAAATAGTATAACAAGTTCTTCTTCTGAAGGTACTTCTGGTAGGTCGAATGAATTCCATAACCCGTCGTAATTGAACAGCCACGGATCACCAGGTTTCTGCGTAGGCGTCTTATATCTTTGGCAACCAACATGTGGTGCGAGAATAACCTGGTTAAGACTCGGCAAGAAGACTCTCTTTTGTGGACTAGCATAACCGACGAAAAATCTTTCCAAGGATTTGGCCCCAAATTTACCGTCCGGGTCTAGAACAGTACACGGGCGATCCAAAAGGTTCCAAAAACGCTAGGTTTGGCTTTCGATGGTTTAGTAGCTCAAAACATGTCTTGTTGTGAGGCTTGACTGTCAAAACACGGCTAAGGGTGTAACACGTAGACGTGACTGCTTCGCTCTAGAAACTAATAGGAAGTTTTGAATCAGTGAGCATTGTTCTTGCAGTCTAAATCAGTGTGCGATTCTTACGTTCAGTTACTCCATTTTGTTGAGGTGTATAGGGGGCGCTGAGTTCATGAAGAATACCTTTAGCGTTGCAAAATTCGAGCATTCTCTTGTTCTTGAACTCAGTACCATTATCTTTGCAGATTCTCTTGATTGGCAAGTGATATAGGTTTTCCAGCTTCCTAAAGAGAATCATAAGACTTTCAAATGTTTCATCTTTATTGTCTAGAAAGAAAACCCATGAGAATCTTGAGTAAGCAACTGTCACGACTAGGAAATATAGATCTCCAGAGATACTTTTCACGTTCACTGGCCCAAAGAGATCTATATGAAGCCTTTCTAGTGGAAGTCTGATAGAGTTAAGCAGCTTTCTGGGGTGTGATTTCTTGTGCTGCTTTCCCTTTTTGCAGCTAAGACAATCATATGATACGTGAAAATTCTTGAGATTAACACCCTCCACTAGGTCGTTATGCACCAAATTCATCTTTCTCATGTGAATATGCCCTATCTTATGATGCCATAGGATTGACTCTTTATCGGTAGCTTTAGATACAAAGCATTGAACCTTCTTTGACGTAGTGGATCCGGCGCTCATGTCTAAGACATAAAGATCATTTTCTCATGGAGCCCACATGAGGATCCACTCCTCGGGAATTTTGAAATCCGGTTTGAGAATTAAAAATTCCTTGTCGTTGAAGTGGGTAGTGAATTTATTGTCACAGATTTGCGAGTTGCTAAGTAAGTTGTTCTCAAGCTCAGCTATATAGTTCACTTTATCAAAATACACCACTCCGTTTGTGAGAATACCTTCACCCACAATTCTTCCTCCCTGTGTTCCAGCAAACCCAACATATCCTCGCCGGATAGCTTTTACGTCGTATAACAACGCAAGCATCCCCGTCATGTGTCGGGAAGCTCCATTGTACATAATCCACTTAAAAATAATTAACCTCGGGAGCCCCTACACACATGTGAAGAAATTACTTAAATAGAGAAACCTAAGCCTGCTTGGTCTTGGGTGGGTTTAGAATATCAAACTTTGGAACTTTGATCTTGACATCCTGTTTGAAATCTGGTTTAGCTGGAATAGGTGTTTTCATTTCTTCTGAAGATGGTTTTATTTTTGCTACCCAAGTTTGTGTTTTCAGAACTGCCTTTTTGGAATAGAAGTTTGAATCCTTGGTAGAAGTTTGAATTCTTGGTAGAAGTTTCACCAAACTCAAATTCTGAATTATGTTGAATTGTTGATGTCACATTTTTGTTGGATTCATTATTTCTTTTTAGAATTTGTTTTGGTACAAACTTGGGTGCTTTTAGCTTCACATCTTCTGTAGATCTGCTCGAGTTGTAAACAGGTTTTGGATTCTTGTGAGAACATTGTCATGCAATATGCCCGATTTTGTTACATTTGTAACACGTCCTTCTGTCATTTCTAATAGAGGAATCCAAATCCTGTTTTCTACTCTCCTTTTCCTTTTTATATTCATCATTGGTGTAATGCCTCGCTTTTTGTAACTTTCCGTTTTTAATAACTTTGTTTCGTAATCCATTTTTGGAAAGTCTATACCTTGTAAGCGTATCACATTCCGAATCAATGTAAATCCAAGGCTTTGATTGTAATCGAATTCATCATTTATAAGAAATCCACAAACTTAAACATGTTTATACATATGTTTGTACACTTAGTCATTACACGATTTATAAACTAAAGTTAACTCGCAAATCCTTATTGTTTATTCGTAATTATTAAACGCTTCATTCAAGCAAGATATGTGGTGATTCAAACACACGAAAGTTATAAAGATTTGGCACCTCGTTAATCACTTCGCAATTATATTATAAACTTGTTACTAAACATATTCTTTTCTTTTATTTTACATGATATTATGATTCCATACACCTAAAAATAGATTACCAAACAACCAAAACATGTAGGTATATCAATTATAACATCAAATAATCTAGTAATTATCAAATAATTTAACAAAACAAAAAAAAAGAAAAGAAAAAGCATGGAAGCTTGCGGCCGCAAGCTGCATGCTTGTGTTTGGGATTTGTTTTCAAGTTTATTACACATCTAACCTTATTAAACGCTAACCAACTTAAACCCTAATCCCTTCCCTATATAAACAAGCCTTCCCCCATCCATCTCTCACTTTTAAAAGCCTCAAAACAATTCAAAAATCCCCTCAAACTTCCTGAATTCACTTCTGTCCTACTTCAGTTTGCAAGTGAGTTCTAATTCACTTCCTTTGCAAACCATTCCTTATTTCTTCTTCTAAAACACTTGGATAACCTCTAGGAAGGTTTTCACAAGTTTCCTTAGGTAAACTAAGGTGAAACCTCACCATTTTGAGGTCCAAAAGTGTTATAAACTTTCTGCTTGTTTTCATCTTTTCATATCTTCAAAAATTTCATGTTTTCACTATGTTTTCTTCCTCTAAAATGTTTTACAAGCCTCTGGGAATGTTACCAAAGGTTTTCCATGGAAAACCAAGCTGGAACAATACATTTTATGGCCAAACATTCTGTTTTGGAAGATAACCTTGTGAACTTTTCTTACACATGTTTTCACTAAACAACTTTGTGCTACTTGTGCCTCTAATCAAACCCATGATTAATGAGCTAGCTAGAGTTGTTTCATAACAAACAAAGAGGTGTGAAATACCTCTAAACTTGCTGTTTTAAAAAGGGTTTTAACCCACAAGTGTTGGAACCATCCAAGCTTAACAAAGCTGTGTTTTGGTAAAGGTCTGTTTAGATGGAGGCCTTGGCTATCCTACTTTCAATCCACCACCTCACTTGATGATTTGTAAGTATAACCACTAAACTATGTTCAACCTTCAATTGAGTAACAAGGCTACGACACGTCCCCAAACGTTGCCATGTTCGGGATGCACGCACCTGGCTTGCTTACTTGGTCGATACATAGTTTAGTGAAGTATCTTACTTTTATTTCATTCATGACCATCCGAATTGTCCTTGTGGCAATTTGTGTATTGGTGAATCTTATGAAAGAGGTTAACGGACGGTTATCCTCCTACCTCCTTGCATGACTTCTATGACTTCCATGAAATCTATGATTTATATGATAAACTTGATAATATAATATGTAACTTATATATGTAAATAATAAATACAACCAAACTTTTGGCAAGGATCGTATGGTTACTTGTCCTAACATTAGATTATTTTATCTATGACTTAACTTCTCGTTACGATTCTATTGGGCATGACCTATGAAACTACGAACACCCTACGGGCTTATAGTGTCAAAAACGAACGTTAACGTCTAGATAAATACTTTCAATAATACATTCTTTTGCATACTTTAAACTCCTAATCTAAAAACCTTCATTGTCATTCCAATACTCACACACCTACGTTTCCTGGTGTAGGATAACTTGGTGTTTAGTTCCCTAATCAACCAAACACTTCACGGATTTAAGCTTTGCAAAACCGTGAGTCCACTCGACACCCTTTTACGCTTTACACTTTTGGATGCAACATGTTAGTCTATCAAAAACTCACTAAATCACACATATACTTTTGCAATCACACAAACAATCCATCATACATGCTATAGTTACGTGATACCTGATTTATATACTTGGAACATTCTTATTTGATACTAGTTGTCATTAACTATGTACGAGCCTCCCCTTAACATATATAGCGCTATAGGAGTAACGCACCGCCCGTATTCTTGTGGTCATGTTAAGCTTAATCTATTTTTGCGGTGACACTTGAGGATTGACTTGTATGCTTACATTAATCTCGTATGCTAGCTTAACATGTGGATTTCTTTAAACGAGTATTTATTACTTATGCTATACTTAAACGTGTTTACTCGCCAATACATCGTATTGAACTATACTTTTAACATGTTGCAGGTTGAGGATGTTGGAATAACGAAAACTTAATAGGAATGGCATAGAAACACACCTAGAATGCTAAGTTACATGTTATGTTTTGTTGAACTTGTCTTATTTGATTTCACGTTGTATTTGAAATTGTGTTGTATTTGACATTTTGATAAATGAAATGAAATGGTTTGTTTAATTAAATATTGTCGCATATAGTGTGATGATGTCTCGAGCAATCTCGTTTGTCTCACTCTGATGTTCCGCCATCATTGGGGTGTGACAGATTGGTATCAGAGTCATAACTATAGGGAATTAGGTAAACTTGCCATGTTCGACCTAGTCTATAGTTTAAGTGACCAACTTGACCATTCTTGATTCATGCTTAAATGTTAATTCTTCCTACTTGCTTCTTCCTGTTTCTTTTGTCTTAATATATATGCAATATGTCTTTCCTAAGACACTTACACAACTTACACACTTGAAGACATACTACAAACGAGACAATCTCACCAAAATAGGGATGAAACCCGCACTTTGGTGATCGCTCTCAATCCGCGTATTCGTTTTTTCATGAAATTACGCCATCAAGTTAGGAGTGATATCCATATCTTGATGGAAAATTTCCATTTCAAGCTCTAGTGGTCCCTTACCAACAAGTCAGAATTTGCTTCTCGTTTGGTAAGTACCAACCACACTTAGGGTACAATGTTATCAAGTTAGGGGTGAACCCCGCACCTTGCCAACTAGTCCCACTCCTTGATTTTCAATCTCGCCAAAGTTTCGACTTCTCGATCGAATTGGGGACGTGTAGTAAGTGGAATGGTAAAGTCCCATTAATCGCTTCTCGACGAGAGCATTTTACCTATAGGCCAAAGCACGATTCTCCAATTTGAAAGGATCTAGATTCACTTTGGAATAGTCGACGTTTCTCAACCCGAAACACTCCAATGTTTTTTAAGCCTATCTTTTATGTTATCTCAATTCTATGTTTTTTAATACTTGTTACCTCATTCACTTCGAACCCGATACACGATTCGTACGCCTTCCACAATCAAAAACAGTAATAAACTTCGTAAACCAACTAAATTTATACTCCTTACGCAATCATACGTGTTTATACTTTTGAATACTTGAATGCCTATGCCATCTATGTGAATTCATACGTGCTACGTGATACTTACATGCTCGAAAATGACTTTTGTAAACACATTATGATCAAAGCCTTAACTTTTCCTCTATTGTCAATCCTTTAGATGTCTTTCTCACAAAACTTCATCGTAAAGAAGAAATCAAAGTCCCGCTCCAACTCGATGTCCAAAAAGCACTCTATGAAGCTCATGGCCGAACAAATGGCCAAGGTCATCTCGGATATTGTCTGCAAGATCCAACTCTCACCCAACGCCGATTCACCCCACGCCTCCGTCGACTCAAAGGTTGAAGTACCTAAGTCGACGTTCACCTTCAAACAATTTTGTTCCTGCAACCCACTATCGTTCACCGGCGAAGAAGACGCCACCAAGTTCCTTTAATGATTTGATGCCATTGAAGTAACTTTTCTACAAAGTGGTTGTCCCGACCACCTGCGTACCCTTGAACCGACGGGCGTCTTCCAATCAAGGGCACTTGATTGGTGGACCTCCGAGCAGAACGCACGTAGAATGATGCCCGGCGCACGCCCTCCCTTGGACCGAGCTCAAGAAGTTAATGGAGGAAGAATTCTACCCCCTCATGAATGGCAAAGACTCGAAAATGAGTTTTGGAACCTGAAACAGGCTGGGAATGAAAACGCTGGCCTCACGGCCCGTTCCAAACAGCTTAGTGTGATTTTCCCTAGTCAAGTCGACACAACTGAGTAGTCCATCGCCAAATAAATATGCTACCTCCCTCCTCACATAACAAGCCTCGTTGACGCCGTCTCACCTAAAATGCTCGAGGATACTTATCGCCTATCCGCCAAACTTAACAACAACCACGTTCTCCGTGAAGCCTCCGCCAAGGCTTCATCGAGGAATGCCCACCAAGCCACCACCGAAGCCCTCGCCGAACCTACCTCACCCAAGCAACCAAGAAACAACAACAAAGGTAAGAAGTGGAATGCTTCTAGCCAAAAACTACGCGGTGAACACTCCGCTAAACCCTCAACCCTCCCAACAGCTAGCTTCAGCCAACCCCCGAGCCTATCAAAAGGGCATACACTGGGCCACATCTTAAGTGTAACACCTGCCCTTACCACCATCCCGTTAACGCCCCCTGCCGCGTGTGCACCAATTGCAATAGGTTTGGACACTTTTCCCCGCAGTGTCGAAGTGCTTCGCAAGCCCCCGCCAACAAAGCCCGAGCCAATGCAGCACCTCGAAACCCTGCTGCAAACCAAACCCAACCACCAGCAAACACAGTCCGTGCCTGCTTCAAGTGCGGAGATCCCACCATCACGCAAACACTTGCCCGCAATGCAACAGTAACAACAACCAGTAGTAACAGCAACAAGCTCGAGGTCGAGCCTTCGTCATCACTGCCGCACAGGCTCAGAACGCCAATGATGTCATCACGGGTACGTTTCTCGTGAACAATGTTTATGCTTCATGTCTATTTGATATAGGTGTGGATAAAAGTTTTGTATCCGTTGAATTCGAGTCATTTCTTAAGTATAGAAGTTCTAAGTTGCCAAAAGCATTCGAAGTCGAAGTCACCTATGGAAAGTCCGTCATTGTCGATTCTGTCCTTGCTAAATGTTCATTGAATCTTAACATTCATACGTTTTCCATTGACCTCATACCCATGCAAATGGGTAGCTTCGATATCATAGTAGGTATGGATTGGCTTAGGCGGGTCCGTACTGAAGGTGTTTGTTTCGAAAAGTTCATCCATCTTCCGCTTCCCAATGGTGACTCCTTACACGTCTATGGTGAGAAACCTTCCAAAGCTCTCAAGCTTATGTCATGTATCCAAGCAAACAAATACGTACGTAAGGAATACTTTGACTTTCTTGCCCACATTGTGGAAAAGAAGGACAAGGGTCCGAGCGTGAGTGAGGTTCTCGTTGTTCGTGATTACCCTGACGTCTCCCCCTCCTCGTTCGGTTGATTTTCACATCGATCTTATTCCCGGCACAACTCCTGCTGCAAAGTCCCCCTATCATTTAGCAACCTAGGAAAAGCAAGAGCTATCTAGCCTACTCCAGGAACTTCTTGATAAAGGCTTCATACGCCCTAGCACATCTCCTTGTGGCACTCCCGTTTTGTTCATCAAAAAGAAAGACTAATCCTTCCGAATGTGCATTGACTATTGTGAGCTCAACAAGCTTATGCTCAAAAGCCGATATCCTCTTCCCCGTATCGACGATCTTTTCAACCAACTACAAAGCGTGACGTACTTTTCAAAAATCGATCTTCACTCGGTTATCACCAACTTCGAGAGCTCAAAGAAGACATACCCAAAACCGCGTTTCGTACATGTTATGGACACTACGAGTTCGTGATCATGCCTTTTGGTTTGACCAATGCACCTGCGGTTTTCATGGACTTAATGAACCGCGTATGTAAGCCCTATCTCAATCGTTTCGTAATCGTTTTCATCGATGATATCCTCATCTACTCCAAAAATGAGAAGAGCACGAGCAACACCTGTACCTTATACTCCAACTCCTGCATACAGAGCGTCTTTACGCCAAGTTCTCAAAGTGTGAGTTTTGGTTAAAGGAAGTCCAATTTCTCGGCACATTGTGAACGAGAAGGGCATACACGTGGATCCTTCCAAAATTGAAGCTGTTAAGAACTGGATTGCACCAAAGACTCCATCCGAAATTCGTTCATTCCTTGGTTTAGCTAGTTACTACCGTCATTTCATCTCAAACTTTTCCAAGATCGCCGTCCCTCTCACCTCCTTAACCCAAAAAGATAATCCTTCTGTTTGGAATTCTGAACAGGAGGAATCCTTCCAAACTCTCAAGGACATGCTCTGCAATGCTCCTATCCTCACACTTCCCGATGGAAATGACGACTTCGTCGTGTACTACGACGCCTCTAATCAAGGTCTCAGTTGTGTTCCTATGCAACGGACAAGGTTATCGCGTCAAGGCAACCCAAAATCCATGAGAAAAACTATACTACGCACGACCTCGAACTTGGAGCAGTTGTATTTGCATTGAAGATTTGGCGACACTGCCTTTATGGTACTAAGTATACGGTCTTTACCGACCATAAGAGCCTACAACACATCTTAAATAAAAAAGAACTCAACATGTGTCAGCGTCATTGGCTGATGCTCTTAGTCAGAAGACTCATTTGAATAATCTCCGCGAACGCATTCATGACGCCCAGTACTCGTCCATCAACGAAAATAACTTGTACAACAAGATGAAGTGCGTAGTTGAGAATCAACTCGTATCAAAGCCTGATGGTATCCTTTACTACCTCGATCGTGTCTTGATTCCGAACCGTGACAACCTTCGTGACTTCCTCATGCAAGAAGCTCACAAATCTCGGCATTTCGTTCATCCTGGCGTCAATAAGATGTACTAAAACCTTCGTACGTCATACTGGTAGCCTGGGATGAAGTAAGATATCGGCTCGTACGTTTCGAAGTGCCTTACTTGTTCCAAGGTGAAGGCTTAACATCAGCGTCCCTCTAGCATATTTGAACCACCAGAAATACCTATCTGGAAATGGGAGAGCATAGCCATGGATTTCATCACTAAGCTACCTCGTACTTCGTTTAGGCATGACAGCATTTGGGTAATCATCGACCGTCTGACCAAATTTGCTCACTTCCTTCCCATACGTGAAGACTACAGAGTCGAGAAATTGGCTCGTATCTACACGGATAAAGTCATTTGTCTTCATGGTATCCCCATTTACATTATCTCGGACCATGATGGTCGTCTCACTTCCCGTCTTTGGCATACGTTTCAAAAAGCTCTTGGTACTCACCTTAATCTCAGTACTGCTTCCCATCCTCAAACTGATGGTCAAACCGAGCGTACTATCCAAACTCTAGAGGATATGCTTCGTTCTTGCGTAATCGATTATGGTGGCAACTGGGATATGCACTTTCCTTTTATCGTATTCTCGTACAATAACAA
Organism: Scalesia atractyloides; assembly: GCA_947069175.1. Classification (NCBI taxonomy): domain Eukaryota; kingdom Viridiplantae; phylum Streptophyta; class Magnoliopsida; order Asterales; family Asteraceae; genus Scalesia; species Scalesia atractyloides. Next base: position 53,250,772 of record CAMTDV010000001.1, on the reverse strand, counting down.
TTATCATGCGAGTATTCATATGGCACCTTTCGAGGCATTGTATGGTCGCAAGTATCGATCGCCTATTTGTTGGCACGAGATCAGGGAAGCTCAAATCACCGGTCCCAAGCTTATACAAGAGACGACGAACGATATTTTGCAAATTTGAGACAACTTACTCAAAGCCAGAAGCCGACAAAAGAGTTACGCAGATAAAAGACGCAAGCCCTTGGAATTCAATGTTGTTTACTTTGTGATTCTCAAGGTATCCCCTTGGAAGGGTGTGGTTCGTTACGGAAAGAAGGGAAAGCTCGCTCCTCGCAGTGTGGGTCCTTTCAAGATTCTTGAAAGGATTGGCAAAGAAGCGTACCGAATGGACCTAACACAAGAGCTCAACAACGTCCATCCTACATTTCACGTCTAGAACTTGAAGAGATGTCTAGCTGAAGAAGGACTCCAAGTCCCACTTGAAGACCTTCAAATCAACGAGACCTTACACTTCCTGGAGAAACCAGTCGAGATCATGGATCGAGACACCAAGCAATTAAGGCGCAGTTAAATTCCTATCGTGAAGGTTCGGTGGGAAGGAAAACGTGGTGCTGAGTTTACTTGGGAACTTGAAAGCGACATGAAGACTAAGTATCTGCATCTGTTCGTTACATCTTCCTAAATTTCGGGACGAAATTTCCTAAAGAAAGGGAGACTATAACGCCTCGCTTTTTGTAACTTTTGGTTTTTAATAAGTTTGTTTTGTATTCCAACTTTGGAAACTCTATACCTTGTAATCGTATCACATTCCGAATCAATGTAAATCCATGGCTTTTATTGAAATCGAATTGATCATTTATACGAAATCCTCAAAATTTAAACAGATTTGTACATTTGTTCGTACACTTATTCGTTACACGATTTATAAACTAAAGTTAACTCGCAAATCCTTATTGTTTATTCGTAATTCTTAAACACTTCATTCAAGAAAGATATGTGGTGATTCAAACACACGAAAGTTTTAAAGATTTGGCACCTCGTTAATCACTTCACAATTATATTATAAACTTGTTACTAAACATATTCTTTCTTTTTTTTACATGATATTATGATTCCATACACCTAAAAATAGATTACCAAACAACCAAAACATGTAGGTATATCAATTATAACAACAAATAATCTAGTAATTATCAAATTATTTAACAAAACAAAAAAATGGAACCTTCTTAAATGCTAACCAACTCGAACCCTAATCCATTCCCTATATAAAAAAGCATTCCCCCATCCATTTCTCACTTTTACAAGCCTCCAAACACTTCTAAAATCCCGTCAAACTTCCTGAATTCACTTCTGTCCTACTTCAATTTGCAAGTGAGTTCTAACTCACTTCCTTTGCAAATCATTCATTGTTTCTTCTTTTAAAACACTTGGATAACCTATCGGAAGGTTTTCACAAGTTTGCTTGCGCAAACTAAGGTGAAACCTCACCATTTTGACATCCAAAAGTGTTATAAACTTTCTGCTTGTTTTCATCTTTTCATATCTTCAAAAATTTCATGTTTTCAATATGTTTTCTTCCTCTACAATGTTTGATAAGCCTCTAGGGATGTTACCATATGTTTTTCATGGAAAACCAAGGTGGAACAATACCATTTTTATGGCCAAACATTTTGTATTGGAAGATACCCTTGTAAACTTTTCTTACACATGTTTTCACTAAACAACTTTGTGCTACTTATGCCTCTAATCAAACCCAAGATTAGTGAGCTAGCTAGAGTTGTTTCATAACAAATTAAGAGGTGTCAAAAACCTCTAAACTTTTTGTTTTAAAAAGGGTTTTAACCCACAAGTGTTGGAACCATCCAAGCTTAGCAAAGCTTGTGTTTTGGTAAAGGTGTGAATACATGGAGGCCTTGGCTATCCTACTTTCAATCCACCACCGAACTTGATGATTTCTAAGTACAACTACTAAGCTATGTTCAACCTTCAATTGAGTAACAAGGTTACGACACATCCCCAAACGTTGCCATGTTCGGGATGCATGCACCTAGCTTGCTTACTTGGTCGATACATAGTTTAGTGAAGTATCTTACTTTTATTTAATTCATGACCATCCGAATTGTCCTTGTAGCAATTTGTGTATTGGTGAATCTTATGAAAGAGGTTAAGGACGGTTATCCTCCAACCTCCATGCATGACTTCTATGACTTCTATGAAATCCATGAATTATTTGATAAACTTGATAATATAATATGTAACATATATATGTAAATAATAAATATAACCGAACTTTTGGCAAGGATTGTATGGTTACTTGTCCTAATATTAGGTTATTTTATCTAGGACTTCACTTTTCATTACGATTCTATTGGGCATGACCCATGAAACCACAAACACCCTACAAGGCTTATAGTGTCAAAAACGAACGTTAGCGTCTAGTTAAATACTTTCGAAATACATACTTTTACATACTTTAAACTCCTAAACTAATAAACTCCATTATAATTCCAATACTCACACACCTTCGTTACCTTGTGTAGGATAACTCGGTGTTCAGTTGCCTAATCACCCAAACACTTCACGGATTTAAGCTTTGCAAAACCGTGAGTACACTCGACACCCTTTTATGCTTTACACTTTTGGGTGCAACATGTTAGTCTATCAAAAAACCACTAAATCACACGTATACTTTTATGCAATCACACAAACAATCCATCATACATGCTATAGTTACGTCATACCCGATTTGTATACTTGGAACATTCTTATGTGATACTAGTTGTCATTAACTTCGTATAAGCCTACCCTTAACATGTATAGCGCTATATTCTTTTGGTCATGTTAAGCTTAATCTATTTTGCGGTGACACTTGAGGATTGACTTGTAGTTCGCATGCCATGTTTACATTAATCTTGTATGCTATCTTAAACATGTGGATTTGTTCAAGCAGTTTCTTTTTATTACCTATGCTATGATTCAAACTTGTGTACTCGCTAATACATCGTATTGAACTATACTTTTAACATGTTGTTGGTTGAGGATGTTGGAATGATGACTTAGAAGGAATAGCATAGAAACACACCTAGAATGCTAAGTTACGTGTTATGTTTTGTTGAACTTGTCTTTTGTATCGGAATTATCTTGTACTTGACATTTTGATGAATGCAATGAAATGAATTGTTTAATTAAATATTGTCACATTTAGTGTTATGATGTCTCGAGCAATCTCATTCATCTCATTCCGATGTTTCCGCCATCGGTTGTGGTGTGACAGATTGATATCAGAGCCATAACTATTGGGAATTAGGTAGAATTGCCATGTTCGGCCTAGTCTATAGTTTAAGCGACCAACTTGACCTTTCTTGATTCCTGCTTAAAATGTTAACTCTTCCTACTTGCTTCTTCCTATTTATTTTGTCTTAATATATAGGCAATATGTCCTAAGGCACTTACACAACTTACACACTTGAAGACTTGAAGACACTCATACTATAAACGAGACGATCTCACCAAAATAGGGGTGAAACCCGTACTTTGGTGATCACTCTCAATCCGCGTGTTCGATTTTGCATGAAATTACACCATCAAGTTAGGAGTGAAATCCACATCTTGATGGAAAAATTTCCATTTCATACTCTAGTGGACCCTTACCAAGGAGTTAGAATTCGCTCCTCGTTTGGTAAGTACCAACCACACTTAAGGTACGATGTTGTCAAGTAGGGGTGAAACCCGCACCTTGTCAACTAGTCCCATTCCTCAATTTTCAATCTCGCCAAAGTTTCAATTTTTCGATCGGTTAGAGACGTGTAGTAACAGGAAGGGTAAAGTGTCGTTAATCGATTCTCGACGAGCGCACTTTACCTATAGGCCAAAGCACATTTCTCTAATTTGAAAGGATCTCGATTCACTTTGGAATAGCCGACGTTTCTCAACCCGAAACACTCCAATGTTTTATTAAGCCTGTCTTTTATGTTATCTCAATTATTATGTGTTTTAATACATGTTACCTCGTTCATTTCTAGCCCGATGCACAACTCGCACGCCCTTCACAACCAAAAACAATAATAATCCTCGCAAACCAACTAAATTCATACTCTTTACACAATCATACGTGTTTATGCTTTTGAATACTTGTATGCCTATGCTATCCATGTGAATTCATACGTGTTACGTGATACTTATATGCTCGAAAACGATTTTTATAAACACATTATGATCAAAGCCTTAATCTCTCTTCTATTGTCAACCCTTTTAGATGTCTTTCTCAAAAAGCTTCATGGGAAAGAAGAAGTCTAAGTCCTGCTCCAACTCGATGTCAAAGAGGGACTATATGAAGTTCATGGCCGAGTAAATGGCCAAGGTCATCCCGGATATTGTTAGCAAGATCCAACCCTCGCTGAACGCCGACTCACCCCATGCCTCCGTCGACCCTAAGGTCGAAGCACCTAAGTCGATGTTCACCTTCAAGCAGTTTTGCTCCTGCATCCCCCTACCCTTCACCGGCGAAGAGGATGCCACCAAGTTACTGCAATGGTTCGACGCCACGGAAGTATCCTTCCTACAAAGTGGTTGTCCCGACCACCTGCGTACCATCAACGCAACGAGAGTCTTCCGATCAAGAGCTCTGGATTGGTGGACCTCCAAGCGAAACGCTCATGGGAATGATGCAGCACACACCCTCCCTTGGGCCGAACTTAAAAAGCTGATGGAGAACGAATTTCCCCCCCCCCCCATGAATGCCAAAGACTCGAAAACGAGTTTTGGAACCTGAAGCAGGTTGGGAACGACAACGCTGGCTTCACAGCCAGTTTCAAGCAGCTGAGTGCGATTTGCCCTAGTCAAGTCGACACGACCGAAAGGAGATTGCCAAATACATACGCTGCCTCCCTCCTCACCTTATGGACCTCGTTGACACCACCTCGCCCAAAACCCTCAAGGATACCTTTCGCCTGTCCGCCAAACTTAACAACAACCACGTTCTTCGTAAGCCTCCACCAAGGCTTCATCGAGGAATGCCCACAAAGCCACCGCCGAAACCCTCCTCGAACCTACCTCACCCAAGCTACCAAGAAGCAACAATAAAGACAAGAAGCGGAATGTTTGAAGCCAAAACTGTGCGGTAGTCACTCTGCCAAACCCTCAACCCTTCCTGCAGCTAGCCTTAGCCAACCCTGAGCCTATAAAAAAGGCATACACTGGGCCGCATCCCAAGTGTAACACCTGCCCTTACCAGGATCCCGTTAACGCCCCTTGCCGCCTATGTACTAGCTGCAATAGGTATGGACACTTTGCTCCGCAATGTTGAAGTGCTCCGCAAGCCCCCGCCAACCAAGCCCGAGCCATTACATCACCCCAAAACCCCACAGCAAACCAAACCCGACCACCTGAAACCACAACTCGTCCCTGCTTCAGATGCGGAGATCCCAACCTCTTCACCAACTTGCCCACAGCGGAACAACAACAACAATCAGCAGCAACATCAAGCTCGTCGACGAGCCTTCGTCATCACCACTGCGCAAGCTCAAAACGCCAACGATGTCATCATGGTACGTTTCTCTTTAACAATGTTTATGCTTCATGTCTATTTGATACTTGTGCACATAAATGTTTTGTATCCGTTGAATTCGAACCATTGCTTAACTGTAGACGTTCTAAGTTGCCTAAATCATTCAAAGTCGAAGTCGCTGACGGAAAGTCCGTCACTGTCAATTCTGTCCTTTCTAATTGTTCATTGAATCTCAACGATCATACGTTTTCCATCGACCTCATACCCATGCAAATGGGTAGCTTTGATATCATAGTAGGTATGGATTGGCTTAGGCGGGTCCGTGCTGAAGTTGTTTGTATCAAAAAATTCATCCGTCTTCCCCTTCCTAATGGTGACTCCTTACACGTCATTGCAAGAAATCTTCCAAAGGCCTCAAGCTTATGTCGTGTATCCAAGCAAACAAGTACTTACGTAAGGAATACTTCGCCTTTCTTGCCCACATTGTGGAAGAGAAGGACAAGAGTCCAAGCGTGAGTGAGGTTCCCGTTGTTCGTGATTATCCTGACATCTTCCCAGAGGATCTTCTTGGTCCTCCTCATCCTCGTTCGGTTGACTTTCGCATCGATCTCATTCCTGGCGCAACTCCTGTCACATAATCCCCTTAGCCTAGCACCCTCGGAGATGCAAAAGCTATCTAGCTAACTTCAGGAACTCATTGATAAAGGCTTCATACACCCTTGCGCATCTCCTTGGGGGGATCCGGTTCTATTCAACAAAAAGAAAGACAGATCCTTCCGCATGTGCATTGACTATCGTGAGCTCAACAAGCTTACCGTCAAGAACCGATATCGTCTTCCTCGCATCGATGATATTTTTGATCAACTTCAAGGCGCGACTTGCTTCTCGAAAATCAATCTTCGGTCTAGTTGTCATCAACTTCGAGTTCTCAAAGTAGATATACACAAAATCACCTTTCGCACACGTTATGGACACTACGAGTTCGAGGTCACGCTTTTTCGTTTGACTACTGCACCTGCGGTTTTCATGGACTTGATGAACCGTGTATGCAAGCCTTATCTTGACCATTTCATAATCGTCTTCATTGACGATATTCTAATCCATTCCAAGATGCAAGAAGAACACGGGCGACACTTGCATCTCATCCTCCAGCTTTTGCGTACTGAACGTCTTTACGTCAAATTCTCCAAGTGTGAACTTTGGCTAAAGGAGGTTCAATTCCTTGGTCATGTCGTCAACGAACTCGATATTCACGTTGACCCCACAAAAATCAAAGCAGTGAAGAATTAGATTGCTCCTAAGTCTCCGTCCGAAATTCATTCGGTTTAGCTGGTTACTACCGTTGGTTTATCTCAAATTCTCCAAGACCGTCGTACCTCTCACCTCCTTGACTCAAAAGGATAAACCTTTTGTTTGGAGTTACGAACAAGAGGAGGCTTTTCAAACTCTCAAGGACATGCTTTGGAATGCTCCTATCCTAGCCCTTCCTGATGGTACCGACAATTTTGTCGTGTATTGCGATGCCTCAAAACAAGGTCTTGGTTGCGTTCTTATGAAACGAGATAAGGTTATCGCTTACGCGTCACGACAACTCAAGATTCATGAGAAAAACTATGCTACGCATGACCTTGAACTTGGTGCAGTTGTTTTTGCATTGAAGATATGGCGACACTACCTTTATGGTACAAAGTGTACGGTCTTCACCGACCATAAGAGCCTCCAACACATCTTCAATCAAAAGGAACTCAACATGCGTCAATGTCGTTGGGTGGAATTGTTAAACGACTACGACTGCGATATACGCTACCACCCTGGTAAGGCAAATGTTGTAGCTGACGCCCTTAGTCATAAAACTCATGTTAAGAGTATACGTTGCTACCAAACCTTGGGAAAGCTTCATGAGCTGATTTGCGAGGTGCAATACTCAACCGTTAATGTGGGTAACCTCAATAATGAGTTGAAGTATGGTGTCGAAAATCAACTCGTGACCAAATCCAATGGCATCGTTTACTATCTTGATCATATTTGGATTCCGAACTATGACAACCTTCGTGACCTCTTAATGATGCTCATAAATCCTGATAACACATTCATCCCGGTGCTGTTAATATGTACCAGGACCTTAGTACGTTTTATTGGTGTCCTGGTATGAAGAAAGATATCGCCTTCTACGTTTCGAAATGACTTACTTGTTCCAAGATAAAGGCAAAACATCAACGTCCATCTGGCTTACTCGAACAACCAGAAATTCCTGTTTGGAAATGGGAGAGCATTGCCATGGATTTCATCACCAAATTCCCTTGTATCATCGACCGTCTGACCAAATGTGCTCACTTCCTTCCAATGTGTGAAGACTACCGAGTTGAGAAATTGGCTCGTATCTACACGGATGAAGTCATTGGTCGTCACGGTGTCCCCATTGACATTATCTCGGACCGTGATGGTCTTTTTACTTCCCGTCTTTGGCAAACGTTTCAAAAAGCTCTTGGTACTCACCTCAATCTCAGTACTGCTTTCCATCCTCAGTCTGATGGTCAAACCGAGCGTACTATCCAAACCCTAGAGGACATGCTTCATTATTATAACATCCGTCAAAAACCGGATTTACCAAACCCGCTCCGTTTATTAACCGAACAATCAGTTAAAAATTTCTTTGCGTATTTAATGCCCAAAATATTTTTAAACGATACGTAATTAATAAGTATATTGGATTATAAAAGTTTTATTTGAAAAAGTATTAAAATTAATGAAATAAAAATAAATTAATGCTGCCGGGTTTCGAACCCGGGTTAGCTGGTAAACAACAAAGCATTAACACACACGCGCTCAACCACTCCGCCACTTTGGGTTTTTGTTAAGATACCGAAACAATTAATTCAAATAATGAAAACAGAAATCAAATCCAGTCAACTGACGCGCCCAAATCCGTTGACGCCGGAAAATCCGACGATTTCGTCAAACGGCGTCGGTTATCAATGACTTAACGTAAACATTAACTACTACATCGGTTATAACCAATGTCCAGTCCGTGACACAAGTTATAACCGCCGGAAAATCTTTAACCGACGAATCAAGATGGAAATCGGACTAAATTCGTCAATGTTCTGCCCTATAAATACCCCCTCTAACCTCTGTTAGCTTTCTCGCTCACAATCACACTCTTTCCCGACATAATTTCACTCACCGGAGAACTGATGCAACTCGCCGGAAAACCGAGCCTTTCACCGCTGTGCCTTACTAAACACCCAGAACTCATACCGAAGCCACCCACACTCATCTCAAGCTCCCTGAAGACCCTCTGCCGCAGGACACACGTCGCCAGAATAATCTGCTGTCGTCGGAGTTTCGCCGGCGAAACAGAGGAGTCCAGTTCGGTATACCTTACACTTAATCTCTTATTGTTTTTTTTAATCTCACATACAATTAATCGCAACACACTAAAAGAACTTGATTAAAATCGATGAACCAGTCAGACCCCGATTCTGGTTAAGTCTGACGAAGAAGACGAAGTTCAGTATTGTATATGTTTAATTAAAATCAAGATATATCTCAGGTTAGACACACAGTCCAACGGTGGACTGTGTGCAAATAAAACACGCATACGTCCCGAGTTCGATTCTTGTCCCACGCACACTCGCCTTAATAAAAATGTTCTTTTTTTAACCGAACCGGATTCACTGCAATAGATGTTAAGTTTAATAAAAACCGGAATAATAACCAAGATAGACACACAGTCCAGTGGTGGACTGTGTGAACGTTTAATCACACGTCACGAGTTCGAGTCCGGACTACCGCACCGGTTCGGGCAATTATCAAACTTTTTATATAAAACAGAAATGAAATTATTTAGTTTGTATATAAGTATAATAAAAATCAGAGTATTTACCAAGTTAGACACACAGTCCAGCGGTGGACTGTGTGTTAACCTAAACCACAGGTCCCGGGTTCGAGACCTGTGGAGAACACCGGTTCGATGCATTAAAATCGTTTTTAAAAAATAAATGATTTTCGGTTTAATTCAATTAGTATATAAATATAATTAAAAACAGAAATATTTCAGGTTAGACACGTAGCTCAGTTGGTAGAGCTGCGTGCACGCGAACGGGAGGTCTCGGGTTCGAGCCTCACCCGGCGCACACAATTACACAGTCTGACCGGTCAACAAGTCAACGGTCAACGGTCGCAAAAAGTCAACATTTTTTTATTATTTTTATTTATTTATTTTAGTTAAAAATCAATTAAAAATACTTAAAAATAACGTTTTTAAGGTTAGAAAATAGCCTTAAACTCACAAAAATATATCCAATCATCCTACTAAAATTGATTAATAAAATCCGCTTATTTACCAAACCATTATGTTATTATCTAGGTTAGTTTCACTCGTGGTTAAATCCAACTTCGTGTGTATTCAACATCATCAACCGAACGCACCCAATGTGAGTGAATCTTACAACTCCCCTTTTTAATTACACGTTTTGGGGTGTGTCATGTGTCAATAAAATTAACTCGTTTATTTAAACTTGTGCCATACCATATTGTGATCTAGACTTAGATTGTATATATTGTTTGTAGTTATGTATTTCATATTGTCAAGTTATATGCAATTCATTCATTAGGCCCATCAGTTCCTCGTGGGAGACGAGTTAAGCAACGCGTGCCTCAAAACAAATCCATTATTGTTCGTGTGTGTATTATTTAGTTTATATTGTTTATAGTTATGTATTTCATATTGTCAAGTATATGCAAATCATTCATTAGGCCCATCAGTTCCTCGTGGGATACGAGTTGAGCAACGCGTGCCTCAAAACGATCCATTATTTTTCATGTGTGCATTATTTAATATTAAATGATTGGTGAATAAGTTTATATCTATTTTTACTCATGTGTGGTTGTGCACTTTATTTTATAATCAATTAAATAAACTTGTTCAAATGTTTTTCATAGGATTCACTCGCCAACTTTTTGTTGATCCAAAAACCATTTTTACACATGATACAGGTGAACAGGATGAAGCAAGGAAAACATAGGAAATGCCTTAGAAGAAAACAATGAAGCCTAGAATGATGTTTAGGACATTATGTAATTATAATTGTATATTTCCCATTAAATTGTATTAATGAATATGAAACGTTATAATAAATGTCATGAGCTTTGATGATAACCCAATCATGCCCCGATCACCTTTTCCGCTGCGGGTCGGGGTGTGACAATTATCGCGAGTATTCAAATGGCACCTTTCGACGCATTATATGGTCGCACGTGTCGATCGCCATTTTGTTGGCATGAGATCGGGGAAGCTCCAATCACGGTCCCGAGCTCATATAAAAGACGACGGACAAGATTTTGCAAATTCGGGACAACTTGCTCAAAGCCAGAAGCCGACAAAAGAGTTACGCAAATAAAAGACGCAAGCCCTTGGAATTCAACGTTGGTGACTTTGTACTTCTCAAATCCCCTTAAAAGGGTGTGGTTCATTCGGAAAGAAAGGAAAGCTCGCTCCTTGCTATGTGGGTCCTTCCAAGATTCTCGAAAGGATTGGCAAGGTAGCATACCGACTGGACCTACCACAAGAGCTCAACAACGTTCATCCTACTTTTCACGTCTCAAACTTGAAGAGATATCTAGCTGATGAAGGACTCCAAGTCCCACTCGAAGACCTTCAAATCAACGAGACCCTACACTTTGTGGCGAAACCTGTCGAGATCATGGATCGAGGCATCAAGCAATTGAGGCGCAGTCGAATTCCCATAGTCAAGGTTTGATGAGAAGGTAAATAGGGCGCCGAATTTACTTGAACTCGAAAGTGATATGAAGACTAAGTATCCGCATCTGTTCATTACACCTTCCTCCTGAATGAATTTCGGGACGAAATTTCCTAAAGGAGGGGAAACTGTAACGCCTCACTTTTTTCCTATTTCCTTAATTAGAAAGTGTAGTCGCATTTCTATTTATGGAAACTTGTATTCGTATCGCATTCTTATTTCATTCCCAACCTTGCAATCCGAGACTTTGATCGTAATAAAGAAATTCTTACTTAATATATACTTGCCTTACCTGCATATGATCATTAATTACGTGTTTACATACAAACTGATACTTGTCATAAGTTCAAATACTCATACACACATACTCTATACTCAAAATATGCTTACATACATGTTATACACTTAAAAATATGCCAAAACACCAAGTTTTAGCTTAAAATGAAGGAAAAACCAAGTTCAGGGGCCAATTTTCAAAATCTACCAAAATAGGCCTCTGGCGGGGTGCGAGAGGATAACCTAATCCTGTCGCGGGGCGCGATAGACCCCAATCCGCAGAAGATTGTTTCTTGCATACAGGTTGGCCCATTTTTCACACTTTTTTCTCACCCAATCACCTCTAAACCTCATTTAACTTAAAACCCTACTAAACCATTATATGAGCAAGCTTCCGAACACTCATTTTCACTTTCCAAATTCCTCTACACTCTCAAAACACTCCCAAATCAGTTGTAAACTCAAGAACAAGGCAGAAAACTGTAAGTACAAAAGTGAGTCCAAAGTCACTTTTCTTCATCAAATCTTCCTCTACAAAGCTTGGAACACCTCTAGGATTGTTTCCACAGGCTTTCAATGGAAAACCAAGGTGGAACATCACCATTTTGAGGTCCAAACTTACTGTTTTGGAAGATGAACTTGTAAACCCTATTTAAACACACTTTTTCTAAGACAAACTTATGTTATTTGTGCCTTTAATCAAACCCATGGTTAGTGAGCTAAGCCAAGGTTGTTTCATACAAATTAGGAGGTGTAAAATACCTCCAAACTTTTTGTTTTGTAAAGGGTTTTAACCCACAAGTGTTGGAACCATCCAAACTTAACAGAGCTTGTGTTTCGATAAAGTGTGATTACATGGAGGCCTTGGCTATCCTACTTTCAATCCACCACCTCACTTGATGATTTCTACCCACTAAGCTATGTTCAACCTTCAATTGAGTAACAAGGCTACGACACGTCCCTAAACATTGCCATGTTCGGGATGCACGCACCTAGCTTGCTTACTTGGTCGATACATAGTTTAGTGAAGTGTATTACTTTTATTTCATTCATGACCATCCGGATTGTCCTTGTGGCAATTTTTGTATTGGTGAATCTTACGAAAAAATGTTAAGGACGGTTATCGTCCTACCTCCATGCATGACTTCTATGACTTCCATGAAATACATGAATTATATGATAAACTTGATAATATAATACGTAACACATATGTAAATAATAAATATAACGAAACCTTTGACAATGACCGTATGGTTACTTGTACTAATATTAGGTTATTTTGAATAAGACTTAACCCATCGTTACGATTCTATTGGGCATGACCCATAAAACCACAAACACCCTACGGGGCTTATAGTGTCAAAAACGAACGTTAACGCCTAGATAAATACTTTCAAAATACATACTTTTGCATAATTTGAACTCCTGAACTAATAAACTCCATTATAATTCCAATACTCATACACCTACGTTTCCTTGTGTAGGATAAATCGGTGTTTGTCCCTTAATCAACCAAACACTTTCACGGATCTAAACTTTGCAAAACCGTGAGTACACTCGACACCCTTTTACGCTTTACACTTTTGGGTGCAACATGTTAGTCTATCAAAAACTCACTAAATCACACTTATACTTTATGCAATCACACAAACAATCCATCATACATGCTATAGTTACGTCATACCCGATTTGTATACTTGGAACATTCTTATGTGATACTAGTTGTCATTAACTTCGTACAAGCCTCCCCTTAACATGTATAGATCTATAGGAGTAACGCACCGCCCGTATTCTTGTGGTCATCTTAAGCTTAATCTATTTTGCGGCGACACTGGAGGATTGATTTGTAGTTCGCATGCCATGTTTAAGTTAATCTTGTATGCTAATTAACATGTGGATTTGCTTAAGCGGTTTCTTTTTGTTACTTTGCTATGATTCAAACTTGTGTACTCACCAATACTTTGTATTGAACTATACTTTTTAACATGTTGCGGGTTGAGGATGTCGATGTGACAAAAACTCAGTAGGATTGGCATAGAAACACACTTAGAATGCTAAGTTATTTATTATGTTGTTGTTGAACTTGTCTTATTTGAATTTACGTTGTATCAGAATTATGTTGTACTTGACATTTTGATGAATGAAATGAAATGAAATGAATTGTATAATTAAATATTGTCACATTTAGTGTTATGATGTCTCGAGCAATCTCGTTCGTCTCACTCTGATGTTTCCGCCATCGGTTGGGGTGTGACAGTTAACTTGTTCAGTTTCAATTTTCATTTTCACTAGTTCACCTTTTAGCTCAGCAATCAGATTTATATGCATGTTTATGGCCATTTGTTTGTCCATAACGGTTTCTTTGAGCATTGAAAGTGTATTGTCATCTTCTTTGATTGCTTTCTCATATTGTCGAATGCTTTTGCTTAATTTTCCATATGCTTCTTTTGTTGTGACATAATCATATGACAAATGATCAGCATGTGTTTTGAGTTCATTATATTTTTCGCTTTTTCAACACACTCCTTGCATGACAATATGCATTTTATGCATGGAGTTACCAATTCGACATTATGAGAATCCTCATTCTTTTTCACAGTTTCACTTACCGACTCATTTACCAATTCAACACTTTCTACCTGGGCGTGCTCAATAACTACCTCATTCAAATTTGCCATTAAAGCTTTGTCAGCAATATCAGTCAGAGCTTCCACAATTATCTCCTTGGTTACATAAATCAATTCGACAACTTCTGACTTTGGTTCTTCCTAACATGTTGGTTGGTGACTTGAATTGAAATATCCTGCAAACGTTTTAAGAATATCAGTAGCAAAAGATGTTTAAAAACATTGTTTAGAAGTTCTTCTTCCTCAGATGAAGTTCCATAAAATTCTTCGGGTGCCTCATCAAAGGATGCCTCTACATATTCTTCAGCATGTCCAGGTTCTTCTATAATCTCAACTACTAATGCTAGACTTTCACTCTTTGTGATTTACTCATTCCAGTTAAAACCTCCGTCTTTTAGAATGACAACGAGTGCTTTATCTTTTAATTTTGACAGTCCGTCTTCAATCTGCACCATTCTAGTTTGGGGTTGAGGTCGATGATATATGGCCTTTTTGTAGTAATCATCAGCAAAAGGGTTCTGATTGCCCTTGACCTCTCGATTTGGACATTCTTTTTTGAAATGCGCCATCTTGCGGCATTTGAAGCACGTAACCTTGGACTTATCAAAGCCTAGTTTGCCATCAAGTCCTCCTAAATTATCTTTTCTAGTAATTTCCATAAAACGTTGAGCTCTTCGGACAATGGAAGCTATACACAAATTGATATCGATCAATTCCATTTCAACCGGATTACGTAATCTTCTTTTGTCATCTCTGGATTCCCAATTCTTCCAGCTACCAAGCTTTTGCACGATTCAAGTACCGAGGCAAGTAGGGTCATGTGTTGCTTTACGGTATTTTCGTCAAAGTCTTGAGCATTCTGGAGTTTACTGCGATATTGCATTGTAGGATTCGCTGATTAGGATTAGATTGATTGTCCTGGCTGTTCTGTGGATTGCTTGAACTTTGGGATGATTGTGGTCCTTGAGGCGTATTTGGATTGAAGGAAGCAAAGACTGAAATCCACTGGTTTGGCTTGACTGTGGACTTGGTGTGTTGATGGCACTGAAGGCAGTTTGAATTTTGAGACTCTATATATTTGCGGCAGGACTACCCTTGTAGTATAGATTCACATCTTGTTGTATTTGTGCACCTTTGCTTTTTGCCATCTTCTGCATATCTAGCTCATGCCCTTCTAATCTTTCGATGAATTTAGGAAATGATAAATTACCATACTCAGTGTCGTTCTTTAGAATGGTCAAGTAAGTAGACCATTCTCCTTCAGATAGAGAATCTGCAAGCTTGTCAACCAATTCTTCATTTGTTTTTACAATTCCCATACGCTTCAACTGTACCACCAGGTGAAAGTACCTTTCAGTCAACTGTTTCATTATCTCTCCTTTGATAAGAGTAAAAATATCAAAATCTTTACTTAGTAGGCTCTCTTTCTGTTACGCAGTTGTGAACTACCTTGGAATTTTAAACGTAAGGCATTCCATAAAGACTGAGCATTGTCATCGTGCTCTAATAGTGCCAAGATATCTTCTTTTATGGCTTGCTGCAAGATATTCATCATCTTCTTTTCATTAATTAACTTTTCTTTCAAGCTCTGAGAGTTGTGCTAGCGTTTTCTCAAGACCAGTATCTCCAATAGGAGCCTGATATTTAGACTCAATAGCAAACCAGCAAGTGAAGTGGTTAGCTTGAACCCAGTTCATGAACCTTTCGCCCCAGCTATCATAATCTTCTAGATTCATAAGCTTTGGAGGCTTCGTCATTGTTCCCATTTCATTCTCGAGATTCATATTTTGTGTTGCGGTACTAGTAACAGCTGAATCAGCAAACGCGTTAAAAAATCTTCTTCCATTATATCTGCAATTTTTCAAAACACACACTTTTGACAACGTTGATTAGATATAATTTGACAAAAACACGAAAGTTAAGAAAAACTCCTTATAATGATCTTTGTGCGAGTGAACCAATACTCGTGCGAACAAGGACTCGTGCGAGAGAAAGTTACTCGTGCGAATGACTCTTCGTGCGAATCACTACTCGTGCGAATGTTTGTTTTAGAACTTAAAATTTTTAAGAAAACATGTTTTTCTTGCGAGTGACAAGTCGTACGAGTGGCTATTTGTACGAGTTGTCCTTCTACTCGTACGAGTAGCTCAGGTCAACAAACGGATGTTTTCTACAATTTTCAACACGATTTTGTTCGATGTTAGATCTATAAGTTTCAGGGATTTGTTAATGTTGATTTTAACGTGTTATACTAAAATCCTAGTCCAATTCGTCCATGAAATTCTCTAGATCTAAAGAATGTATGAAGACAGGGTAGATATAGAAATCTTCAATGGTTGAATCTTGATTTTCAACTGCCGAAACTTGTTGTTTGTCCTCAAATCAGGCCTCATGGCTCTGATACCACTTGTCAGAGGGGATCGGCTCTCCTCCGTGTTGATACAGTTTTGTGTCTGTCGCTTGTTCTTAATTACAGTTGTAATTGTACGGTCTTTGCTCAAATGTTTGTATAGGTTTGGTCGTGTCGAATAGATCGAGATATCCTTCTATCTTGATCTAGTATGACATCTTAACTTGTCTGTGTTAATCAGTTGCATGTGTGCATACTGATAAGTCTTGTGCATGTCAAGTCTACACACGTTCTCCAAGAATGAGTATTCTGTGCGAGTCATAGATTTCGTACGAAACACAGGGTTTCGTACGAAACAAAGAGTATTTCGTACGAAACAAGCATTTCGTACGAAACACTGACTTGTACCAAATTTTGGAGATGTGTTTCTTGTGAAATAGTATGTTCCATATGTCTGGATTTGTGATTCGTACGAATCTAGACGGAACACTATATAAGCATACATGCACTTCTCAGTCAGTGTGGACTCGCGTGTGAGAGTGAGTTAGCTAGTTGGTCAGACCAGAGAGCTTCTTACCCTTTGAGTTGGTTATCTCTGAAGACGAAGACACAAGAACACAGCAAGTTTGTTTGAGTCATACGAGCATTGTGTGTATATGTTTGTACTTGTTCTCAATCATTAATCAAGATAGTGAATCTTTGGTTACCCCGTGTTCTTTACTTTGCTTTGGTTGCATGCACACTTGGATTCCGCACTTGTGTGTATGTCATATGAACAAGGAACTGGTTTAACACCATCCGCAGGTGGACCTACAAGTGGTATCAGAGCTTTGGCTCTTTCCTTGTTCAAAACCGGGCTTAGTTGTGTCTGGGCTAGTTTGAAGATTTCTGAAGTGTTCTTGAGCCTCCAGCAGAAAACTTAAGTTTTGGATAGATAACTAACTTAAAACTTGGTTAAAATCTGCTGCATGCAGAAAATTTTATGGTAAAATTTTTCTGAAGAACAACCTGGAAGAAGAAATCTGCAAAAATTTGAATCTGATTAGTTTTGGTAGGGTTGACATTTTCTGACTTGGATCTGGACTTTGACTATTGACTGTTAAAAATCTGTGTTTTAACTAAAAGTGGGTAAGACAACATGTATTTTCGAAAAAGCAGGTCTACACAAGAAAGGAAATTCCTCACCAAACCATTTCTGAAAAGATTCCTCTGAAAAACGCTGAACAAAACATTTGGTGCGACTAAGTTATTTCGTGCGAATCATCTGACCCGCACGAAACACCTGGCTCGCACGAAACATTAGTGGTTTCGCACGAAACAGAAATTTTTTGTCTTTCGTGTTTTTCAAAGCTTTCTGATTTTAAGAATTTATCATATTTTCAGATCTGTGAATTTTTAAAAGGTAATTATAATCGTGAAACTTTGAACCTTTAAATTTTCATTAAACAAGAAAATATAATGAGTTCTAACCCGTGGGATTGGAGTTGTACAAGCTCAAATCAGGAGTCTTCACAAAGCTCCGCAACATCATTGTGACATCCCGGTTTTTCAGATATCTTAAACGCACCACTTCACGGTTATTCGTTCCTACGTTAAATTGATTCGGAGACTTAAATTGCACGCTCGAAATAATTACGATAATTTCGTGTACTTGTCAAAT
The DNA here is from genome assembly GCA_947069175.1 of Scalesia atractyloides. Taxonomy (NCBI): domain Eukaryota; kingdom Viridiplantae; phylum Streptophyta; class Magnoliopsida; order Asterales; family Asteraceae; genus Scalesia; species Scalesia atractyloides. The sequence goes on along the minus strand of CAMTDV010000001.1, from coordinate 53,232,621 downwards.
GAATTACGTGCTACGTATTAAACGTTTATAAGTTGGTGAGTTATTATGTGATGTTCCGATTTCGTGATTTGTTTTAGTTGTAAAATGTAGATATAATAAATAGATAAATGAATCGAACCGAGCCGCGAAACGAATAGACCTCACTTCTTTGCGACTCAAGTAGTTAATCGAAACTTGAGGACCAAGTTGTAGACCCAAACCGACCCACCCGAACCCCCTTGCGGCCGCAAGCACCCCAAACCGCAAACCCTTCCCTTTTCCCTTTACCTCTTGCGCTATATATACACATACATGCATGTGCATTGCTTCACAAACAAAACACACAAACCCTAATAGCTAAACAGCCGACGGCAGCCTCCCATTCACCCTCTCGATCGCAAGACAGCCTTGCTGCATCCCTCTAGGTCGCGGCAGCCCTCTCCTCGCCATTCTCCTTCTCGGTCGCGATCACCTTCAAACCCAATCCACTTCCATCTAACTCACGGCTCATTAATCCTCGGTGTAAAAGGTTAGGATTTATCATTGTTTGCAAAGTTATACTAGGATTATAAACTCTTGATCATGTTTGAATGTAGTGTTATGATGTTAGTCGATTTATTATGCTAGTTGCGATTATGATGATTAGCGGAATTAAGAAACGTTAGGCTGCGTTTTGTGTGATAAAAACTATATGTTATGATTAGGGTTTGCATGGGTATGATATATATGATGATATAAGATTGGTAATTCTGTTCTTGATCGCTTATATTTAACGTATCGATTGTTTAAACGGATTAGATTGCGATAAAATGTTGAAATCAGGATGCTGAATGGTGTTTACAGCCAACTTCAACTGGCTGTAACTTGGTTATTATTTATCGAAAAACGGATTTTCTGAAGTCTAAAACGTAGAGTTTTGAAAAACGCTTCTATGGCGCTGGATTCATATTTTTCTGAAGTCGTTTGGTATTTTTAAGTGGCCAATTAAGTTCAGTAACTGAAGCTGTGAAAATTCTGAAACAATGTTAGTTGTTTATCGAGTCGGATCTAATAATCTGTAGAGAGTCGAATCATGAAATTTGTACAGAAACTAGATACGGAAATTTCCGGAAACTGCCACTGGAATTTTGTTAATAGGACGAACGGTGATTTTTAAATAAATTCTCCCGTGGACTGCAGTCAGAAAACGACGAATCTGACTGCAGCCTAGTATATTAATATTTATGAATAATTGGTGAAGTGTTAGAACTTGAAAAATTTATATAAAATTCTACAGTATAGTTGACACCTTCTGTAAAATAATTGGAATTTTTGGAAAGTTAGAACTATTTTATAAAAATCCTCGAAAACAGCCTAATTAGGAGTATACAAGCTGAAACTTGATGACTTGCGAATGTGTGTACCAAAGTGTTGTATGGATTGGATTGTGTTCATGATAAATTGTTTTGATCACTATGTTGGTATGATGATACTTGCATGCATGATTGAGTGTTAGGATTTGTTATTATGTGTACCGCATTGTGTGTTAGTTATGTGTAGGGTTTGTATTGGTGTGTTCACACACTAACTTTAAATCAATTGACTTGTTAGGACGCAATTAACGGTCCCATCATTTGCAACTTCTGTGTCACACTAACCGAGCAACTAAATGTGAGTTCACGGCCCCTAATTTTATCCGGTTTTAAACAACAGGGGGAGAAACATGTATACACTCTACAACTCTATCTCTTTACGTTATACGAAATTAACGTCATTAAACTATTCGGTAACTAAGTTAATGTTAATGTACGTTATGGTCACTAAGCAGCTATATCACACAATTCCTCGACAATCTCTCGGATCGTTAGTATTGGGTTAGATAGCGGGGAAATTATAAGTAGTACTACTGGGCCCGACAAGCCCCATCCGAGCTAGTCGCGCTAGCCGACCGGGTATGGTCAACGGGTGAATAATTTGGCCTAACTTCGCCATGGTCAGTGATAGGCCTGGCAACACGGAGGCACAACAGTCAGCTTCGATCATGAACACTTACGTGACATAACTTTAGGCTGGCTACCTACATGTTAACATTGAACTTAATTACGAATCAACAATATTATCCCGGGTTAGGGATAATGGAACCAACAACGTTATTATTCCAGGTTAGGAATAATGGGACATCATTATTATTCCGGGTAAGGAATAATGGAACTATCAGTATTATTCCGGGTTGGGAATAATGGAACTAAATCGTTATCCCGGGTTAGGGATAACGGGGGAAACAAACTTGTAACCGAATAAACGAATTTATGAAAACCTGTGAACTCACTCTTCTTTAATGTTGACACTTGTTTCTTTACATGTTTCTCAGGACGCTAGGAGCTCTAGGTGCACTCACTTGCATTGATCAAGACATCTTTTTATCGAGTCTCATTTACAAACATTTATTTGGGTTTTTCTTTAGTTTTGGCGTTTGTGTTGGCGCCCGTTCCTTTACTTTATTTTTATGCTTCCGCTCAACTTTAGAAACTAATGCTTCCGCTAAACATTGAAACCAAACTAAGACAATCTAAAATTAACTATGAATGGTTAAACAAATGATTTTAGAAAACGTATTAACAAATCATATAGAGTCGTTCGACGTTACTAGTGTCTCAGATTCTGGTTTGTTCACACGCTTCGCGGTAAAACTCCGCAAGTGGAAATTGAGGGTGTGCAGATTGGTATCAGAGCCTCTAGCTATAGAGAACCAGGTTTGCATTAAAAGTAGACCTAAACTATAGCTGATTTCACGACACTAGACTTAGTTTGGCACCGAATTGTTATATCTTGTTATGTGTTATACCACAACTGTGTTATGTAGAATATGAATGCATAATAAGAAATGAATGCAACTCGTAACTAACTACACAACATAACAGGCAATGTCATCATCATCATCATCCAACAAACTTTCCCAACCAACGGCGCTGGGAAAGGCACCTATGGTGGAACCCTCACCACCTTATGGCGTGGAGACACGCTCAGCTGCGAGAAAAAGGCTCGCTCTAGGGGAGGAGTCGTCCTCACGCCCGATCATCGCTATGCCGGTCGAACTGGTTAACTCGTTAGAAGTAGGGAACGACCTACTTAGAGATATGATAAGAAAGCAACAAGAACAACTAGAAAGAATGCATGAAACCATCCTAGCACAGGGATGGATGATACGATAATTAACAGGTAAGACTGGATCGCTCGAGGAAGAGCAACATGCGAGTAAGATAGCTCGTAACACTTTAGCGTGAGATCTTCGTGCTGAGCAGCTAAGGGCTGACTGGCTAGAAGACAGAGTTCTTGAGTCTAGCTGGAGAATTCAAGAACTAGAACAGAATCAGGCACCTGTACCAGTACCCGCACCAGCACCGGCCCCTCCAGTGCCGGTAGAGGAGGATCCGGAGGAGGATCCAGAAGAGGATCCAGAGGAGGATCCGGAGGAAGACCCAGCTGTAGAAGCTGGAAACGCCGCGGAGGATGACGGTAACGATAGCGATTTGGGGGATGGAGACGTAGAATACTGACACGTCTCGCTTAATTTATTTACTTTCCTTCAGTCTATTTATTTTCCTACTTATGTTTAAACTTGAGACTTAGTAAACTCATATGTTTGGTTGACACTTTGTAAGACGTTGAAATTTTATTTAATCAAGTATTTCTTTTGGCTGTTTAATTTATTTGGGTTGACATAATCTGAGGAATTATTTAAGTATGGAATAGGATAACTATATTGGATATATAGACTTATCGGTGTGTGTTTATGTTGTCCTACGAAGATCTAAATGGCAACTGGACGTCGCGGAAACCTTAACATGACGCCCGAAGAATTAGCTGCAATGATCCAAGAGCACGTGAATGCCGCTCTAGCGGGTGTTCAAAACCAATCGGCAGGTAACCATTATTAAATTTTCATGGGAAAATCTAATAGTTGGGCTAGTAAAATTCCTCGCTGACTACCTGTCCTCTGTCAGCAGGAGGGGGTCTTAACCCCTACAAGATGTTTCTCGACGCGAAGCCAAGCAAATTCACGGGGCAGAAGGACCCATAGGACTGGTCCGCTGGATCGAAAAGTCCGAATCAGTGTTCGAAATGTGCAACTGTCTGGAGGCCAACAAGGTCAAGTATGCTGCCTCAACATTGGAGGATGGGGCACTAACTTGGTGGAATGCACAAGTCCAAACGCGTGGACTTATTGCTGCAAATGCAATCGCCTGGGCCGAGTTTAAGGCCCTAATCAAAGAGGAGTACTGTCCACGAGACCGGGTTCAACAGTTGGAGCAAACATTATGGAACCACAAGATGGTGGGATCTGAAATCGAAGCATACACGACGAAACATCACGACCTGGTATTTCTATGTCCCGATCTGGCCAACACTGTGGAGAAACGACTCGAGTTCTACCTTGGGGGTCTGGTCCCTGAGATCCAGGGTATGGTAATGGCTAGTAACCCTGTGACTGAGCATCAAGCAATCAGGTTGGCGCACAAACTCACCGACAAGGCGGTGGAACAAAAGAAGTTGCCAACTCGGGGTACTACTGAAGTTGCCCCTGATAATAAAAGAAAGTTTGAAGACTCGTCTGCTCGACAGTCTTAATCATCACCAGAAACGATTCAATAATTTCAACAGCCACCGGGGTCAAAATAATCAACGATTCAATAATTTCAACAGCCACCGGGGTCAAAATAATCAGCCCGCCAACAACAACCAAAACACAAGCGGCTATGTAGGTCGAAAGCCGCAGTGCAATCGCTGTAATCTTCATCATCACGGCCCTTGTGCCGGGAATCGCTGCCAACGATGTGGTAAGGTGGGACATGCGGAAAAGGATTGTCGTGGGGAGATCATGTCCCGACAAAATCAAAATCAACCCCAGGGTCAGTAGCAGGGTGTTAATCGGGGATGCTATTAGTGTGGTAGCACTGCCCACTTTAAAAGAGACTGCCCACAGCTTCGTAACAACAACAATGGTGGGAACAACCACAACCACAATAACCACAACAACAACAATAACAACAACAATAATGGAAATGGTGGCACAGGAGGTGCCAAAGGTCGCGCATTTATGCTGGGCCGCGGAGAGGCCAGAAACGACTCGAACGTGGTCACCGGTAAGTTTCCCCTTAATGAACATTTTGCTACTGTGCTTTTTGATACGGGTGCGGATAGGAGTTTTATATCTGAGTCTTTTAGGAAGAACCTAAATCTCACGCCCAAACCTCTAGAGGCCCCTTACGTCATAGAACTCGCCGATGGTAAATCTGTGGATGTGACCCATATAGTATCCGGCTGTCAACTCAAACTCGCGGGTCACACCTTTACCATTGATCTGATGACAACTACCCTAGGTAGTTTTGACGTGGTAGTCGGAATGGACTGGCTATCCGACGTCCGGGCTGAAGTTCTCTGTTTCGAAAAATCTATCCGTATTCCGCTCTCTAACAACGAAATCCTGACGGTGCAAGGCGAGAAGGCAGGCGCCGTCACAAACATCATCTCTTACATGCAAGCGCAGAAGTATCTTCGGAGGAAGAACTCTTTCGCTTTACTCGCACTGGTTACCGAACAGCCTAAGGACGAGAAACGTATAGAAGACATCCCTGTCGTCCGTGATTTTTCTGATGTATTCCCAGAGGAGTTACCTAGTCTTCCGCCACATCGACAATTGGAGTTCGAAATTGAATTGGCGAACCATGCAACTCCTATAGCCAAGGCCCCGTACCGCCTAGCTCCAGCCGAGCTGCAAGAGCTGTCTACCCAACTTCAGGAACTGTTAGAAAAAGGATTTATCCGACCTAGCACTTCGCCATGGGGAGCTCCAGTCCTTTTTGTCAAGAAGAAGGACGGGACCTTCCGCATGTGCATCGACTACAGGGAACTCAACAAGGTTACTGTCAAGAACCGATACCCATTACCTCGCATCGACGATCTCTTCGACCAACTTCAAGGGTCAAGCTACTACTCCAAGATTGATCTACGGTCCGGTTATCACCAGTTACGTGTCAGGGAGGAGGACATCGCTAAGACGGCATTTCGTACTCGGTATGGCCATTATGAGTTCTTGGTCATGCCCTTCGGTCTCACCAACGCACCCGCAGTGTTCACGGATCTCATGAACCACGTGTGTAAACCGTATCTCGACAAGTTTGTCATTGTGTTCATCGATGACAAACTCATCTACTCTAAAGGTGAAGAAGAACATGCTGAACATCTACGATTACTGCTGGGATTACTTCAACAGGAGAAACTATATGCCAAGCTTTCAAAGTGTGATTTCTGGATTCGGGAAGTTCAGTTCCTCGGGCATATCGTAAATAAAAAGGGTATCCACGTCGACCCTGCCAAGATTGAAGCTATCAAAAATTGGGAAGCACCCAGGACACCGACGGAGATCCGCCAATTTTTGGGTTTGGCTGGTTACTACAGACGTTTCATCGAGGGATTTTCAAAGATCGCGTAACCGCTTACCACCCTCACCCAGAAAGGCATCAAGTATGCTTGGGGTGACAAGCAGGAAGCGGCATTTCAATTGCTGAAACAGAAACTTTGCAGTGCACCCATTCTGTCCTTGCCGGAAGGGACTGATGCTTTTGTAGTATATTGTGATGCTTCCATTCAGGGATTGGGATGCGTACTCATGCAACGCATAAGGTCATCGCGTATGCGTCCCGACAATTGAAGGTTCACGAGAAAAACTACACAATACATGACCTGGAATTGGGAGCAGTAGTGTTTGCACTTAAGATTTGGAGACACTACCTATATGGTACGAAGTGCACAATCTTTACAGACCACAAGAGCCTCCAACACATCTTTGATCAGAAGGAGTTGAACATGCGACAGCGTCGCTGGGTCGAACTCTTGAATGATTATGAATGTGCCATACGGTATCACCCGGGTAAAGCTAACGTGGTAGCAGATGCCCTCAGTAGGAAGGAACACTTGAAACCTCGTCGGGTACGAGCACTACAGTTCACCATTCATTCGGGATTACCCGAACAGATACGCGACGCGCAGTTAGAAGCAGTTAAGGAAGAAAACATCAAAGCCGAATCGGTGGGAAAAATGGAACGCGATTGGGAAGTAAAACCCAATGGAGCCCGGTATTTCATGAATCCTCTACGGAGACCTCAGAAAGCTAGTCATGGACGAAGCTCACAAATCCCGATACTCTGTCCATCCTGGTTCGGATAAGATGTATCAAGACCTTAAAGCTGCGTATTGGTGGCCCAACATGAAAGCTGATATAGCCACCTACGTGAGCAGGTGTTTGACTTGTGCAAAAGTCAAGGTAGAGTATCAGAAGCCATCGGGGCTACTTCAACAACCTGAGATCCCAGTGTGGAAATGGGATCAGATCTCGATGGATTTCATCACTAACCTCCCACGAACTTTGGGTGGTTGCGATACCATCTGGGTAATCGTGGATCGTTTAACTAAGTTCGCACACTTCCTAGCTATTAAAGAAACAGATAAGATGGAGAAGTTGACTCGCATCTACATAAAGGAAGTAGTTTCTCGGCACGGAGTGCCAACGTCCATCATCTCAGACAGAGATGCTCGCTTCACGTCCAACTTTTGGCAGTCACTTCAGAAAGCGTTGGGCACACGCTTAGATATGAGCACAGCTTATCACCCTCAGACTGATGGTCAAAGCGAAAGGACCATACAGACCTTGGAAGACATGCTTAGGGCATGGGTAGTAGACTTCGGGAATAGTTGGGAAATCCACCTGCCTTTAGTGGAATTCTAGTATAACAACAGTTACCATACGAGTATATCGGCAGCACCGTTTGAGGCATTATACGGTCGTAAATGTAGATCACCGGTCTGTTGGGCAGAAGTCGGTGACAGTCAACTCACAGGCCCTGAGTTGATACTTGAGGCTACTGAAAAGATTGTACAAATCAGAAACCGCATGGCGGCGGCACGAGATCGACAGAAAAGCTACGCTGATCAACGACGCAAACCGCTCGAATTTCAAGTAGGCGACCGCGTCCTACTGAAGGTGTCACCCTGGAAGGGTGTAATCCGCTTTGGAAAACGAGGCAAACTAAACCCACGGTACGTAGGCCCGTTTGTGATCTTGAAACGTATCGGACCCGTAGCTTATCAATTAGACCTTCCTGCCGAACTCAGTGGAGTTCACAACGTTTTTCACGTGTCAAATCTGAAGAAGTGTCTATCAAATGAAACCCTAGTCATTCCATTGGATGAGATTCAAGTGGATGAACAACTGCACTTTGTGGAACAACCTATCGAGATCATGGATCGTGAGATCAAGACTCGAAGGCATAGCAAGATACCGATCGTCAAAGTTCGTTGGGACTCTAAGCGTGGACCGGAGTTCACGTGGGAAAGAGAGGACCAAATGAAAAGCAAATACCCACACCTCTTTGCAGCTGAGCAGCAAATTAACGATGCCACCAACTAAATTATCGGGGCGAAAATTCTTTTAACATGGGGATGATGTGACAACCTGGGAATTTCTCGTAATTTCGCGTAACATTGTTAACGAACAAAATCTTTGTGCGTGGCACTCTAAACATGTACGCTGCATTCTAAACCGCGTTTACTCAATTTTCGGGACGAAAATTCTTTCAACATGGGGATAATGTGACATCCCGGTTTTTCAGATATCTTAAACGCACCACTTCACGGTTATTTGTTCCTACGTTAAATTGATTCGGAGACTTAAATTGCACGCTCGAAATAATTACGATAATTTCGTGTACTTGTCAAATGATTTACGTGCTACGTATTAAACGTTTATAAGTTGGTGAGTTATTATGTGATGTTCCGATTTCGTGATTTGTTTTAGTTGTAAAATGTAGATATAATAAATAGATAAATGAATCGAACCGAGCCGCGAAACGAATAGACCTCACTTCTTTGCGACTCAAGTAGTTAATCGAAACTTGAGGACCAAGTTGTAGACCCAAACCGACCCACCCGAACCCCCTTGCGGCCGCGAGCACCCAAACCGCAAACCCTTCCCTTTTCCCTTTACCTCTTGCGCTATATATACACATACATGCATGTGCATTGCTTCACAAACAAAACACACAAACCCTAATAGCTAAACAGCCGACGGCAGCCTCCCATTCACCCTCTCGATCGCAAGACAGCCTTGCTGCATCCCTCTAGGTCGCGGCAGCCCTCTCCTCGCCATTCTCCTTCTCGGTCGCGATCACCTTCAAACCGAATCCACTTCCATCTAACTCACGGCTCATTAATCCTCAGTGTAAAAGATTAGGATTTATCATTGTTTGCAAAGTTATACTAGGATTATAAACTCTTGATCATGTTTGAATGTAGTGTTATGATGTTAGTCGATTTATTATGCTAGTTGCGATTATGATGATTAGCGGAATTAAGAAACGTTAGGCTGCGTTTTGTGTGATAAAAACTATATGTTATGATTAGGGTTTGCATGGGTATGATATATATGATGAAATATGATTGGTAATTCTGTTCTTGATCGCTTATATTTAACGTATCGATTGTTTAAACGGATTAGATTGCGATAAAATGTTGAAATCAGGATGCTGAATGGTGTTTACAGCCAACTTCAACTGGTTGTAACTTGGTTATTATTTATCGAAAAACAGATTTTCTGAAGTCTAAAACGTAGAGTTTTGAAAAACGCCTCTAATGGCGCTGGATTCATATTTTTCTGAAGTCGTTTGGTATTTTTAAGTGGCCAATTAAGTTCAGTAACTGAAGCTGTGAAAATTCTGAAAAATTGTTAGTTGTTTATCGAGTCGGATCTAATAATCTGTAGAAAGTCGAATCATGAAATTTGTACAGCAACTAGATATGGAAATTCGGGAAACTCCCACTGGAATTTTGTTAATAGGACGAACAGTGATTTTTAAATAAATTCTCCTGTGGACTGCAGTCAGAAAACGACGAATCTGACTGCCGCCTAGTATATTAATATTTATGAATAATTGGTGAAGTGTTAGAACTTGAAAAATTTATATAAAATTCTACAGTATAGTTGACACCTTCTGTAAAATAATTGGAATTTTTGGAACGTTAGAACTATTTTATAAAAATCCTTGAAAACAGCCTAATTAGGAGTATACAAGCTGAAACTTGATGACTTGCGAATGTGTGTACCAAAGTGTTGTATGGATTGGATTGTGTTCATGATAAATTGTTTTGATCACTATGTTGGTATGATGATACTTGCATGCATGATTGAGTGTTAGGATTTGTTATTGTGTGTACCGCATTGTGTGTTAGTTATGTGTAGGGTTTGTATTGGTGTGTTCACACACTAACTTTAAATCAATTGACTTGTTAGGACGCAATTAACGGTCCCATCATTTGCAACTTTTGTGTCACACTAACCGAGCAACTAAAGGTGAGTTCACGGCCCCTAATTTTATCCGGTTTTAAACAACAGGGGGAGAAACATGTATACACTCTACAACTCTATCTCTTTACGTTATACGAAATTAACGTCATTAAACTATTCGGTAACTAAGTTAATGTTAATGTGCGTTATGGTCACTAAGCAGCTATATCACACAAGTCCTCGACAATCTCTCGGATCGTTAGTATTGGGTTAGATAGCGGGGAAATTATAAGTAGTACTACTGGGCCCGACAAGCCCCATCCGAGCTAGTCGCGCTAGCCGACCGGGTATGGTCAACGGGTGAATAATTTGGCCTAACTTCGCCATGGTCAGTGATAGGCCTGGCAACACGGAGGCACAACAGTCAGCTTCGATCGCGAACACTTACGTGACATAACTTTAGGCTGGCTACCTACATGTTAACATTGAACTTAATTACGAATCAACAATATTATCCCGGGTTAGGGATAATGGAACCAACAACGTTATTATTCCAGGTTAGGAATAATGGGACATCATTATTATTCCGGGTAAGGAATAATGGAACTATCAGTATTATTCCGGGTTGGGAATAATGGAACTAAATCGTTATCCCGGGTTAGGGATAACGGGGGAAACAAACTTGTAACCGAATAAACGAATTTATGAAAACCTGTAAACTCACTCTTCTTTAATGTTAACACTTGTTTCTTTACATGTTTCTCAGGACGCTAGGAGCTCTAGGTGCACTCACTTGCATTGATCAAGACATCTCATTTACAAACATTTATATGGGTTTTTCTTTAGTTTTGGCGTTTGTGTTGGCGCCCGTTCCTTTACTTTATTTTTATGCTTCCGCTCAACTTTAGAAACTAATGCTTCCGCTAAACATTGAAACCAAACTAAGACAATCTAAAATTAACTATGAATGGTTAAACAAATGATTTTGGAAAACGTATTAACAAATCATATAGAGTCGTTCGACGTTACTAGTGTCTCAGATTCTGGTTTGTTCACACGCCTCGCGGTAAAACTCCGCAAGTGGAAATTGAGGGTGTGACAATCTTGGGTAAAATCTTTGATGCCTCAACATACATCAATGATCTCTGCAAATCAATGGGCGTGTGTTGCAAATCAGAATCACAGCATCCAAACTATGTTAATGAGCGAAAGTGAAACAGAGAGTAACAACCGTCCGCCCAAGCTAAATCATATGACGATTATCCTTCCTGGAAAAGTCGTTTTCATACATACATTCTTGGACAGAACACAGAATTGTGGGCGTGTTTCACTACCCCTACAATGAAGCACTTGAAGAAGCTGGATCAAATCCAACCACTTTGGCCAATCTAGTCGAAAGTGACAAGAAATCTTACGATCTAGAGAAAAAGGCATTTGCTATCCTCACACAAGCTCTGCATAAAGACATTTATCATCAGTTTGTGTATTGTACTACAACGAAAAATTTGTGGGACACTTTGGAAGCAAGAGGTGAAGGTAACGCTGCTACCAGGAAGATTCGGCATGATCTGCTCAAGAAAGAGTTTGAAGGTTTCATGTTCATGGAGAACGAAACCTTGAATGATATGACCACTCGGTTTTATCATCTTCTCAGCGAAATGTACTCGTATAAAGTGTTAGCAGCACCACAAGAAATTGTGATGCGATTTGCTGATGCTTTACCACCAAAATGGGGTTAATTTATTGATCTTTTAAAACATACAGGTGTTTTGGACTCAATTAGTATTTATGAGTTTGTGCAGAAACTGGAGAACAAGAATGAAGAAGAACTCCGGAAGGCACAATGAGTCTCTGCTCCACAAAACCCTGAACCGAAGCTGCAGACCGCGTTTGTGTCAAACGTGAACCCCTTTCTACCCCAACCAGTTCAAACAAGTCAGCCTACAGGTTCGAGCAATCAAACCTATGGACAGGCTTTTGATCCGAAATCATTCCTTCCACAGCCAAGGGATTTAGCTCATAAAGCTCCACAGCAAGCTCCTCAACAAGCTTTCTATGGAAGCAACAGTCAATATGCAAATCCCAACAATGTCAAACTTGACACGTCAAATTCTCCAAAATCAACGTAGAAGTTGCACAGGAACATGCAGAACTTCTAAATACCATGGTCAGTGCGTATTGTGGTTTAGTTGCAAGTCAAATAGGGAACATCAATTTAACAAACGAAGACTATGAACAAATTGACCGAGATGAAATGGAGCTGATGGACATCAAGTGGGCATTTGCAAGTGCTATGAGAAGAGCGAAGGATTATATGAGAAGAACGGGTAGAACCAGTTTGGAAAGCAAGAAGGATACAAAATACGGCTTTGACAAAACCTCCGTTACTTGCTTCAACTGTGGAGAAAGAGGTCACTTTAAGCGGGAATGCACAAGACCCAGCAAGGAAGGAAATCATAACCCCTTTTGAAATCAGTCTCAACCATCCAACACAGCACAGTACAACAATGAAAGAAGAATAGTAGCTGTTGGCAACTCTAACAACACCAATCAATCAGGACCTTCAAACACGCATAGAGCTTTAGTAGTTCAATCTGATGAAGGATGCGATTTGTCAGTACAGTTGGGAACAGAGAACAACGGAAGAACTGCATGTTATGCGAGGATCGTGGATCAAATCAAGCATGATCACAGCATCAACACTCAAATAATGATGATACATCTAGGGATGCTGGTAGTTCTGATGAAGAATGTTCAAGTTCAGATGGTTATGAATCTAATTCTGATGTAAAGAAAGGAAGTGAAGCTGAGGTTGAAAAGTTGCTAAGTGAAGCTGAGCTGTTGAAGGGAGAAAAGGTAGGCGTGACGAGGAATGCAGAAGCTGCAGAAAAAAGAGACAGAGACACTCTCTACAGATGGTGCAGCTTTTCCTCATCACACTGCCTTTATGGAAAATGTTGAAGGTTCTTCAAAACAGGTAAATTTTGAACCTCCTACTGTTTGCAATGACTGTGTTGAGTTGAAAATAAAGTATGAAACCATCAACAGTCATAATCAGAATTTAGTTCTTGAACTATCAAAAAGCAAAGAGGTGAATTTGGCGCTAACTATAAATGAAAAAGAATTCAAATCTGTAATAGAAACCCTTAAGAAAAGTGTTTCTGAATTGACAAAAACGGTTTTGAATAAACACACAGGAATTAATAACTACATTAATCTCCTAGAAGAAACAAAGAAAGAGTTAGCCATCGCCAAATGCGAATATGATTCGATCAAATCCAATTGGAAAGTTATTCTAACTCCCAATATGTGCTTGATCATATCATTGAAGTTCAAAAACTAAAGGGAGATGCTCAATGCATAGGGTATAATTCGTGTCCACCCCCAATGAAACACAATTATACCAAAATGCATGATGAAGAGGAGATGCCTCGTTTTGGACCCTCTGTACCTTTGAATCCTGAGGAATTCGCAACAGGGTTAGGGTTCAAACTAGGCAATTCCTCTCAAGAACCAAGCAAGCCAGAAAATTCATCATCTAATGAAGAAGAGGATGATACATCAGATGATGAATCAAGAAATGATGATCAGGATCAGCCTCTTGATGAAAGGAAAAAAGTAGAATCGTCTGCTACTCCAAGTACTCAATTTGTTGAGAATCAAGAGACTGTTCCTAAGAAATCTGTGAAGACAAGTGTGTCTACACAAGAAGTAGATAATGTGTTGTATACCTTGGTTGGAGATAAGAAAATCTATTCAAACAAAGATTTTCCAATTAAAAACGTAAATCCAATCTCTATATATCAGGTGTTTGAAAAGTCAAAAACCAAACCTTTAGAGAAGAAAAAGCCCACCAAAACACAACCATTATCCGCTTCAAAAGAAAAAGAATGGAAGCGAGTTGAAAAGCCCACAACTTCTCAACCGAAGGTTGAAGCAAAAGGCTCTCGTTACTAGAAAAAGGCTAAAACTGTTAAATTTGTGAGTTCTAAAGGTACCGATAAAGTCGAAACTTTTCAAGGAAAATCTAATGTTGATTTTGTAAAGAAAGCTAACATTTTGAAAAGAAATAGTCAAAACAATGACACCCAGCGCACTGATGGATGTAATGAACCCAGTACCTCAAGACCCACAAGTTCAACATCAAGCCGAGAAACACAATCTCCTAGTTTTGTTGAAAAGAGAACTTGTTTCAAATGTGGAGAATTTGGCAACATTATAAAGGATTGTCAAAATCTAGCAAAATCAAGATGTATAGAGAAAACCCCTCATGAACCAACTTGCAAACATAAATCTGTTTCTCTAACACAACATAAACGAATTATTAAAGATCAAAAAGAGAAACAAAAACGTAAACAAGTAAAAGCAGTTGATAAAGCTTTAAAATCGGATTCTTCGAAAAAGGATCAAAGATCTTCAAAGTCAATAAAACCAGACACTGTTAAAACTGTAAATAATAGTAAATCTGGTAATAAACAAGGATCTTGGAAACAGAAGACCGGTAATGGTTCAAAAGGAGTTTCTTAGTTTGATAATCATCAAGAAATTGAGATTACATTTCTTGATGATAAAGGACGACCCAAGACCACTAAGGCTTGGGTCCCAATCTCAAACTAATCTTGTTTGTGCAATCTGCAGGGTGTTCTAGGAGGAACTGTAAACAGTCATTGGATTGTTGACAGTGGAGCATCAAGGCACATGACGGGCGACTTGCGGCTCCTATATGATGTGAAAAGCATAAGGGATGGTTATGTTGCTTTTGCTGGTGACAAAGGTGGATACATCACTAGAGAAGGAATGGTCTCCAATGGTGTTGTGAGCTTCGACAAGATCAATTATGTGCGGTAAATTGATCACAATCTACTTAGCGTTTCTCAAATCTGCGACAAGAAGTTCACGGTACATTTTGATGATGACGGGTGTTATGTGTTAAAGCCTGGATTCAAGATCCCCAAGGAATGGATTCTCCTGTCAGCTCCAAGAGTAAATTATTTGTATATTCTTGATAGGAGCCAAGCAATTACAACATCTGCACAAGTCACATGTTTTGTCTCCAAAGCCACCGGGAAGGAATCAATCTCTTGGCACAGACGTATGGGACACATTCACCTGAGAAAAATGAACTATTTTGTGAAGAACAATCTAGTGAATGGTGTACCAGTGAAGAACTTTCATCTTCAAGACGTTTGTGTATCATGCCAGAAAGGTAGCAAGAAAGTCCCATCCTGTGAAAAAGATCAACACTGTGAATATGCCACTGGAACGTCTTCATATGGACCTCTTTGGACCTATGAAACACAAGACAACCTTTGGGGATTCTTATTGTCTGGTAGTTACTGATGACTATTCCAAATTTTCATGGGTAAACATGTTGGCACACGAGAGTGAAGTTCCTACTATCCTCAAGAATCTCCTGACTCTGTAGAAAATTTGTACAATTTGAAAGTAAGGAGAATCAGAAGCGACAATGGCATGGAATTTAAGAATCAAGTTATGGATGACTACTGTTCCTCAAAGGGCACAACAAAATGGTGTTGCTTAGAGGAAGAATAGAACTTTTATTGAAATTGCAAGAACCATGTTAGTAGAATCAGAACTTCCTGTTCAATTTTGTGGAGAAGCTGTTGCTACTACGTGCTACACGATGAATAGAGTTCTGACGGGGAAGAGACATGGGAAGACATGCTTTGAGTTGTTACATAAAAGGAAACCAGATATTTCTTTCTTAGAACCTTTTGGAGCTCCATGCACTATGATCGACCCACTTGGAAAGTTTGGTCCCAAGGCTATCGAAGGTTTCTTTCTTAGATATGCTACTCCAAATTTCCGGGTGTGGAATTTGTCTTCGAAGAAGATTGAAGAATGGGGTGAAGTCAAGGTTCAGAGATATACAAAAGCTACAAGAGCTCCGTGTGCTCCTTGGATGTTCGACTACGATGGGCTATTTGACTCCTTCAATTTGCTAACTTTTGATGATGCAAGAGCTGCTGCTCAGATGTTATTGGAAAGTGATACTGCAGTAGACATGTCATTAGTTCGACCAATTATTGTTAACCCTCAAGTGTCGACTTCAGTTAACAATGTTGTTCAAAATGAGGAATTCGAAGACGCTGCGGATTATAATGTTTCTCAGAAGATGATGAGTTTCATGATGCAAATGAAGCAGCCTCTGGTGCGGTTCCTAGATTTTCAGATGGTACGTCAAATATTCAACCTCAAGGGACGACAGAAGGTCATGCATCTACAACGTCATCAAATCCAGCTCTCGATTTAACTGTTGATCTGAATATCAACAATTTGGGTATCAATTCTCGAGTTCCTGATGTGCCAGAAATTCGAATTCATAATATCCATTCTCAGCATAATATTATTGGAGATGTCCAGAGGGGTGTGCAGACTCGTAATCAGCTTCGAAACAACCAAAATGTTGGATTGTATTCGGAAATAAGGGAATCTGGTGGTCTGAATGATTGGTCTTTTGCCTGCTATGTGTGCCAAGTTGAACCAAAATCTTGGAAGGAGGCAATGAAAGAAGACTCTTGGGTTGAAGCCATGCAGGAAGAACTTCAGCAGTTTCAGAAGTTAGGCGTCTGGAAATTGGTTGACAGGCCTGACGGCTACAAGAAGATTGGTACACGATGGGTGTACAAGTGCAAGAAGGATGACCGAGATGTTGTTGTGAGAAACAAAGCATGATTGGTTGTTCAAGGTTTTAATCAGGTCGAAGGCATCGATTACAATGAAGTTTATGCACCGGTTGCACGACTTGAGGCTATAAGAATCTTTTTGGCTTAGGCGTCCTTCAAGAAGTTAACTGTTTATCAGATGGATGTGAAGAGTGCATTTCTTCATGGTGTGGTAGAAGAGGAAGTATATGTTGAGCAACCGCCAGGCTTTGAAATCCACTCTTCCTGACAAGGTTTGGCTTCTCAACAAGGCGTTATATGGTCTTCACCAAGCTCCGAGGGCTTGGTATGAAACGTTGTCTACCTATCTGTTGAAGAATGGTTTTCGACATGGCCTGATCGACTGTACTCTCTTCATCAAGGAACGGGACGAGGATTTACTGTTAGTACAGGTTTATGTTGATGATATTATTTTTGGGTCTACTAACACTCGAATGTGCAAAGAATTCGAACAGGTTATACAGGAGAAATTCGAGATGAGCACAAAGGGAGAAATGACTTTCATTTTAGGTTTGCAGGTTCAGCAATCAAAGGAAGGGATTTTTATCCATCAAACCAAGTACGTCGGAGATATTCTCAAGCAATTTCAGATGGATGACTCAAAACCTTTGGGAGCTCCATTAGCTCAAAATCATGGGATTACTCCAGACGGAATGGATGAACTTGTAGAACCATCTCTCTACCGTGCTATGATCGGATGTCTCATGTATCTTACTGCTTCAAGACCCGACATAATGTACCCAACATGCCTTCTGGCGCGCTATCAGTCTAGTCCGAAGGTTTCTCATTTGATGGCTGTGAAAAGGATCTTTCGTTATCTAAAGGGTCGCCCTGACACTGGTCTATGGTACCCTAAGGATGATAACTTTGATCTGACAGCATTCAGTGATTCTGATCATGGCGGATGCAAAATCGATGCAAAGTCAACAACAGCGGGATGTCAGTTCTTGGGAAATCGCCTAGTCACGTGGCAATGCAAAAAAGCAGACTTGTGTAGCTACATCAACATGTGAGGCTGAGTATATTTCAGCTTCTAGTTACTGCTCACAAGTTCTATGGATTCAACAGCAAATGCGCGACTACGGTTTTGAATTTCTTACTACTCCTATTTTTGTTGATAATGAAGCTGCTTGATCACTCGGAATCCTGTACAGCATTCAAAAACAAAACACATTGAGATTAAATATCATTTCATACGAGATTGTTATGAAAAGAGACTTATCGGTGTTGTTAAAATCCACACTGATCACCAACGTGCCGACCTTTTTACCAAAGCCTTTGATAAATCACGTTTTGATTATCTACTTTTGGTCAATGGCATCAAGGTGAAACCCGAGTAACTCAACCATGGCTAACTATTTTTGTATATATTTTTCTAAAAAATCTAAAACTACAAAAAGATTTTCAGTTTTATATTTCAGGGGGAGTAAATCTCAAGAAAATACAAAAATATATCTTTATTTACCTTCTTTGTTTAAGGGGGAGAAAATTTAGAAAAATACAAAAAACATTAGCAAAATCAAAAATGAGTTTCTTGGATAAGTTGAAGATGATGAAATTCACCGGTAAATCTGTCAAAAATGGTCAAAAGCATAGAAAGAAGATTGATAAGTAATGATGTATCGGTAGGCTCACAATCAGACTAAAATGTGTAGGTTGATATAATCCTAACAAACAGAACGCCAGGTGGGAACCATTCATTGGCATATGTCTTGGTATCGAAATATCGTTTGATAGAGTGCCGAGGTTCTGAGATATATGGTCTTTATGCTGGCTTATCATCTGGGTATCATGGTTGAATCTTTTGCCGAAAAATAACGGTGGCGCAAGTCTAGAACTTCCATGATATCATACATACGTGTACATACTGCTTTCGACCATCAAATAAGTGATAAAAATACCACATCCCCAAAATAAGTGATAAGATATCTCCTAATCATGATTACATCTGATAAATCTGAGCTTACGTGGACAACAATACAGATAATTATAGTTGAATACTTATCTGTTTAATTTGAAGTTTAAACCAAATATCGTTTTTAACAAAGATTGAAATGCTGGTATGATTCCTTTACCTTGAAACTCGAAAAAGATTGTAGTTTATCTGTGTATTTTGAATTTATGTCCAGTTTACTTAGTTGCTTGTGTAATTACTTTTTGAAAGTTAGCCAAAGTTGATACTCGAGAGTTTCTACCAAGATACGCCAGAAAACCATTGGTTTGATATTGCAACTTCATAAAAGTAATATCTTGCAACAAGTAATCCATCAAAGAAAACCAAAATCTGAAGTTCGTTTGAGTGTGTGTATCTCATACGAATGAACCTAGTCATTTGATCTGACTTGGTCACTTGTTTTTCCCAAATCAGCTGCTGGAAATTCATAATAATGTGTGTATCTCGTTCAGGGAATACAGTCATATGAAGAAATTATGATAAGTTCTTCATGTGTATTCCCTAAGAAAGCTGTGTTCTAATTATATTTGTCTATTGAGTACAGATTGATACAAAAGACAAGCAACGAAGAAATCTAACAAGTCAGAAGAAGAAACAAGAAAGATTTGAAGTTTCTTAGAAGTTCGAAGACCTGATGCTCTAATCATTAGATAGCAGATCTATCAATGGATAGCAGATCTTCAGGGGGAGTTTGTTGATACTCCAAACCATTCATGTGAAGACCAACTTATGAAGACCAAAGATCGAAGACCGAAGACCAAGCAACATCCAAGGGAGATTTTGTTGATACAGTTTTGTGTCTGTCGCTTGTTCTTAATTACAGTTATAATTGTACGGTCTTTGCTCAAATGTCTATATAGGTTTGGTCGTGTCAAATAGATCGAGATATCCTTCTATCTTGATCTAGTATGACATCTTAACTTGTCTGTGTTAATCAGTTGCATGTGTGCATACTGATAAGTCTTGTGTACGTCAAGTCTACACACGTTCTACAAGAATGAGTATTCTGTGCGAGTCATAGATTTTGTACGAAACACAGGGTTTCGTACGAAACAAAAAGTATTCGTACGAAACAAGCACTTCGTACGAAACACTGACTTGTACCAAATTCTGGAGATGTGTTTCTTGTGAAATAGTATGTTCCATATGTCTGGATTTGTGATTCGTACGAATCTAGACGGACACTATATACGCAAACATGCACTTCTCAGTCAGTGTGGACTCGCGTGTGAGAGTGGGTTAGCTAGTTGGTCAGACCAGAGAGCTTCTTACCCTTTGAGTTGGTTATCTCTGAAGATGAAGACACAAGAACACTGCAAGTTTGTTTGAGTCATACGAGCATTGTGTGTATATGTTTGTACTTGTTCTCAATCATTAATCAAGATAGTGAATCTTTGGTTACCCCGTGTTCTTTACTTTGCTTTGGTTGCATGCACACTTGGATTCCGCACTTGTGTGTATGTCATATGAACAAGGAACTGGTTTAGCACCATCCGCAGGTGGACCTACACTCCGTAAGCATCGAACCGACTTGACTCAACTAACAAAGGTGGAATTCATTGCTAGAGAGTTCGACAAACGAACAATCAAGTATGTTGCTTATACGTCGTTACTTCTTCTATTAATAAACGTGGAAAGTTACAGATGAGTAAACAAACGGACAAGGCTTCGCCTCAGTCACACACTAACAGTTGTGGACACAACACCCAAGCTCCACTATGTATAGGCCAACATGGCTCGCATAAGGAGAGGGGTTGCTGACTCATACGAGTGGTGCTTCGTACGAGTGACAAGTGTCACTCGTACGAGCCACACAAAGGCTCACTCGTACGAGCCATCTAACAAACTAAACATTTGGCAAATATAAGCCATGTTTACACGACCGACATATCCTAGACGTAGGCAATAGACATCATGCACCAACATATAATCTTTCTAATTTTCATCATATGTTATTCCATGACCATTCTTGGCTAGTGTTACGATCTGAGTATGATACTTGTGATTAATAACAATTAAGAACAAACATTTTTTTTATTTTTAAAGTAAAATAACAATCAAAAGTAGGAAGATATCATCAACAACTATTTTTCAATTGAATAAAATGATTATAAATTATAGTTAAATGATTCTACGATCTCCCTCTCAGCCTGATCACTCACAAATCTGTTAGTATAAAAGAGAATGTGTGTGAAGTGATGAATAGATCTCTACCATGTGAGATCTATTTATAATACGTACAAAAGGTCTGTTTGTGATGGCTGACATCACCCAGATAGTGACATCTAACATTCCTAACATAAAAAATTCCACATATGTTGCAAACATCTATGGGAATCAAACATCTGATCTAACTATGCTAAACATTGTTAAATAAGCTAATACTATTACATTAGGAAAAATTTGTTTGTCTACCGTCTATTGCTTTGTTTTAAACATCATTTTGGCCAAAACAGATGTTTGGTCTTCATGATTAGACCTTTGCTTCAACAGACTTTTGGACTTAAACAGACCTTACTTCTTCATGAACAGCGGTTCCAAGGCTTCAAACAGAGGTTCGCTAGTCTTTTACAGATGCTGTGATCTAGGTGTTTAAGATTCACTATCTTTGGGAGGAGAATCCTTCATCAACTTTTTATTTCTTAATCTCGTGTCATCTTTTGGATTTTGAAGATTAGCTGTTCTTTTGTGGGTCCAACAATCTCCCCTGGAATACATGGTGCCAAAATGAAAGTTTATTTGTTCAATGTTTATTTCTCTTCAATTGCTCTCTTATTTGGCCTTTTAATTGTAATTCAAAGTTCATAGATTCATTGTCTTCTGGATCCCTTTCTAGTGGAAGAGTTATCAGGTCTTGTAGATCTTGAATTCTTATTCCTGAGGCACTTTTCATTGAGATCTTTTGCACCTCTCCATTGATCGTGAGCAATGTCAATTCATGGGTATCTATTTTTAACTCCCATTTTATAATTTTAAGGCTAGGGGGATTTACTAGGACCAGAGTTATTGCTGATGAGTTTGGGGACACAAGTGTTCCCCTGATAGTGTCAACTAGATCTTCTCTTTTGATTTCAAGCTTTTTGTAGTTTTCAAAGGTTGTTGACTCATCTTGCCTTGCCATTGTCTTTTGATGTCAAGCTTTCTGTAGTTTTCAAAGGTTGTTGACTCATCCCGCCTTGCCATTGTCTTGATGGCCCCCATGTTAGCTGCAACCAATTCTTCTTTCATTCTTCTTATCTTCATAGCCTTTTTATCCTTTGGTTTTCTACCATTTTTTCCAGTTTGGGGGTGAAGGGTTGATATTAGGAAAGAGCTTCAACTTTTCAATCCTTACTATTTCATCTAGCAAGGATTCAGTTGGCCATCTTGTGAATTGATCTCTTTCTGTTGATGGACTTTATGGTCGTCACTGTGCAAATAGGCTAGAAAGAGTGTGTATTGAATATTGTATAGATTAGATACGAACACACGACCCAAGTGCGAACGAGTACTGGCTCGTACGAGTGACATGTGCCCCGTACGAGTGACAGTGTGCCTCGTACGAATGACTTGTTACTCGTACGAGTGATAACATCTCACTTGTACAAATGACCCTTCATACGAGTGACGACATGCTCGCTTCGCACGAGCTGTCTTGTCCATAAATAGGTGTTGTGTGTTCATGTTTGTGAAGTTTTGGAAGTTCCCTGAGGGGAAACGCTGGCGGATTCTCTCCAGGAACTCCACCAGCCAGTTAAGATGTATACTCTTTCGGTATGAATGAATGAAAAGCTTCCATTGATTCTGTTCCTACTTGTTATAACGTTCTACCGAATCGGTACAATCATTCACCCAAACTTTCGTCTGAAACCGCCACCACCGGGACCACAACTGGTATCAAAGCTACGGTACCGATTCATTCAATCAAATATTTGATGAATCACCTACGCTCATGAATTTTGGATGTATCAGGGGTTTTAGACGTAAAACTTCAAATAAATGGACAATCCACAGACATGATGTAAAATTGAAACCATAGGATTGTTAAAAACTGATTTTCGACCAGATCTGAGCAAATATCACGTTGAAATTCGGAGAAATGAAGATTCTGGATCGAGAATACGTTATCAGTTTCATCCATACGAGTGAGCCACTGTGGCTCGTACGAGTGACAATTGGTCACTCGTATGAAGCATCACTCGTACGAAGCACCACTCGTACGAAGCGCAACTTGGTGATTAGAAAAAAAATGGTATAGATTTGATGATACGATCGTATTGACGAGACGAGTGTCTAGAAAAAATTTGGTGATTACAAATTTTTTCGATATTTTAACGTCTAATTCGGGCTATTCGGGGACACCGTCTAGAGCTTCAGAGTGTAGATTTGATGATACGATCACAAAGGGATGAAGATTTTGGGGTAGTTACTGATATCTGTGCAAAACGTTGATCATCTGGTGTAGTGATTATTAATGGGCTTCAACGTTAAGTTAGCATTTGATCAAAACTGCAATTTTGTGAAATTTTCCGCAAAATTTGAATACCATATGCTGCAGTCACGCCATAATCTTCATTCCCATAAGAACTAGAGGGGGAATAAAAATTTTCACGTATATTTAAAAATTCCAGCATTTTTGAAATTCGTAACGCTGCAACAATATCCGGGTGGTTCAGACTACAGATTATCTGGGAAACCCAGAGGATCGAAGATTCATTAGAGATGAAATAACGTTTAAGTCTATTCACAAAATAGACTATACATTTGGAATGTGTGATCAAAGAATGTTCAGAATTTTCAGATCATGAGTTAGATTGATGCTCAAGGGCTAACTATGATCCCCGATGTGGAATCAGAAGCACATACGACTGCCTATCATTAACTCTACATTGCAAATGAACTATTTTTCGGACTAACCGCCAGAAAACACGGATGTCTTGTAGTTTCAGATGCCCCATTCCAGCGTAGATAGCTATATATCTGTTATTGTTACTAAAAAGGAATAATGTGATTTTGATTGCCGAAGAATGTTTCTCAGATTTGATATGTTACCAGATAGTTTGTTTCCGATGATTTGCTGATTGAGAAGATTTTTGTGGATATTTATTGATTTGAAGTTTTTTGGTGTGGTATTTCGAAGTTTCTATCAATTGCCGGTTGGGTTTTGAAGATCAGAGGATCAAGCATCAGGGGAGTGCGTTAAACCGAACGTGGATATGGTTAACGTCGAAATGGAGAAGCTGCATTGTTTAATTTCAAGTTGGTGATTATTCGAGAAAATTTTAGATCAAGCAAATCAGAGGGGGTCTTGAACCGTGCAACAACGACCTGAAGATCAATTTCTAGAGAAAATTATTTCAGGGGGAATGTTGCTTAACGTAGATAATGCAAACCCGGATCTTCAATCAAGGGGGAATTACAATGCCACAGATACCTTATTGAAGTTGCAGAATATTCAAACACAGCTCTCAGAAGTTCAAGTTCAAGTCCAAGCTTCGACAGTGACGTCCAAGGGGGAAATTGTTGATGCACTTTATAGCCATCATTGTGTGAATAGGCTAGAAAGAGTGTGTATTGAATGTTGTATAGATTGGATACGAACACACGACCCAAGTGTGTATTGGCTCATACGAGTGACATGTGTCTCGTACGAGTGACTTGTTACTCATACGAGTGATAACATCTCACTCGTGCAAATGACCCTTCGTACGAGTGACAACATGCTCACTTCGCACGAGCTGTCATTTCTATAAATAGGTGTTGTGTGATCAATGTTTGTGAAGTTTTGGAAGTTCCTTGAGGGAAAACGCTAGCGGATTCTCTCCAGGAACTCCGCCAGCCAGTCAAGATGTATACTCTTTCGGTATGAATGAATGAAAAGCTTCCGCAGCTTCTATTCCTACTTTTTGTAACGTTCTACCGAATCGGTACTATCATTCACCCAAACTTCCGTCTGAAACCGCCGCCACCGGGACCACACTTTCAGCATCATATGGTTTCTTTTCCATGATGTGATTAATGAAATCTTCCCTAAGCAACATTTTGAGATTTGCATCAGTTATGGGATCATGGGATAGGTTTCTGCAGATCATAGTAGCATAGCCTTATAAGGCATCTACCTTTTTGTTTTCTTATGACAAAATTTGTCGAAGTTTCTTGTCATCCTTCCTTAATTTCTTTCTAAAACCATCCTCTAAGCTTGTCTTCTTTCGAGTTCCAGGTTTATTTGACACTAGCTGGCCTTGGAGGGTTTGAAGGGTTTGCATATGGAAGTGACGATGATGGAGGTGATGATGCAGGAAGTGATGATGCAGTTTTGATGGAAGGTTTGATAGGTGAGGTTATTGCTTTTCTTTTTCTGGTTTACGGGATAGTGGTAAGGTTATTAGTGATGTGATAGTAGTAGTTGTTGTTGTAACATCTGTTGGCATTTTATAGTGCCAATAGATGTTTGGTGTGGATGATAAGTGGTTTGGGTAGTTTTGTCCTTTTTAGCTGGAGATGCAGGTTTTGATGGAGGAAGCCTTCTTAGGCTATCACCACTACTCTCCCCCTTTTTAGCATCATCTGCAAGATACCTGGGTGTTGGAGTGGTGCCTGTAGCTTGGAGAAAATAATCTTTGATGGCTTTGATATCAGCTTTTGTATCATTGTATCTGCCTTCAATCATGTTCCTGGTCATTTCCATTCGTATGTTATGGATGGCATTTGCAGACTGCTTTTGGAGTTGTAGATAGGATTCGGTATGAAACCAAATCCATTCTGCAAAATCTGCATTTGTTGTAGGTGGCTTAGTAGAGTTTTTTTTACCAATGTCTTCAACATAGCTTTTATTTTAGCAACAGAAGACTCTAACTTGGATACTCTATCCATCAAATCTTTGTATCTTAACTCATCACCTAAATTAATACGATCATCTGAGTTCCCACTAGAGATGGTTGTACTTGGTTTTGAACCAAGTGCCCCTTTTTCTTGATACTAGGACTTGAAACTAATTGTGAATTAACTATTTTTGATTCACTGGTTGTTACCTTCAAGGACGTCTTAGTTATGTAACCACTATCCAACTGTGAGACTATTGTCTCTACATTTGTAGTAGCTGCCTCACTTGAAAAACCTTCAAATATCTCTAAAGACACAAGTGGGGTAACCTCATCAACTTGTGGACTAACAATGATTCCTTGACTTGCCCTAGCCACTTGTTGTGGCATACTCATAGTGGTTTGTTTTAAGAGGAACTAGGATTGCACAAGTCAGGGTTTTCAATTTCTCAAGCAATGATTGAAGTGTTCGTGGTGTTGTTTTTGCGGCTAGTGGTGTAGTGAAAAGAGAAGTAGCACTAGGGAGGGGCTGGAGAAGAAATGTTTAAGTGAATCATATCATTCGTGATTTGTGTCCCCAAGGCTTACAACACTATCCTTTTGTGAGGATAAGTGAGGAGTTTGTATAGGTAGAGATGTTTGCATCTGTTGAGAGGAAATAACAATAGATATTTGTTGCTTTTGTGTTACAGCAGGTTCCTCTTACATCTCATCCTCAAGATTTACTTTTTTTGTGATTTTTCATTTGGATTTCCGCTTTCATATAGTAGTGGTCTTTTGGAAGTTGTCGGTGTGTGTTCCACAGTGCTTGGTCGTGCACTATGGTCACCAAGAGTAGTGGGCTCACCAACAGATGTTGTAACATCTGTTGTTTGGTTTTCTAAAACATTTTCTCCATCCACACTTTCTTGACCTTTCGTCATCATGCGGGTGAATGTTTCATTAGAAAGAAATTTAATTTGCAGGGCTTCACCCTTTCAAAATGTTTTCTTGCCAAGACCCTTTGTAAAATAAAACTTAAAATTCTAGGGTACAAGATAAAGACTTTAGGTTTGCCCTCTTTCTTGGCTTTTATATTTGCAACCATATCAAGAAACACAGTTTTGAATAGCCTACAATTTACATTTGTTAAAATGGCATATCCTAAATACTGTGGCTTTTGTTGATAAACATATTAGTAAGGTATGGAAGAAAAATTTCATTGTTGGTGGGAAGTTTGGTTTAAAAATTGTTGCCCCCACCATTTGTGCATCATACCACCTCTCTATGAATTAATTGTGGAGATCAGTTTTAGAAAAAGATTATGTAACCGTCTCATCATTCAGGGCGAAGGTAGTTGAAATCAACTCTGGTGTGATCTAGACATCAACTTTTTTACTTTTGAAATGATGGTAAAGTGCTTTTTTTATGAAGTAGAAAATCTGAATTCGCTCAATATTCACGAAGATTGTCAAGGTGTATAGGTGCATTGGTGGTGAGAATGGTAAGATATTTTGACGAAGTGAGAAGATCAATAATTGTATGAAATTCTTTGTTGGCAACAATTTTCATAAGGTATGGAAGATAGTTATGGGGTGGTTTCTAATTTAGAGCCATCTTGTTTATAAAATCCATTTGAAGAACCCTTTGATTGGATAAATCTTTTGGATGACCGAAATGAGTAAATATTTAGAAAATCTTTGAACATATGATCTTTTTGATTTTTTGAAAAAGGAAAGTTTATGATTTCTGAGTTGATCGCACTAATAAGTGTAAACTTGGTTTTTATAGGGTTTTGTAACAGTGGTGATGAAGTTGCCAACGGTTACTTTTTGAGTGACATGGAAAACGTTCATTTGTTAAGGCAAAGTTTTGTTTGGCAAAGCTCTGTTTAACATGGAATGGGTCCCACTGAGAAAACCCTTTGGTGAAAAAAGGTAAGGTCAAAAGTATGTTTTGAAACCGTTGTTGGGTGTCATTAGGCGTTTGGATGACAAAAATGGTGGTTGGTACATCTGTTTGACTTTTGGTCAACAGATGGATTAAAACATATGTCTGAAACCTTTGTTGGGTTAAAAACAGGGTTTTGAATGGAAAAGGTGGTTGGTTTTGACAAACAGCGGGTCTGTTTGACCTTTGTTAGTCAAACAATGGATAGTGAATCAGTGGTACTTTGTTTCAAATAGTGGTTAACAAATTTGAACCACTGAAATAGATGTTTCACTCCTTTAAACAGAGTTTTTGTTTTTAAAGATTTTAACAATTTTTTCATGATTTTAAAGGCATAATCTATTTTTGGTTTTCAAAACAACATTTTAATGTTTTTGTTCAAGAAGACTGAAAATTTCTTTTAGCCTCTATATAGCATCCCAATTCTGGAGATCAAATTTCCAAAAGGGGATGTGTCATGTTGAAGATTTTTAACAATTTTTTCATGATTTTAAAGGCATAATTTATCTTTGGTTTTCAAAACAACATTTTAATGTTTTTGTTCAAGAAGACTGATAATTTCTTTTTGCCTCTATATAGCATCCCAATTAAGGGGTAGTTATACCAAAATCAAGCAATTTTTTTGAAGCCATATGAGTTGTGATGTGCAACTTGCAGCAGTTATATACTCTACTTTTGCTGTAGAGTTAGAGACTGATGTTTGCTTTTTGCTTTGCCATAAGACCAAGGCATTACCTAGGAATTGGCAACCTCCCTATGTGGATTTTCTTGTTGTGTAGCATCCAACAAAATCACTACCTAAAAAACATGAAAACTCAATATTTCCAATAGCTGGATACTAGATACCAACTGTGAGAGCACCTTTAAGGTATCTTAATATCCTTTTTACTGCTACTAAATTTGACTTTCTATGGGATGCTTGATATCTTGTACAAACACAAGGTCTAGATGCAGTTAAATACATTATAGACCATATCATGCATCTATAAAGTGTCTGATCTATCAAGTCATCTTTTACATCAAATATGAATGGTTTGCTTGTACTCATGGGGGTGTCACATGGTTTATAGTCATTCATGTCAAATTTTTTCAGAAGTGTTTTATCATATTTGTTTTGATTAATGAAAGTTTCATTTTTAAGTTGTTGTACTCGAAGGCCAAGAAAACATTGTAACTCCCCCATGGCACTCATCTCAAATTGAGTTGTCATCATTTTTCTAAATTTTTCACACATTTTATCACATGTGGATCCAAAACTGATATCATCCACACAGATTTGTACTATTAACAAATCTGTCCCTTTCTATTTAGGAAATAGAGTTTTATCAATTTTACCTCTTTTGAATTTACTGGATAAGAGAAAAGTGGATAGAGTGTAAAACCAGGCTCTTGGTGCTTGTTTAGTCCATACAAAGCTTTGTTTAGCTTATAGACATAACCAGGATGGATTGTGTCTACAAATCCTAGTGGTTGACACACATAGACATCTTCTTAGATTTTTCCAAAGAGAAAAGCACACTTTATATCCATTTGATACACCTTTACGTTGCGGTTGACAGCAAAGGCCACGAAGAGTCTTGTCACCTCCAACCTTACTACAGGAGAAAAGGTTTCATCATAATCTATTCCTTTTTCTTGTTTGTAACCTTGAACCACAAGTCTAGCTTTATTTTTGATAAGAATGCTCCTTTCATCGGTTTTGTTTTTAAAAGACCTATTTTGTACCAATTGGACATGTATCCCACGATCAATATTGGTTTGGAAGGTGTTGGTGGAATTGGTCCAAGTGGGAATTTGTAGTGGAAGATAGATCATTGATTTGACCACATGTATAATCAGGGGGTTGAGGTTGACTTTGATCAACAGTGGTTCCAGTTGTTGTGGGCTGACTGATGTTTTGTGTAGATGAACTTTGTGGATCAGATGGACTTTGTATTGAGCTGGTATCACAGTGTCAAATTTGTAATCCTATGGTGCTGCTTTTAGTTTACCTGCATTAACCACAACATAAAGTTGGCGAGTTCACAGTTATAGTTTAACGAAAAATAAGTTCCAAACACAGTGTTTTAAAAGCATGTCATGGGTAGCTAACCCGCCGTTAAGCAACTAAACGAGTAACACCGAAGCTGACGTAGTAATTTTTTGTGCCCTCCGCATCAATGTCTATCCACATTGATGCAATAGTTAAAGGTCAAAAGTTCATGCCCGGCTCCCAGCACGGTGAGAGGTTTTATCAAAACTAATAGTGCTATCAACTAATAGCTTGTTTGCCAACCCGACAACTAATCGGTATAAACCGTATGGATTTTCCAGATAGATGTTTTGTTTAGACCACTATAGACATGAAATTAAACTAGAGTATTTAAGTTATTATATTCCAAACCAGGAATAAAAGTGTGGTCCCATACCAGGGATAGTGTAATTCCAAAACCAGGAATTGCATGCCTTTAGTAAAGTTGCGAACTCACCTTAGATTTGATCGGCTAGAACTAAAGTGACTAAGGGTAGATGTAGTTAACAACATTCTGATATGGTTACCATTTTAGTTTTAGCTGTCAACCACAATAATCACTTAGTATCTAGACGTATACTAACACATAACACATGTTAACACTTAGTTATCCGTTCGTTGGGGTATGTGCATGTGTTCATCCCTTATCATGTAACACATTAATGATACTCGTTTAGGTACCAACAAAGAATCAACATCTTGTAGTAGCATGCAATCACACTTTAGAAATACATACGTTAACTTTCTGCAGTTTCAGCTCAACCTCCAAAGTTGAGTTGTTTTTGTGAATTTTGTTAAAATACTTAATGTGCTCGAAAAATTATAAATAATTAATGAGGCGTGCCATTAAGTCCGCGAAGGTTTGTGAATTTTTCCCAAACCTTACTTGTTAACACCTATAGGGCAATTTCTTCACATTTTGTCGACAGTTCACGGTTTATTTTATTTAGAGTAAATTGCGGTTTTGGTCCTTATGATTTAGTGGTTATTGCTATATTTTACAAAATTCAAATGTCTTGCAATTTGCATACCGATGTTTCTATCTTATTGCGGTTTTGGTCCACTACACTAACACCATTCAACTTATGATAGTTAATACCTGGTCACATGAGAAGCATGTGCTGGGTATTACCAATGTGGTGGACCAAAACCACAATAAAATAGTAATTAGTTTTATTTACTTTTATAATACAATTTCTTTTATCTATTTTTAATTACTACACCTACTACTATAAATTTTAATATAAAAGCATTAGATTTATACAAACAATTAAAAGAATAAATTGTGGGTGCATGTTCCGTGTGTCCGCCACTATGCGAATAGGCTTGATAGAGCGTGTGTTGAATATTGTATAGTTTAGATACGAACACGTGACTTAAGTGTGAATGAGAGAGGTGTTTAGAGGTTAATTCGTACGAAGTAGTCACTCCGTACGAAGGTAGTCACTTTGTACGAAGGTAACTACTTCCTACGAAGTTAAAAAGCTCAGTTCGCACGAGGTAGAAAGCCTATATATTGTGTTGTGTATCCATTAGTTGTTAAGTTTCTCCAGATTGACAAGATGTATACTCTTTTGGTATAAATGGAAGTTTATGACTTACGACTATTATTTTGCTTCTACTCCGTTCTAAATAATATTCTACCGAATTAGTTCTATTTTACCCAAACTTCCGTCTAGAACCGTTGGATCCTAGATTAACAAGTGATATAAGAGCTATGATACCGATACAATCAATCTAACAGTTGATTGAATCACCTACGCTCATGAATTATGGACTTTTGAGATGTTTTAGACGTCAATCATCAAATAAACGGACAATTCACGGACAAAAATTAAAATTGAAACCATATGATTGTTTAGAAATGAATTTCGACTATATCTGTGGAAGAATTATCATGAAATTCGAAGAAATAAATATTTTGGATCGAAAATTATGATTATCATGGCATTATTTTCGCACGAAGGTACTCTCTTTGCATGAAGATAGTCACTTCGCATGAAGGTAGTTACTTGGTACGAAGGTACCTTACCCTCGTACGAAGGTAACCAAAGGCATTTTTTTCCTGGCGACGAGACGAGTGACTAGGAAAAATTTGGTGATTGAATTTTATTTTATTTTTTGAGATTTTAACGACAAATATAGGCTGTTTGGGGACACCGTCGAGGGGTTCAGAGAACAGATTTGATGACACGATCACAGAGGTTTGAAGATAATGGGGTAGTCAAGGATACATGGGGAGAAAGATTACCATTTGGTATAGTGACTATAAATGGGCTTTTAACGAAAAATCCATATTGATGAAAAACTTACTTTTGTGGACCAAATTGACATATTTTTCGCATTAGTAGAGTTTTTTTGAGAAAAGAGAGAACTGATATTTGCTCAATTTGAGAGGGAAATTCAGCGATAAGTTTTAGGGATATCAGAATCTGCAAAAATGAGGGGGAATAAAAATTTCATAGAATATATATTGAAATTTCGGCATTTTTGAAATTCGTGACACGCAACAGTATTCGGGTGATTCCGACTTCAGATTATTCGGGGATGCATTTGATATGGATACGTTAGTTCGTGATCACATGAAGTTCAGATTTTTCAGATCGTGACCAGATTGATGTCTTAGGGTTTGAGTCTCGAGTCTTCTTCAACACGGTTAACAGGATTAGTGTCAGAAGATGCATCAGTATTGTCGATACTTAAAAGATATCACAGCTTTGTGATAGTTTAAAGTGTCAGAATGGTTAATCTTCAAGCAGATGAGTTGTTGTCCGGACTAACCGTTAGGGAATGACGATGTTTGTTGATTAAGTTTCTACCGGGTGTAACGGAGAATATTAAATATCTGTTATCGTGATTGAAGAGGAAGAATGTGATTCTAATCGTGGAAGAATGTTTCTCAGATCTGAATGTGTTACCAGATTATTTGTTATCCGATAAAGATTTGCTGATTGAAGAGATTACCGTTAATCATTCAGGAGTTTGCTTAAAAGTGATTACGGAAAACGGGATTTCAGATTTTCGTGGGTATTCACAAACTTGAAGTTTACTAGTGTGATATTCGAAGTTTCTATCAGTTGCCGGTTGGGTTTTTGAAGGTTAAGCGACCAGCTCACGTGCTAAAGTGTTAAATCAAAAACCAAACACGGATGTGATTATCGTCGAAACTGAGAATTTATATTGATTAGTTTCGACTTAGTGATTATTTGTGAAGATTACAGTTAAGCAAATCAGAGTAGGTCGAGAAGCATGCAAACAAAGACCTGAAGATTCATTCCAGGGGGAATTTGTGCATAATGAAGATAATGCAAGCCTAAATCATCAATCAAGGGGAAATCAATTGAACATTTCAAGATGTCTGATTGAAGTTGCAGAATATTCAAACACGGCTCTCATATTTCAAGATCAAGATCAAGATCAAGATTCGATAGTGACGTACAAGGGGGAAATTGTTGGTGCATGTTCCGTGTGTTGTGCGAATAGACTAGATAGAGCGTGTGCTGGATATTGTATATTTTAGATACGAATACATGACTTAAGTGTGAATGAGAGAGGTATTCAGAGGTCATTTCGTACGAAGTAGTCGCTCCGTACGAATGTAGTCACTTTGTACGAAGTTAAAAAGCTCAGTTCGCACGAGGTAAAAAGCCTATATATAGTATTGTGTGTTCATTAGTTGTCAAGTTTTGGAATTCCTAGAGGGGAAATGCCGATTTCTTCAGCTTGACAAGATGTATACTCTTTCGGCATGAATGGGAGCTTATGACTTATGACTGTTATTCAGCTTCTACTCCGTTCTTAATAATATTCTACTAAATTACTTTTATTTTACCCAAACTTTTGTTTAGAACCGCCAAATCCTATTATACAATTAATTAATATAAATAAAGATCATGTCGAAAACAAATTGGGAAAAAATCCAAGTCGTCAAAGCACTAACTATGATTATAACTTTTTTTCTTAATTACTAATTTTTTTAAATTACTAAACTAATTTAAAACCAAAAAAATAAAAAAATGAATAATAATAATAATAATAATAATAATAATAGTTTTCTTGGTTATAATAACGTATTTCATCATCCAATGAAAAGAAATATAACTTATAAGATACTTTTCTTTTAAAAAAAGTCTGAATTGATAAATATGAACAATAACATAACTATATAAAGTATTAAATGTGTATTTCTAAAGTTTATTTTACACATGAAAACGTTATCAAAAACTAAAAAGAATGATCTTATATTATATTGTATATATTGATTAGTTTAAATAAAAATAACTATTTATACGAGTGCATTTAAGACCAAAAAAGGTACATCGATTAATTTAAAGAAAAAAGCATATTATATTATAGTACTATATGTTGATGTTGATTAACTTAAAGAAATTGTACTAAGACAAAAATATAACTACTTATACGAGTGCATTAAAGTTTTTATAGGTAAAAAGAGTTTGCATTTAAATCACCATTTGAAAAAACATGTTTAATTAAGAAATAAATATTTGAAATATTACAGAGACAATGAAAATTTTGTTTAGAAACGTATACATTGTGCATAGTACCATTTGTATTCATCAGATAAAAAACCATCATTTTCCTGCCACTATTTTATAAAAATGAAATCATTTAATTTACACCATTAATCACTTTTAATATATAGCTGATACATGTAACCTTCTCAAACTTGTATCGGATCCTCACAAACTTGTATCTTGATGATAGCGAAATTTTGAGAAGGTTAATTACCACAAATGTCTGTTATTTAATGATTAATTATCAAAATACCTAGCATATGCCTCTCATGTGACCAAAAATTAACTATAAGTTGGATAAAGTTAGTGTGTTGGACCAAAATCGCTATAAAATAGAAACATTGGTATGTAAATTGAAAGACGTTTGGATTTTGCAAAATATAGCAATAACCACTAAACCACAGGGACCAAAACCGCAATTTACTCTTTTATTTAAAACTCCCTGTCAATCCGATTGACGAAATTCCAATTGGAGGATTTGGTTACCTCCTATAACTACCTATTATATATAAATTTCACATGTTAACTCCAATCCTAGACCAATTTATGATCCTCGTAACAGGCTGCAGTTTCTACAGAAAAACACAACATGTACCTGTGTTTCCGTTTTAATCTTTAAAATACCTAACCTTATCGAAAAATTGTGATTCCAGTGGGGTTTGAAGCGTATTTCACTGGACTACGTTTTCGACTCAAGAACCACCCAATTTATTACATTTTGGCCAAGATATCGTCATTACAAGTCGACATAATAATCTTGACAAAAGTTGAAACCTTTTAGCTCTTATTAAAAATGAGTTTAGGATCATCCTTTAACCTTGTTTCTTTGTTCTAGCATGTTTAACATCTCATAAATCAGATTTATCACAAACATCTTTCAATATCATGCTTCTAATCAAAACCCTAATCTTTAATTCATAAGAAACATCAACAATGATAAAGAAACTTACTTGTAAGCGTTAAAGGGTTTTGAAATCAATCAAGAATGCCACTAATTGCAAATTCCAAGCAACAAATCAAAGTGGAATGGTGTTTTGAAGGCACAAATTCGAAATTATGGTGGATGTGGTGTTGCCATATGTAATTGGGGGGGGGGGGGGGGTTAGCGTTGGGTTATGTTTTCTTTTTTACCTAATTAAAACCCATGGTGGGCCTTTTGGTGGGCTTTCTTAACTTTTGGTGGCCCTTTCTAGCTAACACAAGCCTACCAAACCATTTTCTAGTAATTTTTAATAGCCCAAGTCTAAAAAAAATAAAACCCACGAGTTTGTTTATAAAAAATATTATTATAACACTAAATCACACAAAAACGCACATTGTTCGCAATTATGAGAAACAACTAACAAGTAGTCCATGTAATCAAATAAATATAATTCCACTCAATTATATTATTATTTCTATGTTTTCAATACTATATCCATGTTCACCAACGTTCGAGGTCATACTTGTGTGAAGTTTGGTAATTCGGTTAATTCACCGAATTATTGTTACATTAGTGTTCGTGTACTAACGGACACACTTAACAAACCAATATGAAGTGAAATGCTATAATTTATTTTCAATCATGTTAAAGATAACGGTGTTGTATTAACGAAGTTAACCTGAAAAATCTCAGTTGTCACAAGAAAGCTTGCAAAGAGAGAAAGCAGTGAAATTTTGTGTTTAGGCCTTAGTGGCCAGATTGTCTAAGTGATAGAATGTGTCCTCTTTTGGTTGTAAATTTGCGTTGATTATGAAGATAAAGTTTCCTATTACTTCTTTTTTCTCTCGTTTATGCTTCCATCTCGATCAAGAATGATGTTGGTTGTTTTTTTCATCGATCCTCAGGGTCTCGGGGACTTACATTTCGTGTTGGTACATACATGTCCAAGCATATATTACCTATATTAATGATGTTAATTGATATAAGCTAAAATGCATATGTTTTTATATCAAATTATAACCCATTGTTAATATGTTTTGTTAACGAAATGTTCAAAATAAGCTTAAATTGGTTTATATTAAATATTCAGGAAAAATAACCCAAACATAACAAAGGAAGCAAAACCAGGAGAAATATGGAAGAAAATGTCTAGACACGCCGCATGCCTCAGATCCGGGAGCCACCAGACACCACCAGAAGTCCACCGTGCGAAGATCAGGCAAAGAAACCAAGAATGCCCTGTGCCTCGGCAGTATAAGATAACGGCACGCCCCGTGGAAGAAAATGTCTAGGCATGCCCTGTGCCTTGGCCCCAGCCAACCTATAAATAGAGGTCATTTCCACCATTTTTCTTTGCTAATTCTCTCCCCTCTTCTTCATTATTCACTTCTCTTCTACCTAACTCTCTCGAATCATTGTGATTATAGGAAAAACTTAAGAATCATTAGTGTAATCAAGCTTTTTATGATTTATATAATGTTTTCAAGTTTGATCATATTTTCTTCCATGGCCATGCTTGGCAAGACTATTGAGGGTGTTTGGGGGAAACTTACCGCCTTGATCTTGAGGTAACTATGGAAGATCATGGGTGAACGAGGTGTGTGTGTGTTAATGACTTTAACTAATTAACATAGTTCATTGAAAATGAGTAAAATAATAGTGTAGTCATTAACTTGGGTCATTAAAGTTTCCGCCTAATCCATAAAATCTACCAACAACCTTGCGACGCCATTATTTTGGGTCGTTCATATTTATTTATGTCTATCTAGAGTCAAAGCATGATGATGCTCTTAGGGAGGTTAAAGGTTTTGGATGGGACTTCAGATTGGGTAAGCTCTTGCCTTTGCGTGGAGATAATACCAATATGTAGATGACTTAGTTTATATAAAAGTAACTACCTTAGGGATATTGACAATTCACCGACGGACTAATACGAACAAGTAATATAAACTCCTTGAATTATCTAATTAATTAATACTATATTCCGGCATTGAGTGGTGTTTCCCTGCTAATTCAAAGTGGAAGGAATGAGTGTGTTAGGGTTTCAACCCAGATACTACACAACAATACGTATTAACATGCATAGCTCTTCTTCTTACAATCGAGCCCTTGTTACCCCATGGTAAGATCTAGTTAACAAAACATCAAGAGGTATGTTGATCCTAAACACCCATTTTTTAATCATTTATTACTGTCTTTTATTTTCCCCTTGAGCCATTTCTTTTATTTTTTATGTATTCTTTTTAAAACTCAACTTTTGGACTTCACTAGACGTTAACAACGACTCGGTACTAAAGTCCTGTATCATTGGACGACCTCGGTATCTTACCATCTCTATATTATGCCAACAAAGGGTGCACTTGCCCAACGTGAGTTGTAGTGTGATAGTATTATATCGTGTTTTTATAAATATTAAAACTTGAACTAATGTATAAAACAACCTAAAAATAACCATCATTTTATAAACACACCGCATTATATCATTAATAATATAAACACGTAGGTCAAAGGTTATCCTACGATACCTATATGTTCATAAAATACACACCCCTCAATGACAACAACCAAATGCAAAACACCTAAATAAGATAGAAGGACTATGGTAAGTGCACTACCGAACTGTGAACCGATTATCATGTATATGGTGCATCGTTAACAAAGTAAACATACAAAAGCTAGAAGGAACAATATCTCCCTTGGAATGAAATTGAACATCAACAAATAAATTGAATGATCGTGGCTTCAACAACAATTAGACTGAACCTCTATACCCACAACTTAACCCCCTTTATCATATTCAAAATCTATGGCAGCAACTTTGTAGTTAATGAGTTCATGTTGATACACCAAGCAAATCTCATCTATGAGCATGGATAAACAGGGCATATGAGGCTCTTGTTGAGTTTTACTTGACATCATGATGCTTTGTGTTACATTGGTACTTAAATTACTAGTGCATGATCAATTACTTCTTGATCGGTGGTTACAACCATCGGTAGAGTATTTTGGGTTTTTCAAATTTCTTTGGGTTCTAAATTAAGCTTGATGATTTCTTGAGAAAGGAACTCCTTATCTAGAAAGACACCTCGATCAACACATACTTTGTTCTCATTAGGGCTGTAGAAACAATATTTTTTTGTTTTTGTAAAACATCTCATAAAAACACACATTTCAAATGTGGGTGATTTGTACACGTTTTTGGTTGAGACCTGATTGAATGTAAAATTGGTTGTTTCCAATGCATAGCTCCAAAAGAAGGATGCCAAAGTTACATGACTTATTATTAAATCAAACCATGTCCAATAGAGTTTGATGTCTCATCTTAGACACCATTATATTGAGGTGTTACAAGTAGAGTTAATCCACCTAAAAGTTTATTAAAGTCGAAACTAAGAATTCCTCCACCTCGATCCAATCAACTAACTTTTATTGTTTTATCGAGATGATTTTGTATTCTATTTAGAAGCTTTATTCTTGTGTGTCAATAGATAAACGTAGTCGTAATTACTAAAATAATCAATGAACATTCACATTTAAATCTGAAAGTTGTTGATCAAAATACATGTTTTGTTTTCGAAAAGTTAACTTCAATAACAAAGACACAGCCATGCCATAAAAAGGCAAGGTTGCAACAGCAAAACCAACTACATCAGACTACACAAAGTCTAATTTACATCATTCGCGTCAAGAATAGACTTATAACTAGATCTATTTCTAAGCCACAAAAAACCGTATGATCTAATGCTTTCCTTGATGTCTTCATTCTTCCACTCTTTATTAGAGAACATTTTGTCGTTTCTAGCTTTTCAAATACACCAACTGGATATGATAATAATCTCATGCACCACCGTCCTTTTATGAGTTCTGACCCTTAAATGGTCGTTGAGCGTCAAAAGGTCTCTAAACGAAAAGGCATAAATATTAGGAATGTTGCACCATTGACTCACCCATTGCCACACTGCCAAAGCCACAACGCATTCCATGAAAATGTGATCCGCTATCTCATATGCACTATCACAAACGAAAAGACATAAATATTAAGAATGTTGCACCATTGACTCACCCATTGCCACACTGCCAAAGCCACAACGCATTCCATGACAAATGTGATCGGCTGTCTCATATGCACTATCACAAAACACAACCTACCAAATCAACGTTAATATTTCTTTTTTTTAAAAGCCTCCACTACAGGAATTCTATCCATCTCAGCCCTCCACGCAAACAAGTTGCATTTTTTCAGAACCCATCAACACCATGTCATAACAAACAATGAGCTAGCGTCTGTTAAATCCAATGTTATATACGCTATGTGGAAAGCAATTACTTTTCAAATAATGACAAATGTGAATGTAAGGTCATGTGTTGTTGTCACTGTGGCTTCCAGGCCCACATGCCACATCATACCTTAAGCGACTGTTTAGTCGTTTGGACGTTGGGCGAGTAAAAGGCGGGAGGCGCTTTTGTATTTTATTTAATTTTTATTCAATTATATCTAGCCATCTCAATTCTTAATACCACATTTCATATAAGTCCCCAATAAAGCACACAACACCTTCTTTAGAGCCCCTTTTACCAAACTTACTTGAACACATGGCAACACTTTTTTCATCTTAAAGCCCATTGATAACACCATACGAACACATAGTCTATGTCAAAAAAAAATGAAATAACACATAAGGTTTTGTAGTATTTTATGTTTTTAATTTATAATTTATAATTTTTTATGTTTTTTATTTATAATTTTTATTTTTTATGTTTTTTATTTATAATTTTTTATATATTTGGGAGTGGGTTACATATATCATAAAGAATGGTTGTAAATGATTGTAAGTGGGGACAGAGAAAATATTATTTTTCTTCTGTAAAAATACGAGAAATAATGTTCACCCTTATAAAATTTTTAATGTATTTGAAAGTAGAGAAGAGAGAAAAGGTAAGATAAATGTATAAAAACTATTATCTAAATTAAAAAGAAAAGAGAAAGGAGAGAGAAAAGGTATAAAACGTATTACTTAATTGAAATAAAAGATAAAAAATAGTGTTTTTAATGTAATTATAGAAATGAGAATAAAGAATTCAACGTGAATGCTTTTACATTCTTTATAAAGATTGGTATAGAAGTTATTTTTAGTGAACTTTAAGATATTCAATGAATAATCATGATAAAATATGATATGATGTGCATTTTTGATTTTGGCAAATTGGATTTAAATAATCTCAATTTTCTCAATTTGGCCGATAATAATCCCAACTCATTTATCTGCCAATAATAATCCGAACTGGTCCACTTTTGGCCGATAATAGTATGCGTTAAAAATAGCTTATGAAGTTAAGTTTTTTTCCGAATTGCAAACTGAGGCTTTAGGGCTTTTGATTAGAACGAGTATACGAGTTGATTGATATAAAATTTATCTCGAAATATTGCCTTAAACGACGAAAACGATGCTTCATTTCGGGTATTTAAACTTACAATTAACAAAAATCAAACCGTTTCGAGTACCGCTTCGAGATAAGTTTTACATAAATCGACTCGTATCCTCGTTCTGACCAAAATACCTAAAACATCAGTTTGTAATTCGAAAAAAAAACTTAACTCCGTTAAGCTATTTTTAACGGCGGGCTATTATCGGCCAAAAGTGAAACAGTTCAAATTATTATTAGCAAATAAATGAGTTGGGATTATTATCGACCAAATTAAGAAGAGAAGTTGGATTATTTAAATTCAATTCTCCTTCAATTTTTTTTT
This sequence comes from Scalesia atractyloides, assembly GCA_947069175.1. Taxonomy (NCBI): domain Eukaryota; kingdom Viridiplantae; phylum Streptophyta; class Magnoliopsida; order Asterales; family Asteraceae; genus Scalesia; species Scalesia atractyloides. Next base: position 53,191,738 of record CAMTDV010000001.1, on the reverse strand, counting down.
GTGTTCCTAGCAATTTAAAGGTGTTTTCTAAAAATATTAAATTTCATTTTTTTTAAAAGATGAGTTATCAAAAGAAGCTCAAGCAGGCTGCTTAAGAAATGGATAAAGGTACAGGAAAACAAAATGCGTACTCCATAATAGTTTTGTGACATAAGGCTAACGAGTATCGATGGCATGGATTATGGATTGTGATCTATGAAGGTGGATGATATGCTACACTACCCCTTTTAGAGAACTATTATGGTTGGCATTGATTAACCATGCAACTATGCACCTCCTTTTTTTTAATTAGTTAAATATATTTTACACAAAATAACTTTTTTTAAATAGGGATGATGGTTTGGTTATGACCACATCATATAAAAGAGTGGATTTAGATGGTGGATAAGAGTGTTCTGATATAACACTGAGTAGGTAATTTTGAAAGTAATAACCACACCATGTAGCATATGGGAATTACCAAGCAACCTTAAACTCACTCCACTCCTTCCAATCAGCTTGACTTAGAAGGTTGAATAAAAATGGATGTATATGAACTTAGTTTATTAATTATTTAATTAATGTTGATGTTTGGCTAGTCCACCTGATAAATACATGATCTTTTAAAAGGGAGGTTTAAGGTTCAAACTTGAATAAGGACGATTAATTTAAAATTATATAGTAGGAGCAAATTTTGCTATTAAAAAAAGGGAGTTAATATTAACACACCCCTTTCCCTCCGGCTCTATCCCTCTATATATACATAGATATATAAAGAGATAGAGTGAAAAGAAATATAAAGAGTAAATTGCACAAAACGTCCTTTAAGTTTCACCAATCTTGCTGGTTCCAGCCTTAATGTTTAAAAGTTGCCAAAAACATCCTTTACGTTTATTTTTGTTACGGGTTTCATCCTTTGTCACTAACCTAGTTATTAATCCTTGTTAAATGGCCTCACATGCATAGCATGTGAGGGTAAAACCGTCTTTTCTGTTAGTTTTGTGGTATTTTGGTAATCTAATAAATAACAGCATGGGCATTTGGGTCTTTTCACCTAAATAAACATTACACTCATTTATTTTACATAAACTTAAAATAAATATCAGTTCTTTATTTTACATTATCTCCCTCTCTCTCTCAAACACAAACACCCACACCCGCCACCACACCACCACCACCTGCCAACAACCACCGCCACCTGCCCTTCAACCCCAAAACATCACATTTTTCATATATCTGTTTGTTTAACCATATTCAACCTGTTCACCATCCTCTTCTACAAGTGCCGCCGCGGACAAGCACCACCACCACCAGAAATCATCACCTCAGCCCCCAAAACCATCGGAATCACCACCATCTCTCTACCTTCTGTTGCGGAGCCATGACGAAGTCTAATAGTTTAACGAGTTTGGCCGACGATCTAGGGTTTTGATCCCTCTGTTGCTGTTGTTGACCACAGCGAACCACCATGGCCATCCTCCGTCTTGTTTATTCTTGTCACCGGAGAGATGAGCCTTAGTTCGAAACCCTAGATCTAGAAATTGTTGTCAACATCTCTTTGTAACCCTAGCCGCCGCAACCAACAACGACTCACCTTTCACCGCCACGATTAGTTTAGTCGGTCTGGATCCACCATCATTGTACTTTCTCGAAGATGAAACCTGAACATCCATGACTAGGGTTTGATAAAGATTTCGGGGTTATGGTTTCAGATGAAGATGAAACGATGCGGGTGGTGGTGTCATGGTGACAGGTTGCGTGTGATGGTGGTGGCTAGTTTATGTCTGTAAGTTTGTGTAGGTTGAAAGATTTTTTACTGGGGAGAGAGATGAAGGGGAAGGAGGGTGAGATGAGAGAGAGTCCTTTAAGTTTCACCAATCTAGCAGAAAAGACGGTTTTACCCTCACATGCTATGCATGTGAGGCCATTTAACAAGGATTAATAACTAGGTTAGTGACAAAGGATGAAACCCGTAACAAAAATAAACGTAAAGGATGTTTTTGGCAACTTTTAAACATTAAGGCTGGAACCAGCAAGATTGGTGAAACTTAAAGGACGTTTTGTGCAATTTACTCAAATATAAAATAAGATTTAGAGGTGTAAGTATAGTAGAATTTTAAAGAAAAGTATTCAAATTAAACTTTTATAAAATTAACACGATAACTTTATTGAGGTGACAGCAGTTCTATATCTTGTTATATGTACATAAACAAACAAACAATGGTACAAGGCCTAATTGTCTTTATACCAATGAGGATTAAAAGACAAGAGCTAAATGCATTTTCATTTAACGTATGGTATTAAAATACTTTTAGAAAATATAATAATTGAGTTCATGGGTTGCCATTGGCAATAGCTACTCCTGTCTGGAATCTTGGTCAACATGACTGGTCAAACTTTGACAAAATCATACATTTGATCTTGAAAAAGTAATATTTTTTTCTTTTTATTTGTTTTGTTTCAATTTTTTATTTTTGAACTTATAACTTCTGAAAAGCTAACTAGTCTCTTTTTTAATCAAAATATGTATTCAATCATATGTTATATACCCTTTCGAAAAAAAAAATTAGTTCAAATAATGACTTCATTTTGGATGGCTTCTCAAAATACATAACTCTTTTTTATTTTTAAATGACTTTTTATCTAATTTTAAAAATACCAAATTCAAATGACTTTTTATCTAATTTTTGTACCAAATTCCAAATCAGGTATAATTAAGATGATTATATAGTCATTAACTTTCAGTTAAAAAAAGGCTTGTATCAATATTTATATTATTTTAAGAACAAATACAATAAAAAAAACCAATCTACTTTATGATTTTTCTGACAAAACTCCCTCTACATTTTTAATGTCTATTAAAGTCATTTTACTTGTTAATTTTTAACAAAACCAAGAAAGATTTTGAAAAAGATAACTTGCAACCTGCTGTTCAGGTTGTTTTACTTAGGTGGAATTTTTATTTTCCTACATGGCATATCTTTTTTTAAAATACCAAAAACTGGCCAGATATATTTTATAGAAAGTTAACCAATCGATCCTAGCAAACGAAACACTCTGACCAAAGAAATTGACGCTAGGGAAGAAGAACATCCAGCTATGTAATGGCTAATGGCTAATGGCTGTAGGATATGGGTCACAGTTATAATAAAAATTATATATATAAATATAAAAATTGTAAAGATACTCTATTTACATAATTTTGGTAAATTGTAATACCCGTACCGTGTACAAATCCAAACAAAATTAAATATGAAATACAACATATTTAAATAAATCGATTCAAATCGATGTCTTCAACAAGAGCCTTAACCGTGTCTTCTTGTATGGTCCATTGTGTAGTCTTCAACGAACTCTTGAATCGTGTCTCCTTGTATGATCCTTTGTGTGGGCTTCAACAAGGTCTTGAACCATATTTTCTTATACAATAATTTCCTACAAATTGAACAAACAAATGTTGACAGTTGTGGCTGAGGCACATGTTCAACACGCTTCCCTTAAAACAGATTTCGCGCCTCTACTAAAGAGGACGCGTTTGTCTCCCAGGGTACAACAGCCGGAGCAGTCTGTACTGCCGGAAATGGCCACGCGCCCGATGTTACACCGGATAAAATTATAGTGTTAGAACTTATGGAGAAATAATGATATGAAGGAGATAAAATTGAGTAGATAAAACTTATCTCTCTAAGTACCCAACACATTGGTATACAAGCATCTCTTATTTTCAAGAACTCTCCATGAATTCATATGTATTCTTGTATTACTTCTTTTGTACTTTTTTAGCATCTCTCTTTCTCAAAATGAGACACCTAGCCTACTATTTTTACAAAAGTTGAGAATAAATGAAAAGTCTCACTTAATTAGTTATTTTATTAGATACATAAAGTCTAATAATAACAAATAATTGACATAAAGACTCTACTCAAGAGTTTAATCTTTAATTCACCATATGAAGAGTTTAATTAGTAATTATAATTTTACTAAATTATAATTTCACTAAATTAATATCCATTCACACTACAAAATTTTCCAACAATCCCCCACATGAATGGAGATTGTTCAAAAGACATAAAATATCCAATGGAACCTCGATAGTTGAGTATTGCTAAATAAGTAGGTGTTCCCTTTGAACTTTCTGTTGTGAAGCATACTTAGTCTTCTAGTGGTTTGTAGACGCGATGTCCTTGAAAAAAGCCCCATTTGTATAGACGACAATACACTTTACACGATACTCTCCTTAGCCGGGTCATCCTCTCATAGTTGTGTCCAATAATGGTCGTGGAACACTTTCCTGGTTCTGCAAGAGCTCTAGGAATTGTACCTCCAATTCTATTTGAAGCGACCCCACTTCTCTCTAACATAGGTGATTCTCCCTAAATCATTAAAAGTATCATGGTTACCATGATTACGCAAAATCATTTACCACATAATATGCTTAGCCTCACAATTTGTCACTGAATTCCATAGGAATGAACTAGGACGTATTTAAACACCCTTTTATCGTTTACGGGGTATATTTAACCATATATACTAGCTTATGCATATCAGCTATGCCCCCACAGTGACCACCCTTAGGCATACGATTCGTTGTCCTATTGAACTTAGATCTTGGGATCTCCAGTCAACTAAGTTAGGTTTCCTTCACACACCCTTTTTCCATGGGCTTTAGTCTCATTCCACAACTTGATCTCTAATAAATCCTCAGGTTGTTGGATCCATAACATTATCTTTGTCATTGACAAGTAACTGAAGATAACTTTGCAGTTGAGATCAATTGTCATGACGTGTTCGTAACTCGAAAGATAACATTGCCTATTGTCAATTTCTAAGAGTATAACCTCGTGGCCACCTGAATTTGATTATAATATTTGTCTTAGAATGATACATTTATAACTTAAGGTAAACATATCTCCATTATGCACTATGACCTTTGTGTCTTCCATTTAGTCGTCTGTTTGCAATGTTAGATTGGATTACAAAATCCTTATTGCCAAAATATTATGGTACAAATGCAAGACACCCCACATTTAAGTGTTATTGGATAACATGCAGATGGAGTAACGAAAACCATTTCTACATACCCTTATAGGGTTGTTTTTTTCAAATGGATCATCCTCCACATTTCTTGCCAGTTGATCAACATTTCCATAACTTCACTTATGACGACCTTTATACACATATGATTGAACAAGATCAACCTCATTGTATCAATGAATTTAATCATATTGCATTAGCTTACATAAGCTTCCGAGCTGACCAAAGCAACACATGCCATTGTCATAAGTTTGTCACCAACTTAGAATAATTCTAATTAAACATCTAGAATAAGCCTAGACAATGAGTTCTCCTCCTTAGCTTTCCGAACAAAATCTTCAAAAGTTACATGTTCTTTCCTTATATTGAATGAAATTCTCCCTCAACTTTGTCTATACAAAAATTCTTTTTGTGTTCATACACATTTGAATGTTTAGAGTTAATTAGTCTCCGTCAAGACCCATAATTAACCAAGTGTGTCTAGCATGCTTTAGACTATAACACTTTAGCATGTGAACAGAAGATGCGTCATTTTGAGTCTTCACAGCCCCAAGGATATCATAATATCACTTTGCAACATTCATCTCTTGTTAAGACAAAATAATGAGACTTATTCATAATCCTAAAACATCAATATTTAGGAAGGTCTCATAAATTATTATATATAGCACATAGCTAAATTTTATCATTCAATTAAGGAACATAACTTGTTTACCTTTGATCTCCAACGTTTTACCATTGACTCATACGTACTTAAACATAAGTCTTAATCCAAGTCACTTGGTGAACACACTCATCGCCAACAAGATGAATGTTCCTCATTTACAATCACTATTATGTGGAAGATAAAGTCAACTAGATCCACACTCAACAACATGGCATTCATAATTTTGCCATAAGTGATTTGCACACATCTATTGTTATTCATTAGGAGATATGTATATTTAGGATGCTCTCCCAAATGAAGGTAAAATTTCCATATTCAAGTGGTAGACGCATCTATGTATAAATCTTGTAAGATTTATTAAAGGTATGCAATAACATATAGTACTTTTACTTTCATATGTGAGAATTCAAACTTGTGAATTTTCCAATGATTTCTAATGAAGTATTTCGACATGAATCTCGTTTGTGTATTTCATGTCAATACACTCAGTATATTCTTTTATTAATCTCTCATGATGTGGTTATACATTTGATGTTTTGTCTTTGACTTTTAGTCAATGCAACAACTCTCAAGTTGTTTATGTCCAAATATTTTCATGTACTATCCGTTTAAAGCCATATTATTTTAAACAATGTATAGTTGATGGCATTCATAATTTTGTCGTAAGTGATTTGCACACATCTATTGTTATTCATTAGGAGATATGTATATCTAGGATGCTCTCCCAAACGAAGGTAAAATTTCCATATTCAAGTGGTAGACGCATCTATGTATAAATCTTGTAAGATTTATTAAAGGTATGCAATAACATATAGTACTTTTACTTTCATATGTGAGAATTCAAACTTGTGAATTTTCCAATGATTTCTAATGAAGTATTTCGACATGAATCTCGTTTGTGTATTTCATGTCAATACACTCAGTATGTTCTTTTATTAATCTCTCATGATATGGTTATACATTTGATGTTTTGTCTTTGACTTTTAGTCAATGCAACAACTCTCAAGTTGTTTATGTCCAAATATTTTCATGTACTATCTGTTTAAAGCCATATTATTTTAAACAATGTATAGTTGATGTTATAATTACTTTCTACAAAAATAATTTATACGTCACAAACATTAGTGATTTATTTATTTGTTAAAAATTACATGTGTTTTCCGAAGATATTTAACACAACACAATAAAATACATCGGAAACTAAATCATAAGTGCCAAACACTTTTGAAATTTAAATGGTAGCATAGACGATCTGTAGGCATCAAATATCAAAGTGCTTTTATCTTCAACAGTTTATAATCTGACTAAAATCTTCTCAACGATATCGTCCCATGACATGTCTTGAGATACTCTCTCAATAAGACTCCATGCACTTGTAAATACAAGTTTCTCATTTCATCTTGAAACTTTAAACTTGGACAATTCTAAATAAAACAACACCAAGTTGTTACAAAGACTACATTTAAGTAGTGAACTTGGACAACTAAATTTGTTCACAACAACATCAAGTCGTTTTCCACCAAATAATATACATGAGAATGTTACTTTGTTCACCATAGCTACTTCTAGCAAGAGTAGCGAACCATCTGAATCATCAATACTATGCAAAACTTTGTTTTAAAAATCACACTAAAACATTTCTTTAGTTTTGCAATATACTATATTAATAATATCAACCATTTCTCATCATTTTTAATGCACACAAAGGCAATTAAATGTTTACATAAAACATTTTTATTCATTATGGCTTATATAATGAACAATCTCTAACCTTGTATTTGTAATACACATTTTCTAACACACGTGTTAGAAATTTAAATTATTATATATATAAACATGACCATTTGGATTTAGAAATCACAAATTAAAGTTAGTGATAAATCCCATACAACAACACCATCACTTTATGGTTTAAAGCCAATCAAACATCAACTTCAATGTATGATTTTTTATTTCTAAACTATGCAAAGCATTAATGTGTTTATATTCACTAAAATCAATTTTACAACAAATTACTTATATAAAATGTTTACATAAAACATTTCAAAGCATTTGTATTCTAACCATTTTTAACAATCATGTTAAAATGGAAAAAAATCTAACGGCGTTAGAGATATTAACTTTCTACTAAATGTTAATTCGACTTGTTGTAAACACATATATGGTTCATATAAATAAGTCACTTCTAATATACATATTTAAAAATTGCTTCCAAATAAACACTTTTCATGAACCGTTTCTAACACGCATGTTAGAAGACAAAGGATTACAAAAATCATTTGCTATTTTTTTATAAATTGTTTCTAACACTTTTAATGAACCATTTCTAACACGCGTTAGAAGACAAATGATTACAAAAATCATTTGTTATTTTTTTATAAACTGTTTCTAACACTTTTGTTAGAAATAAACAATTAAAAAAATTGTTATAGATCTTATCAATAAATATGTTCTAACATATTTGTTAGAAATAAATGATTATAATAACCATTATCATACCAATAGGTTCTAACAAGCTCGTTAGAAATAAACGATTACAGAATCATTTTAAAACATATCAGTTTGTATAAAGAACCCAATTATAACACGCTTGTGTAGAAATAAATAATTAAAAAAATCATTATAAGGCTTATTTGTTCATATAAATCCATGGGTGGATGCAGAGTCTACTTTAAATACAACTTAATTAGAGACATAAAACTCTAATCAAGTTACATAAAACTCTTATTAAAGACATGAAAATTCTACTCAAGAGAATTTTATATTTACAAAAAAGTATGGTTTACACCCATAATTCCGGTCTAACACACAAGTTAGAGAAATTTAACGTTTACAAAAAAACGTATGGTTTACACTAATAAACTCGTTCTAACACAAAGGTTAGAAAAAATTAATGATTCCCTAATCGTTTCAAAACCAAACGATTGAACCAAACTATTCGTTTTGTACCATGGTATAGGATTTAAGATTATAACTCAATCTCAATAAATCCAAACACAACAAGTTGTACTACATACATATTTCCCAAAAACATATTTATAAGATCAAATCTCTAAAATTTTTTTTATTATAAATCCTTTCGTGAACCCAAAATTCTTATAAGTAAGGTTTTAAAATTGTATCAACAATCTCACGAAATCTGTTTTAAGTTTGTAGGACATGGGTCACAATTATAATAAAAAAAATATATATAAATATAAAAATTTTAAAGATACTCTCTTTACATAATTTTGGGAAGTTGTAATATCCGTACCGTGTACAAATCCAAACAAAATTAAATATGAAATACAACATATTTAAATAAATCGATGTCTTCAACAAGAGCCTTAACCGTGTCTTCTTGTATGGTCCATTGTGTAGTCTTCAACGAACTCTTGAATCGTGTCTCCTTGTATGATCCTTTGTGTGGGCTTCAACAAGGTCTTGAACCATATTTTCTTATACAATAATTTCCTACAAATTGAACAAACAAATGTTGACAGTTGTGGCTGAGGCACATGTTCAACACGCTTCCCTTAAAACAGATTTCGCGCCTCTACTAAAGATGACGTGTTTGTCTCCCAGGGTATAACAGTCGGAGCAGTCTGTACTGCCGGAAATGGCCACGCGCCCGAGGTTACACCGGATAAAATTATAGTGTTAGAACTTATGGAGAAATAATGATATGAAGGAGATAAAATTGAGTAGATAAAACTTATCTCTCTAAGTACCCAACACATGGGTATACAAGTATCTATTCTTTTCAAGAAATCTCCATGAATTCATATGTTTTCTTGTATTACTTCTTTTGTATTTTTTTAGCATCTCTTTTTTTTCAAAACGAGGCACATAACCTACTATTTTTACAAGAGTTGAGAATAAGTGAAAAGTCTTACTTAATTAGTTATTTTATTAGAGACATAAACTCTAATAATAACAAATAAATTGACATAAAAACTCTACTCAAGAGTTTAATATTTAATTCACCGTATGAAGAGTTTAATTAATAATATAATTTTACTAAATTATAATTTCACTAAATTAACATCCATTCACACTAAAAAATTTTCCAACAATTGAAACCCAAAATCAACAATTTGATATGGTTGTTTAACAGCTTATATCATTGTTTAATCGATTTTGAGAAGAGTAAAAAGAACCGATGATGTTCAGTAGCTCGATTATAGACAACATCTGTGAGCATCTTCATCGAAAGCATAGGGGGGCTTGTCACACCAATAAATGGGGGTGGAGTAGAAGATAAATTTATTCTTAATTCTTCCATTGTTTTTCTTTTTTTGACCGGCAGCAGCTTCATCGTTTCCATGCCAACATTTTATTGCTTTAAAAAGATAATCACTGTTCAATTTTACATGTTAAGAAATGAAAGAAAGTTGGGCTGAGAGCATTTTATGAGATTAAATCTAAAACCATATTGATTTTCTATGGTATTTCAAATTCAAATTGTTATAGCTTTAAAACATAGATCGTCCGTGTCAGCATACTATATCTTACATATACACCAGATTAGCAATGAATAGTCTATTATAAATCATTTCATGGTTTTGTTCAAGTTTAACAAGTACAAGAACTTTAATATGCATTAAAAAATAGAGAGATTTTTGTGAGAAAAATCATAAAATAGATTGTTTTTTATGATATTTGCTCTTATTTTAAATGATAATTGACATGTTTAGCAAATTTATATATATATATTTCTATTTATTTTGATGGCTAATTTGCAATTTAAATATGACAGTTGCTATGTTATAAGTTGATTATGACGTTTCTTGCTATTAATAAAGTTTTATGTTAATATTTTAAGTGTTGATCACTTAATATACCAATTTATATTAGATATGACTCATCACATTATTTTTAATGAATTAATAAGGTTAATACTATCATAAAATCATCTTAAATTTGAATAAAAAATACGTCTATTATTACTATTATTATTATTTCTTAAATATTTATTTATCCCATTAATGACAATTGTAAGTTGTATGGGTTTATAGACTAGTGGCATCTTAGGCTACTCGGTGTCGGGGGTCGTCCAGGCTTGGCCTGGCCCCGGTGACGCCCCTCAACACCATTTCCAATGGGCCAGCGATGTTGAGACCGTCTTCTCCGAGACGTTGAGGACGGGCGGTAAATGACAAAAAATAGCCGTTAACATAGTCGTTGGTAAAAAAACAAAATATTCAATACCATTTTATAAATATATACCCTTTATTCCCACACTTTTAACCCAAATCTTTTCAGTCTCTCTCAATTTTTTATACACAACCATATTATTTATAAAAATATAGGCATGTCTTCTTCTTCTTCTTCTTCATCGGGGTGTTCATCATCTTCGGGTGAGGGCAAATTATTTTTTGCGAACTTCATTATGCACGCAACACATTTGATCATGAAGGAGGAGGAAGAAACGCCGTCACAACCGCAAACTAGGGCGGCCGCCTTAAATCGACATCGAGAAGATATTTAATTTTTTTAGTGTATCTTTTTTAATTTAACTATTGTATTTAAATCTTTTAGTGTATTTTATTTTGGTGTATTTTTCTAATTTATATAATTCTTTTTAGTGTTAATAATGAATTTAATTTATTTTTCGTTGTTAATATTTAGCTGGGCATGATAGTTTAGTGGCCGATTACTTTGCCGATGAACCTGGTTCACTTAACGACCTTAACATCATTACCAGTCACAGATATTTGACGATGTAATCGCAGGAACAGGTCCAGACACAAGTTTTACGGTTTCAGGGGTGGAATACAGGCGTGGTTACTACCTTGCAAATGGAATATACCCAACATACTCTACAATCGTTAAAAACTATTCCACACCCGATAGACGATAAAAGAAAGAAGTTTGCCAAATTTCAAAAGGGGGCGATAAAAGATATTGAACGGTGTTTTGAGGTTCTACGAAAAAAGTGGCATATCATTGAATATAGAGCACGTTATTTTACACCACAGAGGTTGCAATACATTATGTATGCTGTATCTTGCTGCATAACATGATCATCGAAGACGATTGTAGAGCGATTTGTGACTATGACAAAAACGCGTCTCACGGGAATTCTGTTCCAGTGAGTGCAGAACAACAAGATTTAAACGGATTATCTCTACGTAAGAGTACACACATCACAACCTATAAGCGAACTTGGTGGACTACACTTGGAACAACACAACAAAAGGAACCCAACGACGACATGCCGGATGAAGACTAGTAGTTTTTTAACTTTTTTTTAAGATTAGGTTGGTTTTTATAAATGTAATGTTAGAATTAATATTTATTTTAGGTTGGTCTTTTTAGTGTAATGTTTGAATTAATATTTAGTTTAGAGTTTAATTTTTTTAGTTTTATACATATATATATATTGCATATTTAATTTCAGTTTTATAGATAGATATTGCCAAAATTAAAAAAAATAAATTAACTAGGTGGGGTAGGGCCATCACCCATTTCCTTGGTTCCATCCTTAGAGGGGCATCCTCCAAGGACTATGACGTAGCGCTTATGTGGAGGGTCATCCTCCAAGGAGGACCATCACCCATACCGAGTAGCCTTAGTGGTGGGATAAAGCTTTAGGATCATTAGGTACTAGGTTCGTTTCCCACAAGGGGGGTTTTCCATATTTATTGGGTTTCCTTCTGACTTGGTGTAAAGGCATATTGCCTAGTTGAGATGGATATAATTGGACGATTCCACTGATGGCACGATGATACTTCAGTGGTTCGTTAGTGATCCAAATTTACCGTTAAAAAAGTAGTAATTGATCAATTCGATAAAAATTCACTGGTGTTTTATCTATTTCATGTTGTGTTATTTTATAGCTTTATGACAAAGTCTATTCAAGTTTGTATCATATAAAAAAAATTGAAGTAAAATATAGCTTTATGACAAATATATGTTAAATCAACGTGGTTGAAAAAGATAAAAATGCCCATGGTATGTATTTCATATGCGTTAAAGCAAAGGCTAAAAGATAAAACGCTAATTGTAAACATGAAAACTATGTAAATACTTGTATAATTAACTTATATATCATAGTTAGATCAATACCTACAAACGTGTATATAGAATTATAGATATGTACTTAAAATTGTCTCTATACTAAACCATCCATAAATATTTATAGGATATGTAGATTTTGATTACAGAAAAGAGTAATTACCTAATTATAATCCAAAATTTTCTAATTTAGAGGATGGATTTTCTTACAGCAATAGTTGACTAGTAATTAATCTTAAAAACTAGCGTGATGTGTATAAGAACATTTACATTAGAGTTATTTTATACTCTTTGATATAGAAAGTTTCATAGAAAACTAAATGACTATTTACATAGCTTACTATTCATCAATCGATGTATTACTATGATGTATTATTATGAGTGCACATTACCAAGAAAAAAAAATAAAATAAGCATTTGTGGGTGGGAATTGTTAAAAAATAAATAAAATTTTGAGAAAATGAGAATGATTTAACATCAACCAACACCAAATTTTGCAAAGCCAACCGAACAAGATGGTAACACTAAAACGAGACTACCAAAATTAAAGTGATGGAGATTGACACCCTTTGTCCCCAATGGATTTTACCCCTAAATTTATGGATTTATATAGTCAAAGTCAACTTTATAAAGTTGAATTGAATTGGTCAAAATGGGTGAGCAATGAGTAGAGAATGCTTCCTGTCAACATTCAACAAGTGAAGATGGGGATGTCTCAACTTCTCTCCAATTCTTTATTCAAACAAGAAACAAAACATTTTCTTTTGTCAACTTCAACCCACCCAAGACTTTTAGTTACATAACCTTCACTACATTTTTTTCTCTCTAATTTACGCTTAGTAACCATCAAATTAGTTATGAATATCTTACTTTCTTTACTAAAAATTTACTACTCTAATTAATCATAGGTGATTACACTCTTTGTGAAAGGGCAATATATTCACTAATTAATTTATGTATTACCAATAATACATTCTTTACTAAAAATTTTCTACTTTACTAATAACCTTTTAACCTTTAATCTTGAAAAATATGAAATGGTCAAGATTTATGAGAAAGCCAACCATGTGATTTATGAAGTGTTAAGAGACATACCAGAGTAATAGAAGATAAAAACTCCAAACAACAAGAGCAAAATTCTCAAGCACAATTCATCATTTGTATAAAATTGCCAGAAAAATGTGCCTAATATATAGTGGCATTAACATTTACATCTGCACAATTCTTTCAAGATCATGCATTCTTGCAACAAAAACAAAATACAAATGGATTGAAACCCTCAAACCATTGATCATTCATGTCCTCTTGCAATCAAATCAAGTCCTTCGGTTCGACTCTTGACGATCCGATGAAACACTTGCCGAACTTGTTTCTCCAACGGATCCAAACCAATCTTTAAACTTCCATGAACAACCCTCAATTCGTCTACTCGTTTCCTAACTTCTTCTTCCTTGTCTTCTCCAATCGGAAACTGAATCGAATCAATCAATTCATTCATAAACGATGCAGCTTTTTCAATCGCGTAAATCTCCTTTAAAAGCCCACAACTATTCCTCCTTTCCCTCTTCTTCGCCTCATCCAAAACCCGCTCGTGCAAAGACAAAATCGGCGCTCCCCACACGAATGTTTTAGGGATATTGAAATGAGATTGCAACCCACGATCTTGACAAGGGATCGCAGCCACTAAAGCCCACATCACAAACAAGAACACACAACTCATTGTGTAAACAACCAATGCGAGCCCATTAGTCGCCGCGATTTCATTCGCTTTTGGCGGGAAAAAGTTATTCCCAATTGCTTGGAGCTGTTTCGAGGCCGACCAGGACCTCGAAACACTCCAAGACAATGATCTAAAATTCTTCAAAGAGTTAACTCTCTGCGAATCTTTCTGATACCGTCCGAACGACCTGTTCCTATGCGCAATATTCGTGGTTGACGTCTCTTTCTCATCAAGCATCCCAATCGCTAGATTGATCAAACCCTTTTTCGCTCGTCTAATTTGACCCTCTCCAAGACTCTTATTATAATCCAAAGCACACAACACAATCTCCAACTGCTTTTGCCATCGTCTAATCTGCTCAATCCCATCTCTAATGGCATTACAAACATCCAAACCTTTCACACTCCTTTCATAATAATCAGAAACTAACTTATCCAACGGTTGTTTGGCAGTTACGACAGACATGTTATTAAACAATATAGCTTTAAACTCCTCTTGACAACATAGGAAAACATCTAGCAACTTTGATATCCAGCTAACAGACAACAGTTCATGTGAATCAACTGCAGATAGATCATGAAATCTTTGAGTTACCTGCCGTTGAAAAGCGTCCACTTCGGTTGATTGATTAGGGGTTTCTGGGTCGATTGAGTGGACAACTGGATCGCGCTTCATGCTCAGAATTGAACGGCCGAAATTTGTGAAGTTTGGAGATGATGGGCCTTGATAATCTGTTCGCATTTTGTTGTCACATTAACTGAAGAAAGATTGAAGCTTTTTGCAGTCGGAAGTTGATGGGAGTGACACAATTGAGGTCGGAATTGTAGAAAGTTTCAAGATTGGTGAACTGGGTTTAATGAAATATGGTGTTTTTTTCTCAAGATTTTGAAGTGGGTTTGATGAAATTTGAGGATTTTTCACGATTGTAAAATGGGTTCGATGAAATTTAGGATTTTTCTCAAGATTTTGAAGTGGGTTTGATAGAATTTGGGATTTTTTTCAAGATTGAGGAGAAGGGTTTGATGGAATTTTGGGTTTTCTTTTTCAAGATTATGAGATGGGTATGTTGGAATTTGAGGGTTTTTTTTCTTTTCAAGATTGTGAAATGTGAGCGATGAAATTTAGTGTTTTTTCAAGATTGTGAAATGGGTTTCAAGAAATTTTAGATTTTTTTCAAGATTATGAGATGGGTTTGATGAAATTTGAGGGTTTATTCAAGATTGTGAAATGGGTTTGACGAAATATAGGGGATTTTTTTAAGAGTGTGAAATGGGTTTGATGGAATGTGGGGAAGAAGACAGATTAAGGTGTTTATTTGGGAGAAAAGTTGAATTGGGATGAAGAGAGTGTTTGAAACCCAAGTGGGTGAGGGGTTTTTATATGGTGGAGTGAGATAGGTTGTGGACCGCGTATTTTGAGGTGTGTTGAAAAGTGTAAAAAAGTATTTGTTTTTTGAATTGGAAATGAGAGGCCTTTTCTTTTTGCATTAACATTTTCTTGGATGACACACAACTTCGTTATTGTTTTATTATATTATATTTGAGACTTTAGTAGTTGAGTTTACTAGCAAATTAGAATCATAGTCTAGTGTAATATTTATTTTTTAAACCAATTACTACTCACATAAACTATGCTGTGTAGATTGAGGTTATGTTGATTACATAATACATTTACGTTTGATTTTCAAAAAATCACACTATTGAATTATTTATTTCAATTGATAATAAAACGTTATAAAACTTTTACACCTTTAACTTGTATACAATGTTAAGCAGGGCCTCTCTAAGAATAACTAAAAAAAGTTAGGCTTTAGATGAAAAAAAAACTAGACCCACTTATTATAATATAGACTCGTCAATTATATATTAAGAATCCACAGTACGACAATAATTGTTATTAAATAAACAAAACAAAACAAAAGTAGTGTAGTTTGATAAAAATATGTTTATACACCCGTGTATCTGTAAATATGTGATTCAAATTAGTGATATTTGTATGCATAAGTAATCTCACTTTATAAAACGTTAATATTGTTTTTAGAAAATAAATCGTTTTAAAATCATTAACTAAAAATAAAAGTTAATCATGGGGTTTGAAGTCATGACCTTAAGATTATAACTCAAAACATTAACCAATGAATCATATAATCATCTTGTTAACAAGGTCAATCAGTTTAGGAAGTAAAAAATGCAAGGGACTAATAGCTGAAACTGAGGGAGGGGATTAGAACCCATGGCCTTAAGTCTCAAATTTGAGTGTCTTAACCATTGAACTAGCTTTATTTTTTGTTATTGAACTCATTTATTATACATTTAACTTAATGTAGAGATGGGCATAATCGGGTTTTATTATTACCCGGAACCGGTTCCAACCCGGACCCGGTTCTGCTTGGATGTCATTGGAACCGGGTCCAGTTCCTACCCGGGTTCACACCCAAGAATATGGAACCGTGTAGAACCGGGTACGGGTATTATGGAATCGGGTATGGTGTGGAACCGGGTATGGTGCGGAACCGGTTTCTGATAGTGTGGGAACCGGTTCCTAGCAGTCAAACCTGCCATTTACTGTTCAGAACCGGTTCCTGATAAAATGTTACCGTTGGAACCGGTTCCTGACAGCCATTTACTGTTCAGTTAAACCTGCCATTTTACTATTGGGAACCGGTTCCTGACAGTCAAACCTGCCATTTACTGTTCAGAACCGGTTCCTGATAAAATGTTACCGTTGGAACCGGTTCCTGATAAATGTTACCGTTGGAAACCGGTTCCTGATTAAAAAATCGGTTTTTGTATATAAACCCCTTCCTACTTACCATTTCTAAACTTAACACTTTACACTTCAAATCTAATACTATCAAAGAGATAACGATGGCTTGCAACGATGAGGTCGTGGATGTTTTGGAAACCAAAAGAAACCCCGCTATTTGGAAGCACTTTGAGTTGTGCTTGATGTCGGATAGCCATGAAATGGCTAGATGCAAGGGGTGCGGGAAGTTCATGAAGGCGTCAGCCAACTCGACGCTCAAGAAACACACCGACCGCCATTGTCCGGTGACAAAGGCGAAAAACAATGAAAAGGGTGAAGCATCCGGGACCGGGTCATCGAAAGTTTAGTTTGTTTTATGTATTGTAAACCCATTTGTGTTTCTTGTTTAGTTTGTTTGTGTAACCGGGTACTTGTTTCTCGTAATAAATAGTTTTATGTTTATATATTATACCTTGTTCTAGCAAAGACTTATAAAAAAAACTCACATTAAAAATATATTGACGCCGGGTCTGGAAGGTTACCGTAGGAACCGGGTATGATAAGAACCGGTTACGGGTACAACCTGGGTACGGGTTGGAACCGGTTCTGAAACTTATTTTTTTCCAAAAATGTGGAACCGGGTAGGAACCATCGGGTATTTTGAACCCGGAACCGGTTCTACTATATGTCGGGTAGGAACCGGTTATTATGCCCATCTCAAACTTAATGGTGCTTACTTAAAAATTTAGGCCTTAAAATTTTATCAGGCCCTATAAACCTTTTGGGCCTTGGCGTCTACTTGGGCTGCCCAACCCTAAAGTCCTGCCAGATGCTATGATTACACATAAGAGGTATATTAAACACACACTCACTTGGTTTCGTCTTTTATTCTATTCTATTAGTGATAGTAACGTAACCATAAGCAATAGAGAAATAGGTGAAAATGATTATGATGGAGAATTCAAATGAAAATCAAATTGTAAATCAAATGTAAATCTATGATATTATGTGAGTGGAATTTAAGTGATAATAACGTAACCATAAGCAATAGAGTAATAGGTGAAAATGATTATGACGGAGAATTCAAATGAAAATCAATTTATAAATCAAATGTAAATATATGATTATTATGTGAGTGGAATTAACATTAACAAGAAAAGTGAAAGTTACAAGTAGTATTAGTCAAATTACTAGCAGGAATTATTATTGCTATCGGGTTTTACTTTGGATTACTAATATCAAATTTATCATTGGTCAAACTAAGAATTTCTCTACAAAGGGGATAAAAACACCAACATCTAGGGGTGGGGTGTAAAGGAGCTAAGCTACTGGGGAGCTTCCAGAGCTTGGCTCGAAACAAGCGGAGCTTAAACGAGCTTGTGCTAGAGCCTAAAAACAAGCCTATTTAGTAAATAAGCCTGAGCACAAGTTTCGCTTATCGAGCTCAAGCCGGTTCGCGAGCATAAACAAGCCCACGATTTATATAATTTTAAGTTAATATACTAAATATATACAGTTAAATAATAATTAGTATTCATAAAATTATAAAAAATTACTAAATTATATATAAAGTAATAAAATATAAATTAACTAATAGATATAAAGGAGCCGACTCGAGCTTAAGAAACTTGCAATTTCTAAAACCCAAATCTTTCAATGCAAATGCAAATGATATTTCTCAATAATAATAAGATCTATAACATCAATTAGTTTGATGTTTGACCTGAAAATGGATAGAAAACTAAGAAACCGATAAGTATAAACAAGAAGACAAGAAGAACGCGTTTAAAAGGCTTTGAATATAGTCAAGAAATGTTTACAATCAAATCATTAATGTTTATAAAAAAAAACTTACTATTGCTTAAGGTTTCATTCTTCTAAAATCTTATACAGACCAGGAAAATTTTCTAAAAGACAAAAAACAAGTGTTAAAGATGACTACAAAAATAAAAAAAAGGACAAAACCTTTAATAAAAAATCAAGAGTTCTGTAATTTTTAAAATACTTTATTAAAAGACAAAAAAAATACAAAAATAAACACAAATATAAATAAAAGACATGACGATTTATGAAATATAAACTGTTTTGTATTGTTCAGAAACAAGTTATCAAGTTATTAAAACAAATACAAAACCACTAAAATTTTATTTCACAGCAAAAAAAATGTAATAAAAATATATAAGAATGAAGATAAGGGAAATATTTTATAAAAGTCTAAACATTATAAATTTATAATGATATGAATGAAAATAAAAATGAAACAAAAGCATGTTAAGCAACAAAGCTTAAAATTTGGTTTTTCAAAAACAATACATAATTATAAATATAAAACATTTAAAAAAATATAAATAGAAAACATTAAAATTGTATGAAATATGATCAATTTTATTTGGTGACTATTTTATTAAAAGTGATGTGTAAATAAAGATACATGTTATTGAAAGTGATTGGTAAACAAAGATACATGGAAATTATAGTTAGCCAACTTCTATAGAAGAATTGTATATTTTGCTCACTCCTAACATACGTCTATAAGATTATCCGATGCAGTTTTACTTTTACGTCCACCATCTCATATCACATAATTTTCGGTTTCCACATGTGGTTCCATTGCAATACTCCAAAATTTAATTAAAATTGGGATTTAGAACAATTATGGGCTTCACGTGGATTAGTAGCCCAATCATTAAAGAAATGAGAGAAAGCCTATGAGGGGCATGTTGGAAGTTAATAGACTGTTGCATAACTTGCAACATACAAATTCAAGGGTTAGAAGATGGAAGAAATAAAGTTTTGTTTTAGGCACAACTCTGGACGTCACTCAAGTGGCCTCTGTGTTTGTGACATGTGTTCTGTTAAAGAAAGGAGAGAAAGCCTATGAGGAGCATGTTGGAATTTGACTGTTGCATAACTTGCAACATACAAATTCAAGGGTTAGGAGATTGAAGAAATAAAGTTTTGTTTTAGGCACAACTCTGGACGTCACTCAAGTGGCCCCTATGTTTGTGACATGTGTTCTGTTTCAGTTGTTAGTATAGTTAGATAGAAGGTCAGTTGCATAGCGGTGGTTATGCAACTGACGGCAATCTGCACGGTGCCAAAACCCTAAAACGATGCCTATAAATAGTCTTTTGCACTTCATTTTTAGGTTAGGCTTTTGATGTATTCTCCCACTTAATGTGTCTGTATTTTGGGCTCTAATTAGCACAGTGGAATCCATATTGTAAATCATTCTCAACTATTAATCAAAACTTCTATTATGTTTCATCAAGTTCTTACTGGTTCTTAAAACGGTTTTTCTTAGTATTCTATCATTGTCGGGTCAAACAATAAACTAACTGATGTTACATATTTGAATCTTGTTGAGAAACATCACTAGTATCGTTATCTGAGAGTTTGAACTTAGAATTTGGTATCAGGGCCAATATGCTTTTGATAGTTTGAATTTTGAGGTTTTTTGGAAAAGTTCCAAATTTTATTAAAATTTCAAATTTTGGATCTATAATTGTTAAATTGTTTGATGTTTTTGATGAAAAACTATTAAGAAAATGTTTTCAAAGCATTTTGTTGATGTATTTGAGCAATTGATTATGTTTATGGACTGATTTGTGTGATTTTTGTTTAGCTCTTGATATATGGGTTTTTAATAGCAAATTTGGTGCCAATCACTTAAATTAGGCGACACTAGCTTGAATTCGACGCCACCGGATCAGTAATCAAGAAGACGATGACGTGTCATAAGGGAATCAACTTCGTGAGTTTTGCCGCCACTATACTATCCGCCACTCCCACAGTCACGTACTTAGAAGTATAGCAGCCAGTCTCTTTACGTGATCAGGTTCAAGCGCTTCTGGAATCTTTGTAGTAATCAATCTCTCAATCATGACTTATTCATGCGTCACTTCACTTGATTCTCACCCCGCTAAGTCGCGTTAGCACCTTGATTGTCATCGGAACCAAATTTCTGCGTCACTCAAGTTTATGCCATTTCTGATTGGCACTTAGCTCAATCACAACTTTCACTTTATCCGTTTGGTTGGTGTCAGGCACCAATAGTACTTTGGGCACCAATGTCTTAACTTTGTCACTTCTTTAACTATGGACAACAATCAAACTGTTTCGAACGACTTGAACTCAATTCAACTTCTAGACTTCCAAAGTTAAAGTCCGGTGACAATTTTGTCAATTAGAAGGGTAAGATGAGGGCTTTTTGCTACTTCACTAATGCTGCTCTTTGGACCTTGATTATAATAGGCCCTCATCAACCCATGACTGGTACTCATAATCAACAAGTTTTTAACACTGACCCCACTACGTTTTCAAATGAGGATAAGATCTTGCTTGCTAGAGATAACAAAGCCTATTGTGCTATCTGTATGGCTATTTTTGATGAATTAAATAACATGTTTGAAAGTTGTAACAATGCACAACAACTGTGAACCACTTTGTGTGAGCACTTAGAAGGCAATGATGAACTCAAGGAAGGTAGACGTGATCTTGTGCAGTATGATACTTTCGAAAGTGTGAAAGGTGCAACTTTGTCAAGTCACATCATTGTTTCGTCATAGTTGTCAACCGTCTAAAACATGTTGGAGTCAATGTCACACACGTTGATCAAATCAAGGAGCTGCTAGATTCACTGCCTCATGAATGGAGCCTACAATGCATGATTATAAAAAAGGAATACATCAATGCTAGGTCCTCGATCAATGATTTGATCAACACCTTGAAGGCCTTTGAAATGGACTAACAGAAGAGAGAGATGAATCAGATTAGTTATTCCAAGTTGCCTGTCAATTCTACTTTGGTTGCTGCTCCATCAAGCTCGTCCAAATATACTATTCATGTCAATGCTGGAACTGTTCCAGTTGGTGTTCTGCCACTCACTTCACCTATTGCTGCAACTCAAGCTCATAACAAATAGCTTACACAAGGATCATCTAGTGGAGTGATGTAATATATCAGTCGAGTTTATGCAGACCACATGTTCTTTTTGGGATGTTTGTTCATAGTTATCAAGCTCTATTAGCTGGTGATTTAAAAGGGGAAATATGACTAGATAGAATCTCGTGCAAGTTGATTTAGATGACCTTGAAGAAATGGATCTTAATTAGCAGATGGCAATGTTGATTGTTAGAGCAAGCAGGTTCATGGAAAGGATTGGTCGTAACATAGTTGCTTTAAAATCTGTTGAATATAACAAATCAAAGCTCAGATGTTACAATTGCAAACAACTTGGTCATTTTAAAATGGAGTGTCCTCATCCTCTCAACAACAATATCAGACAAACTCGTATCATTGTTGTCACCGAAGAGCCCAACATTGTTGCAGCTAAACAAGAAAATACTAAGAAAGCCCTTGTCATTCAAGAGTTTGAGTGGACTAATGAAATTACAGATGCTGAAGATAAGAAATGTAAGGCTCTCATGGCAAAGATCACTCCTTTAAATGAAGAAGAAAATAAGCGTGATGTTGATGTTGGTTTGGACAGGTGAAAGACTGGGTTAAAAATGAGAAACTAGAAGTGAAGATCAAGGTGGAAGATATGAAGATGAAGAATCGGGAAAGCTTGAAGACAACCCATGATGAGTAGATGGCAAGCATGTTTAAGAAAGCTTTGACAGCTGAACAGGAATCATGTACTTGCTCAGCCAAAGAAAGAGCTAAAGTTGAGGGAATGTCTCCAAAGGTTATCGATGAGTTGTGTACTAAAGATTGTGTTAAAAAGGTCAAAGTCATGTACGATTACAATGTGATTTTAATCAAAACCAAGGAAGCCACATTGAGAATCAAGGATGAATTGAAAAAGAATGAACTGGCTTATAAACTCAAACTAGACGACAATCTAGAAGAAATTAAAGCTTAAAGAAGATTGGACTTTGGGAAAGATGCTCTCATCAATGATTTGACTGAAAAACTAACTATTTCAATAAATGAAAATGTCAAACTTCAAAATCATCATAGAATAATGGAATGTTAGCAAAAACGTTGTCCAACAAATTGAAAGTGTTCAAAGACCCAGTTATGTTAAGTCTAGTATTAGTTATACAAACAAATTTGGTTTTGAACGGATGTTGTATAACCCACTCTTGATGAATAATTATGAACCTATCACTACGCCATATCCTATGAATGATCTTGTTAACACTAATGCTTCCAATATAGAATATGCAGGTTTAGAATCTGGTGAGATTGGAAGAAGGATTGAGAATGTGGAGGAGGTGGCTGAAGAATTTTTAAAGACAATGATTTGAATTTGAAATGGATTGATTCGATTAAGTCTAGCAACAACTATAATGATACACTAAATTTCCTTTTTAATTGTTGACTACGAGTAGTTATGTATTTGTTCCATCTTTAGAGAATAATAGGTTTAACAGATTTTTGAAAGAAGAAATTCCAGAATTCAGCTTTAAGAAGAATGAACACTCAAGTGATCAAGACACTTTATCTTCAAGTGATATAAGTCAAAGTCATGAGGATTGCTCAATGTTTGAAGAAAGCACCTCAAGCATCAACATGACTTGTTTCGAATATTCAAGTGCTGAAGATTTTGATGAAGAAAGTGACAAAATCATAATTTGTTGATGCACTTTATGTCTGTCACTATGCAGATATGCTAGAAAGAGTTTGTATTGAATATTGTATAGATTAGATACGGACACACGACCCAAGTGCGAACAAGAACTGGCTCGTACGAGTGACAATGTGACTCGTATGAGTGATAAACATCTAACTCGTACGAGTGAGCTTATGTGGTTCGTACGAGTGACATCTTGTCACCCGTACGAGCAACCTCGCACGAGCTGCTCATGTCTATATATATGTGTTGTGTGTTCGTTGTTTGTTAAGTTTTGGAAGTTCCCTGAGGGGAAACGCTGGTGGATTCTCTCCAGGAATTCCGCCAGCCAGACAAGATATATACTCTTTCGGTATGAATGAATGAATGCTTCCGCTGATTCTGTTTCTACTCCCTTCTTTATAACGTTCTACCGAATCGATACTATCATACGCCCAAGCTTCCGTCTAGAATCGCCGTCATCGGGACCAACAACTGGTATCATAGCTACGGTACCGATTCATTCAATCTAACAGTTGATGAATCACCTACGCTCATGAATTTTGGACATATGAGGGTTTTAGACGTAAAACATCAAATAATCGGACAATCCACATACATAATGTCAAATTGAAACCATAGGATTGTTTTTATCTGATTTCGATCAGATCTGTGCAAAAATCTTCTTGAAATTCGAAGAAATAAAGATTTTGGATTGAAAGACGTAATCAGGCTCGTTTGTACGAGAGACTCTATGGCTCGTATGAGTGTGACAATTTGTCACTCGTACGAAGCACCACTCGTACGAAGAACCACTCGTACGAAGCACTGCTCGTACGAAGTGTGGCGTGCCTAAAAAAAGGCATTTTTTGATCGTATCGACGAGACGAGTGCCTAGAAAAAGTTTGGTGATTACAAATTTTTTCAAGATTTTAACGTCTAATTCGGGCTGTTCAAGGAGACCGTCTAGAGCTTCAGAATATAGATTTGATGATACGGTCACAAAATGTTGATAATATTGGGGTAGTCACTGATACCTGCATGTAAGGTTGATCATCTGGTGTAGTGACTTCTAGTGGGCCTCAACGTTAAATCCGCAATTGATCAAAACTGTAATTTTGGGAAATTTTCTGCAAAATTTGGTTTTTGTGAAAAGATGTTCAAGACGTAATTTGCAAAAATAAGGGGGAATAAAAATTTTCACGTATATGTTAATATTCCGGCATTTTTGAAATTGGTGACCATGCAACAGTATTCGGGTGGTTCCGACTGCATTATCTGGGAAACACAGAGCATCGAAGATTCATTAGTGATGAGAAGTTGATGTCTATTTTTCGTAAAGTAGGGTTGCATAACTGAGTCTTGGAGGAGTTGTTCATCGATTCAGTAGTTGTGGTCACGTTGATGCCTGAGTCTTCGTACAAGCCGGTTGCACACACGACTGCCTAGTGGTACAAAGTATCCAATTTAACTCCACTGGGCAAATGAACTATTATCCGGACTAACCGCAAGAAAATAAGGATGCTTTGTGGTTTCAGTTGTCACCGAGACTAACGAGGAAGGCTATATACTTGCAATTCATGACTAAAGAAGATGATATAATAAATCTTCCAGACAAAAAATGTGTAACAGTTGCTCACGAAATAGACTATACATTTGGAGCTTCGTGATCAAAGGATGTTTAGAATTTTTAGATCATGATACAGATTGATGCTTAAGGGTTAAATACCTGATCCTTGATGTGGAATTGGATGCACATACGACTGCTTATCTTTAACTATGCAAGG
This sequence comes from Scalesia atractyloides, assembly GCA_947069175.1. NCBI lineage: Eukaryota > Viridiplantae > Streptophyta > Magnoliopsida > Asterales > Asteraceae > Scalesia > Scalesia atractyloides. Next base: position 53,166,248 of record CAMTDV010000001.1, on the reverse strand, counting down.
CAAATGAACTGTTTTCAGGACTAACCGCCAGGGAATGAGGATGTTTTGTAGTTTCAGTTGCCCCATTCCAGTGGAGATAGCTATACATCTCTTATTGTTACTAAAAAGGAAGAATATGTTTCTGATTGCCGAAGAATGTTTCTCAGATTTGATGTGCTACCAGATAATATGATTCCGATGATGATTTGCTGATTGAGAAGATTACCGATTTGCTGATTCATCATGATTACGGAAATCAGGATTTCAGATTTACGCGGATACTTATTGATTTGAAGTTTATCGTTGTGGTAATTCGAAGTTTATATCAATCGCTAGTTGGGTTTTGAAGATCAGAGGATCGAGCATTGGAGGAGTGCGCTAAACCAAACGTGGGTGTGGTAACGGAGAAGATGCATTGATTAATTTCAAGTTGGTGATTATTCGAGAAAATCTGTAGATCAAGCAAATCAGAGGAGGTTTTGAACCGTGCAACCAAAGACCTGAAGATTAATTTCTGGAGAAAATTATTTCAGGGGAAATGTTGCTTAAAGTAGATAATGCAAACCCGAATCATCAATCAAGGGGGAATTTGTTGACATGTTCTACGACATCGACAGATACCTGATTGAAGTTGCAGAATATTCAAACACGACTCTCAGATTTCTAGATCAAGATCAAGCCTTGACAGTGACGTCCAAGGGGGAATTTGTTGATGCACTTTATGTCTGTCACTGTGCGAATATGCTAGAAAGAGTGTGTAGTGAATATTGTATAGATTAGATACGAACACACGACCCAAGTGCGAACAAGAACTTGCTCGTACATGTGACAATGTGACTCGTACGAGTGATAATGTGACTCGTACGAGTGATAAACATCTCACTCGTACGAGTGAGCTTATGTGGCTCGTACGAGTACCATTCGCACGAGCTGCTCATGTCTATATATATATATATATATGTGGTGTGTGTTCATTGTTTGTTAAGTTTTGGAAGTTCCCTGAGGGGAAATGCTGGCGGATTCTCTCCAGGAATTCCCCAGCTAGACAAGATGTATACTCTTTCTGTATGAATGAATGACTGCTTCCGCTGATTTTGTTTCTACTTCCTTCTTTATAACGTTCTACCTAATCGGTACTATCATACGCCCAAGCTTTCGTCTAGAACCGCCATCACGGGGACCAACATAATCGATTTCAAGACCGAAAAGGCTTACAAAAGAAGAATTCAAGTAGAGCAAAAGGCCACTCAAAAATCACAATCACAATCTCAATTCTAAATTTCACAAACCACTTCACATGAACTAATCATACTAGACATATACATCGTTTTAAATGTGGAGATAAAAGAAATGTTATTTGTGATTGTAGAAAATGTGATCATATAGAACACCAATTTTTAAGTCAACACGTAACTTTTCATATACAAAATCATCAAAAATTAGAAAACACTTTTCCAAAATTCAACAATGTAAAAGATACTATGAAACAAATTTTCAAAAAATCATGCTTATGGATTTAAAATTAGAACATTAAGGGAGAAAATTATGATATACCCAAGTTTACATCAACTTGGGTACCAGTGTCTCATTAATTTTCATTGTAAATGATAGAATATTTCCAGGAGGACTATCTGTTGTCACTGGTATGTAGATAGTGGATGCTCTCGTCATATACGGGGCTGAAGGAGCTCATGATTTTAAGAAGCTTAATGGAGGTTTTATTGGTGACGTAAAAGGAGGAAATATCACTGGTAAAGGAAATGTAGTGCATAGAGATCTTACTTTAGAAGATGCGAATCTTGTCCAAAATTATGTTTCCACTTGTTGTCTGTCCTACTAGTTTATGATAAAAGAATGATTGTTCTCTTCAACGAAACATAATGTCTATTCATTCATGCTGAGCTCTCCCTCTTTTTGGCATCATCTATAGGATCCACTCCAAAATCCCTTTATCATCACTTCATGTTAATACATATGTCTGCTACCTGCATATACGAGTCGTGTTGGTATCTATAATAGGCTAAAATGTTAGATTTTGAACATGTAATGTTTAACTTCATACGAAGGTGGGATTGTCAAGTTCGTATGAAGATAGTTGTAATTCACTTCGTACAAAGGTAGTATGTTTTAGTTCGTATGAAGTAGGCTAGATCAAGTTCGCATGAAAGTGGAGTCATATATAAATGTGTGTGTGGTTATTGAGTTTGTAATTGTTTTTGCGAACAATATGGCGAAGCCTTGTCGAATTGTTTCCAGGATTGTAACTGTTACAAGTTTATTGAAACAGTAAATTGAAAAGTAATCTTGTTATACTTGTCATCTAATCAAAAATGAATTCCGCATGTTTTGGACTAGGTTAAAGAGATTAAACCTGAGCTTATTGGATAAAAGCAGATCCTCACAAGTATCAGAGCTTGGAGGCCTAATTTGAAGACAAACAACAAGATTCAACAATATCATCCTTCTATTCTACTCTTTTTCACTCTTTTTATCATTTTTCGCAAAATTAACCGTTGAAATGAGCTGAATTTTTCGAGAAATACTTAAAATCCACTTCTAACAAACCCGTGAGAAAATTGGACCAAAAATCAATTAGAATCATGATAAAATCAACAAAAAACGAGAAAACTTGAAACTCATCTTCGCACGAAGTAGTTTAGTTCGTACGAACTAGTATATTCGTACGAACGCAACTCTTGCAAAATTAATAATCTACCTGTATGAAGATAGATTTCAAAAAGTTGGTTTTTACCTTCGTAGAAATTAACCACATTTTGTGTTTTTCTTGTTTTAGTTTGCATGAAGCTACCCTCACACAAAGCTACCTTCGCACAAAGCTTGATTCATTCAAAATTTTCAACAAAATGGAGAACGAGTTCTATAATGCTTTTGCTACTATAGCCACAACGTCAGTCGTTCAAAACTTAAGTCTTGATAATGAAATGGGAACAATGACGAAGCTGCCTAAACTGATGAATTTAAAAGAATATAAAGGCTGGCATGAACATTTTGAGAACTGGGTTCAGGCTAATTACTTAGAGTGTTGGAGTGCAATCAAAGAAGGGTACACTGCTCCCACAGGAGAGAATGGTCTCGAGAAAAACATCATGCATTTTACTCAACTTGAAAAGGAAAAGTTTACACAGGAAAAGAAGATGTTGAATATTTTGCAACAGGTGATTAAAGAAGACCTTTTCACTTTGTTACAACACCAGGGAGATGTGCAATCGAAATGGAAAGCGTTAAAAGTGATATTTCAAGGAAGCACACAAATGAATAAGAGTAAGCAGGCCTTGATCTGAAAGGAATTCGACATTTTTACTTCATTAAAAGGCGAATCAATGAAGCTGCTCATCGAAAGATATTGATTGCCATCTGGTCGTAAAAATGAAGAGGTTGGGTATTCATAAAGAGAATGAAGAATTAGTTGATAAGTTAGCCGACGCATTACCGGAGGGTGAGACTTACTTAATGATCTTAAAGATTGGTTCAGAGTACAATAGTAATATGAGTCTGGCAAAGTTCATTGAAAAACTTGAAGGACATTAGCTTAAGCTCCAGAAAATGGCTAAAACAAGAAATGCACATGCCCACCAAGATGTGAACTTATACTTCAAAGGAAGCACGATAGCAAACAATCAGAGCCCAAAAATTCAGATTGCACTCAGTGCAGACAACTCATCAGTGCTTTTTCAAACCATTCAAATAGTGGTAGTGGGTTTTCATTTCCAAGTTTTGATCCGGATACCCCAACACAGACACCTCAATCTTCCAAGAGTTCGAACAGTTACAATAATCAAAACAGCCAGAACAACTAAAACAACTCCAATGAACGAATTCTGCAGTACAACATAGCAGTGAATCTTGAAAATGCTCAAGACTTTTACGAGACAACGGCTAAACAACACATGGCTTTACTTGCCTCAGTCTTGGAATCGTACGAGAGCTTGGTTGCATATGACAAAGGAGGATTACGATCAGATTGATCTGGAGGAGTTAGAGCTTATTGATATTAAGTGGGTTATGGCCAGTATTGTTCGTCGAGCTCAAAGATTTATGGAAATAACTAGGAGAAATAGTCTGGGAGGTCCGGAAACGAAACTAGGATTTGACAAATCAAAGGTTACTTGCTTCATGTGCCGAGATAAGGGTCAGTTTAAAAGAGAGTGTCCGAACCGAGAAGTACATGGAAACCATAATGCATTATGTGACGATTATTATAAGAAGGCAATATATCACCGAACTTCTCAACAACTTCAAAGTAGAACAAAGCTTATCCAAATTGAGGATGGTTCAGCGAAATCAAAGGAAAAAGCTCTTGTGGTCACTCAAGAAGACGAAGGCTTCAATTGGAACAACTACAAGACCGAAACTCTTGCACTTATAGCAGAAATCATTGAAGAACCTGAACCAACAGTTGAAGAAACAGTCGAAGAAGTTACGATGATGATTGTGCTGAAGTCGCTTTTGATGAAACCCCAGATGAAAATTCTGATGAGTATTACTATGATCAGAGTGCTTAGAAGATATATTTCAGAATGCTTTTAAATCAGTCATACCACCTGACGTTTATAAATCTTTGCAGGTTTCTTTGGAGGTTCAAGCCATTATCAAATTAAACAAATTGATGAAGAAACAAAGAAGTCTATAGAAGAATTTATCGATGTCAACAAAAGATATGAATGCTGAAAACCTCAAAGAGATTGCCAATAAAGCTACGATGGCACAATTACAAGAGGTAGTCTCTAAGAAAGTTTAGGAGGTTGTGATCGAGTCAGTCAAAGAGGAGGGTAAGAGTGAGAAGAAAGAAACAGAAAAACGATGCATGAAGTGCTTAGAGTCATGCAAAGATTGTTTTGAAAATGATGAGAAGTACAAAGAACTTAAAAAACACACTGATAACCTATCAAGTGATCTAAGAGATGCTAAAGAAGCTTATGATAAACTGAGTAAAATTATTAACCAATACCGAGACGCTAACAAGAAGATAATGGTGCGTTTTCTATGCTCAAAGCGACAGTCATGGATAAACAAATGGCAATAAACATTCACATTGACACGATTGCTAATTAAAATAGGAGCTGGAAACCGTAATAATCGAATCGAAAGGGGTTAATAAGACACTAGTCAGTTATTCAACAACTTCTTACGTACTGGATCACATCCTCCCTAAACCAACGGGAAAAGACGAAACAAGAGGGGATGTGCATGGTTATAATAATAAAGGTCTAGGGTATCATCGAGTTCCACCCACGATGTGGAACAGTTATTCTAGGAAAAAGCCTGACGGAATGGAAAAGGCGCTTAATTTGATATTAAGAACTTAAAAGAAAGACGAGTTGCCTGAAAACCTTGATATAACATATACCAAGACAGATAATGACTGTAAGTCAGAGGTTGTTAAAATTTCATTGAAAAGGTTTTGGAAAATGAAAGTGAAAGTAATGAATAAAAAAGTCTCAATCTAATCTTGAGAAAAAAAGTTCAATCTCATGTTTTGAAAATGACGATAGTTTTCACAAGAATTATATTCCAAAATCAGAAAATGGTTTGAATGATGATCCGAATATTGTCATGTACAAAATGAACAGATCTAACAAGCTGTATTCTAATGATGAATTTCTAATTCAGAACGTGAACCTGGACAAAGTTGACAAAGTGTTTAAGTTGGTTGAAGTTGATATGTCCGAGATCGATAATTTGTATAAATCTTACTACTCCAATCCGAAACGTTCCTATTCTAACAATCAAAAGAGAAATAACTATTACGGGAAGTAGGGTTCAGCGTATCATAAGAGAAACAATAACAGGTTTGGAAAATCAAAATTCACAAAGAAAATGGTGTTTGTTTCCGGCACAAGCTCAGAGAGTGAGAAAGAAAGCTTGTCAAGCAAACAATCAAACGAAGAATTTTTTGCTGAAAAACAACAACGTGAACAGGTTCAGGGATCCATTTTGAAAGAGACAGTCGGAAGTGCTTTAAATGTAACCAAGTAAGGCATATTACAAAATGATCTCAACAAAATACCTCGAAACCTATTTACGGTGTTAAGAAAACTGCAGAGGATGTAAAACAGAAATCACCAATGTTTATTCCTATTCAGATTCTTAAATAAAAGAACAAATCTAAAAACAATGTGAAACCAGCAAATTTTAACATTTCAACTTAAAAGGCTGGTGACTCATCAATCAAATTGGAACAAAAAGATTCAAAATACTATCCCAAAATGCATTTCCAAAAAATCAAACTTGGGTGATTAAATCAAAAAGATCAAAACATCTGATCCAACTTTGGTTGATGAAAAGATTGAATAAAAAGTGGAACAGATTGTTGAAACAAAGAATGATAGTGCGTATGATTCAATATGTGAAAACCCACCCAAGACCGTTAAGGCTTGGGTCTTGCTATTCAAATAATCATTTAAGTGAATGTGTAGGGGCTCCCAAGATCAATCATTTCCAAGTGGATTATGGATAGTGGAGTGTCCAGGCATAAAACGGGGATGTTAGCTCTTTTATACGTTGTTAAATCTATCCGAGGGGGCTACTTCGGGTTTGTAGGAAACTAGGGAGGTAGAATTGTATGTGAAGGGATTCTAACTAATGGTGTGGTGTCGTTCGACAAGCTCAACTACACAGAAGAGTTAGAGAACAACTTACTGAGTATCTCTCAGATTTGTGATAAAAAGTTCACAACACACTTCACTGATCGAGAATGCCTTATTCTAAAGCCGGGATTCCAAATACCAGAGGAGTGGATCTTGATGCGCGCTCCCCGAGAAAATGATTTGTATGTCTTAGACATGAGCTTTGCGACCACAATGACAAAAACCACGCAATGTTTTGTGTCAAAAGCAACAGAGAAAGAATCAATCATGTGGCATAGGAAAATGGGACACATTCATCTCCGAAAGATGACTTTCTTGGTACACAACAATCTAGTGGAGGGGGTCAATTGAAAGAGTTTTCACTTGAATGACGGTTGCATAAGTTACAAGAAGGGAAAACAACACAAAAAGTCGCATCCGAGGAAGCTCCTGAACTCAATAAAGCTCCCGCGATGAAGACTACACATGGATCTCTTTGGACTAGTCAATGTTCGAAGTATCTCAGGAGATCTTTATTGTCTCGTTGTTACTGATGACTACTCAAGGTTTTCATGGGTGATGTTCTTGGAAAGCAAGGATGAAACAGTCAAGAATCCGATGATCTTGTTCCGTAAATTAGAGAATCTATACCACTTTCCAATTCGACGAATTAGAAGCTATAATGGTACGGAATTGAAAAACAATCGGATGTTAGAGTTTTGCAATACGAAAGGAATTCTGCATGAATTCAGTGCACTGTACACTCCACAGCAAAACGGTGTAGCTGAACGCAAAAACAGAATGCTTATAAACACAGCAAGAACCATGCTCGTCGATTCAAAACTACAAGTTAGCACTTGGAGCGAAGCTGTGGCCTCTACATGCTATACATTGAACAGAGTATCGACAGTCAAGCCACATAAGAAGACATGTTTCGAGCTACTTAATCAACGAAAGACAAACCTGAAGTATTTAGAACCATTTGGGTAACCATGCACGGTAATTGATGGAAATGGCAACTTTGGGGCTAAATCAATGGATAGTTTCTTTGTAGGGTATGCTAGTCCGCTAATGAGAGTTTATCTTCCTAGCATAAAACCAGGTTATTGAAGCTCAGAACGTAGATTGTCAACGATACACATCTCCAACATAGAAACCAGGAGATGCTTGGCTGTTCAATTACGAAAGCCTTTGGAAGTCTTTCGAGCTGCTAGATGAACCGACAGAAGAGGAACTTGTGATGCTTTGCCAGCAACAACAATCTTTAAAGAATACTTTCTAGACCAATCGTTATAACTCAAACACATGTTGGTACTCATGATGCTGAAGTAGGCCCTAGTTCTCAACATCCAGGATATAGACCGCTGGAACAAGTGATCCCACAGTCGAACAAGAGATGAATGAACCTGCTCCATGTTTAATCAATTCGAGGATTCTGAATCTGATGCTGAACCGACATATGACAATGATGGATCTACTTCCGATGATTGTGAAGATCAGATTGAAAGTTTACTCAACAATCAAGCTGAAGGAACAAGCGCTCAAAATGGAGTATCTACAGTTAATCAGAATGCCGATCAAAATATTACAAATCTGGAATACGAAGTGAGGGTTTCTAAAAAGTTATGCCAAGGACACTGTCGTAGGACCCACCAAATATATCATTGGAGAGTTGCAGACTGATGTTAAAACGTGAAATCAGATCAATCAGGATCTTAGTGGTTTTTATAATGTACGTCTGTTTTCGTATCTGAAAGCTAAGGCACTAATTTGATAACCTAGTCTTATGTGCGGAATCCATATTAGAGTTAGGCGGCATCATAGACAAGATTCACTTTTAATCACTGTTTCATTAATAGTCTTGAATGTTATAGATCCTGGGAAACACTCGGACAGAGCTTCGCCGTCCGGTTTACATCAACTACTTAATCACTAACACCTCTAGGCTATTTACAGGACATCTAGTTTGCGCAAGGCAACGTGTTCACTTCGCACGAAGTGGCTTCACTTCGTACGAAGTGGACTCACTTCGTACAAAGTGATCATCACTTCCTGTGAAGTGCTCTTACAACATACTAATTCTAACATTGTGCTCCTATATACAGACTAGATGTTAATCGATGACGTAGGCGATAGACATATGCTTCAACAATCTCCCCCTTGGATGTTGCCATAGTCATCGATTCTTCCTTCTAAGCTTCTAAGTTTTTTACGATCTTCATATCTTTAATGCATGATCTTTGACTTGTAAACATTGAATATCGCATGATCCCCCTTTCTTTGAGCTTCCTATTCTTTGTTCAACATTTTGATCTGCTCCTCCTATTAATCTTCATTCTGTTCATTCTTATATACATTCAAATAAATAATTTAGATTCAAACTTGAAAATTTTTTAAACACAAACTTTTTATCATTTTCTAATTTTCAATTTTTAAACACTTTATTAGTTTTATCAACCCTCTTAGTTAACCAAGTCCAAGTAAATGATCTTGATTTTCTGATTTATCTACCAAGCTCAAATGCATGATCTTGGTTGATCACTTTGTGAACAAACTTATGTATTTCTCAAATGTAAGTTTCAAATTAATGAACTTTTATCATTTCAGGACAATTTCTCATTTCAAATTTTGTTTAAAAGCTTTGGACTTTGAATATCAGCTTTCCATCATAAGTGGTCGAAACTAAGATAGAAACAAAATCTTTTTGATTTTTCCAAAGTTTATGCTAAAACACACTAAAAATCTCTTTGGATTTTTCTGAAATGTAATGCAATAGCTATGTATAAACAAATTTACAGACATATTTTTGTGAGTTTGTGTTGGAGGATCATATCGGTTTCTTGAGACGTATCACCAGTACCGTTGATCTTTGAAAACTTTATGTTTTAAACAAATTCACTTAGATTGTCAATATACTTGTCCACTTAAACCTCTACACACTTCTCAGTTGTTCCGGGATATGTCAGGTAATTTTAAGAACTTGTCTTAACCGTGTTTCCACCTCAGAATATACTCCTGTATCAAGATCCCCTAGATTTCATCTTACAGGTGAATATATCTAACTGATATCTGTATCTGGGTTGTGTGAGACCTTGAGAGCTCAGGTTAGTATCACCGTACAGACAAAGAGATGAAGGCTCGATTTAAAAGTGATGTTAGAATTTGGAATCTTTTGACTGCAATTGCTAGATCTTTCAATACTTTAATATGCTGCAGTTTTCAAGTTTAAAAGCAAAAGTATTTTACTAGTTCTAGGCCATTGCTGACACAAAATCAGAAGAACTTGTATAATACCCTAGATATCAATTATCTATAAAGACCTAGTATCTTAGAATACGACAAACTCTCAAACGAAATTTCGGTGTACTAAGACCATATATCCGAGAGATGTTAAACCACTAATTAAGAAGTTTTTCTTTATATTTATATCTCAGAAACAATCTACTGAATGTGCGAAGCCTACTGGCACGTCATCAGTGAGACTTGCTTAAACATTTTGACACTACATTTCTTTAGCCTATTGTGATAGTCCACTGATGTACTATCATTTCCTCTTTTCACACAAAAACTCTATTTGTCCCTAGGTATCAATTATATATAAAGACCTAGTATCTTAGAATCCTGCAATCTTTCAAACGAAATTTTGATGTACTAAGACCATATATCCGAGAGATGTTAAACCATTAATTAATAAGTTTTTCTTTATGTTTATATCTCAGAAACAATCTACTGAATGTGTGAAGCCTACTGGCACATCATTTGTGAGACCTTTTTCAACATTTTGACACTACATTTCTTTAGTAAACTGTGATAGTCCACTGATGTACTATCATTTCCTCTTTTCACACAAAAACTCTTTTTGTCTTGTATATTTTTCAATTTTTATATGTTTTTGTATTTTCCACAACATTTCTCCCACTAATATTCAAAAACATATTTTTGTATTTTTGTTCATAAAGAAAATCATTAACCAACCGATAAGAATCACTTCAATTTGCCATCCATTACTGCTTCACACTTTTTCTTTTAAGCTCTCGTTCCCTCAAGATAACAAAACTTTAAGACTTTTGATTTTATAAACATTTATAAATCTGTCTTTTCAATAAGTTTTATCTATTCAATAGTGAGTGTTCTGTGATTTTTAATCTATTTATCAAATAAACGTTAAAACCCATTATCGTCAAGTGCCAAGGAACCTCATTCTCCTTATTTCTTTTTAAATTTCTATTTCTTTCATTACCCATGTTTGGTTTTTCTTTAAATCTTTCTTGAAATACAATGTAGAATTATTTTGTGCATTACTTTTTGAGGATTCACCAGCTTCAAGATTTAAGAACATAGTAATGACTGGTTTCACCTTGTTTGTAGATTCTGAATATTGTTTCCAAACCCGTGTTGGTACAAACATCAGTGATGATCTCTGTTTCAAATCTTCTGAATTTTTCTTGACATCATGAACAAATTTAGGATTATTTTGTGGACATTTTCAAGCAATGTGTCCAACTTTGTTGCATTTAAAGCACGTCCTACTGTCTATTACAATAGAGGATTCCTTAACCTGTTTACTTTGTTCTTATTGTTTGAAAAAAACTTCATTAGATTTTTTAGGAATTTGACTTTCTTTTGATGAACTTTCAGGTACAAAAGTCATTTTCTTGACAAATTTTGACTTTCCAAACTTGTTATAATTCATCCACATACCTAGACCCATTCCAACCTTTATAATTTCTATACTTGTTTGAATAAACATTTTTGGGTTTGGAATAGTAAGATTTATTTCTATTAAAGTTTGAAACTTCTGTTTTATTTGTGAAACTTTCCATTTCAGATATTTCGATTTCTATAAGTTTGAAAACTTTTCAACTCTGTCCAAGTTCACATTCGGAATCGGAAATTGAGAATCAGAATGTAGTTGATCAGATCCAATCATTTTGTAGCTTAAAATATTCAGATCATCATTTTAACTACTCTCTGATGTTTTAATATAAGCATCATGAAAATTTTCCTCATTTTCAGGCTGTGAACTCGAACTTCCTTTTTCAAAATTTGATTGAGTGTTTTCAAAATTTTAATGTTTTCCTTTGCCCAAAACATTCTCAACCACTTGTTTCACCATGTCTGATCCAACATCTTTATCAGACTTTGAATAGGTCATATCAATGTTATCAGACAACTGATCTTTCTATTCAATTTTTACTGTTTTCAGCTATAAGTTCAGTGCCTTCTCCACCCCATCTTGTTTTCTTCTCGAAAAATTGTTACACATTGGAGGTGGACATTGATTATAACCCAAACCACGATCTTGATAACCATATATATCTTCCCCATTTTCATCTTTTCTAGTCGGCTTGGGAAGAATATGATCCAATACGAAAGATGCTGTCGAATAACTGATCCACTTCTTATCAACTCGCTCCATCTCTATCTTTGTTGTTTCTAGCTCGAGTTTAAGTTTGGCAATCATGTCAAGGTATGTATTTATAGCCATCTGTTTATCCTTGACTGTAGCTTTGTGCATATAAATCGTATCCATATCTTTTATGCTTATAGCAAGGAGTTCGTTAACAGATTTGCTCAGTTATTGTAGGCCTCTTTTGTGACATTGAAATCACTAGATAGGTTATCGGTATGACGTTTAAGCTCTATGTACTTCTCATCTTTATCCAAACAAGACTTGCGCGGCTCTAAACATTTTGTGCATTGTCTTTCTATCTCAAATTTCTCAATTTTCTTCTCTTCTAGAACACTTTCAACTTTAAATTTCTAATCAACTTTAAAATTTTCTTCTTCTTCTTCTTCTTCTTCTTCTTCTTCATGATCCATTATTATCTTTTCAGCAATTATTTCTTCTTCTTGTTGTGTATTCTGATAATTTCCTTGATCACCAAAAAGAGCACTGTAAAACTCAGGAGATAGAAATCCGTGAATAGCATTTTGAAACTAATTTTCCCTCATCATAAGAAACTTCATTATACTCGTTTTCCATTTTGTTAAAAAAACTTGGTTTTTCAAATGCTTTGTGCAAAATGTAATTTTGTATATTAAAAAAAATCCCGTATTTGTGGTTAAAATCTCGAAAAAATTTCAATCACCAAATTTTTTTGGACACTCATCACGTCAACACGATCAAAAATTGCCTTTTCTTTAAAATCACTTTATGCGAAGTTAATTTTCACTTCGTGCGAAGTGTCACTTCATACGAGGTGGATTCACACTTCATGCAAAGTGGAGTTTAGATCATGCAAAGTGGAGTTCAAGAATTCTCGTCTTTTGCCATTTTGATGAAAATTCGATTGATTTTAGGTCTGATTATTTCAAGGATTTAATAGAATTTGATTTTACTTAATTCTTGAGAAAATTAGGCCATTTTGTCCGTTAGATCTTTGAAAAATGATCAAAAATAAGAAAAATGTGTAGAAGAGAAGTGTTTTGTTGTAGAATCTTGTAGATGTCTTCAAATTAGGCAATTGTAGGACCATTGTCGGACGCAAAAACTAAGGCACTAATTTGATAACCTAGTCTTTTACGTGTGGAATCCATATTAGAGTTAGGCGTCATCATAGAGAGGATTCACCTTTAATCACAGTTTCATTAATAGTCTTGAACGATACAGATCCTGGAAACACTCGGACCGAGCTCCGCCGTCCGGTTTACATCAACCACTTAATCACTAACACCTCTAGCCTATTTATAATAAATCTAGTTCGTACAAGGCAAGGTGTTCACTTCGCACAAAGTGATCATCACTTCGTGTGAAGTGCTCTTACAACATAGTAATTCAAAAATTATGCTCCTATATACAGACTTGATGTTATTCAGTGACGTAGGTGACATACATAAGCATCAACATATACTTATGTATCACCTTTACAAAACACGGTCTCATATAGATGTTTTATTTTGCAGATAGAGCCGAAATGTAGAAGGACGCTCTCACAGAACAGAGCTGGGTGAACGCTATGAAGGAAGAGCTGTTGCAATTTGAAAAACTCAGTGTATGAAAACTTTTTGATCTGCTAGATGACCATAAGAAGATAAACACAAAATGGGTCTTTAAGTGCAAAGGAGATGATAGACGAGTAATTGTGCATAACAAAGCTCGACTCGTTGTTCAAGGATTTCATTTGCAAGAGGGAATAGACTACACTGAAGTTTATGCTCCCGTGGCAAGATTGCAAGCAATCCGCATCTTCTTCGCATTCGCATCATGAAAGGGATTCAAAGTGTATCAATTGGATGTCAAATTCGCGTTCTTGTATTAAAAAAGTGAAAGAGCAGGTGTATGTTGGCCAACCACCGGGGTTCATTGATCAGATACACAAAGACAAGGTTTATCTACTGGATAAGGTGTTATACAACTTACACTAGGCCCAAGAGCCTGATATGAGACGCTTTCTCAACACCTTCTAGACAACGGTTTAACTAGAGGAATAGTAGAAAGTACCCTCTTCACACAAGAAGCAGCAGGACACATCTTGATTGTACAAATTTATGTGGATGACATCATATCGGTTCGACCAACGATGTGTTACGCCAAGATTTTCGAAAGTCAAGAAGAAGAAATTCGAGATGAGTTCTATGGGGGAGAAGAAGTGCTTTCTGGAATTCAGGTTGATCAATTGCCTGATGGAATCTTTATACATCAGACGACGTATGTGAACGACGTTTTGGAGAAATTCAAGATGTCCGAATCATTGCTAGTGTCTACCCCATTAGTTCTAAATCACGACATCGTACCAGATTCAGCTGGAGTAAAGATAGATGAAACTCTATATTGTTTGATGAGTGACTCTTTAATGTATCTGAGACCACCACGGCCACATATCATGTATCCGACATGCCTCTACGCACGCTATCAGTTAAGTCCTAGAGTATCGCATTTGTTGATCGTCAAAAGGATCCTTTGATACCAGAATGGTTGCCCAAGCACTTGGTTGTGGTATCCCCATACCGACGACTTCAATCTCGTAGGATACTCCGACTCTGACTTTGGGTGTTTCAAATTAAACACTAAATCTACAACTGTCGATTGCCTGGCAATGCAAGAAGCAAACCACAGTTGCTCTCTCTACTTGTAAAGCAGAATACGTTTCAGCTTACAATTGTTGTTCCCAAATCTTGTGGATACAACAATAGATGAGAGACTATGGATTGTAGTTTCTTGATACGCCTATATATGTAGATAACGAGGCTGCCATTAACATACCAAAAAATCTGTTTCAACACTCTAGAACTAAACACATTGAAATACGACATCTCTTTATCCGTGACTGCTATGAGAAAAAAGTCGATTTATATTAAAAAGATCCACACTGATGAACAGAAAGCATACTTTTATACAAAATCGTTTGACAGAGAAAAATTTAAATATATCTTTTGAAAATAAACGGGATGAAAGATCTGACATCAGGGGAGGACATAGAGGTTGAAGCTGAGATGGATGATTATTTGACGTAATCCTCCTCGATTTGTCCAGTTTTTAGTTTTCAAATTCTTTCTTTAAAACAAGAAAAATCCAAAAATATGTTATTGATATTAGGGGGAGAAATACATTGTGAAAAATAAAAAACATATGAAAATTTGAAAAAGTACAAAAACATGAAAAAGACAAAAAGAGTTTTCGTGTAAAAAAGAGAAAATGATGGTACATTAGTGGGCTATCAAAGTATGCTAAAGAAATATAGTGTCAAAAAATGTTTAAATAGTTCTCACTGATGATGTGCTAGTAGACTTCACACATTTAGTAAAATTTTTTCGAGATATAAACATAAAGAAAAACTTCTTTGTTAATACATGTGTCTGCTGCCTGCGTCTACGAGTCATGTCGGTATCTGTAATAGGCTAAAATGTTAGATTTTGGATATGTAATGTTTAACTTCGTATGAAGGTGGGGTTGTCAAGTTGGTACGATGATAGTTGTAATTCACTTTGTACGAAGGTAGTATGTTTTAGTTCATACGAAGTAGGCTAGATCAAGTCTGCAAGAAGGTGGAGTCCTATATATAGGTGTGTGTGGTCATTGAGTCTGCAATTGTTTAGCGAACGATACGGCGAAGCCCTATCGAATTGTTTCCAGGATTGTAACTGTTATAAGTTTAATGAAACAGTAAACTGAAAAGTAATCATGTTATACTTGTCTTCTAATCTAAAATGAATTCCACGCGTTTTGGACTAGGTTGAACACGTTAGACCTGAGCTTATTGGATGAAAGCCGATTCTCACACTTCAGAAGTAAAAAAAAGTTGATGTGCAGATGACACTAGAGTTAATTTCAACCACCTTCACCCTAAATGATGTGACAGGTATAGAGACTTTCTCTAAACTTGAACTCCAAACTGAATTCATAGAGATGGGTATGATGCTTAAATGGTGGAGGCAACAATTTTTAAACCAAATGTCACACCCTGGTCATAACGGAAGCGTAAGTGTGTGAATATTAGATAATCATTGCATCCAATTAAGTAAACAAGTATAAATTAACAACGATGCCATGCTGATATAAATTTGCGTTCCAATATTTACAACCAACCAAAAGTAATTTCATAGTTTTCACTGTTTTCAACTTGTCATCATAAACGTAGATTAAAGTATATTACTTCAAAATAAGATACCGTTTTTGTCATAAATGCATAATGAGGTTTTGACCCCTATATGGCCATACTAGGTTATAAGAGGCAAATCCTCCAAAAGATGACACATCATTGTCTTGTATTTTTCCCATATTCCGAAATGTATCACCAGCTCATGCCTTGTGTCCTGAAATACATGTAATTTTAAAAGTCAACAAAAGTTGGCGAGTTCATGTAGTTAATGTTTTCGTATAAAATGAAATCCTTGTAATCCAGTAATGAAATCTGAGTATGTTATTAGCAATAATGGAGTTTTAAGGATCTATCAGTGTGTCGTGAGCACCCTGACATATGTGCCATAAGTAAGCAACTAACCCGAGACAACTTTGACATCATTGGGATCACAAAAGTACTCCGAAGGGTATACCAACCAGGAGTGGAGCGTACCTCAAACTCTATAAAATATATCTTTTGCACCTTGGTCACTAAGTGATTAATGGATACTCTTGTCATCATCCTACTTACGCACATTTGATCATGTTATCATCTAAACCCATAGCTAACATATTGTTTGTTATGACATGTATTCCCCTCGATAGTTTTAAAACAAAATATTGAAATAATTGAAAGGAGGGACATGAACTCACAGCTTTGAGTTCCGTACGTCGTACTTATCAAAGTTCGGTGTTCGTACACGTGTATAACCTACATGTGTATTAACTTCATTAGACACCTAGGTATCGTTGGACCTTGACCATTTGTTCATCTTGCATTCTTGTTGTGTATTTATTTATCATGTTAGAACGACTTTTAATATTCTCATAGTCGTTTGTTCGATTAATATTTTTATACATATATTTTGCATATATATATATATATATTGTTATTCTTAGATCGTGTGTGAACGAGCCTCGCCTTTCACATGTCCTCGTGCCTTGCACGCGTGTCATTGGGCCTAGCCCATGTCATTTATGTCATTGGGCCTAGCCCTTGTTTTTATGTGATTGGGCCTAGCCCATGTAATTTATGTCATTGGGCCTAGCCCATGGCATTATGTGATTGGGCCTAGCCCATGTAATTTATATGTTTGGGCTAGCCCATGTAATTTATGTGATTGGGCCTAGCCCATGTCTTTATTTGTTGGGGCCTAGCCCATGTAATTTATATGTTTGGGCCTAGCCCATGTATTTTATACCTTTGGGCTTGGCCCATATATTTTATGTAATTGGGCCTTGCCCATGTCTTTTATATAAAGGACCTAGCCCAATTCATTTTCAAGACTCCAATATTTATAAGTCTTACACTTATAAATTTTTCTAAGTATAGATTTTTAAGTATATATTTATATACTTTCATAAAACAACTTAGAAAATTATTATACATTTTAACTTTCTGGATTTTGATATCGTTAACATATATATATGTTAAGTGTCTGAAGTATATTATTTTAGACATGACGTCGTTGTCGTTTAATATATATTTTTTTGCGTCGAAAATCGCCTTTCGTCGTAGTAACTCTTCGTGTTGGCGCTTTGTTTGTTGGTGGACGACGCGACAGTGTATTGTGTACGTTCGCCCATCATCCACATTGCTCCGTTTATCCCATCATTGTTTCAACATATTGTAAAAAGTGTATGTGCTTTGTGTCATCTACACTTGGTAATTCTTTCATGTGTTTGTAGTATTTGTATAAGTGGGGTACTTTATGGTATATACCCTAAACTTCTAGATACATACACATACATACACATGTATTTACACATAACTTTTGGTGACAAAATTTGCATATATATATATATATATATTTATTCCCACAAGTATTAATATATATATATATATATATATATATATATATATATATATATATATATATATATATATATATATATATATATATATATGTAAGATTTACTAATTGTACTTCCTTAAACTAGACATTTTAAGAAGCTAAAATATGAAGAAATTTATCTTACAAAGTTTGCACAAGATTAATGAAGGTTAGGAAGAAGATAGGAAAGCCCTAATGATCCTCCATCCTTGCAAGCACTTTGGATGATCTTGGAATGACTTTAAAGCGCATAAAATGGGGTGTTTAATGGTGAAAATGTGGTGGTCTATGGTGGTGAAGGTGAGTCGTGGGGATGAGGGAACAAGGAAGCTTGTTTTAATTTTTTTTTGTGAAAAAATGATGGAAGAATGGTGTATGATATGTATATATATTTAGCCATCTTTCAAAGGTCACATATCTTTCACCATACTTCAAATCTCACAATTTCAACATAATTCAAGTGGGTGTGGGACCCACTTGAATCCGCCATCATGGAAGGGGAGGGGGGGGGGTTAAGTGTAACAATTTTTTAATAACATGTGTTTATTTATTAGATATTTAGGTAATTAACTTAGATATGATGATTAGGGGTTGATCTTGTATCATTAGCATGTAATTAGGATTTAGGGTGTTTATTAACGAAAACGTCATTAGTTTGCTCACTGGTACAATATCGGCTAATATACAAACTTTATTATTCGTACCGAAAGCTTTGGTTTTTTGACCACCATAAGTGCCATGACATTTATTTAGGACACTTCCGACCTAGAAATATGCTTAACTAGTTCGCTTGCCGAATATATGTTGAGTTAGGATGGCCGGAAAGCTTTCCGTTCAATTGTTCGGTCGATATCGGCACTTATATATTTTACCATCGAACATTTCCGGAAGTCGTGTTTCCATGACCTCAAGGTAGTTGAAAGGACTTTGAGTCCCAAATGAGGCTTAACTAGTTCTCTAGACGGATGCACGAGGCTATCAGCCATTAAAATTTTCGTCAGTTTGACAAACGGTCGCTTTCCGGTCAAGTTGTGCACTGTTTACCGTATGACCGGAAACGATGTCTTTTATGTATTTTTGCTATTCTCATATTGTTTTAGGGTGTTCAATATTGTTTTGTTAAAATCTTGGAATACGAAATCTACCGAATTAATGTTGCAGACAAACCGAAATTATAACCATTTGGTCGAAACGGGCAATTTTGTAATTTAGGCGTTGTACCGGAAAGTTATGTATTTTGAATATTTGTTCCCAAATTGGTGTTTTCATATATATATGGACTCAATTATGGCATTAACATGCCCTTATTCGTTGTTCTGTTTTGTTTTAGCGGTTTTGCTGACCTCAATCGTGCAACCGCGAATAGTGCGCCCTACACTTTCTACCAACACTTTAAGGGATTGTTTGGTTTGTCTCACATCGTAACGGAAACCAGTATATGTTATGACCTGATTTACTTGTCCTAATACTTGTGATATGACGTACGACTCAGTTACAAAATCAAATTTCGATAAAATGTATGAGTTTATGTAACACAAATAGTGATTAGATTGTACGGAATTAACGGTTATTCGCCATTTGTCACATACTCCCCTGTTAAAAAGAATTTCGTCCCGAAATTCACTTTGAGGCATACTCTGAAGGAGTCTTCTTGAACAGGTGGGGATACTTTGCCTTGATCTGATCTTCACATTCCCACGTGTACTCGGGGCCGTGACGTGAGTTCAAACGAACTTTTAGTAGTTTGATTTGACTTCTCCTCGTCTTTTGAACTCTCCAGTCCATGACTTCAATGGGTTCTTCGGTAAATTGGAGTTTGTCATCAACATGAATCTCATCCGCTGGAATGATAACTGTGTCATTAGTCGGGCTTTTCTTTAGTTTAGACACATGAAATGTGTCGTGTACATTGTTGAGTTCCTCTGGCAGTTTCAACTTGTAAGCCATTGTACCGATCTTTGCTAGAATTTCAAAAGGCCCAATGTATCTCGGGTTTAGTTTTCCGCGCTTCCCGAATCTAGCTTCACCTTTCCAAGGTGAGACCTTTAGTAACACTTTTTCTCCGACCTTGAAGGATAATGGTTTGCGTCTCCGATTTGTGTAGCTCTTTTTTCTATCTCAGGCCGCTTTGATACGCTCACGGATCTTGAATATTTTCTCTGTGGTCTCTTGGACTAGTTAGGGACCAATGAGTTGTCTGCCACCGACTTCAGCCCAACATAGCCGAGATCGGCACTTTCATCCATATAGTGCTTCGAACTGCGCGACATTGATACTGGTGTGATAACTGTCATTGTAGGAAAAATCTACTAACGGTAAATAAGTATCCCAGTTTCCGCCTAAATCCATCACAAAGGCCCAAAGCATGTCTTCCAATGTTTGAATGGTTCGCTTGCTTTGAACATCAGTCTGGGGGTGAAAGGCTGTGCTTAAATCTAAGTGAGAACCGAACGAAGTTTGAAATGATTGCCAGATCCGCGACACAAAGCGACTGTGTCTATCAGAGATTATCAAGATTGGCACTCCATGACGTGCCACAATTTCCTTAAGATACAGTTTAGCTAACTTCTCGGTACTGTCTTTCTCACGGATGGGTAAGAAGTGAGCTGATTTGGTTAACCGATCAATGATAACCCAGATCATGTCATGACCTCCAAAGGTCCGTGGTAATTTCATAATGAAATCCATGGAGATTTGTTCCCACTTCCAAACAGGGATCTCAGGTTGTTGTAATAGACCAGATGGTTTTTGGTATTCGGCCTTGACCTTTGCACAAGTTAGGCATTTCCCAACATAGGTCGCAGTATCTCCCTTGAGATTAGGCCACCAATAATACTCTTTTAAATCCTGATACATTTTATCAGATGTTGGGTGTATCGAGTATTTGGACTTGTGTGCTTCATCCAGCACCAAGTCTCGAAAATCACCAAAATAGGGAATCCAGATCCTTCCCATGAAATATAGAATTCCATCCTTGTTCGGTTCCATTTGTTTCTCCATTCCTCATAATGATTCCGCTGGAATGTTTTCTGGTTTTAAAGCTTCTTGTTGTGCATCGTGCACTCGAGCAATAAAGTTCGTCTGGATCGTCATTTCTAAAGTTCGTACCGTAATGTTTTAACTCGTTCCTTCCTGCTCAAAGCATCTGGTACAACATTTGCCTTGCTCGGGTGATACTTGATCTCACAGTCATAATCATTCAATAATTCCACCCAACGTCGTTGGCGCATATTCAGTTCCTTTTGGTTGAATATATGCTGAAGACTTTTATGATCTGTGAATATGGTACACTTAGTGCCATATAAATAATGAAGCCAGATTTTTAAAGCAAATACCATTGCGCCTAGTTCTAGGTCATGTGTGGTATAATTCCTTTCGTGAACTTTC
The DNA here is from genome assembly GCA_947069175.1 of Scalesia atractyloides. Classification (NCBI taxonomy): domain Eukaryota; kingdom Viridiplantae; phylum Streptophyta; class Magnoliopsida; order Asterales; family Asteraceae; genus Scalesia; species Scalesia atractyloides. Next base: position 53,144,898 of record CAMTDV010000001.1, on the reverse strand, counting down.
AACTGCCGTGGCGCGTACACGATGACTTTTTCACATTGCATTAACACACAACCCAAGCCTTGATGCGATGCATCACAGTACACTACAAAATCATCGGTACCGTCTGGGAATGATAATATGGGCGCCTTATACAATTTTTCTTTTAATACTTGAAATGCCGATCCTTGATTTTCTCCCCAATCAAACTTTTTATCTTTTTGTGTAAGTGAGGTTAGTGGCTGAGCAACTTTAAAGAAGTTCTCAATAAATCTCCTGTAATATCTCGCTAAACCTAGGAATTGTCGTATTTCTGTGGGGTTCTTGGCGTGGTCCAATTCTTTATAGCCTCGATTTTCGAGGGGTCAACATGTATTCCGTTCTCGTTCACCACGTGATCGAGAAACTGTACTTCGTGAATCCAAATTCGCATTTCGAGAACTTGGCATATAATTACTCCTTCTTTAGCAACTCCAGGATAGTTCTCAAGTGTTGTTCGTGTTCTCCTCTATTCGCGAGTATATCAACAAGTCATCCATAAAAATGATCACAAACTTGTCGAGCTATGGCTTATGTACCCGGTTCATCAAATGTATAAATACTGCATGGGCGTTTGTTAGGCTAAAAGGCATAACAAGGAACTCGTAATGACCGTAGTGAGTTCTAAATGCCGTCTTAGGAATACTTTCCTCCTGGATTCTCAACTGATGATACCCAGATGTTAAATCAATCTTTGAGTAAATACTTGACCCTTGCAACTGATTGAATAGGTTGTCGATCCTTGGTAATGAGTACCGCTTCTTGATGGTTAACTTGTTTAGTTCCCAGTAGTGGATGCACATTCGGAAGGTTCAGTCCTTCTTTTTCACAAACAGCACCGAAGCTCCCCAAGGCGAGAAACTCGGTCTTATGAAACCTTTTTCAAGCAACTCTTGCAGCTGAGTGGATAATTCCTGCATCTTCGAGGGCGCTAGTCGATATGGGGCCTTCACCACAGGTGCAGCTCCTTGCACTAAATCAATACGGAACTCGACTTGTCGTTGTGGGGGTAGTCCCAGAAAGTCTTCCGTAAAGACCTCGGGTTATTCCTTTACTACTGGTATGCCCTCCACCTTGCGCTCCTCGGCCTTTTTATCCACCACGTGGGAAAGAAAGGCGATGCATCCTTTCTTCAAACCATTTTTTAAGCTTTCATGCAGTTTATGATTCGTAGTGGCGTGTCATGCTTCTCACCGTGAATCATCAAATGTTCTCCATCGGGTAGGGGGATGCGAATGATTTTCTCGTGACATATGACTTCGGTCGATTATCGGATAACCAATCCATACCAATAACGACATCGAAACTACCTAGTTGAACTGGTAATAAATCTATATCGAACTTCCGTTATCCAGTTCTAAGGTATATTTCTTTATAATTTCTCTTGATTCTACCAATATCCCGTTAGCTAGCTCAATCGAGTATGGAACATCTAATTTACTCAACTCTACCCCAAGTATATCTCTAAATTCTTTAGAAATAAAACTAAAATCTGCCCTGGTATCAAAAAGAATAGATGCAAAGTGATCGTTGATAGGGAACGTACCGGTGACCATATTCGGGTCCTGGCGAGCATCCTTAGCTCCAATCACGAACGCTCTTCCCCGAGCTTGGTTTTCTTTGGGGCAATCTATCTTGAAATGCGCTTTGTCTCCACATCCAAAACAACCTTGATCTTTGGCATTTGTTCCCTGGCACGCATCGGTGCGATGCCCAAACCTACCACATTTGCCACACTTGGGGCCTCGACATTCCCCGTAGTGGTGGAAAGGGCATTTGGGGCATTTCGGTGTGCCCCCATTATAAGATTTCTTAACAACAGTGTTTGTAGTAGTGGTAACATATGCCTTCGTTTCTTTGACTTCTTTCGTGGCTTGCTTTTTTTACTGTTATTATTTCCTCGCGAGCCTTTCTTGAAATGGGAGAATTTTCTTTATTGGAGTCCGTAGTCTCCTCAGTAGTTTCCTTTTTGTTCCCACCACTCTTAGGTAGGTTCACTTGACGTACAGCCTCCTCAGTAAGGCTGACAGCTACATTAATGGCTTCTCCAGTTTCAGTGGGTTTTGAAGAGGTAACCAGACTTAGAATTTCGGGGACAAGTCCCTAGATGTACCTCTCGATCCTCTTAAATTCAGGTTCCACCAAATATGGCACCACCCGAGACTAATCATGAAATCGCTGCGTGTACCCGGCAATATCTGAACAACCATCTTTAAATTCTACAACTCCGTTTCCAACCTCTGAATTTCTGACCTCGAGCAATACTTCTTTCTCATCATTTCTTTAAGTTCCTCCCAGGTCAGGGAGTATGCAGCATCGTCGCCCTTAGTTTGGACCTGGAGGTTCTACCAAGATAATGCTCCATCTACGAAGAGTCTAGTAACATAAGTGACTTTTTGTTCCGCAGGGCACTTGCTCATCCGAATGACTGAGTCAGTCTTCTCAGTCTAACGTACGAAGGCTACAACACCTCCGGTACTGTCATAATTCAGAGGTTTGCAGTCTAGAAACTGCTTGTAAGTGCAACCTGAAGTCATTAGATACACCATTTAAGTATGAGTAACCAAAAGCACGAATAGAATAAATGAGGGTATCGTGCAGCTTTACGAATAACCGTGTATTACCAGTTGGAGGGTTGCCTCCGGTTGAACCTCTATTGCCGCCGCTATGTTCGGAACGGTTGGCTTCGTATTGTGTGATTGCCTGAGAAATGCGCTCGTCTAACTCTTCTTGTGTTGTCGGTAGTGCGTTAGTGTTGGAACTCCTTCGGGGGGCGACATCGTCTTCTAGTATAAAATGTCGCTCACAATTAGCAGAATTATTTAATAATAAATACATGTTTAATATTATTATTATTATATTTTTTTTGTCAAACATATATGTATAAGCACATCGGGTATATAATAAGTAAGAAAAATATATGTATATGACATACGTACACTAATCATCACCATAAACACGTAACTCATCACGTAGATAGTCACCACAACACAAGACATCAATCTCCGTATCACCACAACATAATACATCAACCGTAATATCACCACATCATGATACAAACAACCATAACATAAAAGAGATAAAATGTGAAATAAAGAAAATACACTTTTATACAATGACAACTTGTTACATTTTGTTCATGAAGATCAAAAGGACTTAGGGATACATAACCCTAGTCAGTACAAGTTTTACATTACAAAAGTGAGATTTCTTTCTACATTGTTTTCATGTCTTCAAGTTTGTCTTCTATAGTCGGGATCTTCAAAGATGAGTCATCACGAGCTAGATCATCAAAAGCAAGTCTGATCCCCAAAAGATAATCTTAAACATACTACTGCGGTGGTGGAGGTGGTGGGATGGTTGAAAGGTGGAGCAAACCGCGATGGTAAGCCACCTCCCCCTCTAGGCCAGAAATGCGCCTAGTGGCAACAGTCTGAAACTGCTCTAACTCCTTCACTCGCGCCTCTCATGGGCAAGACGAGTGGTGAAATGGGTAGTAGAAGGGTGGGGTCGGTGGTGGTGATAGTAGTAGTGGTGGTGTTGATGGTGGGGGTGGTAGTGGTGACAATGGTAATGGGGGTGTAGCTCTGGCAGCGGCATGAGAAGTACGTTGGGTTTCTAGCTCCCAGATCCTTCGAAAGATCAAGGAGAGCTGAAGGTCATGCGACATCACCCTCTCCTCCATGGGAATCAGAGGGAAGTGTGAGGAATGGTAGGGGTCAGAAGGGCTCATGCGTGGTGGGGTATCGGGGTAGACATACCTGTAGCAAGTGGTATGGGGCGTGTGGCACACATGGGAGGTTATCCAGCTAAGAAGGAAGGTCCAACCATGTGAGAGGGTCCAGCTGCAAATGGATCGTATATAGGATGATATGTGGACCTCTCAGAGAAAAATGGGGGTAGCTGCTCAGGGGCACGTGCGGTACCGCTCGGTGAGTAATGTCGGGCGGGTCCAGAATATGGAGCAGGTCTAGTATATGGAGCGGGTCCATGAGTAGGGGTACTAGCAGGAAAAGAGCTAACACAGATAGGTGTGGCTGCAGGGGGTGAGTGCATCAGTATGGGTGAATCTGGGGCGGCGGAAGAGGCATCATCCGCCACATGCTCACTCTAGGTGGTAGCTGAGGATGACGAGATATCGACAACTAATATGACAGGGGATGGTATCTCAAGTATGGCTATGTCATCGAAAACCTCGTCGTCTCTGAGCTCATCCTCCATATGGTCGACGTGAAACACCGGGATGTCATCATCATCATCATCATCTAGGTCGATGACTGGAGGATCCATGGCTAGAGGTATGGCCAAGTGTACTATCGCGTGCTCGCCCTCCGGATGACCATAAAAAATAACGTCGTGTGGAGGCTGCGGAATGGCTAACACGTCATCTCCCTGTGGGGCATCATCGTCCATAGGGTCAAGAAGAGCAAATGGTTGAAAGTCGTTAAAGTCCTCGTCGTTAGGGACCTCGTGGTCGGCTCCATCCTCATGGGGTATGGCCTCAGCGTCGGAGCCCTATCCATTATCAGGCACGTACTCCATATGATCCTCCTGTAGCTTGACGAAGAAGACATAGTCCTAGCAAATAACCCATACAATGTATATATATACATGTTAGTAATTTATTATTAATTATGATATCTTTTCATATTAATCACCAATTCTCATGCAAACTTGTTATTTGTTTTCACCTGTAATCTTAATGTTTCGTGTCTATCCATTATAGACTAATCATGCATTGATCCTTCCTCGTTACTTATAGCTGAGCTTGTGTGATAGACTCATGTTATCTTGACACAATGAAAACCTTCTGTCATAATTCCGAAAACATTTCTGTTATGTTTTAAACTTTGTTTTCATATGTGAGCCCTTAGTGATTGTAGACCAAACTTTAATAAAAGTTTTTCCCCGGTTCACTACAACTGGAGCTCTGATACAAACCTGTCACACCCTGGTCGTAGCGGAAGCCCAAGTGTGTGACTATTAGGTAATCATTGCATCCAATAAAGTAAATAAGTATAAATTAACAACAATGCCATGCCGATATAAATTTACATTCCAATATTTACAACCAACCAAAAGTAATTTCATAGTTTTCACTGTTTTCAACTTGTCATCATAAACGTAGTTTAAAGTACATTACTTCAAAATAAGATACTGTTTTCGTCATAAATGCATAATGAGGTTTTGACCCCTATATGCCCATACTAGGTTGGGATATAAGAGGCAAATCCTCCAAAAGATGGCACATCATTGTCTTGTAATTTTCCCATATCCCGAAATGTATCACCAACTCATGCCTTGCGTCCTGAAATACATGTAATTTTAAAAGTAGACAAAAGTTGGCGAGTTCATGTAGTTAATGTTTTCTTATAAAATGTCATCCTTGTAATCCAGTAATGAAATCTGAGTATGTTATTAGCAATCATGGAATTTTAAGGATCTATCAGTGTGTCGCGAGCACCCTTACATATGTGCCATAAGTAAGCAACCAACCCGAGACAACTTTGACATCATTGGGATCACAAAAGCACTCCAAAAGGTATACCAACCAGGAGAGTGGAGCATGCCTCAAACTCTATAGATCTATATCTTTTGCACCTTGGTCACTAATTGGTTAATGGTTACTCTTGTCATCATCCTACTTACGCACATTTGATCGTGTTATCATCTAAACCCATAGCTAACATATTGTTTATTATGACATGTATTCCCCTTGATAGTTTTGAAACAAAATATTGAAATAATTGAAAGGAGGGGCATGAACTCACAACTTTGTGTTCCGTACGTCGTACTTATCAAAGTTTGGTGTCCAAATACACGTGTATAACCTACATGTGTATTAACTTCATTAGACACCTAGGTCTCGTTGGACCTTGTACCACTTGTTCATCTCGAATTCTTGTTGTGTATTTATTTATCATGTTAGAACAACTTTTAATATTATAGTAGTGTTGGTAGTTCGTTTGTTTGATTAATATTTTTATACATATATTTCTCATATATATATATATATTGTTATTCTTAGATCGTGTGTGAATGGGCCTCGCCCTTCACATGTCCTCGTGCCTTGCACGCGTGTCATTAGGCCTAGCCCATGTCATGTATGTCATTGGGCCTTGCCCATGTCTTCATATGATTGGGCCTAGCCCATGTAATTTATGTCATTGGGCCTAGCCCATGTCTTTATGTGCTTGGGCCTAGGCCATGTCTTTATGTGATTGGGCCTAGCCCATGTAATTTACATGTTTGGGCCTAGCCCATGTATTTTATACCTTTAGGCATAACCCATATATTATATGTAATTGGGCCTTGCCCATGTCTTTTATATAAAGGGCCTAGCCCAATTCATTTTCAAGAGTCCAATATTTATAAGTCCTACACTTATAAATTTTCTAAGTATAGATTTATATACTTTTATAAAACCACTTAGTAAATTCTTATACATTTTAACTTTCCAGATTTTGATATCGTTAACATATATATACGTTAAGTGTCTAAAATATATTATTTTAGACATGACGTCGTTGTCGTTTAATATATACTTTTTCGCGTCAATATCGCCTTTCGTCGTAGTAACTCTTCGTCTTGGCGATTTGTTCGTTGGTCGACGACGCGACGACGTATTGTGTATGTTTGCCCATCGTCCGCCTGCTCCATTTGTCCGATCATTTTTTCGACATATTGTAAAAAGTGTATGTGCTTTGTGTCACCTACACTTGGTAATTCTTTCAAGTGTTTGTAGTATTTGTATAAGTGGGGTATTTTATGGTATATACCCTAAACTTCTAGATACATACACATACATACACATGTATTTACACATAACTTTTGGTGACAAAATTTGCATATATATATATATTCCCACAATTATATATATATATATATATATATATATATATATATATATATATATATATATATATAAGATAACTTATTTTCAACTTGTAAATATATATATATACACACTTGTTAAACTCTTGAATGGTTAGGGTTTAACCTTGTCATTAAACTTCCTTAATGACGGTTTAGGTCACTAATCGCGTTTAGTCCCGTTAACTGTTAATCACCTCATTAATCACCTCATTAATCATACTTTAATCGCGATTAGATTTTTAGAAAATTTCACCATAGTTTCCCCTAACTATGCCGTTTTCCACGTTTTAAAAACGTATTTAAACCATGTTTAAACCCATAATCAAGATCAACTATGAATTTAAGATCACATACTATCTTGTTTACAACTTATGCACCTCATAATCCATGATCTTTGTAACTACATTTTTACTACTTTTCTTGAAAATAATGAGGTCTTTATATTTTTATTAGATCCTTTAAGTCACCATTTTTAGTTATACTTTCAAATCATTATTTCCACTTTAATCTCCTTTGTTTACTACCACTTTTTAAGAGGATTATACTCTAAGTCATGGTGTTTATTCATTATAAAAACCACACATGTGTAGTAAATCACTTTTAAGTTGTAGTAATCTTCATGGATCATGAGGTTGATGATATTGTTTAAATTTAAACATCACCATGTTTAAATCATCATTTATATTATTATTCATACAAGATCATCTACTTTAAATACCTTATTTTATCATAATCAACATCATCATGCTAACTAGTTAACAAATAAGCACATAATCAACACATAATAACTATATTCAGTGTTATTATCATGGTTAGGTTTAGGGTTTTTGAGTTATATTTTCTTTACTTTCAAGATGATCTACTTGTACTTCCTTAAACCAGATTGTAAGAAGCTAAAATATGAAGAAATTTATCTTACAAAGTTTGCACAAGATTAGTGAAGATTTAGGAAGAAGATGAGGGTCCAAGAAAGCCCTAATGATCCTCCATAAAATGGGGTGTTTAATGGCTTTAAAGTGCATAAAATGGGGTGTTTAATGGTGAAAATGTGGTGGTCTATGGTGGTGAAGGTGAGCCGTGGGATGAGGGAACAAGGAAGCTTGTTTTAATTTTTTTTTTTGTGAACAAATGATGGAAGAATGGTGTAGGATATGTATATATATTTAGCCATCTTTCAAAGGTCACATATAAATCTTTCACCATATTTCTAATCTCAAAATTTCAACACAATTCAATTGGGTATGGGACCCACTTGAATCCGCCATCTTGGAAGGGGGGGGGGTTAAGTGTAACATTTTTTATAACATGTGTTTATTTATTAGATATTTAGGTAATTAACTTAAGTATGATGATTAGGGGTTGATCTTGTATCATTAGCAAGTAATTAGGGTTTAGGGTGTTAATCCATATTAATTAGTCCTCTTGACTAATTGGTATAAGTTTCGGATAACGAAAACGTCACTAGTTCGCTCACCGGTACAATATCGGCTAATATACAAACTTTATTATTTCATACCGGAAGCTTTGGTTTTTTGACCACCATAAGTGCCATGGCGTTTATTTAGGACACTTCCGACCTAGAAATATGCTTAACTATTTCGCTAGCCGAATATATGTTGAGTTCGGATGGCCGAAAAGCTTTCCGTTCAATCGTTCGCTTGATATCGGCACTTATATATTTTGCCGTCGAACATTTCCGGAAGTTGTGTTTCCGTGACCTCAAGGTAGTTAAAAGGACTTCGAGTTCCAAATAAGGTTTAACTAGTTCTCTAGACGGATGCATGAGGCTATCGGCCATTAAAATTTTCGTCGGTTCGACAAACGGTCGCTTTCCGGTCAAGTTGTGCATTGTTTGCCGTATGACCAGAAATGATGTCTTTTATGTATTTATGCTATATTCATATTGTTTTAGGGTGTTCAACATTGTTTTGTTAAAATTCTGGAATCCGGAATCTACCGAATTAATGTTGCGGACAAACCGAAATTGTCACCTTTTTGGTCGAAACGGACAATTTTGTTATTTAGGCGTTGTACCAGAAAGTTATGTATTTTGAAATATGTGTTCCCACATTGGTGTTTACATATATATATATATAAGGACTCAATTATGGCATTGACATGCCGTTATTCGTTAATCTGTTTTGTTTTAGCAGTTTTGCTGACCTCAATCGTGCAACCGCGAATAGTGCACCCAACACTTTCTACCAACACTTTTGGGGCATTGTTTGGTTTGTTTCGCGTCGTAATGGAAACCAGTATATGATATGACCTGATTTACTTGTCCTAATACTTGTGATATGACGTACGACTCATTTACGATATCAAATTTCGATAAAATGCATGAGTTTATGTAATACAAATAGTGATTAGATTGTACGGAATTACCAGTTATTTGCCATTTGTCACACTAAATTTCCCACTACAATGAAATTCTTCTTCCATACCCTATTCATATATCTATAAGCAAAAACCAGATCATAGAATGAAGTTCAATTAAAAACACAATACTTGAGATATGTTATTTTAACAAATACAAATTATAAGCTATCCAAAACTTTATTTCTAGACATGGTTGCAAATATAAAAGCCAAAAAGGGAGGTATAGCTATAGCTTTTCTCTTGTACCCTAGACTTTTAAGCTACATCTTACAAATTGTCTTGGCACAAAACATTTTGCAATGGGTCAAGCATAAAAAATAAAAGTCATTCAAATGAAACATTCACCGGCATGACGACCAAGAGTCAAGAAAGTGTGGATGAAAAAACTTGTTTTAGAAAATCAAGCAACAGATGTTACAACATCTGTTGCTGAGCCCAATGCTCCTAGTGACTACAATGCACAACCCAACACTATGGAACACACTCCAGCTATCCCCACAAAGACCACTTCCATCCAAAAGCCTAAATCCAAAAGAAAAACCATAAAAAGGTCACTTTAGAGGTTGAGATGCCAGAGGAACATGTTGTAACACCTGAGTAGCAAACATCTGTTGTTAGTTCATCACAACAGAGGTAAACATCTCCACCTAGCCAAACTCCTCACTTATCTTCACAAAAGGTTAGTGTTGTAAGCATAGGGGAACTAAATCAAAAAAGAGATGATTCATTTGAACATTTCTTCTCAAGCCCCTCTCCTAGGGTTGTTTCTCTTGTCACTCCACAACCCACAAAACTTGTCTTATCCACTATCCAACCATTGTTTGATGCAATAAACCAAAGTGATTTGGACAGACCTAGTTCCTCCCGTTTACCTATCATTGGAAGCACACCACTACATGTGACTGGGCCAAGTCATGTCTTTGCTAACCCACAAATAGAGGAGGTTCCACCCCATGTGTCACAAGTGAAACTTGGTGGTTGTTCAAGTGAGGCAGCTACTACAAGTGTTGAGACAATATTCTCACAGTTGGATAGTAGTTACATAGCTAAGATCTCCTTGAAGGAAACAGCTGTTGAATCAACAATAGTTCATTCAATAACAGTTGGAAGTCCCTAGTACCAAGAGAAAATGGCACTTGGTTCAAAACCAAGTGCAACCACCTCTAGTGGGAATTCAGATGATCCTATTCATTTAGGTGATGAATTAAATATTAAGATTTGGCGGACAGAGTAACTAAATTGGAATCCTCGATTGATCAAATCAAAGTCATGGTAACCAAGACGGTACAAACTCTAAGCCTCCATTAACTAATGTAAAATTTGTAGAAAAGATCTAGTTTCATGCCCAATCCCATCTCCAACTTCAAAAGAAGTCTACAGATGCCACTCACAACTTGCACATGGATATGATCAGGAACATGATTGAAGCAAGATACAATGATACTCAAGCTAAGATTAGAGCTATTAAAGATCATCTTCTTCAAGCAACGAGAACCACTCCAAAACACAAGTATCCTGTAGATGATGCTAAAAAGGGTAAGTTTAGGGCCATTATGAAAATGAAGTCTTTTGAAAGATCCCTTGATCAAATAATTCTTTTAGATTGAGAAAAGATGAAAATGAGTAAATCTTTTAGAAAACCTTTTAGTAGATGATCTTTTTGATTGTTTGTGATGATGATAAAATGAAAACCTCTGTAATTTGGGGGGTTTTTTAAAGTGTTTAATGAATAGTGTGGATGATGTGGCCAACAATTACCTTTTGAGTGTAGTGGCACATTTCTATTTGTATAAACCAATCATCTGTTTTGATACAAATGTCTGTTTTAAAGTATGGCCCACTTAGAAAACTCTTTGGTGAAGTAATGAAAGTTCCGTTTTGCCAAAGGTCTGTTTTGAAAATGTTATTTGTTCTCAATATGTGTTTGGATGTATAAAATAGTGGTTGTTACATCTGTTTGACTTTGGTTAACAACTGGGATGGAAACATATGTTGAAACCACTACTGGGATAAAAACAGAGTTTTAAAGAGAACGGTGGTTGCTTTTTCAAAAATAGTGGTTACGTTTGATCTTTTTAGTCATACAGTGGATGATTAAGCAGTGGTTTTGTGTTATAAACAATGGTTAACAAAGGTTAAACATAGTTTTGAACCACTGAAATAGTTGTTTCACTCCTTTAAACATAGTTTTTGTTTTTAGTGAGTTTTGTCTAATCTTTTAATGATTTTAAAGTAAGATTTTGATTTTGAAAACAACATTTTAATGTTTTTATGAAAAAGACTAATAGTTTCTTTTAGTCCATGTTTAGCATCCCAATTCTTGAGATCGAATTTTAAAAAGTAGATCTGTCCAATGCTTTTGTGAACACATCTGATAATTAATCTTCAGTGGGAACATGATGAAGAGAAACCAAACCCTTTTTGTAACAATCTCTTACAAAGTGATGACATATGTCAATGTGCTTTGTTTCTTAATGTGACACTAGATTCTTGATAATCTTTTCAGTTGTTTGACTGTCCAGCTTTAGTGGTGTTTGGTTTTGAAGCCACAGAGGTTGTTTTGTGTAGCTTGTAGCAACAATGAACTCTACTTCTGCTATAGAATTAGAGACTACATTTTGCTTTTTTGCTTTGCCGTGAGACCAGGGCATTCCCAAGGAATTGGCAACCTTCAGATGTAGACTCCCTTGTTGTATGACAACTAGCAAAATCACTATATGAATATCCTAAAAGCTCAATGTTTCCATTAGCAGGATACTAAATACCAAGTGTGGGAGCACCTTTGAGATATTTGAATATCCTTTTTACTACTAGTAAGTGAAACTTTCTAGGGGATGCTTGATATCTTGCAAAGACACATGTTGCAAACATAATATCACGTCTTGATGCAATTAAGTATATTAAGGACCTAATCAAGCATTTGTAAAGTGTCTTATCTAACAAATGATTATTTTCATCAGAAATGAATGTTTTGCTTGTACTCATGGGAGTTTCACATGTTTACAGTCATTCATGTCAGTTTTTTTTTTCAAAAGTATTTTAACATATTTGTTTTGATGAATGAAGATTCCATTTTCAATTTGTTTCACTTGAAGACCAAGAAAACACTCTAACTCTCCCATGGCACTCATTTCAAATTAAGTTGTCATTAATTTTCTGAATTCTTCACACAATTTATCATATATGGATCCATAAATGATATCATCCACATAGAATTGTACCATCAACAAATCTATCCCTTTCCGTTTTAGAAACAGAGTTTTATCAATTTTACCTCTTTTGAACTCATTGGATAAGAGAAAAGTTGATAGAGTATCATACCAGGCTCTTGGTTCTTGTTTTAGTCCATACAAAGATTTGTTTAGCTTGTAGACATAATTAGGATGGAATGTGTCCTCAAATCCTGGTGGTTGACACACATAGACTTCTTCTAGGATTTTTCAATAGAGAAAAGCAACTTTATATCCATCTGATACACCTTTATGTTGTGGTTAAAACAAAGGCCAAGAAGAGTCTTATTGCCCCCAACCTTGCTGCAGGAGCAAAGGTTTCATCATAAATATATTCCTTCTTCTTGTATGTAACGTTGAACCACAAGCCTAGCTTTTGTTTTTTATAACAATGCCCCTTTCACTAGTTTTGTTTTAAAGACCCATTTTGTACCCATTGGACTTGTATCCTTGGTAATGGAACAAGTTCCCACACTTGTTGTCTTTTAAACTGAAGAGCTTTTCCTACATGCCTTCTACCCAACTATTGTCTTTAAATGCTCTTGGTATTTGACTGGTTGGGTTAGTGCCTAGAAAAGAAAAGCAAAGAGACAGACATCTGAGATTTGGCTTGTTGTGAGCACCTGTACATGGATGTCTCCTATAATTTGTTCTTATCGATGTGATATGAGGAACATATTGTTCCTTATGTATGGAATGATGGAATTTTATGTTGAGGGACACAATTTAGAATTTTCTAGTGAAACCTTTGTTGCCATTTTATTATGGTCAACAATGATTTGAAAAGGAGGTGGTGGAATTGGCCCTAGAGGTTAGTTGGTTGTTGTGGAAGAGAGATCAGTGGTTTGACCACATGCATAGTCAGTGGTTTAAGGTTTACTGTGGTCAACAGTGGTTCCAGTTGTTGTGGACTGACTATTGATCTGTGTAGATGAACTTTGTGGATCAGAAGAGACCTTGTGTTGAGATGGCATCTCAATGTCAAATCTGTAATCCTGTTGTCTTGCTTTTGGTTTCCCTGTATCAACCTCAACCATGGCAGTAGCTTCTTCAAATTTGAATTTATCAAGGTCAAAAAGTTATGCTGGATTTTTAGGGATTTTTAAAGGAGAAAGTTCAGAGAACTTTACATTTAAAGTTTCTTTTATAGTCATGGTCCTTGTGATAAATACTTTATAGGCTCTGGTTATAGAAAATTATCCCAAGAAATAACCACAATCAACTTTGGCTGCAAATTTTGAAACTGAATCTTTGAGATTCAAAATAAAACATGTACAACCAAAGATTTTAGAAAATGAGATTAATGGTTTGATATTGAACAAGATTTCATAGGTAGTCTTTTGGTGCCTAGGGTTAATTAAGACTTATTTTGAACATAGCATGTAGGATTCACAGCCTCTGCCTAAAAGGACAATGGAAGGCTAGAATCTGCAAGCATAGTTCTTGCAGCCTCAATTAGGGTTCTGTTTTTTTTCTTTCAACAACCCTATTTTGTTTTTGTGTTATAGGAATACTGAATTGTCTCACTATTCCTTTGGATGTGCATAATTTATCAAGCCCTTGGTTTCTGCATTCTGTCCCATTGTCACTCCTGAAAATCTTCATAGTAGATCATATTGTTCTTCAATTTTTATGACAAATTCCTTTAGGATACATGCAGTCTCGTCTTTGGAGTGTAAAAAATAAGTCCATGTAAACTAGAAAAATCATCAACTATTACTAAATAGTATCTCTTTTTCTTTAAGCTCATGGTTTTTACTGGGCCAAATAAATCCACATGCAACATTGGTAACTATTGGGTTATTTTGGACTCTTCAATGGGTTTGTATGATGCGTTGTGTTGTTTACCTTTCAAGCAAGAAACACAATGTTCATCACAATTGAATTGTTTGGTTGGTAGACATCTGACAAGGTTTTGTGTTGTCAGAGATGTAATTGTTTTTAAATTAGCATGTCCCAACCTTCTATGCTATAATTCTGTTTCTTTTGTTGAGGCAATAGAAAATAGGCATACATCTGTTTTTGGGTTATCTTTTAACATATCCACTACATAAACATTGCCATTTATGTATGGAACAAGTTATGAAGTGCTTTCAGTAATGATTTTGTCAATCTTTTTAACTACAGCTGGTCTAACAATTTTAAGGTTTTCTTAGTAAAAATGAGTCATAGCCTTTATCACTCATTTATGATGCATTGAGTAGATTGAATTTTAAATTATTAATAAGATTAAATCTTCAATTTTAGCCTACCAGCTTGAACAGTTCGTGAGCCCAACAATTTACCTTTTGAGGTGATTCCAAAAGATATATCACCTCCTTTGTGTGTAAGGAAGTTTGTTTGTAGAGCTTTACATCCAGTCATGTGTCTGGATCCTCCACTATCTCTTGTTTGTTGAAAGTATCATGGTTGTTTTTAACCATTTCATCGGTTTTACTGAAATTTTCTTTTAACTCATCCCATAGTTCTTTTGCACTATTACAATATAATAGCTCATCATAGATCTCATTTGGTAGAGTCTTTGCAACAATACAAAGTGCTTTGGCATCTATCTTGATTTTTTTTTATAATCTAGCATTGAGTAATTTTCTGGTTTCTTTGGCCCCTAAACATTTGGATTTTCGGCACTAGGCACCATTGGAATGTGTGGTCCTTATATAGTAGACTTCCAACATCCTATGTTCTGTTGAGCGAGTAAGTGTACCATCCCACATTGCCATAATTATACTCTTATCTAACAAGCATCGGTGGTTTGTTACTGAAACTGAAATTATGGGAATCATGATTGTTATGTGCCATTCTTTTTGTTCTTTTGAAGAAAAACAGTGTATGTGAGAAATACTTTTGAAATCAACACTTTACAACGCTAAGTTACGAGTACATTATATCTTTATGAGCTGTTCTTTGAATGTTAAATCGATTTTGAAATCAAGTTTAATGTGACCAATTAAGATATGAGTTTGATACTTGTGGTTTTTAATCAAAAATAAGAACAAACAATTATCAATTGAAAGACAAATTAATGCAAACACACAAGTAGGAAGATATATCAACAATTGTTTTTCATTGAAATCAAATTATTACAAATTACAATATGATGATTATACAATCTCCCTCTCAGTCAAATCACCCCTCAGACCTTTTCGTACAAAAGAGAATGTGTGTGAAGTGATGAATAGATCTCTAACATGTGAGATCTATTTATGCTAAGCACAAAAGGTCTGTTTGCAATTAGCTGACATCCTACTTATAGTGACTTCTAACATTCCTAACTAGAAAAGATTTCACATATGTTTGCAAACATCTATGGGAATCTAACATCTGATCCAATATACGAAAACTTTATTACAAGCAAAATATTGTTTCATAGATGAAACCGCTGATCTTAAAACCGTTGTTGCTTTATACCAAACATCTGTTTGGCCTGAAAATATGTTTGGTCTTCTTGAACAGATCTTTGCTTCAACAACACTTTGGTCTTGCTCAGTGCTTGGTTCTTCAACAGTGGTTTCCAAGGCTTGAAATTTTTTTGCATGTCTTCAACAATGTTCTGCTTAGTGTTGAAGATTTACTATCTTTGGGAAGAGAATGCTTCATCTATTATTCATTTCTTGATCAGATAGGTCATGTTTTGCCTTTTGAATATCATCTATTCCTATGTTGGTCCAACAATAATGAAATGTGCATGAATAAACAAGAGAAAAGAAAGAAAAATTCAAAGAAAGGAGATAAGAATAGCTTGTTTCTCTAGAGAATGGAAAGATATAGATCAATGTGAGATATTATAGGCGAAATTGTAAACCAAAACGATATTGTTTTTGCATCTTGGAAGTTGCACCAAGTCCAATCCGCCTACATGCGCCTGAAAACAATTAAGTTAGTTTGAAAAAATAGACCATCTAGGTTATAGGTATACCAGCTGTCCTATTTTTGGGGACAATTGTTGTGGGAGAATACTTCGACCAATGCCGTAATTTACCACCTGGGATATTCGACAAGTTATATATTCTGAACTTGCCCTTTATTTTAAACAAACCTGTTTTGCACATGCTATTTATTATTCATAGGACGATCAATGAAAGACCAAGTCCAAGCACAATTTTTGCTTACTTAGTTGAAGGAAGTGACCGTTAGACTCGACGAATTGGACTCCAACATTCAACAAAGCATACACCGTAGCATCCCCGGAATATCGGACTTATAGTTTGGCATTTGTCCTATAAATAAAGAGGCCAAGTCATCGATTAGACTCTCTTACAAAACCACTACTCAGTTACACTCGCACACTTTTTAACACTTTTCTTTGAAGATTACACACCACATTTCACACAAACACCCACACTTTAGCAATCACTGTACCACCAGTCACATTGGTTCTCGAGTTGTACCTTTTACATTATTTCAATAATATTGACTATGGCAGACGAATTTTGTAGTCGCCCCCCGAGGTTTTGTGCCGGCGATCTACCTTGAACAAGGGCTTTCCTCATAGTTGTTGCTGTTCTTAGTCACTTCATCACTTAATTTTATCAATAATATCGTGAGTCATATTCTGCATTTTAGCAAATCTTATGATATTCTGTCTCAAATTCTTAGCATCTTTGTACAACGACTTAATTTTACATTATTTAACGAAATTCTAAGTCGAAAACAATTTAGCACACCACACATAAAGAATTTGATCAACTAATTGCTTAGGTATTTTATTACCAAAACAATCTGATTTTATGATCTATAATAACACTTAAATATTATACCTTGTTCGTCGTCCAAAGTGTAACTCTTTGCATCGTACATTAACAACAACATTAAATAATCGACAATTGGACACCTAGTTCCAACAGTGAATCCGTGGATGTACCGGAAATGCAACATGATGGGATGTCGAATTCCAAAACTAATGTTCTGTCGGGGGCCTAATCTTTAGCCAAAGCACCATATCATCTTGCTCCAACTGAAATGAAATAAATTGATGACCCAACTATGAGACATCCTAGATAGAAGTTTTATATAACAGAGTGCTCATCCTTAGGGCACACCAGTATTATCTGTAAAGAGGAAAGAATAGGAGCATGTGAATGTTATTGATTACAGGAGTTGAATAACTCACCATGAAGAATAAGTACCCGCTACCTTAAGTGATGATCTGTTTGACCAAATGCAAGGAGCCAGTTGGTTTTCTTAAAAAAAAACTTGGATAAGGGTAGCATCAGTTGAAAGTAAGAGAGTAAGATATTATGAAGACTGCCTTTCAGACACATTATAGATATTATGAGTTCCCGATAATGTCTTTGGTCTAAACAATGCTCTTGCGGCATTCATGGATTTGATGGATTAACTGTGTCGACCGATGTTGGGCCGCTAGCTAAATTGTGCTTATTAATGTTATTTGTATTTATTGAAAACATAGAGACGACCACACATATCATGTAAAGTTTGATTGGGGAAACAAAACATGATAATGCTTCAAGGAATTGAAGAAAAGATTGACGAGTGTTGCGGTATTGACATTGCCTGACGGTGGTTGCGACCTGTTTATGTTTATTAGTTTTTTCCATTGACCTTGCCTAGGATGGAGTGTGTGTTGATGCGACTAGGTAAGGTAATAACTTATGCATCCCGACCCACACCGACAGTGTGAACCTACCCGTAGTCTGCTGACTTGACCTAACTGAAACCACCAACCTGACCCGACCAAACCCATCTAACTACGGTCTTGGTGGTGGTAGTCCAGACAAGATCGACAATTCGGTTTGGGTGGGGGGCTGGGGTGATGGTGGGATAGGGTTGCGGGGGGGGGGGGTGCGGGAGATGGTGTACTTTGTGTTGGCTGTGTGATAGCCGTTGACTACTACAACATTGATGAACGGTCAAAGATTCCATTGACTTTACTTGAATTCCTTCAAATTTTGGAAGGATTTTGATTTTTTTAAGGTAAAGGAAATTTAAAGAATTCATATCCAATTCTAACTTAAATTCCAATTCTTTTGTCAATCAAACACATCAATAATGGATTTAAGATGCCAATCCCTCAAATTCTATGAAATAAATACCTTAAAAGTTGGAATTCAAATTCCATTGAATTCCGAGGAATCCAACACACTCTAGCTTCCAAATTGATGATATAATATGAGTTAGTTCGTAGAGGGGTGACCATAGAGTAATCTGGATAGGGATCCTAAGAGAAACATTTGTTAATTGAGAAATATGAGATGTATTTTGGACCACACATTTTCTTAAAGCCAAAAATACTTGTTTTTTTTACTTCTAATCACCCTTTTTTAAAGAGTTTTTTAATATATACATATATGTATGTTGTCAATTTTGAATTCTACACATGTGTATATAGTCTAAACCCTATGCTAAAACATAAAAATAAATTATAAACCCTAAAAGCGAAAGCCTATATACTAATGCTTAACCTTAAAGCTAAACACTAAACTAAACCTTAAAACTAAACCCTGAATACTAATGTTAAACCCAAAACCCTAAAGCTAAATGCTAAACCATAAAGTAAGAACTAAATCCTTCCACTCAAACATAGATATGCAATACTTAAGTTTCAATGTTAAACACGTATATACATATATGTATAGTTAATAGATTGACATTATATACATGTGTATAAATCCAAAAAAAAACCTGACAACAAATAACTCTGATTTAAAAAAAAATTTGCATTTATTTGCTTTTGTTTTGCATTTTTACCTAGGAAAAATATGTGGTCTAAAATGATTCTTGGATTTTTTAATTAGCCTAGTGCTTCTGACACGATACTTTCCGTATATATGTGTGTATGTGTAATTGAATGTTTCTACTAAAAGTGGAACCCATCAAAAATAATAATTGTATGAATTATGTACATACATTGCATATGCAATGTATACTATGAAAAACTAATAATATTAGTTATCTTTTAAAGAAATTTTTTGATTATATATACACGATCTTCATATGCTGTTCTTCCCATACGTTCTTCTTCGATTGTCCTCTTCATCACCGATTTTCTGGAATGTTATCTCATCCCTTACACGTGGAAATTTTTACTTTATCGATTACTGGACCTTGTTGTCTGTATAAAGAATATCTTGGTTGATCAATATACAATGATTATTTGATTAGTTTCTATCCACACTATTTCATATTGTAGGTCCCGGTGACGGCGGTTCTAGACGGAAGTTTGGGCGTATTATAGTACGGATTTGGTAGAACGTTATTAAGAAAGGAGTAGAAACATAATCTGTGGAAGCATTCATTCATTCATTCATACCGAAAGAGTATACATCTTGTCTGGCTGGTGGAATTCCTGGAGAGATTCCGCCAGTGTTTCCCCTTTGGGAACTTCCAAACTTACAAAACAATGAACACACAACACATATATATAGACATGAGCACCTCGTACGAAGTGACCATTTCATACGAAGTGACATTTTTGCTCCTCTCACGTTCGTACTTGGGTCGTGTGTTCGTATCTAACCTATACAATATTCAACACACGCTCTATCTAGCCTATTCGCACAGTGACGGACATAAAGTGCACCGATAATTTCCCCCTTGGACGTCACTGTCAAAGCTTGATCTTGATCTTGAAATCTTAGAGCCGTGTATGAATATTCTGCAACTTCAATCAAGGTATCTGTCGATGTCGTATAACGCGTCAACAAATTCCCCTTGATTGATGTTTCGAGTTTGCATTATCAACATTAAAGCACCAATTCCCCCTGAAATAATTCTCTCTAAAAATTTATCTTCAGGTCTTTATTTGCCTGGTTCTCAACATCCTCTGATTTGCTTAATCGACAAATTTTCTTGAATAACCACCAACTCGAAATAATTAATGCAGCATCTCCGTTTCAACTTTAACCACATCCTTGTTTGATTTAGGCCCACTCCTCCTATGCTCGATCCTCTGATCTTCAAAACCCAACCAACAATTCATAGAAACTTCGAATTACCACAAAAATAAACTTCAAATCAATGAATACCCACGAAAATCTGAAATCCCGATTTACGTAATCACGTTTAAGCATACTCTTGAATGATTGACCAGCAAACCGGTAATCTTTTCAATAAGCAAAGCATCATCGGAATCAAATCATCTGGTAACACATCAGATCTGAGAAACATTCTTCCGTGTTAAAAATCACATTATTCCTTTTTAGTCATAATAACAGATATATAGCTATCTTCGCTGGATTATTCGCAACCTAATCTGCAGGCATCATCATTCATGCGGTTAGTCCAAGAAGAACAATTCATCTACTTGAAGAATGGCACCAAAGACTATCCTCAAGCATTCGTGTATAGAACATATCTTGAATGACCTCAGATCTTCTTGGCAGTTTAGAAACCGCTAGCCATGTTAACACCTAAAGCCATCACTGACTATTCGTGTACACACAACATATCTTGAATAATCTCACGTCCTCACTGGTATCACAGACTGCTGAATCTACTAATCTGATCCCCATCAAATATCAGGACTCTAACCCTTAAGCATCAATCTGTATCATGATCTCAAAATTCTGGACATCCTTTGATCAAGAAATTCCAAATGTATAGTCTATTTCGTGAGCAACTGGCACACTTCTTTGTCTGAAAGATTTATAATATCATCTTCTTTAGTTATGAATGGCAAGTATATAGCCTTCCTCGTTAGTCCTGGTGCAACTGAAACCACAAAACATTCTCATTTCCTAGCGGTTATTCCGGAAAACAGTTCATTCTTGCAGAGTTAAATTGGATACTTTGTACCACTAAGCAGTCGTGTGTGCAATCGGCTTGTATGAAGACTCAAGCATCAACATGACCACAACTACCAAATCTGATAAACAACTCCTCCAAGACTCAGTTATGCAACCCCACTTTTATGAAAAATAGACATCAACTTTATCTCATCACTAATGAATCTTAGATGCTCTGCATTTCCCAGATAATCTGCATTCAGGAACCACCCGAATACTGTTGCATGGTCACGAATTTCAAAAATGCCGGAATCTTAACATATATGTGAAAAATTTCCCCCCCTCATTTTTGCAAATTCTTACGTTTTGAACATCGTCTCACAAAACCCAAATTTTGTCAAAAATTTACCAAAATTGCAGTTTTGATCAAATGTGGTTTTACATTAAGGCCCATTAGTAATCACTATACGAAAAGATCACCATTCTCCATTTTTATCAGTGACTAGCTTGTTATCTTCAACCAACTATGATCGTATCATCAAATTTGTACCATGAAGCTCAAAACGGTGTCTCCGAACAACCCAAATTAGACGTTAAAATCTCAAAAAAATTTGTAATCACCAAATTTTTTCTAGACACTCGTCTTGTCGGTACGATCAAAAAATGCCTTTTTAGGCATGTCACACTTCGTACGAGGTGTATAATCACTTCGTGCGAGGTGGTCAATCACTTCATACGAGGTGGGTCATCACTTCGTACGAGATGGTCACCTGGTACAAACGAGCCTGATTACGTTTTTCGATCCAAAATCTTCATTTCTTCGAATTTCAAGATGATTTTTGCATAGATTTGGTCAAAAATCAGTTTCTAACAATCCTATGGTTTCAATTTTACATTTTGTCCGTGGATTGTCTGTTTATTTGATGTTTTATGCTAAAACCCCTCATACGACCAAAATTCATGAGCGTAGGTGATTCATCAACTATTAGATTGAATGAATCGGTACCGTAGCTCTGATACCAGTTGTAAGGTCCCGATGACGACGGTTCTAAACGGAAGTTTGGGCATATAATAGTACTGATTTGGTAGAACGTTATTAAGTGATGAGTAGAAACAGAATCAGCGGAAGCTTCATTCATTCATACCGAAAGAGTATATATCTTGTCTGACTGGCAGAATTCCTGTAGATATTCCGCCAGCATTTCCCGTCTGGGAACTTCCAAAACTTACAAAAACAATGAGCATACAACACATATATATAGACATGAGCACCTCGTACGAAGTGAGCATTCTGCTTCATACGAAGTGGTAACTACTTCGTACAAGGTGATACAACTCGTACGAGGTGACCACTTCGTACGAAGTGACACTTTTACTCCTTTCACGTTCGTACTTTGGTTGTATGTTCGTATCTAATCTATACAATATTCAACACACGCTCTATCTAGCCTATTCGCACAGTGACGGACATAAAGTGCACCAACACATATATATATTGCATAAAGTGACATTCAATTAATTTTTTGATTTGCATTTATTTCATATTTAGTTTTTTAGTAATAATATATTTAAACACAAATTGACCTATCTAGATTTGATTGTTTTAAATTTGTTTAACTGTTATGTTAGGACGTTTTGAGACCGTTGATACTTGAGTTTAATAGTTTAAAGCTTGTTTGTAATAGTTAGTAAAACTAGAGGGGCTAAATATGTAATTTGTGATATTTGTAACAGGGGCGGCGTAATTATGCTCCCAGCGTATTTAATAAATACGCTGGGTAGTCAGTGTATATTTATATGCTGATCAATGAAACCATAGTCCAAGGTTCTTGGACAGATTTTGGTGATCGCTCTTGTGTTGTGCTTGTTGTTCTTGTGCTTAATCCAAAATATCCAAGTTCATTAAGTGATTATATCCTTTGGGATTCCATATACAACACTTGTTGTTTGATCCACACAAGAATCATCATCTTCATCTTTTGGTTTTCTTAACTTTTGCACATTCAAACAACTAATCTATAGTTGTTTGAGTGATAACAATCAACCACTATGATCCGAATCTGATTTGGGACTCACAATTTAGTATCAGAGCCTTTGTGCTCTTGATTGTTTGAGTTTTTGTTAAGATTCTTCAAGTTTTGAAGGTTTTTCAAATTATTGGACTTAAAATGGCTTGATCTTGTGTGTTTAATCATTGGGTTGTTTTTAATCAGTGTTTTGGTCAACATTTGGGTCATTTTGGTACAAAGAAACATGGAGTTTGAGTCGTTTTTGGGTGATTCAGGGGTTTTTGTTCGTACTTAAACCCTACTGGCGTATTTATCTTTGAAGGTAGCGTAGATAAACTTGAATACAATGTTTTTAAATTTGAAGATCGCGTAATTAACAAATACGCCGGCCTAACACTAGCGGATTTGTTCATTTCAAGCGATATAGTATCAGCTTAATTAATCGAAGGCGACTTCGAAGTCAGTGATAAAAATCCTCAGCGATTTTATCAAGGTGATCGACGAATTTAGCCAAACTCACATTTGTTTTGCGTGTTCAGTGGATTTAGCTATTGTCGCAGGGTAAAGTTGCCAGGCATCTCCAGGGTATTTGTTCTTTGATCTCTTAAGCTCCAGCGTATTTAACCCAAGGTCAAGATTTTGAACTCAATATCAACCAATATTTCTCTAATTCAACTTAACCCAATAGCCCAAGCCGAATTGGAGAGCTACGAGGCCTCCCAAGTTGAAAGGATCTGAAGACTTCGGTAGTTGGAAGAATCGAATCAAAGCATTCATTGAGTATACTGACTATACTCAATGGATGTCTGTCATAGTAGGACCACACGTTCCTATGATAATTCGCGACGATGTTTGAACAATCAACGAAGACCCTTCAACTTTCACTGAAGAAGATAGAAATCTCATTCAACGGGATCATAGGGCTCATGCGGCTCTAACCATGGCTCTGTCTAAGGACGACAACAATCTGTTCGAAGAATACACTTTAGCTCATGAATTGTGGTTAGCTCTTATTGATCACTATGAAGGGAACGAAGAGTTTATGGATAACAAGAGAGATATGGTTCAGAAAGAATACGACATGTTCGGGAATGTTCGTGGTGAAAGCTTGTCAGATTATATTAGTCGATTTTTGAGAGTGCTAACAAAAATGAAGAAAGCGGGCAATCCTGTTGCAAACTATGCCTCCATCAAGAAGCTTTTGGACTCTCTCCCAAAAGAATGGAGCCTGCAATGTATGATGATTAAAAGAACCTTCTTGACCAGCACTACTCCTGTCACACTTTCAGAATTGATCAACACCCTGAAAGCCTTTGAAATGGATATTCTCAAGAGAGAAATGAACCAATTAGGATACTCTCAGAAATTTACTCAATTTGCTGCTGCAACTTCTATTCCCAAAAATATGGCATTCCTTGCCCTCATAACCTCCTGTGGGTCAAATCTTCAAAGTGCTATCGTATCTTATCCTAACGCTTCCGCAAGCTATGTAAAGGCCTCATCATCTAACGAGAAGGCTACTGTGGTCGGTGATGCTCAAGCACTTAAGTATCAACCTAACATGTTGCTTTGTTTAACACCTTCCTGAGTAGCTATGAAGCTCTCATGTCAGGTGAGCTAAAAAGGGACTTTCTCATTGCTGAAGACATGTATCAGGTAGATCCGGATGATATGGACGAAATGGATTTGAAGTGGCAAATGGCGATGATCACCCTTCGGTTAAAGAAGTTTCAAGACAAAACAGGAAAAAGACTGGCACGGAGAAAAGCTGGTTTTGACAAGTCCAAGCTAAGATGCTACAACTGCAAGAATCTGGGTCACATCAAGAGGGGTGCCCATTGCCAAAAAATGAAAATGCTGAACTCATTCCTACAAGAAGGCCAATAGCTATCGAAGGGAGTGATAATGTTGCTGATAATAACCCAAAAGCTTTTGTGGGGGAAGACTACGATTGGGCAGAAGGAATAGCTGAGGTAAAAGAAGAAGTTAACAAAGCACTCATAGCAAAAATCTCTACTGCTCCTGTCTCATCTTCATCAAATTGCATGGAGAAGCAGACTGCTAGAATTTCCAAGGATGACAAAGGATTAAAAATCATAATCAATCCTACTGAACCAACTTCAGAGAAGGGAAAGCAGGAGGCTGAGAGGACTGATTCTAAAAAGACAGCCGAAGAAGCAACCCGCTACAACAAGAGTGAGAAAGCTGGAACTTCTACAGCCGCCATGAAAGCAGAGTCTGCAAAAGACACAGAGGTCAAGGATTTTGTAAACAACATACCGTATAAAGTTAAAGCAAAACTGTGCTCCCAACCATGTTTGAACGTCGTGGCACATTACAAATCACTCAACCGTGACCTGATTAGAGAAAAAGAAAAAGTTTTGAAATTTAACCAAGAATTGAAAGAAAACGAAGCTGCATATCAAAGAAGGTTGAACTCAACTTTGATTGAGATGCAAACTTTAAAAGAATTCGTTTTCAGAAAAGATTTTATCATAAATGATTTAACCGAAAGATTAGAAAAATCTCAAAATGAAAATTACAAATTGCAAATCACAATTGATAAACGGAAAGTTAGTCAAAAGGCACTGGTTGATATTGAAAATTGCCAACGGCCATCATTCGTGAAAGATGGAATTCGATACAAGGATAAGCTCAGAAACAAAAGAAAAATCTTTCCTCCTCCGCACAGCAAAAACTATGTACCTATGCCATCTCCTCATCCTAATAATGACTTAATCGATAAACATAATCTGTTGGATCAAAATGTCTTTTACAAAAATGAAAACAATACTAACATTTCTGAAAGTAATGTAATTTGTATAAGCGTAAAGAAGATGTGTGCGATGAGGATGATGACTGTGGGTCACTTCAAGAGGGAGTGCCCATTGCCAAAAAATGAAAATGCTGAACTCATTCCTACAAGAAGGCCAATAGCTATCGAAGGGAGTGATAATGTTGCTGATAATAACCCAAAAGCTTTTGTGGGGGAAGACTACGATTGGGCAGAAGGAATAGCTGAGGTAAAAGAAGAAGTTAACAAAGCACTCATAGCAAAAATCTCTACTGCTCCTGTCTCATCTTCATCAAATTGCATGGAGAAGCAGACTGCTAGAATTTCCAAGGATGACAAAGGATTAAAAATCATAATCAATCCTACTGAACCAACTTCAGAGAAGGGAAAGCAGGAGGCTGAGAGGACTGATTCTAAAAAGACAGCCGAAGAAGCAACCCGCTACAACAAGAGTGAGAAAGCTGGAACTTCTACAGCCGCCATGAAAGCAGAGTCTGCAAAAGACACAGAGGTCAAGGATTTTGTAAACAACATACCGTATAAAGTTAAAGCAAAACTGTGCTCCCAACCATGTTTGAACGTCGTGGCACATTACAAATCACTCAACCGTGACCTGATTAGAGAAAAAGAAAAAGTTTTGAAATTTAACCAAGAATTGAAAGAAAACGAAGCTGCATATCAAAGAAGGTTGAACTCAACTTTGATTGAGATGCAAACTTTAAAAGAATTCGTTTTCAGAAAAGATTTTATCATAAATGATTTAACCGAAAGATTAGAAAAATCTCAAAATGAAAATTACAAATTGCAAATCACAATTGATAAACGGAAAGTTAGTCAAAAGGCACTGGTTGATATTGAAAATTGCCAACGGCCATCATTCGTGAAAGATGGAATTCGATACAAGGATAAGCTCAGAAACAAAAGAAAAATCTTTCCTCCTCCGCACAGCAAAAACTATGTACCTATGCCATCTCCTCATCCTAATAATGACTTAATCGATAAACATGATCTGTTGGATCAAAATGTCTTTTACAAAAATGAAAACAATACTAACATTTCTGAAAGTAATGTAATTTGTATAAGCGTAAAGAAGATGTGTGCGATGAGGATGATGACTGTGGGTCACTTCAAGAGGGAGTGCCCATTGCCAAAAATGAAAATGCTGAACTCATTCCGACAAGAAGGCCAATAGCTATCGAAGGGAGTGATAATGTTGCTGATAATAACCCAAAAGCTTTAGTGGTGGAAGACTACGACCGGAGAGAAGAAATAACTGAGGTAAAAGAAGAAGTTCACAAAGCACTCATTGAAAAAATCTCTACTGCTCATGTCTCATCTTCATCGAATTGCGTGGAGAAGTAGACTGCTGGAATTCCCAAGGATGGCAAAGGATTAAAAATCATAATCAATCCTACTGAACCGACTTCACAGAAGGGAAAGCAGGAGGCTGAGAGGACTGATTCTAAAAAGACAGCCGAAGAAGCAACAAGCTACAACAAGAGTGAGAAAGCTGGAATTTCTACAGCCGCCATGAAAGGAGAGTCTGCAAAAGACACAGAGGTCAAGGATTTGGTAAACAACATACCGTATGAAGTTAAAGCAAAACTGTGCTCCCAACCATGTTTGAACGTCGTGGCACATTACAAATCACTCAACCGTGACCTGATTAGAGAAAAAGAAAAAGTTTTGAAATTTAACCAAGAATTGAAAGAAAACGAAGCTGCATATCAAAGAAAGTTGAACTCAACTTTGACTGAGATGCATACTTTAAAACAATTCATTTTCAGAAAAGATTTTATTATAAATGATTTAACCGAAAGATTAGAAAAATCTCAAAATGAAAATAACAAATTGCAAATCAAAATTGATAAACGGAAAGTTAGTCAAAAGGCACTGGTTGATATTGGAAATTGCCAACGGCCAACATTCATGAAAGATGGAATTCGATACAAGGATAAGCTCAGAAACGAAAGAAAAATCTTTCCTCCTCCGCACAGCAAAAACTATGTACCTATGCCATCTCCTCATCCTAATAATGACTTAATCGATAAACATGATCTGTTGGATCAAAATGTCTTTTACAAAAATGAAAACAATACTAACATTTCTAAAAGTAATGTAATTTGTGTAAGCGTAAAGAAGATGTGTGCGATGAGGATGATGACTGTGGGTCACTTCAAGAGGGAGTGCCCATTGCCAAAAAATGAAAATGCTGAACTCATTCCAACAAGAAGGCCAATGTCTTTTACAAAAATGAAAACAATACTAACATTTCTGAAAGTAATGTAGATTTGTGTAAGTGTAAATAAGATGTGTGCGATGAGGATGATGACTGTGGAGGTTCACAAATAGGAATTGGTTACTCAGGCGACAGTTATTCTACAGTTAACTTGTTTACCTGGAACTGTAACAAGAAAAACAGTACTTCTATTGGGATAACTGTAATAGTTTGACTAGGATGGATGACTGTAATGGTTGTATGCCTAAATTTAACATTCAGGATAACTGTAATGGCCATGTGCCTACACTTAAGACTCACAACCCAGTGCATGCCGTGGTTGAAAGTCATGACTTAAATTCTGTTTTTAATGATGAAAATGTTGTGCTTGAATCTCCTGTATTTGTCCCAGAATTGAAGAAAAACACATTTGGAAAGTTCCTTACGGAGGAAATTCCCGAGGATGTTCCATCATGTACAGGCACATCAGAGACTGATAAAGATTCAACTCAAGTCAGCAATAGTGATGACTCAAGTATGACAATTTCAGAAAGTGATGATGAAACATCAAGTGAAAATCAAGAATCGATCTCATCTTCAGATAGTGAGATAGTGAAGATGGCGTTGAGGATGAAAATCGTCTTGACAAGAAAGTGAAGAAATTCAAAAGTTCAAGCTATGTTGCATCATCAGATAACCTTCATGCAGCTCTAGACTCTCATCACATACATCATCTTCACACGCCGTGTCTACCAAAAAGAAAAGATCAAATCACAAGCAATGCTTTCGCTGTGGTCATTTAGGACACACAGCGAAACATTGCAAAAGCAAGAAATTTTCTAAACCTAAACAAGATATTGTCAAAAGTTTCACTGATCAATTTGATAATCTTAAGAAATCTGTAAAATGCATAGTAAATACAACTTGTTTTTGGAAAAGAAAAGAAAATATTACTGCTCAAAATCATGATAGATCAAACTTGAAGCAAGTCTGGGTTCCGAAAATTAACTAACGTGCACATATTTGTATTTGTTGTTGTATAACAGAATAAAATGCAAAAATGGCTTCGAATGCTCATGGAATATATATGGCACGTTGACAGTGGATACTCGAGGCATATGAACAGTTTGAAGTATCTCCTAAAGAACTTTTAAGTCATCGATGACGATTTCGTATCCTTTGCTGGAGATGAAAAGGGAGGGAAAATTGTTGGAATTGGTGACGTCGTATCTGAAGCACTTACATTAGAGAATATAAATTATGTTCCAGAATTATGTTACAATCTGATGAGCGTATCTCAAGTGTGCGACAAAGGAATCTCAATGCTGTTCAACGATGTGGAATGCTTATTCCTCAAATCCGAATATTCCGTTCCTGCCAAAATGATTATGCTCACAACTCCTCATCAAAACAACACCTACTTCTCAATATGAAAAATGCCAAATCCAATGAGCATTTGACGTGTCTTATTTCAAAAGCTTCTGAGTCGGAATCACTGCTTTGGCATAGGGGATTGCGGCATGTGAACTTTAAAAATATGAATAAGCTTTCCAAATTAAATTTAGTAAGAGGATTGCCTATAAAAGAATTTCCATTTATAGAAAAATGTATCGCATGCGCCCAAGGCAAACAACACAAAAAGTCGCACAAAATGTATCGCATGCGCCTATAAAAGAATTTCCATTTATAGAAAAATGTATCTGCTCCATTGCAATTGCTGCACATGGATCTTTTCGGCCCTATAAGTCTTAAAAGTTTAGCTAAAAGTTCCTATTGCTTGGTGATTTTAGATGATTTCTCACGTTTTTCATGGGTATATTTTCTTGAAGCCAAAAGAAAAATAGCATAAACTCTCAAGAGCTTCATTCGCATGATTGAAAACGTGATCAAGCTGAAAGTCAAATCTGTCAGAAGTGACAATGGATCGGAATTCAAAAATCAAACATTTATCTCCTTCTGTGAAGAAAAGGGAATACACCTTCAGTACAGTGCAGCCAGAACTCCTCAGTATAATGGAGTAGCAGAACGGAAGAATAGAACACTCATTGAAGCTGCTAGAACTATGCTCGTGGACTCCAAGCTTCCTATCATTTTCTAGGAAGAAGCAGTCAGCACAACATGCTATGTTTTGAATCGAGTTCTCATCGTTAACCTCATGGCAAAACGGCCTATGAACTTCTTTTCAAAAGGAAGCCTTTGATAGATTTCTTTAGACCGTTTGGATGTTCTTGTACACTCCTCAACACTGAAAATAATCTCATCAAGTTTGAAGCAGTCGGTGATGTATGCTACTTCATGGGTTATTCATCTTCTCAAAGGCATATTGAGTCTACAACAAACTAACCAAGATGGTGATTGAATTATACTACGTCGACTTTCAAGAAGGAAACTCCACCAACACCGGAAGTTATCCAAAACTGGTTTTATGATGTAGACGTTGTATTCAACACTTTTGACATTGATGAACCACTCACTGAAACCGAACCTGCCGAAACAACCCATATAGAGCCATTATTTGATCCTTCAAATATTGGTTTCACTCCTTTTACAACTCGTTTCACCCCAGTCTCTGCCGATCCAACACTTTTGACATTGATGAACACTACCTGAAACCAAACCCGCATGAACATCTCCATTGAAGCCATTATTGATCCATCAAATATGTTACCTCAACTTTTCACACTCGATCAACCACTTCTCAATCTACCGAACCAATCCTGACTCACACATACGATGATTAAGAAAACTTCGTAAATCATCTCATGTGATGCACTTCTTCCCGTTGGAGATGATCCACTCTGTCAAAAAATAACCATCAATCATTATCGATGAAACTTTTCTCCAATCTACCTCAACAAATGAGACTTCACACCAAGCCATATCAAGAAATTAAACATTCCAATTTCAGAATGATTGTCCAGTGAATGAAGATCAAACTCGTGGTCGAAAACTCACATCTAACATTGATTGAATGCAATTATCTATTGCACCAGTGGGTATTCGTAACAAACATTGGAACGATCGTCGGTTTATGTCATAAAACAAGGAAAGATTGGTAGTTCAAGGCTTCTGAACAGAAGGATGATTTGGAAGTGTTTGTCGTACCGTGGAAGCTATTAGATATTTAGCCCAATGCTTCATTCAAAAACTTCAAGGTGTTTCATAGATGGAAAGATTTCGTTTCAATGGATGAAGGAAGAAGATTTGTTTGCCAACCGGGTTTTGTGAAGATCCCCACTTTCCTACAAACTAGCTACTTTATACTAGCTTGACAAAGATCTCTACGGTTTTACAAAAGCTCTCTACGGTCTTCATCAAGATCCTCGAGCCTGGTATGAGACTTTGTCAACATATCTTTTGGAATGTGGGTACTCAAGAGGTAAAATTGATATGACTCTCTTGACGAAAAGGATCAGAGATAATGTGATGCTTGTGCAGATCTATGTTGTGACAAAGGGCAAATAACCTGTAATTCCATACAATCTAATCACTATTTTTAGTACATAATCTCATGCCTTATATCGTAATTTGATTTACGTAACTGAGTCGTACGTCATATCACAAGTATTAGGACAAGTAAATTGGGTCATAACATATACTGGTTTCCATTACAATTCGAAACAAACCAAACAATGCCCTAAAAGTATTGGTAGAAAGTGTTGGGCACACTATTCGCGGTTGCACTATTCATGTCAGCTCAACCGCTAAAACGAAACAGAACAATGAATAACGGCATGCTAGTGCTATAATTGAGTTCATATATATATGAAAACAGTGATATAGGAACACCTATTTCAGAAATACATAACTTTCCAGTACAACGCCTAAATTACAAAATTGTTCGTTTCGACCAAAAAGGCAACAATTTCAATTTGTCCGCAACATTAATTCGGTAGTTCCGGATTTCCAAAATTATAACAAAACAATATTGAACACCCTAAAACAATATGAGAATAGCAGAAATACATAAAAGACCTCGTTTTCATTCATACGGCAAACACTGCACAACTCGACCGGAAAGCGACCGTTTGTCGAACCGACGACCATTTTATTGGCCGATAGCCTCATGCATCCATCTAGAGAACTAATTAAGCCTCATTTGGGACTTGGAGTCATTTCAACTATCTTGAGGTCATGGAAACACAACTTCCGGAAATGTTCGACGACAAAATATATAAGTGACGATATCAAGCGAACGATCGAATGAAAGGCTTTTCGGCCATCGTAACTCAACATATATTCAGCTAGCGAACTAGTTAAGCATATTTCCAGATCGTGAGTGCCCTAAATAATTGCCATGACACTTGTGGTGGTAAAAAAACCAAAGCTTCCGGTACGAAATGATAAAGTTCGTATATTTGCCAATATTATACCGATGAGCTAACTAGTGACATTTTTTTATTATCTGAAACTTATACCAATTTGTCAAGAGGACTAATTAATATGGATTAACACCCTAAACCCTAATTACCTGCTAATAATACAAGATCAACCCCTAATCACCATACTTAAATTTCTTACCTAAATATCTAATAAATAAACACATGTTACAAATAATATTTACACTTAACCCCCCCATGTGGGCCCCCACCCACTTGATTATGTTAAAAAATGAATATTATCAGCATGGTGTAGGATATTGATGTAATCTTTGAAAGATAGCAAAATATATATACAAGATTACACCATTCTTCCATCATTTTTTCACAAAAAAAAGTTAAACAAGCCTTCCCATCTCTCTCTCCTACGGCTCACCTTCATCACCATTACACCACCACATTTCCACTAATAAACACCTCATTCTATAGGATTTGCTAATGGTAAATTAGTCATGTCAGGGGGGAGTTTAAAAAGGGATGCGCTTTGGAACATGGAGAACAATAATTTAATATCGATTTTTACCCGTTTATCTGGGTTATTACGACTTAGCTTTGGCATAGAACTGTCGACATATAACCAAGCGGAAGTAAGTTGTCCTGAGAAAACTATGCGCATCCCCCTGCCAGACGAAGAAACACTTATAGTACACGGAGAGAATCGCGAGACGCCCTTACGAATCATTAATTGCATGAAGGCCAGAAGTGCCTACAGAAAGGTTGCATCGCCTTTCTAGATCACGTAGTCGATAAGGAAAATGAGGAGCCAAAATTGGAGGAAATAACTGTTGTGAAGGAATTCCCTTGAAGTCTTTCCATCAGACTTGTCTAGATTACCTCCGTAACGACACGCCAACTTTCGCATTGATATGGTGCCAGGAGTTGCGCTAGTAGTGAAGCCTCCATACCGATTAGCTCCGTCATAAATGCAAAGACTATCTACACAACGTCAAAAGTTGTTAGCCAAAGGATTCATTAGAACGAGTTCCTCGCCATGGGGAGCTCCGGTGCCTTTTGTCGAGAATAATGACTGCTCCGAGTTCAAGGTCATGAGTGGTGTAATTCTTCTCATGGACTTTGAGTTGCCTTGAGGCGTAGGCTATTACCTTTCCTCTTTGCATTAAGACACACCTTAGTCCCTTTCCTGATGCGTCACAATAGACCACAAAGTCATCACAACCGTCAGGGAGATTGAGGATAGGTGCATCACAAAGTCTTTGCTTCAAAGTTTGGAAAGCCTCCTCTTGTTTGGGCCCCCAATTGAAGGGCTTGCCCTTATGAGTCAAGGCTGTGAGTGGTAAGGCAATACGGGAGAAATTGGCGATAAAAAGTCGATAATAACCCGCTAAGCCAAGGAATGATCTTACTTCAGTAGGAGTGCGTGGAGCCTGCCATTCTTGCACTACTTTGATCTTTGTAGGATCGACATGAATTCCTTTGTCGTTGACGACGTGACCAAGGAATTGAGCTTCCTTTAACTAGAATTCGCATTTCAAAAACTTAGCGTAAAGCTTTTCAGTTTTCAAAAGTGTTAGAATGAGTCGAAGATGTCGCTCATGATCTGACCTAGTCTTGGAATAAATAAGAATATTATCGATAAAAACAATAACGAAACGATCGAGGTAGGGTATGCACACCCTATTCATTGAATCCATGAAAACAGCGAGAGCATTGGTCAATCCAAAGGGCATGACCATGAATTCACAGTGACCGTAGCGAGTTCGAAAGGCAGTCTCTGGAATGTCTTCTTCACGTATCCTAAGCTGATGATAACCAGAATGAAGAACGATTTTTAAGAAACAGGTGGCACACTGAAGTTGGTCTAGAAGATCATCGATGCGAGGTAAAGGATAATGGTTCTTGCTGGTCAGCTTTTTGAGCTCTCGATAGTCGATACACATTCGAAAAGTTCCATCCTTCTTCTTGACGAAAAGAACCGGCGCACCCGAAGCTGATGAGCTAGGGCGTATGAACCCTTTGTCAGTCAGCTCTTGTAGCTGACTAGCTAACTCTTGCATTTCAGATGGGGCTAACCGATATAGAGATTTTGCAACTGGAGTGGCACCAGGTACAAGATCGATTCGAAATTCGACTTCTCGCATAGGAGGAAGTCCTGAGACATCGTCTAGAAAGACTTGCGGAAAATTTCTAACAATCGGAATATCTTCGAGTTTCTTCTTCTTGTCTTCTTTCTTGATAATATGGGCTAAGAATGCTATGTAACCCTTGCGAAGATAATTTTGAGGTTGAAGACACGACATCAACTTGAGTCCTTTAGATGGGGTTTCACCAAAAATTCGAAGAGTTTGCTCATGTTTGGGCCTACATATGTCCTCCATACTTGGCCTAGGTAGTCATGTGGGCCCCATGACTACTGGGCTTTGTAGGGTTCACATTGATTTTGGCCTGTTAACACTCGCCCCACCCGAATGAAAATCGTAAAACATGATTGCGAGATGTAAGGTCGGAAGGTGTCCTGATGTAGACACAGTGAAAACTCAAAGTGGGGTTAGTTCACACGACGTTTTTTGTGGCATGATATCCCTATAGTCACTAGCTCTGATACCAATCTGTCACACCCAGACCTGCAGCGGATATGGTAGTCGGGGCATGATTGGGTTTTCATCAAAGCTCATGACTTTTAGTAGTATAAAAGTTTCATATTATTATTTCAAATTTAAAACATAACAATCCAATCAACACATAACTCATACAAACACAATATGTTCCAAACAAAGCTTGCAAGTAACGTTTTATTTTCTTCTAAGGCCCATGTCCTACGTGATCCATGCTTCACACCTGTTCACCTGTATGATGTGTAAAAGTAAAGTTTTGGGGTCAAAATAAGTTGGCGAGTGAATCCCATTAAGTCATTAAGAAAAATGACACGTTTATTATTTTTAATAAAATGTGCATTAACCAAATATGAGCAACGTATATGCATTCAAAATCACAAACCACACAATCAACTAGCAATGTACACATGAGCACGATGAGCGATGTGCTGTGATATCAAGGCTCAATCAAACGGAGCCGATCTAATATATTAGGCAATGCGACGCTCCACCCGTAAGTAACGGGGAACGAATGGGCCTAATTTGAGAGTTTGACTGCAATGAGAAAATATAAACACATATAACAATAAACAACAATATCTCATAGCACGTTAGATAACATAATGGAAATAGTCCGAGACGGTAATCCGAATTGCTATCCGAGATGATGATCCGAGATGGGAATCCGTCCGAAATAAGGTATCCGAGATGTAATTCGAAATGAGGTATCCGAGTTGTAATTTGGAACAGTAACCTGAAGTGGTCTAAAATCAATACCAAGAATCCGAGATGCACTATTTGGATCCTGAGTCTTGAGGAATCATTAAATGGTCACCGACACGTTTCGTATCAACCAACATCTCGCATCCATCTTGTTTGATACCTGTACTGATTTTAGTTCATCTCCATAGAATTCAATATATACTTGACCTAGAGTCAAGTAAGATAGACGTTCCCTCATTCTCTAGGATTTGCTAACGGTAAATTAGTCAAGTCAGGGGAAGTTTAAAAAGGGATGCACTTTGGAACATGGAGAACAATAATTTAATATCGATCTTTTACCCGTTTATCTGGGTTATTACGACGTTGCTTTTGGCATAGAACTGTTGACGTATAACCAAGCGGAAGTAAGTTGTCCTGAGAAAACTATCCGCATCCCCTGCCAGACGAAGAAGCAATTGTAGTACACGGAGAGAAGCGCAAGATGCCCTTACGAATCATTAATTGCATGAAGGCCAGAAGTGCCTACAGAAAGGTTGCATCGACTTTCTAGCTCACGTAGTCGATAAGGAAAATGAGGAGCCAAAATTGGAGGAAATAACTGTTGTGAAAGAATTCCCCCGAAGTCTTTCCATCAGACTTGTCTGGATTACCTCCGCAATGACACACCAACTTTCGCATTGATATGGTGCTAGGAGCCTCGCTAGTAGCGAAGCCTCCATACCGATTAGCTCCGTCATAAATGAAAAGAATATCTACACAACTTCAAAAGTTGTTAGCCAAAGGGTTCATTAGAACGAGTTCCTCGCCATGGGGAGCTCCGGTGCCTTTTGTCGAGAAGAAGGATGGAACCTTCCAAATGTGCATAGGTTACCGAGAACTAAAAAAGTTAACCATCAAGAATCGGTACCCATTACCGAGGATTGACGATCTGTTCGATCAACTTCAAGGGTCGAGTTTTTATCTAAAGATTGATTTAAGGTCCGGGTATCATCAGTTAAGAATCCAAGAGGAAAGTCTTCCTAAGACGGCATTTAGGACTCTCTATGGTCATTACGAGTTCCTTATTATGTCTTTTGGGTTAACAAACGCCCTTGCAGTATTTATGGATTTGATGAATCGAGTATGTAAACCATACTTCGACAAGTTCCCGATAGTATTTTTTAATGACATATTAATATACTCGCGAACCGAGGGAGAACATGAACAACACTTGAGAACTATACTGGAGTTGTTAAAGAAAGAGCAATTATATGCCAAATTCTTGTAATGCAAATTTTGGATTCGTGAAGTACAGATTCTCAGTCACGTGGTGAACGAGATTGGATACACATCGACCCCCCAAAGATCGAGGCTATAAAGAATTGGACCGTGCCAAGAACCCCCATGGAAATACTACAATTTCTAGGTTTAGCGGGATATTACAGGAGATTTCTTGAGAACTTCTCAAAAGTTGCTCAGCCGCTAACCTCGCTTACACAAAAGGATAATGAGATTGGGGAGAAAAGCAAGAATCAACATTTCATCTATTAAAGGATAGATTATGTAAGGCGCCGATATTATCACTTCCACACGATACCGATGACTATGTGGTGTATTGTGATGCATCGCATCAAGGCTTGGGTTGCGTGTTAATGCAACGTGAAAAAGTCATCGTGTATGCGTCTCGTCAGTTAAAAGTTCACGAAAAGAATCATACCACTCATGACTTAAAACTAGGTGCAGTGATATTTGCTTTAAAAATCTGGCGTCATTATTTATATGGCACTAAGTGTACCATACTCACATATCATAAAAATATTCAACACATATTCACTCAAAAGGAACAAAATATGCGCCAACGGCGTTGCGTAGAAGTGTTGTGACAACCGGCACTTTTTGGTTGTAATTAAGCGCATAACAAACAGTAATACCATTATAATTAGCATAATTAGACGTAAACTAACTTGACCAGGCCTCTGGAGAGCCTAGGAACGTCTACTTGCTTCACGTTACGCTATTTAGCGATAATCGAAGACACTAAACGCGAAATCTAACGATAAGCGAACTGATGCCAGA
Organism: Scalesia atractyloides; assembly: GCA_947069175.1. Classification (NCBI taxonomy): domain Eukaryota; kingdom Viridiplantae; phylum Streptophyta; class Magnoliopsida; order Asterales; family Asteraceae; genus Scalesia; species Scalesia atractyloides. The sequence goes on along the minus strand of CAMTDV010000001.1, from coordinate 53,106,984 downwards.
AAAATACTGACAACGCCTAAAAATACAAATTTTGTACTTGTATTTGTCATACAATTATAATTATGCGATAAATTTAAATCGTTGAACGTCGCAAACCACAACGTGGAAGTTACGCGGTAAACCGGAACGCACCGACAACGAAATGGAAGCCACGGACTAGAGATACGTCTAAATATTAATATATTAAGATATATTAGGCTTCATTTTCAAGTTTTCACGCACACGGAAGAAATCGGAACGAAAAACGGATAAGAAACGGCAAACAGGGCAAAATACGCAACTTTAACGCAACCGACGGGTTTACGCGTCAAACGACGACCCCTGATATAATTTAATACGTTTTTGAGTCTAAACGAATAAATTTTGACAAATAACAATAATTGGATCGAAAAACAGACTATAAATGGCGGCCGTAGAGGTTTTACGCAAATTTTAATGAAACCGACAAACCGTCGCGTCAACCGGTCAACTAACGACAACATTTACGTGTTTTGATTCTAATTAAATGCATTACAACATAACATGATGTTCGGGTTCAAAAATGGGCTTCAGAGACGTATTGGGCTTGAAACGTGATAACGGGCCTCGGGCCTAACCCACCTAAAAACCCTTACTATTTAAACCATCCTTAACCCTAATTCCCCCATTTTTCTTTCACTCAAAACCCTAGCACACACCCCTGCCCCCCCTTTTCCCCTGCTCTGATCGCCGGAGTCCGGCGAGGGCGCCGGCAGCTCCGATGATCGACTCCGGTCGATTCTCCTGTCACGCACACACACCACCCACTCCCCTCTCTTCCCTGTTCTCTCTCACACACACACACACCGCATATATATATATATATATATATATATATATACAGATCAGAATAGAGAGAGAGAGAGAGACAGGTAGAGAGAGAGAGAGAGAACAGTGAGAGAGATCGGCGAAGAGAGAGGGAGGTGGCGACTGTGGCGCGGCTGTGGCGTCTCCGGCGACCGACGCCGGCGACGATAGTGGTGGTTATTCTTGGATCGGTTCAGTTTTGGGTCGGGTTGGGTGTTATCAGATCCAACTAACAGCGGCGACATGGATATTGGCCGCGATTTTTCCGGCTAAAACGACAGCAGTGGTGGTAGCCGGCGGCGGCGGCGGTTTCTGGTAGTGGCGGCGGTGGTGTCTTGATTTTCCGTTCAATCCAGTCAACACTCTTGGCTCGGGTCTCAGTTCAAACCCGGTTAAGTCATCTCTGACTCGGGTTCAATCAGCGGCTCGGGTCACGGCTCGTGTTTCAAGATTCGGGTTCGGTTCACTCGGGTTCGGTTCAGTTCAGACTCTGGTTCAGGTTTCGGGTTTGACTCGGTTCAACCCGGTTTAAGTCTGAAACAGATTTCGATATTTTAGTTCGTTTCGATTCGGGTTTTTTTTTGGTTCTGATACGCGTTTGTTTCAGGTTCAGTCTCGGTTCGGTTCGGATCGGTCGGTCAACAAAAGTCACTGGTCAAACCCAGTCAACATAAGTCAAACCTGGTCAAACCCGGTCAACGGGTCAACCCACGACTCGGTAAAAATTAATTATGACGCAAAAATTTAAATTATATTAGTTTATATATATTAATATATACATATCGCGAAACTGAGCTCGACCCGACCCTTAATCGATTATATATCACCAAAGAAATAAATAATATATAACAGTCAATCCGAGTTCGTAACTCGTTTAACATCATTAATTAAAATCAAACCGACGTCGTTAGTTAAATATATAAATCGAAAATTAAATCGGCGAAACTTAATATTGAAAATGATGAAAAATTTATTATATATTGTTTGTTTTCGAAATTGCAGGTTGTGTTTTGATAAAAATCGACAAATAATATTGTCGGGATCGTCCAAAAACAGAGGAAACTCTGCCCGATTTTCGTAAAATCTGTAAAACAAAAACGCGTTATATTTCAAGGAATAAAACGTCCAATATTCATATGATTATTATAAAATAAATGTAAGTATATATTTATTTTGTCGACGCTAATTAAAACGTTCAAATCTCGATCCGACAACATTTGCACGAACGCGATTTGAAGATAACGAACGTACGGCAAACGACTACTAGATAAACGATACTTATTTATGTTTAATTCAACGTCGAAATTAAAAAACGTGACTTCAAGCATCGATAATATATTCGAACGACCATATAAAAATAAGTATATTGTTTATATTTATTTCGAAACGCCAAACTTTTTCAAGACGAATACAAGGTGCGAATTATTTCAAACAAACAAATTCGGAAATCGTATCACAAGAACATTATATATATTCGAATGTCGTGGCGTTGAATACTTTTATAAATAAATATAGTTATATTTATTTCGAGCGCCGACGACTCGAATACTTTGAAGGATTTTATAACAATAATATACATTGATTTTATTCGATTCAGCACCTAACGAAGTGCGACACGATACGCCAGACTTTTGCGCGAATACGAAACGTATTATCTATACGGATATATAGACAAGTATATATACAACATGTCTTACGAAAACTACGAAGAGTCGTAATATTATCCGTCAACGTACATAACGACTAAATATCATTTTCATGAAATATAGTTATGTTTAGATATAAACATATATTTCAAGTCGTTCAAAACTAAGTCAATTCTAAGAAAACCATAGGTTGGTTAACCGAGTTAAGTCAATAATAATTTCATAGAATCGTATGAGTAACGATTCGGTAGAGCTCGGTATTACGTAGTATAGCTACGTCATTCTTAGAAACTTATGAGTTATTCCGTTTTAGGAATACACTAGAATGCATGCTAGCGAGTCAAGTTATGGAGACAACACTACGGAAATCACATTAAGCTAGCTTTGCACAAGGACAACAGGTGAGTTCATAACCCCACTTTTTACCGTTTTACATTTTTATAAATGTTTTCGGGGGTGGAAAGACATGCAAGTTTTGCAAAAGAACACAACGTTTCGATAAACGAAAATCATATATTTCTAAACCATGTTACAAACAGACTTCAATGAACACAAATGGTTTACGAAAAGTTTATACTAAACTTACCGATTTTCACAGCTATTCAATGCTTTTCGAAACATGCATGAGTTTTATGACTAGTGACGGGATTGTAATAGTCACAACTAGGGGGCGAGGCCCCAAAACTTTACAAAATAACATGGGCTAGGCCCAAGGACAAAATAACATGGGCGAGGCCCAGGGACAAAATAAATGGGCTAGGCCCAAGGACAAAATAACATGGGCTAGACCCAGGGACAAAATAAAATGGGCTAGGCCCAGGGACAAAATAAAATGGGCTAGGCCCAGGGACAAAATAACATGGGCTAGGCCCAGGGACAAAATCACAAATGGACATGGGCTAGGCCCAAAATCACAAAAGGACATGGGCTAGGCCCAATAACACAGATTTATAACATTTGGTATGTAGCTATGGGATTAGATTATAACAAGATCACTGTGCGTAAGTAGGGAAATGACAATAGTAACCATTAATCACGTAGTAACCAAGGTGCAAAAGGTATAGATCTATCGAGTTTGAGACCCGCTCCACTCCTGGTATGTTAACCGGTTAGGAGTGCTTTTGTGAACCCAACATGACAAAGAAGTCTCGGTTTGGTCACTTACTTATGGCACATAGGTCGGTTTATTAGCTACACACTGATTGATCCTTAGATTCCATAGGAAAACTACATACTACGGCTTCAACACCGGTTTGCAAAGATAACATAAAACATTTTATTACCGGTTTATAAACATAAAAGTTATATGCATGGATTTGCAAGCAACATGGAAAACATTTCGATAGTGTTATACAGACATGATATTTCAAATGCTTTGGGATACTATGATCCCACAAACCGTTTTTTTTTCAAATGCAAGATTTTCAAATGTTTTATGACTCATTTGAAACAAAAACAAACAACTATGAACTCGCCAACTTTATGTTGACTTTTCGCATGTTCTTTCTCAGGTTATGATATCAAGTATGGCACGGTTGGAATAGTGGAACCCATGGGGATTCGAGTAGTTAGCGGGCGTTCATTTACTAGAAACCATAGCCATCGCGTTTGCTTCCGCTGTGCGATGAGGATACCATTCGGTTCACGCCCCGGATCTGATGCGAAAGGATAACATGGGGGGGTGTGACAGAGTGGTATCAGAGCCATAGGTTTTAGTGAACTAGGTATCAACCCCCGCTCTGATACCAGAGTGGTATCAGAGCTATAGGTTCTAGCGAATTAGGTTTCTGTGGAGATACCTAGGCTTTAACCTCACGTTCCTTTGGGGACATTAGATCATTAATACTTTGAATACATACAAAATGCCTAGTACTCGAATATGGGTTCCAACCGTGGCCAAAACAGTAAGTCAACATTTTGATTTTAATCATACACTAGTGTTGTATTTGATACACGGTACACGAAAACAATACATACCGTAAGCAAAACCTTGAGGGTTTTGGCAACATGCATTTAGGACCTTATGAAAACTTATAACAATATCCATTAAAGGTCAGCACGTAGGAACCGCGATTATTAGCTCGGACAAACACATTACATATATTGTCACTGTTACTTTATTTACCGAGCAAGTATCCTACGTAAAACGAAAACACTAGTGCGCAAATATACGTGAAACTTAAATGATACGACAACAGATGTTGAAGTACATCACATACGACTTTCAAGGCGCGACCTTGAGGAAACACGACATTTCGACAATGATGCTAATCCCGTCAGCGGGAGAACTACCAACCAGAATGCGACATTTTATCACGTGGTCTTGTAATCGACACGTAACAACGTTGAGGTACGTCAAACGAGAATACATAACGGTCGGTACTTATTACGATGGTAAATCACAACAATTGGTGCTGCAAAAGAAGTCACATGTAATCGCATTCCCCCTACTTCATTAATTGCGATTACGCTATATACGACAGTCGGTGGTAATGTCAAGAAACAATAAGTCATCATAGTGAATACCAGGTAAAGTCCTTGAATTATGTTTGTTGAAAAATTTCAACTTTGCATATAACGGGTAGGTTTGCATACCTCTACTCCTCATAACGGTCATTGTGTCGCGAAAATTCTTTCTTGATTAGCGAACGCATATTGCATCATTTCTTAACATATTTACATGATACGCATGCTTTGGTTGTTATGCATGTGGTTAACTTGATACGTGGAGACCATCAGGGTCTTCACTTTTCATCAAAAATTCAAAGGTTGGTTAGCTATATTCAAATTTTCGCTTTGTGATCTAAATGACCTGCATTATTGTGAGTATTGACTCCTTGATATCGAGTCAACGAATTTCTTGAAATTCCCTTTTCTTTCCAAGTTGCATACATGGGTTTTCATAGTAAACATATCAAAGCTTCTTGGTCGAATCATGTGTTCATTGTTGGATTGTGTCAAACCAAGTTCAATTGTTTGAACTTGCTCACTGTATACAAATTCAATTCAAGGATTTCATATGACGGATTGAGGCCGTCATATTCAAAGTAATATCAACATGCAATTCATTTGTTTCGAACCATAGCAGACTGGTTCAGTCTGCACCCTTATTAAGTCGCCTATTGGTTATGACACCTTGTGGTGGCGTTTACACTAGTTGAAGCTTGCGCTGACATCGCTTTCACAACTCATGTACGAATTTAATTACGTGATTATTTATTCATTTTTAAATCCCCTTGTTGGATCATTTTCTTAAAACATCCTTAATACAATCGTGTATTAAGGAGACGGTACACAACTTTATGGTCTATTTCAGTGTACCTCGTAATGGTTCTTTCATCATCGGTCGAAAATTTTGGGATAGTTATTGTTCTTCCACTAGCGACTAAAAAATTGTATTTATTTGTTCTTTCATTTTTAGTTGAAAATCCTATGGGATTTATTTGGAACAAATATTCAGACTTATTTGATTGAACTTTTAGTTGTGATAATGACTGTGAGATCAAGTATCACCCGGACAGAGCAAATGTAGTGGCAGATGCTTTGAGCTGGAAGGAACGAGTGAAGACTTTATGCGTTCGAGCTTTAGAAATGACTATTTAGACAAACTTTACAACATGAGTGGACGATGCACAACAAGACGCTCTAAAGCCGGAAAACATTCAAGCGGAATCGTTACAGTGAATGGAAAAACAAATGGGACCAAACAAGGATGGAACTTTATATTTCATGGGTAGGATCTAGAATCCCTATTTTGGCAATCTACGAGGCTTGGTGCTGAACGAAGCACACAAGTCAAAATACTCGATACACCCAGGATCCAATATAATGTATCAGGATTTAAAGGAGTATTATTAGTGGCCTAATCTCAAGGGAGATATTGTGACCTATGTTGGGAAATGCCTAACTTTTGCAAATGGTCGAGGCAGAATCCCAAAAGCCATCTAGCTTATTACAACAACCTGAGATCCTTGTTTGGAAATGGGAGCAAATATCAATGGATTTTATTACAAAACTACCACGGACCTCACGAGGTCATGACATGATTTGGGTCATCATTAATCGGTTAACCAAATCAGCTCACTTCTTACCCATCCGTGAGAAAGACAGTACCAAGAAGTTAGCTGAACTGTATCTTAAGGAAATCGTGACACGTCATGGAGCGCCAACCTCGATAATCTCTGATAGAGATGGTCGCTTTATGTCGCAGATCTAACAATCATTTCATACTTCGTTTGGTTCTCGCTTAGATCTAAGCATATCTTTTCACCTACAGACCGATGGTCAAAGCGAGCGAACCATCCAAATGTTTGAAGACATGCTTCGGGCCTGCGTGATAGATTTAGGCGGAAACTGGGATACTCATTTACCGTTGGTAGAGATTTCCTATAATAACAGATATTACACCAGTATCAAGGCCGCACCATTCGAAGCACTATATGGACGAAATTGCCGATCTCCGCTATGTTGGGCGGAAGTTGGTGACAGACAATTCATTGGTCCTGAACTAGTACAAGAGACCACAGACAAAATACTCAAGATCCGCGAGCGTATCAAAGCGGCCTGATATAGACAAAAGAGCTACACAGATCGGAGACGCTATCCTATATCCCTATAGTCACTAGCTCTGATACCAATCTATCACACCCTGACCCGCAGCGGATATGGTAGTTGGGGCATGATTGGGTGTTCATCAAAGCTCATGACATTTACTATTATAAAAGTTTCATATTTATTATTTCAAATTTAAAACATAACAATCCAATCAACACATAACTCATAAAAATACAATATGTTCCAAACAAAGCTTGCAAGTAACGTTTTATTTTCTTCTAAGGCCCGTGTCCTACGTGATCCATGCTTCACACTTGTCCACCCGTATCATGTGTAAAAATAAAGTTTTGAGGTCAACATAAGTTGGCGAGTGAATCCCATTTAGTCATTAAGAAAAATGATACGTTTATTATTTTAATAAAATGTGCATTAACCAAATATGAGCAACGTATACGCATTCAAAATCTCAAACCACACAATCAACTAGCGATGTACATGTGTACACGATAAGCGATGTGCTGTGAGGTCAAGGCTCAATCAAATGGAGCCGATCTAATATATTAGGCCACGCGACGCTCCACCCGTAAGTAACAGGGAACAAATGGGCCTAATTTGAGAGCTTGATTGTAATGAGAAAATATAAACACAAATAACTATAAACAACAATATCTCATAGCACGCTAGATCACATAATGGTAATAGCACGAGGTTTGAATTAGTGAGATAAACAAAGGCGACACATGATACACCCCAAAACATGAATAAAAAGGGGAGTTGTAAGAATTCACTCACAGTGGGTGCGATTATGATTTGACGAAGATTACGCATGATTGAGATGTCAAGTGATGATAATGGCTAACATAAACATTCACATATAATTTAGATGAAAATATATTTCTTTTGGTTGAAGTTAGAATTTTTAATTAACTTGTTATTTGTTAAATCATTTAAATTGATTTATTATTACTACATATATTTTGATTTGTGAATAAAATTTAATATGTAAAAATATATTTTTAGGGAATATAATTAAAGGTTTTAGTTAATAAAAAATATATTATCCCCTTAAATCAGGCCAGTCGGACTATAGGCAGTGTATGGGATTCGAACTCGTGACCTCTCGTTTACATGCACGCAGCTCGACCAACTGAGCTACGTGTCTAACCCGGAATATATCGGACTATAGGCAGTGTATGGGATCGAACTCGTGACCTCTCGTTTACGTGAACGCAGCTCGACCAACTGAGCTACGTGTCTAACCCAGAATATATCAGATTTTAATTAACTTCATACACTTATTGAACCAAACTATATTTTGATTTATTAAAAAGTTTGGTAGGTTATAGGAATAGTGTGATGGAACCGGCTCGAACCCGCGCCTAATGCTTCGTGTGCACATAGTCCATCCAACTGGACTGTGTGTCTAACACTGTTTAAGCACCCATTTAATTTCTTTTATGCATAAACCCACTTCATCTTCTTTATTTCAAAATATAACTGAATCTGTTTAACCCGATTGGACTTGTTTGGTTAACAATTAAACTTTTAAACATGTACTGTTGAGATTAAATAGAAGAATGAAAAGGATTAAGTGTGGTGGTATACAGAACAGAGGTGTTTCCGATCTCCGGCGTGGATTCCGACGACTGAATTTGATTCCGGTGAAGAGTCTTTGAAGATCAGAGGCTTGCAGAAAGTTAGAGTGAGTGTATGTGTGTTCTAATTGAGTTCTGAAACTCATATTAATAGATACAGGCACCAGCTTGGTTTGAATTTTTTATTATAAGAGTTTCGGTCAAAAATTAATGGCCGAGACGATTGCATAACCGATTTTTGATGAGTTGACTCGGTGATTGAGTTTAGTCGCATGATTAGAAATGGTTACATCCGTTAAATTGGAGAGGAAAGCGGAATTTTAATGATTGCTTGATTCAAGCTCGTCTATTATAGACCGGGTGTGTCCCTTTTGAAATCAGATCAAGGAAAACGTAAATATAAAAGTTTTGTTGAGCCGGGTATAACAGATGTTGTGTGGGTGTTGTAGTGGTGTGTTATGTGTTTGGTTTGGGTGGAGACTCGGGTTCGATCCCGCGGTCCACCCTTTATTGTTTTTAATTTATTAAGCATTATATTATTTGTATTTTATTTATTTTTATCATCTTTATTACTATTATATTATTAGTTTTACGAAATCTATTAACGACTAACATAATTTCGAAACAGAAGATCATAACATATACTTTATTACAAAACGGAGCGGGTTTTTGAACCCGTTTTTCGTCAGATGTTACAATATCCCCTACTTTTAGAAATTTCATCCAGAAATTTAAGTGGTAGTAGGTTTATCTTGGAAAAGATGAAATTATTTTTCGCGCATTTAGTCTTTACGTTCCCAAGTAAACTCGGGTCCTCGTTTTGACTCCCAACGTACCCTGACTATCGGAATTCGATTTCGTCTTAAACGTTTCTCACCAAAGTCCATGATTTCTACAGGTCGCTCTACAAAATGCATCGACTCATCAATCTGAATATCTTCTAACGGTATATGGAGGTTTTCGTTGGCAAGGCACTTTTTCAAGTTAGATACATGGAACGTGGGATGGATCTTGCTGAGTTCTTCAGGTAAGTCAAGCTTGTAGACTACAGGACCAACTCTCTCGAGTATTTTAAATGGTCTAACATAGCGAGGTGCTAGCTTGCCTTTTTTCCCAAATCGAACAACTCCCTTCCATGGTGATACATTCAAAAGCACTTGATCGCCAACACAAAACTCTAGCGGCTTTCATCGTTTGTTAGCGTAACTCTTTTGACGACTCTAAGTTGCTAGAAGATTATTGCGGATTTGAAGAATCTTATCGGTTATTTCTTGGATTAATTCGGGTCCAGTGATCTGTGTTTCACCGATTTCGTGCCAACATACGGGTTATCGGCACTTACGACCGTATAGTGCTTCAAAAGGAGCCATACCAATGCTCGAGTGATAACTATTATTGTAAGAAAATTCGACCAATGGTAGATGAGTATCCCAGTTGCCCTTGAAGTCGATAACACATGATCGTAGCATGTCTTCAAGGGTCTGTATGGTGCGCTCAGATTGCCCATCAGTTTTAGGATGAAAGGCGGTGCTGAGATCTAAGCAAGTGCCTAATGCTTATTGCACAGCTTGCCATGTTCATGAAGTAAAACGTCCATCTCGATCCAAGATTATGCTCAAAGGCACACTGTGTCGACTTATAATTTCATCGATGTAGATACGTGCTAACTTCTCGTTCTTATAGTCTTCGCGGATCGGAATAAAATGAGCGGACTTGGTAAGACGATCGATAATAACCCAAATCAGATCATGCCCACTGGAGGCGCGAGGTAACCCGGTAATAAAATCCATGGTTATGTTTTCCCACTTCCAAACGGTTATTTCGGGTTGAATAAGTAAGCCTGAGGGTCTTTGATGTTCGGCTTTAAATTTCGAACATGTGAGGCACTTGGAGACAAAAATGGTGATATCCTTCTTCATTCCAGGCCACTAATAAGAGTATTGTAGATCTTGATACATCTTATCAGCACCCGGATGTATGGAGTATCGTGTTTTATGGGCCTCATTCATGAGAATTGTACAAAGATTGTCACGATAAGGTACCCATATACGATTCATATAATAAAGAATACCATCGGACTTTGATTCTAACTTGGTTTCAGCTCTACAAGATAATTCATCTCCCAAATCATTTTCCATGACAGAGGTATGCTGAGCTTCGCGAATGCGTTTCTAAAGGTTAGTTACGATTTGAGAGCACAATAGGTGGATGGAGTTAGCATATTCTCTCCAACTAAGAGCATCTGCTACGACATTGGCTTTACCAGGATGATAACGGATTTCGCAGTCGTAATCATTTAAGAATTCGACCCATCGTTGTGGTCTCATGTTTAACTCTTTTTGGTTGAAGACATGTTGAAGGCTCTTGTGGTCAGTGTAAATCTCACACTTTGTACCATAGAGATAACGTCTCCATATCTTTAGAGCAAACACGACTGCTCCGAGTTCAAGGTCATAAGTGGTGTAATTCTTCTCGTGGACTTTGAGTTGCATTGAGGCATAGGATATCACCTTTCCTCTTTGCATTAAGACACACCCTAGCCCTTGCCCTGATGCGTCACAATAGACCAAAAAGTCATCACAACCGTCATGGAGAGTGAGGATAGGTGCATCACAAAGTCTTTGCTTCAAAGTTTGGAAAGCCTCCTCTAGTTTGGGCCCCCAATTGTAGGGCTTGCCCTTATGAGTCAAGGTTGTGAGTGGTAAGGCAATATGGGAGAAATTGGCGATAAAACGTCGATAATAACCCGCTAAGCCAAGGATTGATCTGACTTCAGTAGGAGTGCGTGGAGCCTGCCATTCTTGCACTGCTTTGATCTTTGTAGGGTCGACATGAATTCCTTTGTCGTTGACGACGTGACCAAGGAATTGAACTTCCTTTAACCATAATTCGCATTTCAAAAACTTAGCGTAAAGCTTTTCAGTTTTCAAAAGTGTTAGAATGAGTCAAAGATGTCGCTCATGATCTGACTTAGTCTTGGAATAAATAAGAATCTGACTTAGTCTTGGAATAAATAAGAATATCATCGATAAAAACAATAACGAAACGATCGAGGTAGGGTTTGCACACCCTATTCATTAAATCCATGAAAACGGCGGGAGCATTGGTCAATCCAAAGGGCATGACCATGAATTCATAGTGACCGTAGCAAGTTCGAAAGGGAATCTTTGGAATGTCTTCTTCACGTACCCTAAGCTGATGATAACCAGAATGAAGATCGATTTTTGAGAAACAGGTGGCACCCTAAAGTTGGTCTAGAAGATCATCGATGCGAGGTAAAGGATAATGGTTCTTGATGGTCAGCTTGTTGAGCTCTCGATAGTCGATACAAATTCAAAAATTTCCATCCTTCTTCTTGACGAAAAGAACCGGCGCACCCCAAGGTGATGAGCTAGGGCGTATGAACCCTTTGTCAGTCAGCTCTTGCAGCTGACTAGCTAACTCTTGCATTTCAGATGGGGCTAACCGATATAGAGATTTTGCAGCTGGAGTGGCACTAGGTACAAGATCGATTCGAAATTCGACCTCTCGCATAGGAGGAAGTCCTGAGACATCGTCTAGAAAGACTTGCAGAAAATCTCTAACAATCGGAATATCTTCGAGTTTCTTCTTCTTGTCTTCTTTCTTGACAACGTGGGCTAAGAATGCTATGTAACCCTTGCGAAGATACTTTCGAGGTTGAAGACACAACCTCAACTTGAGTCCTTTGGATGGGGTTTCACCAAAAATTCAAAGAGTTTGGCCGTCGTCGAGTGGAATTCGAATGAATTTTTCATAACATACAACTTCGGCATGATGCTGACTGAGCCAGTCCATACCAATGATAACGTCGAAGCTTCCCAATTTCATGGGAATGAGATCGATTTGAAAATCATGATCATTAAGAGTAAGAGTGTAGTCACAAATGATAGAATCCAACGTAATAGGTTCACCGTCTGCTACTTCCACTGTAAATGATTCGGTTAGACTAACGCGAGGTTAACCAAGAATAGATTCGAACTCTAAGGACAAAAAACTCTTATCCGCACCAGTGTCAAAAAGAATAGATGCATAGCTATCATTAATGAGAAATGTACCGTTAACCACATTGTTATCCGCTCTAGCCTGATTGTCGTTGATGTTAAAAGCTCTACCTCTTGCTGGCGGATTGGCTTGATTGGCTTGGTTCATAGGATTAGCTTGGGCTTGCGCATTAATGATGTTCACTAAACATGGACAGGTGTTGCGGAAATGAGTTGGATCACCGTAATTGAAACAAGCTCTGACGTGTGGCATCATGGGGTAGTTAGGTTGGTAGAAGGGTTGGGCTATGGGTTGAGCAGGTGGTAAGATTAGTGGTTGTTGGTAAGGCACTTGGCCCACCATTTGCTTGTTGGGTTGGGCTTGTAGTTTGTTACGAGCTTGTCTTTGAAGTGAACGGCAGGTTTGGATTGTATGGTCAACTGGCCACACACTGTGCAGTGGAGACATGGGTTCTCAAGAGGATGGTGGTTTTGGCATTGATTGCACTTTGGGTGAGGTCCTGTGTATTGGTTCTTAATTGGAGCGGTAGGGGGAGTAACTTGGGTGATTGGAGCGGCTGCAATGGGTTGGTTGTGTAGAGTTGGCTGATTAATTTGAGTGACAGCAAAATTCTTGCCATTTCGTTTTCTCTTGCCAGTGAATCGAGAAGAGGCTCCAGCTTGAGCTGGGTTAGGGGTTTCGGTTGGTGTTTTATCTTTTTTCTTCTCATCTTTGAAATCCCCATTCCTGATGTGGTTTTACGTGAGCTCAGTAGCTAGCTCCATTGCTGCTTCCAGAGTTGCAGGCATAGTACTCATCACAGAGTCCTGAATTTTTGGTGAGTCCCAAGTTAGGGCTACTACGGCTTCGGCGCCTCTTCTGCTCTTTTCGGCATTCCACCAAGTGAGTGCTACCCCATACAGACGACCAGTAGCATAACGAACTTTATGGTCATTGGGACAGTCACAATTGAGAAAAGTACTCTCCATCTCTTCAAACCATCGTAGGAGAGGAGTGACCCCTTCAGTTCCCTCTTATTTTGGAGGGTCACATGAGTTGAAGTGCTTGTAAGTGCACCTAGTGGTGTTGGTGGGAGGGTTGGCATCATTTTGTCCCTCTTGATTAGTTGGGTTGACAGGGTTAGCGGCAAGAGCTTGTTGAACTTGAAGTACGATATTGGGAATCACGTCGGCAATTTGTTGGGCTTTTAGAGCAGCAATGTGCTCGCCGGATCCTCCTGATCTCCTTCCTCGACGAGAGTGCCTAGAAGACATCTACAGGAAATACGTAACGAGATTATGAGTTTGGCATATAGGTGTCATGTGTATCGCATTTAGAAATAAACATCCACAAAACAAATGAGAAAAATAAATCCATTACATCCATAGGATGTCTTGGGCTTTGCTCATGTTTGGGCCTACATATATCCACCATACTTGGCCTAGGTAGTCATGTGGGCCCCCATGACTACTGGGCTTTGTAGGGTTCACATTGATTTTGGCCTGTTAACACTCGCACCACCCTAAATGAAAATAGTAAAACATGATTGCGAGATGTAAGGTCGGAAGGTGTCCTGATGTAGACACAGTGACAACTCAAAGTGGGGTTAGTTCACACGACGTTTGTTGTGGCATGCTTCGGCCTAATAGGTCCTTTGTACTCTCATCATTAGTCCGCAGGTAGGCGACTGATCCATTATTTTGGATTTATACGAATGCTAATCCTAGACAGGACGTTTCGATTACCGGTACTTGTACCCTTCCAGTTACTACATGCCCGTCGTAGAACTCACTTTCATGAGATTGAAAAATGAAATATCACAAATGAAAGAAAAGCAAGAACAAATGTTTAAATATGTGAGAATCAAGACGTGCGTTAAGACGATAATATATGCGTATATATGCATGTTATATTGATAACATTTATAACACATTGAATGTCACACAAAATCACATAGTAATAAAAGTGATCGCATGTAACTGTGTGTGAGAGAGATGTAAAACAAGTAAATGTCATAAGTTTGCATGTAACCAAGTTAACACGTAAGCAATTAAATTCTAATTGACTATAGTATAGGCTCTATGGGTCTAATAACCTATCCTATATCCCTATAGTCACTAGCTCTGATACCAATCTGTCATACCCTGACCCGTAGCGGATATGGTAGTCGGGGCGTGATTGGGTTTTCATCAAAGCTCATGACATTTACTATTTTAAAAGTTTCATATTTATTATTTCAAATTTAAAACATAACAATCCAATCAACACATAACTCATACAAACACAATATGTTCCAAACAAAGCTTACAAGTAACTTTTTATTTTCTTCTACGGCCCATGTCCTTCGTGATCCATGCTTCACACCTGTTCACATGTATCATGTGTAAAAATAAAGTTTTGGGGTCAACATAAGTTGGCGAGTGAATCCCATTTAGTCATTAAAAAATGATACGTTTATTATTTTTAATTAAATGTGCATTAACCAAATATGAGCAACGTATATGCATTCAAAATCACAACACACAATCAACTAGTAATGTACATGTGAGCACGATGAGCGATGTGTTGTGAGATAAAAGCTCAATCAAACGGAGCCGATCTAATATATTAGGCAACGCGACGCTCCACCCGTAAGTAATGGGGAACAAATGGGCCTAATTTGAGAGCTTGACTGCAATGAGAAAATATAAACACATATAACAATAAACAACAATATCTCATAGCACGTTAGATCACATAATGGTAATGGTCCGAGATGGTAATCCGAATTGCTATCCGAGATGATGATCCGAGATGGGAATCCGTCCTTAATAAGGTATCCGAGATGTAATTCGAAATGAGGTATCCGAGATGTAATTTGGAATAGTAATCCGAAGTGGTCCAAAATCAATACCAAGGATCCGAGATGCACTATTTGGATCCCTAAGTCATGAGGAATCATTAAATGGTCACCGACACGTTTCCTATCAACCAACATCTCGCATCCATCTTGTTTAATACCTGTACTGATTTTAGTTCATCTCCATAGAATTCAATATATATTTGACCTAGAGTCAAGTAAGATAGACGTTCCCTCATTTTCTAGGATTTGCTAATGGTAACTTAGTCAAGTCAGGGGAAGTTTAAAAAGGGATGCACTTTGGAACATGGAGAACAATAATTCAATATCGATCTTTTACTCATTTATATGGGTTGTTACGACGTTGCTTTTGGCGTAGAAATGTTGACGTATAACCGAGCAGAAGTAAGTTGTCCTGAGAAAACTATCCGCATCCCCCTGCCAGACGAAGAAGCACTTGTAGTACACGGAGAGAAGCGCGAGACGCCCTAACGAATCATTAATTGCATGAAGGCAAAAGTGCCTACAGAAAGGTTGCATCGCTTTTCTAGCTCACGTAGTCGATAAGGAAAATGAGGAGCCAAAATTGGAGGAAATAACTGTTGTGAAGGAATTCCCTCGAAGTCTTTCCATCAGACTTGTCTGGATTACCTCCGCAATGACACGCCAACTTTCGCATTGATATGGTGCAAGGAGCCGCGCTAGTAGCGAAGCCTCCATACGGATTATTTCCGTCATAAATGCAAAGACTATCTACACAACTTCAAAAGTTGTTAGCCAAAGGATTCATTAGAACGAGTTCCTCGCCATGGGGAGCTCCGGTGCCTTTAGTCGAGAAGAAGGATGGAACCTTCCGAATGTGCATAGGTTACCTAGAACTAAACAAGTTAACCATCAAGAATCGGTACCCATTACCGAGCAGGGTCGAGTTTTTATCCAAAGATTGATTTAAGGTCCGGGCATCATCAGTTAAGAATCCAAGAGGAAAGTATTCCTAAGACGGCGTTTAGGACTCTCTGTGGTCATTACAAGTTCCTTATTATGTCTTTTGGTTAACAAACGCCCCTGCAGTATTTATGGATTTGATGAACCGAGTATGTAAGCCATACTTCGACAAGTTCCCGATAGTATTTTTCAATGACATATTAATATACTCGCGAACCGAGGGAGAACATGAACAACACTTGAGAACTATACTGGAGTTGTTAAAGAAAGAGCAATTATATGCCAAATTCTTGTAATGCAAATTTTGGATTCGTGAAGTACAGATTCTCGGTCATGTGGTGAACGAGAATGGGATACACATCGACCCCCCAAATATCGAGGCTATAAAGAATTGGACCGCGCCAAGAACCCCCATGGAAATACGACAATTTCTAGGTTTAGCGGGATATTACAGGAGATTTATTGAAAACTTCTTAAAAGTTGCTAAGCCGCTAACCTCGCTTACACAAAAGGATAATAAGATTAGGGAGAAAAGCAAGAATCCACATTTCATCTATTAAAGGATAGATTATGTAAGGCGCCGATATTATCAGTTCCACACGGTACCGATGACTTTGTGGTGTATTGTGATGCATCGCATCAAGGCTTGGGTTGCGTGTTAATGCAACGTGAAAAAGTCATCGTGTATGCGTCTCGTCAGTTGAAAGTTCACGAAAAGAACCATACCACTCATGACCTAAAACTAGGTGCAGTGATATTTGCTTTAAAAATCTGGCGTCATTATTTATATGGCACTAAATGTACCATACTCACATATCATAAAAATCTTCAACACATATTCACTCAAAAGGAACTAAATATGCGCCACCGGCGTTGGGTAGAAGTGTTGAATGATAATGACTGTGAGATCAAGTATCACCCAGACATAGAAGATGTAGTGGCAGATGCTTTGAGCTGGAAGGAACGAGTGAAAACTTTATGCGTTCGAGCTTTAGAAATGACCATTTAGACGAACTTTACAACACGAGTACACGATGCACAACAAGAAGCTCTAAAGCCGGAAAACATTCAAGCGGAATCCTTACAGTGAATGGAAAAACAAATGGAACTAAACAAGGATGGAACTTTATATTTCATGGGTATGATCTAGAATCCCTAATTTGGCAATCTACAAGGCTTGGTGCTGAACGAAGCACACAAGTCAAAATACTCGATACACCCAGTATCAAGGCCGCACCATTCGAAGCACTATATGGACGAAAATGCCGATCTCCGCTGTGTTGGGTGGAAGTTGGTGACAGACAACTCATTGGTCCTGAACTAGTACAAGAGACCACAGACAAAATATTCAAGATCCGCGAGCGTATCAAAGCGGCCCGAGATAGACAAAATAGCTACGCAGATCGGAGACGCTATGCTATAACCCTATAGTCACTAGCTTTGATACCAATCTGTCACACCCTAACCCGCAACGGATATGGTAGTCGGGGCATGATTGTGTTTTCATCAAAGCTCATGACATTTACTATTATAAAAGTTTCATATTTGTTATTTCAAATTTAAAACATAAAAATCCAATCAACACATAATTCATACAAATACAATATGTTCCAAACAAATCTTGCAAGTAACGTTTTATTTTCTTCTAAGGCCCGTGTCCTATGTGATCCATGCTTCACACCTGTTCACATGTATCATGTGTAAAAATAAAGTTTTGGGGTCAACATAAGTTGGCGAGTGAATCCCATTTAGTCATTAAGAAAAATGATACGTTTATTATTTTTAATAAGTGCATTAACCAAATATGAGCAACGTATATGCATTCAAAATCACAAACCACACAATCACTAGCAATGTACATGTGAGCACGATGAGCGATGTGCTGTGAGATCAAGGCTCAATCAGACGGAGCCGATCTAATATATTAAGCAACGCAATGCTCCACCCGTAAGTAACGGGGAACAAATGGGACTAATTTGAGAGTGTAGGTCCCCTAGTCCTTATTGATCTTGACAGAATCATCTATCTAATCTAGAGTGCGGAATCCCCTAGATCAGATTTCACAGAAACAAGAACAAGAACACGAATAATATCCTTTAAACGGTCTTCTATTGATTATCCAACATGAATGTTTACAATCAATTCAAGACTCTCTAGAAATCTCTCAGCCACTCTCTATAGATATCTCACACTCCTCTCTGTTCTGTTCAACCTCTAAATCCTAATGCACCACATGTATATATACTACATGTTTCCATACTAGGCTTTATACTGGGCTAGGCCATTCTCTAAGCCCATTACAACTCTAAACAAGCTAAACACAAATGCTAAGCCCAATACAAAATATCCAAAGACTAAACTAGCTAACTATTAAGCTGTTGTCACCAATATGCACCAACAGACTCCCCCTTGACAATAGCTTCATAGTGTAACTTTGTCTTCAAACATCTTGTGATCTTTTGGTCTTTGAATAGCTTTAGCTACACGCAAATTCTGACATTTCCAGACTCCCCCTAAGCTGATGCATCCAATCACCAAAAGTTTCATTCATTGTAGATTAGCGAACTAGCATTCTCTGTTTAAGCTCTTATCTCCAAATTCCTCTATGTCTCCCTTTGCAATGTAGTAGAATGATCCTACCATGCATCTTCACACATCCTGCCCTCCATTCTTAAAATGTACTTTACTTGAATTATGCACTTCATTTTGATAACTGCATCAATCTGTTTAGAAACACAAGCAAGTAACTCGAAAAACCATTAGTTCTTTTCCACATTAAAGATAAACTAATCTTTTATCTTATCATGCAAAAACAAACAACTTATCAGATCAAACTGAGAGACTTTAAAAACAAATCTTTTTGTATTTTTAGATTTTCTGAAAACAGATAACTAACAAGAAAATAAACACTCTATTTTTATGAGAATCACCATTAAGAAGATCATATCAGCAACATCAAACTGTTTTCACACTATCTGATTATTCTATATGCAATATTCATGAAAAGCAGTTCAAGACGATTACCAGTATTGTTTATCCACTTAAACAAAATACATGAACATTTCAAGTACCATTACCTCGTGATTTGTTTAGATAATTTATACTGATATACTAGTGTGTCCCACTTCCGGACATACCCCCACGATCAAGGTATGCACAAAAATTCATTATAGTAGGTGAGTATACCGAAATTCATCCTTTTGATTTACAACGTTAGATAATTGGTGATCAGGTCAGTACTTCCGTACAGCAAAGAGACCAATATCCAACGAGGGTTAGGACAAATACCAAATTTTGGTACGAATTATGCAATTTTGCATATTTGAATGACTCTCTAGGAGAGCTTCTTCAATTTTTGGGATTTGGCATTTTAGCTCTTTTAAGATATCCTGGTTGTGCCTAGGTCAGCATATATCTGGATGCAGCAGAAGGACAACCTTGATACCCCGGATGAAATACGATATAAAGACCTAAAACCTCAGATTTTGGCAATCTATCAACGCAAGATTTAAGGTTATAAAACCATACGCCACTGATATGTTACCCACTCACACACAATTTATTATATTTGTATCAGATAGGTAAGTTGATTATTTCATGTCTTTTGCCTACTGGTACATCATATGATGAAGCTGCTATCACACTTAAACAATTTACTTTTAATTTCAGTGTGACAGTCTAACTTGCTGATGTACTATCATTTCTTCTTTTTCTCACAGTGAAAACTCCTTTTTGATTTTCTATTTTTTTTTGTTTTTGATTTTTGAAAAGCAGTAAATTTATTTACAGAAATTTTTATGGAAAATTTTCAAACTTTTCAACTTACTCCCCCTAAACTCACGCACTAACTAAAACTCTTTTTGGCTTAGGGAAATTTCTCCCCCTAAATTTTGTTTTTATGGAATAAGGATTTAAAAACAGAAATTTAATTATAAACAAACTCCCACTTCAACCTGACAAAAGGTTTTTCACTGTTAGTAAACATTTTCTATAACAAAAGTAAATAATTCGTTTCCTTGTGTAACCTACTATTCACCTCAGATGATTTATAGGAATAACCACTGTTGAACAAATCAACAGTCGTTCTTGGTCATCCTTCACACACTCAGCAACTTAGTTAGTATGGGGGTCGTCCAGATTCATCAACCACTGGAACATCCATCCAATATCCACCACACCCTACTGGTGTCTTGGATGTCTTCCAAGTTGTTGAACACGATTTATAATTTCTACTAGGTCTTTGATCACGAGAGTTCCAATAAACTCTCGGATTTTCCGACCTTTGAAAATTATTATCTCGAAACCTTTTTATCCCATTATCATAATCTGATCGTTGAAAATTTTTTGGATAGTTTTGAATATTTGAGTTATAAAAACCCCTATAGTCGTTTCTTCTTTGAAAGTTTCGATTACCAGAAAACTGGTATCGATTTTGATATCCAAAAAACAATTTGATTGTCTATTAACATGACTTGATTTAGGAAAAAATTTTCTTGGACTATCAAATCTTCTTGATGTTGAAGATTTAGGTTGAAATTTTGGTTGATTTGTCTGAGAACTTGGTTTAACATTCTTATTTGACCCAACCTGATTTCCATCCTTAACCTCAACCTCAGTCTCCACTTGCTTCCCCTTTTTAAAAGGACAACAAGTTGCCACTTGTCCTTTGTTGTGACATTTAAACAGGATCTCTTCTTAAAAGTTTTCTTTCTGTTAGATCCCTTTTTACATGATTTGACTGTTTTGTCTTTAGTATCCTCATCCACTGTATGAGGTGTACTATTAGACCTAACAAATTCTTTCAAAGAGCTTGGACTATTAGGTGTGTCAATTGTTTCGGATCCACTATAACTTGTATAGTACTAAACCCCACTCCTGTTTTATCATTACTACATTTCAAACTTTTCTGAATTTGAGTTCTGACTAATGAGGATTCTCCAAATTTGTCTAACTTTCTATGAAGTTCAACAATTTTGGCCTGTGCACCGGCCAATTCTGTGCACTTTTCAGAAAGCTCGTTAGTCTTATCCTTCACAGTTTCACAAGCCAAATCAATGATCTGTAAAAGTTCATTGACTTTACTGGTCAAACTGATGATTTCTTGTTCATTAAAATTGAGTGTATTCAAAAAATTTGACTCCCTTTTACTGAAAAGAACATTTGACTCTTTCATTTTTTTCTAATTCAACTAACAGAATTTTGTTTTGCTCCGATAATTTGTCAACTTTACCTTGTAGTTCAATGCAATTGTGACAAATATGACTTACAGATGGTAAGTGTACCTGTACCTCTGATGTAAGCTCATCTCTATCATCCATGCACATTGTAGCTTTTGCATCCTTGAGTTCCATTCTCTCCTTCTCAACTTCCTTCTTCTTCTATCTTAGTAGCTTCTTCACCAATCTTCACAGCTGCAGTTTCACGCACACATGTACTTTATCTTGAAATACTCTGATAACGTTTTTCTAAAGCTTCCCACAGCTCTCTAGACGATCCATACCTATTACAAATGTTTTTCATATCAACTGGCAAGGACATTGGAGAACGTGTGTAGACTTGACGTATACAAGACTTATCAGTATGCACACATGCAACTGATTAATACAAACAAGCTAAGATGTCATACTAGATCAAGATAGAAGGATATCTTGATTTACTCGACACGACCAAACCTATACAAACACTTGAGGAAAGACCGTATAATTACAACTGTAATTAAGAACAAGTGACAGACACAAAACTGTATCAACAAACTCCCCCTTGGATGTTGCTTGGTCTTCGGTCTTTGGTCTTTGGTCTTTAGACTTTGGTCTTCACATAGAATGGCTTGAGTATCAACAAACTCCCCTTGAAGATCTGCTATCCATTGATAGATCTGCTATCTAATGATTAGTGCATCAGGTCTTCGAACTTCTAAGAAACTTCAAATCTTTCTTGTTTCCTCTTCTGACTTGTCAGATTTCTTCATTGTTGGTCTTTGTTTATGTTCTATTGTATCAATCTGTACTCATAGACAAATATAATTAGAACACAAATTTCTCAGGGAATACACACGAGAGACTTATCATAAATTCTTCGTATGATCGTATTCCCTGAACGAGATACACACACTCGTATGAATTCCAGCAGCAGATTTGAGAAAAACAAGTGACCAAGTCAAATTAAATGACTAGGTTCATTTGTATGAGATACATACACTCAAACGAACTTCAGATTTTGGATTTCTTTGATGAATTACTTGTCGCGAGATATTACTTTATGAAGTTGCGATATCAAACAAATGGTTTTCTGCCGTATCTTGGTAGAAACTCTCGAGTATCAACTTTGGCTAACTTTCAAAAAGTAATTACATAAGCAACTAAGTAAACTAGACATAAAATCAAAATATACAGATAAACTACAATCTTTTTCGAGTTTCAAGGTAAAGGAATCATACCAGCATTTTAATCTTTGTCAAAGACGGTATTAGGTTTTCAAAATTAAACAGATAAGTATTTAACTGTGATTATCGGTATTGTTATCCACGTAAGCTCAGACTTATCAGATGTAATCAAGATTAGGAGATATGATTAAGGTATGGAATTATACTTACTAGCCGGTGTTCAACCACATCACGACACATTCCCGTATCAAGATATGCACGAGAGAAAATCTTACCCGTGAGTATACTGCTTTATCATCTGTTTTGACGTATATGAATGATGTGAGATACTCACTTATTTTTGATTGAAAACAAGCCCTTTGTGATTTAATCACTTATTGATGAGGAACTTGATTTCACATGAGGGCACAGGAGTAAGTCCGTGAACAGGTTAGTACCATCGTACCGACAAAGAGACGAACTTAGCTCCCGCATAAAGCTGTGATATTTTATCACTTATTTTGGGGATGTGATATTTTTATCACTTATTTGATGGTCGTATGCAGTATATACACGTATGTATGATATCATGGAAGTTCTAGACTTGCGTCACCAATATTTTTCGGCAAAAGATTCAACCATGATACCCAGATGATAAGCCAACATAAAGACCATATATCTCAGAACCTCGGCACCCTATCAAACGAAATTTCGGTACCAAGACCATATGCCAATGAATGGTTCCCACATGGCGTTCTGTCTATTAGGTTTATATCAACCTGCACATTTAAGTCTGATTGTGAGCCTACCGATACATCATAAGTAAAAGCTACTTATCAATCTTCTTTCTATGCTTTTAACCATATCTGACATATTTACATGTGAATTTCATCATCTTCAACTTATCCAAGAAACACATTTTTGATTTTTCTAATGTTTTTGTATTTTTCTGAATTTTTCTCCCCCTTAAACAAGGAAGGTAAATAAAAGACATATTTTTGTATTTTCTAGAAATTTACTCCCCCTAAAATGTAAAACTGAAAATCTTTTTGTAGTTTTAGATTTTTAGAAAAGTATTTACAAAAATAGTTAGCCATGGTTTAGTTACTCGGGTTTCACCTTGATGCCATTGACCAAAAGTAGATAATCAAAACGTGATTTATCAAAGGCTTTGGTAAAAAGGTTAGCACGTTGGTGATCAGTGTGGATTTTAACAACATTGATAAGTCTCTTTTCATAACAATCTCGTATGAAATGATACTTAATCTCAATGTGTTTTGTTTTTGAATGCTGTACAGGATTCCGAGTGATCTGCAAAGCAGCTTCATTATCAACAAAAATAGGAGTAGTAAGAAATTCAAAATCGTAGTCGCGCATTTGCTGTTGAATCCATAGAACTTGAGAGCAGCAACTAGAAGCTGAAATATACTCAGCCTCACATGTTGATGTAGCTACACAAGTCTGCTTTTTGCATTGCCACGTGACTAGGCGATTTCCCAAGAACTGACATCCTGCTGTTGTTGATTTTGCATCGATTTTACAGCCGCCATGATCAGAATCACTGAATGCTGTTAGATCAAAGTTATCATCCTTATGGTACCATAGACCAGTGTCAGGGCGACCCTTTAGATAACGAAAGATCCTTTTCACAGCCATCAAGTGAGAAACCTTCAGACTAGACTGATAGCGCGCCAGAAGGCATGTTGGGTACATTATGTCAGCTCTTGAAGCAGTAAGATACATGAGAGATCCGATCATAGCACGATAGAGAGATGGTTCTACATGTTCACCCATTCCGTCTTGAGTAATCCCATGATTTTGAGCTAATGGAGTTCCCAAAGGCTTTGAGTCGTCCATCTGAAATCATTTGAGAAAATCTCCGACGTACTTAGTTTGATGGATAAAAATCCCTTCCTTTGATTGCTGAACCTGTAAACCTAAAAAGAAAGTCATTTCTCCCATTGCGCTTATCTCGAACTTCTCCTGCATAACATGTTCGAATTCTTTGCACATTCGAGTGTTAGTAGACCCAAAAATAATATCATCAACATAAACCTGTACTAGCAGCAAGTCCTCGTCCTGTTCCTTGATGGAGAGAGTACAGTCGATCAGGCCTCGTCGAAAACCATTCTTCAACAGATAGGTAGACAACATTTCATACCAAGCCCTCGGAGCTTGATGAAGACCATATAACTCCTCGTTGAGAAGCCAAACCTTGTCAGGATGGAGAAGATCTTCAAAACCTGGCGGTTGCTCAACATATACTTCCACTTCTACCACACTATGAGGAAATGCACTCTTCACATCCATCTGATAAACGGTGAACTTCTTGAAGGACGCATAAGCCAAAAAGATTCTTATGGCCTCAAGTCGTGCAACCGGTGCATAAACTTCATTGTAATCAATCCCTTCGACCTGATTAAAAACTTGAATAACCAATCGTGCTTTGTTTCTCACAACAACACCTCAGTCATCCTTCTTGCACTTGTACACCCATCGTGTACCAATCTTCTTGTAGCCGCCAGGCCTGTCAACCAATTTCCATACGCCTAACTTCTGAAACTGCTGAAGTGATTCTTGCATGGCTTCAACCCAAGAGTCTTCTTTCATTGCGTCCTTCCAAGATTTTGGTTCTACTTGGCACAAAGACCAATCATTCAGCCCACCAGATTCCCTGATTTCCGAATACAATCCAGCATTCTGGTTGTTTCGCAGCTGATTACGAGTCTGCACACCACTCTGGACATCTCCAATAATATTCTACTGAGGATGGATATTATGAATACGAGTTTCTGGCACATTAGGAACTCGAGAATTGATATCCAAATTGTTGATATTCAGATCAACAGTTACATCGAGAGTTGGATTTGATGACGTTGTAGATGCCTGACCTTCAGTCGTTCCTTGAGGTTGAATATTTGACGTACCATCTGAAATTCCAGGAACCGCACCAGAGGCAGCTTCATTTGCATCATGAAACTCATCATCTTCTGATGAAACATTATAATCCGCAGCATCTTCGAATTCCTCATTTTGAACAAGATTGTTAACCAAAGTCGACACTTGAGGGTTAACAATAATTGGTCGAACTAATGACGAGTCCACTACTGTATAACTTTCCAATAACATCTGAGCAGCAACTATTGCATCATCAAAAGTTGGCAGATTAAAGGAGTCAAATAGCCCATCGTAGTCAAACATCCAAGGAGCACCCGGAGCTCTTGTAGCTTTTGTATATCTCTGAACCTTGACTTCACCCCATTCTTCAATCTTCTTCGAAGACAAACTCCACACCTGGAAATTTGGAGTAGCATATCCAAGAAAAAAACATTCGATAGCCTTAGGACCAAACTTTCCATGTGGGTCGATCATAGTGCATGGAGCTCCAAACGGTTCTAAGAAAGAAACCTCCAGTTTCCTTTTATGTAACAACTCAAAGCATGTCTTCCCATGTCTCTTCACCATCATAACTCTATTCATCTTGTAGCACGCAGTAGCAGCAGCTTCTCCCCAAATTGAACGGGATGTTCTGATTCTACTAACATGGTTCTTGCAGTTTCAATGAGAGTTCTATTCTTCCTCTCAGCGACACCATTTTGTTGTGGAGTGTATCGAGAACTGTACTCATGCAGAATACCCTTTGAGGAACAGTACTTGTCCATAACTTGATTCTTGAATTCCGTGCCATTGTCGCTTCTGATTCTCCTTACTTTCAGATTGTACAAATTTTCTAACAGAGTCAGGAGATTCTTAAGGATAGCAGGAACTTCACTCTTGTGTGCCAACATGTTTACCCATGAGAATCTGGAATAGTCATCAGTAACTACCAGACAATAAGAGTCACCAAAGGTTGCCTTATGTTTCATAGGTCCAAAGAGGTCCATATGAAGACGTTCCAGTAGCATATTCACAGTGTTGATCTTCTTCACGGGATGAGATTTTCTCGCTTACTTCCCTTTCTGGCATGATACACAAACGTCTTGAAGATGAAAGTTCTTCACTGGTACACCATTCACTAGATTGTTCTTCACCAAATAGTTCATTTTCCTCAGGTGAATGTATCCCATACGTCTGTACCAGGAGATTGATTCCTTCTAGGTGGCTTTGGAGACAAAACATGTGACTTGTGCCGAGGTTGTAATAGCTTGGCTCATATCAAGAATATACAAATCATTAATTCTTGGAGCCGACAGGAGAATCCATTCCTTGGGGATCTTGAATCCAGGCTTCAGCACATAACATCCGGCATCATCAAAATGTACCGTGAACTTCTTGTCGCAGATTTGAGAAACGCTAAGAAGATTGTGATCAATTTGCCGCACATAATTGATCTTGTCGAAGCTCACAACACCATCGGAGACCATTCCTTCTCCAATGATGTATCCACCTTCATCACCAGCAAAAGCAACATAACCACCCCTAATACATTTCACATCATATAGGAGCCGCAAGTCGCCCGTCATGTGCTCCACTATCAACAATCCAATGACTGTTTACAGTTCCTCCTGGAACACCTTGCACATTGCACAAACAAGATTAGTTTGAGATGGGGACCCAAGCCTTAGTGGTCTTGGGTCGTCCCTTATCATCGAGAAATGTCATCTCAATTTCTTGATGATTAACAAACTGAGAAACTCCTTTTGAACCATTTCCGGTCTTCTGTTTCCAAGATCCTTGTTTATTACCAGATTTACTATTATTTGCAGTTTTAAAAGTGTCTGGTTTTATTGGCTTTGAAGATCTTTGATCCTTTTTCAAAGAATCCGATTTTAAAGTTTTCTCAACTGCTTTTACTTGTTTACGTTTTTGTTTCTCTTTTTGATCTTTAATAATTCGTTTATCTTGTGTCGGAGAAATAGATTTACGTTTGCAAGTTGGTTCATGAGGGTTTTTTCTATACATTTTGATTTGGCTGGATTTTGACAATCCTTTATAATGTGGCCAAATTCTCCACGTTTGAAACATGTTCTCCTTTCAACAAAACTAGGAGATCGTGTTTCTCGGCTTGATGTTGAATTTGTGGATCCTGAGGTACTGGGTTCATTCTCATTACATCCATCAGTGCGTTGGTGTAATTGTTTTGACTATTTCTTTTCAAAATCTTAACTTTCTTTACAAAATCAACATT
The DNA here is from genome assembly GCA_947069175.1 of Scalesia atractyloides. Classification (NCBI taxonomy): domain Eukaryota; kingdom Viridiplantae; phylum Streptophyta; class Magnoliopsida; order Asterales; family Asteraceae; genus Scalesia; species Scalesia atractyloides. Next base: position 53,079,089 of record CAMTDV010000001.1, on the reverse strand, counting down.
AGATTTTTCTTGAAAGGTTTCGACTTTATCGGTACCTTTAGAACTTACAAATTTAACAGTTTTAGCCTTTTTCAGGTAACGAGAGCCTTTTGCTCCAACCTTCGGTTGAGAAGTTGTGGGCTTTTCAACTCGCTTCCATTCTTTTTCTTTTGAAGCGGATAATGGTTGTGATTTGGTTGACTTTTTCTTCTCTAAAGGTTTGGTTGTTGACTTTTCAAAAACCTGATCTATAGAGATTGGATTTACGTTTTTAATTGGAAAATCTTTGTTTGAATAGATTTTCTTATCTCCAACCAAAGTATACAACACATTATCTACTTCTTGTGTAGACACACTTGTCTTCACAGATTTCTTAGGAACAGTATCTTGATTCTCAACAGATTGAGTACTAGGAGTAGCAGACAATTCTACTCTTTTCCTTTCATCAAGAGGCTGATCCTGATCATCATTTCTTGATTCGTCATTTGATGTATCATCCTGCTCCTTAACAGACAATGAACTTTCTGGCTTGCATGGTTCTTGAGATGAATTCCCTAGTTTAAACCCTAACCCTGCTGCGAATTCCTCAGGATTCAAAGGTACAGAGGGTTCAAAACGAGGCATCTCCTCTTCATCAGGCATTTTGGTATAGTTATGTTTCATTGGGGGTGGACACGAATTATACCCTATTCATTGAGCATCTCCCTTTAGTTTTTGAACTTCAATGATATGATCAAGCACATATTAGGAGTTAGAATAACTTTCCAATTTACGTTTGATCGAATCATATTCGCATTTGGCGATGGCTAACTCTTTCTTTGTTTCTTCTAGGAGATTAATGTAGTTATTAATTCCTGTCTGTTTATTCAAAACTGTTTTTATCAATTCAGAAACACTTTTCTTAAGGGTTTCTATTACAGATTTGAATTCTTCTTTATTTCTAGTTAGGGCCAAGTTCGCCTCTTTGCATTTTGATAATTCAACAACTAAATTCTGATTATGACTGTGACGGTTTCATACTTTATTTTCAATTCAACACAGTCATTGCAAATAGTAGGAGAGTCAGAATTTACCTATTTTGAAGAACCTTCAACATTTGCCATAAAAGCAGTGTGATGAGGAAAAGTTGCACCATTTGTAGAGAGTGTCTCTGTCTCTGTTTCCACAGCTTCTGCATTCCTCGTCATGCCTACCTTTTCAGATTTCAACATCTCAGCTTCATTCAGCAACTCTTCAACCTCAGCATCACTTCCTTTCTTCACATCAGAATCAGATCCATAATCATCTGAACTTGAACATTCTTCATCAGAACTACCAGCATCCGCAGATGTATCATCATTATTTTGAGTGTTGATGCTGTGATCATGCTTGTTTTGATCCATGATCCTTGCATCGCATACAGTTCTTCCGTTGTTCTCTGTTCCCAATTGTACTGACCAATCGCATCCTTCATCAGACTGAACTACCATAGCTCTGTGCGTGTTTGAAGGTCCTGATTGAATAGTGTTGTTAGAGTTGCAAACAGCTACTATTCTTCTTTCGTTGTTGTATTGTGTTGTGTTGGATGGTTGAGACTGGTTTCGAAAGGGGTTGTGATTTCCTTCCTTGCTGGGTCTTGTGCATTCCCGCTTAAAGTGACCTCTTTCTCCACAGTTGAAGCAAGTGACGGCGGTTTTGTCAAAGCCGTATTTTGTATCCTTCTTGCTTTCCAAACTGGTTCTACCCGTTCTTCTCATATAATCCTTCGCTCTTCTTATAGCACTTGCAAATGCCCACTTGATGTCCATCAGCTCCATTTCATTTGGGCCAATATGCTCGTAGTCTTCGTTCGTCAAATTGATGTTCCCTATTTGACCTGCAACTAAACCACAATACGCACTGACCATGGTATTTAGAAGTCCTGCATGTTCCTGTGTAACTTCTATGTTGATTTTGGAGAGATTTGACGTGTCAAGTTTGACAGTGTTGGGATTTGCCGATTGACTGTTGTTTCCATAGAAAGCTTGTTGAGGAGCTTGTTGTGGAGCTTTATGCACTAAATCCCTTGGCTGTGGAAGGAATGCTTTTGGATCAAAAGTTTGTCCATAGGCTTGATTACTCGAACCTGTAGACTGACTTGTTTGAACTGGTTGGGGTAGGAAAGGGTTCACGTTTGACACAAACGCAGTCTGCAGCTTCGGTTGCTGACTTGAACTTGTACCTGTATTTATACTTCCAAAGTACATCTCAGGGTTTTGTGGAGCATAGACTCGTTGTGCCTTCCGGAGTTCTCCTTCATTCTTGTTCTCCAGTTTCTACACAAATTCATAAATACTTATTGAGTCCAAAACACCTGTATGTTTTAATAGATTAATAAATTGACCCCATTTTGGCGGTAAAGCATCAGCAAATCGCATCACAATCTCTCGTGGTGTTGCTAACACTTTATACGAGTACATCTCACTGAGAAGATGATAAAACCGAGTGGTCATATCATTTAAGGTTTCGTTCTCCATGAACATGAAACCCTCAAACTCTTTCTTGAGCAGATCATGCCGAATCTTCGTGGTAGCAGCGTTACCTTCACCTCTTGCTTCCAAAGTGTCCCACAAATTTTTCGTTGTAGTACAATACACAAACTGATGATAAATGTCTTTGTGTAGAGCTTGTGTGAGGATAGCAAATGCCTTTTTCTCTAGATCGTAAGCTTTCTTGTCACTTTCGACTAGATTGGCCAATGAGGTTGGATTTGATCCAGCTTCTTCAAGTGCTTCATTGTAGGGGGTAGTGAAACACATCCACAATTCCGTGTTTTGATCGAGAACATACGTATGAAAATGACTTTTCCATGCAGGATAATCGTTCATGTGATTTAACTTCGGCGGTAGGTTATTACTCCCTGTTTCACTTTCGCTCATTAATAGAGTTTGGATGCTTTGATTTTGATTCGCAACACACGCCCATTAATTTGCAGAGATCATTGCTGTATGTTGAGGCATCAAAGATTTTACCCATGATGTTGGGGAGCTTTGAGAAGACTCCTGATTTGAGCTTGAAAGACTCCAATCCCACGGGTTAGAACTCATTATATTTTCTTGCTTAATGAAAATTTAAAGGTTTTAAAATTTCAAAATTATAATTACCGTTTAAAAATTCACAGGTTCTGAAAATATGACAAATTCTTAAAATCACAAAGCTTTGAAAAACACGAAAAACAAACAATTATGTTTCGTGCGAGACACCTGTTTCGTGCGAAACACTGATGTTTCGTGCGAAATGGTTGTTTCGTGCGTGTCAAGATGATTCGCACGAAATAATTCAGTCGCACCAAATGTTTAGTTCAGCGTTTTTCAGAGGAATCTTTTCAGAAATGGTTTGGTGAGAAATTTCCTTTCTTGTGTAGACCTGCTTTTTCGAAAATACCTGTTGTCTTACCCACTTTTAGTTAAAACACAGATTTTTAACAGTCCACAGTCCAAGTCCAGATCCAAGTCAGAAAATGTCAAACCTACAAACTAATCAGATTCAAATTTTTGCAGATTTCCTCTTCAAGGGTGTTCTTCAGAAAAATTTTATCAAAAAATTTTCTGTATACACAGATTTTAACCAAGTTTTAAGTTAGTTATCTATCCAAAACTTAAGTTTTCTGCTGCAGGCTCAAGAACACTTCAGAAATCTTCAAACTAGCTCAGACAAAACTAAGCCCGGTTTTGATCAAGGAAAGAGCCAAAGCTCTGATACCACTTGTAGGTCCACCTGCGGATGATGTTAAACCAGTTCCTTGTTCATATGACACACACACAAGTGCGGAATCCAAGTGTGTGTGCAACCAAAGCAAAGTAAAGAACACGGGGTAACCAAAGATTCACTATCTTGATTAATGATTGAGAACACACACACAATGCTCGTATGACTAAAACAAACTTGCTGTGTTCTTGTGTCTTCGTCTTCAGAGATAACCAACTCAAAGGGTAACAAGCTCTCTGGTCTAACCAACTCTCACACGCGAGTCAACTAGTTCACCCTCACTGAGAGGTGCATGTCTGCTTATATAGTGTCTGTCTAGTTTCGTACGAATCACGACTCTAGACATATGGAACACACTATTTCACACGAGACACAACTCAGAATTTGGTACAAGACACTATTTCATACGAAATACTTTTTTCGTACGAAACAAGTAACACAATTGTCACTCAAGAATTTCGTACGAATCACCTGATTCGTACGAAAACTCTGACTCGCATAGAATTCTTCTTCTTGGAGAACGTGTGTATGCTTGACGTACACAAGACTTATCAGTATGCACACATGCAACTGATTAACAAAGACAAGCTAAGATGTCATACTAGATCAAGATAGAAGGATATCTTGATCTATTCGACACGACCAAACCTATACAGACACTTGAGAAAAGACCGTACAATTACAACTGTAATTAAGAACAAGCGACAGACACAAAACTCTATCAGCAGACATCTTTATCGCTGCGAAAGCCTTCTTCTCAGCATCATACATCTGTTTCTCAGAGTCTTCCATCTTCTCATATGAAAGTACCAGAATTCTTCCATTTACTCGACGTGTGGGAGATATGTACCCATCGATCATACAATTCCACATCTTAGTATCTTCACTTAGAACCGAAGCCTCATAATTCTTCTTCCAGTCTACATACTAATCAGCATTTATCAGCTTTGGCCAGTTTTTATCACCCTCACTTAGATTGTTCAATTTGACCATCTTTAACACGCAGCTAACAGTTCAAATGGATTTTGGTATACATGTGTCAAAATCCAAATCTAACCCGTAGCTTATCGTAGACAAACTCTTAAAAACGTTCAGAAATTTATCCGAAAAGTGTGATTACCAAATCGTACAGTTAGACTCGTCTTGACGACACGAGTCCAATGATATATAATGTCCGATAGTGATTTTAGGAATTTTCGTGCCTTTTTTTGTCCTAAAAATCACACGGGTCTAACTGTCTAATCGGTTCGTCAAAATTGGATCAATTTCTATGTCTGAAAATGTTTAACTCCGGTTACTCAGCTGGTTAACTTTCCACCTTCTTGTGTGAAACTCGGAACAGTGTAAAATACGATTTGGTAACTCTGATGGACAATCCGAAATGAAAATCCGGAACAGTAATCTAAATTACTAATCCGAGATGGGATCTGGAATAGTGACCCGACATGAAATCCGGAATGCACTGTTCTGATCCAAAATGGAAATCCGGAATAGTTCTTATCCGAGATGGAATCCGGAATGCACTTTTGATCCGAAATTCAATCCGAAATAGCTTCTGATCTGAAATTCAGTCCGAAATGGAATCCGGCCTTTTCTTATCCGAATTACAAGTCTGATGATCTGAAATGCAGGTTTCTGATCCGAAATTCAAGTCATCAATCCGGAATACTGTGCTTTTTTATCCGGAATGCAAGTCTTTAATCCGAAATGCTTCACTTCTATTCGAAATGCCTTTCTTCAATCCGAAATACTAAGCTTTTTAATCCGGAATGCAAGTCTTCAATCCGAATTCCTGCTTTAATCTGAAATCACTGCAGGAAATCCGAAATACCTACAAAAACCCTAAAACAGTCATCAAAACCCTAATTCAGCTGTCACAAACTTCAAGAACAGCCTCCAAAACGCCCAAAAACCCAATTTTTCTGTTGTCACGATTCTGAACCGAGCAATAATCAAGAGCCGAATGCTCTGATACCAATTGTAGGTCCCCTAGTCCTTATGGATATTGACAGAATCGTCTATCTAATCTAGAGTGCGGAATCCCCTAGATCAGATTTCATAGAAACAAGAACAAGAACATGAATAATATCCTTTAAACAGTCTTCTATTGATTATCCAACATGAATGTTTACAATCAATTCAAGACTTCAGCCACTCTCTTTAGATTTCTCACACTCCTCTTTGTTCTGTTTAACCTCTAAACTCTAATGCACCACATGTATATATACTACATGTTTCCATACTAGGATTTATACTAGGCTAGGCCATTCTCCAAGCCCATTACAACTCTAAACAAGCTAAACACAAATGCTAAGCCCAATACAAAATATCCAAAGACTAAACTAGCAAACTATTAAGCTGTTGTCACCTATATGCACTAACAGAGAGCTTGACTATAATGAGAATATATAAACACAAATAACAATAAACAACAATATCTCATAGCACGTTAGATCACATAATGGTAATAGCACGAGGTTTGAATTAGTGACATAAACAAAAGCGACACATGATACACCCCAAAACATGAATAAAAAGGGGAGTTGTAAGAATTCACTCACAGTGGGTGCGATTACGATTTGACGAAGATTGCGCACGATTGAGATGTCAAGCGATGAGAATAGCTAACCTAAACATTCGCATAATAATTTAGATGAAAATATATTTCTTTTGGTTGAAGTTAGTATTTTTAATTAACTTGTTATTTGTTAAATCATTTAAATTGATTTATTATTACTATATAGATTTTGATTTGTGAATAAAATTTAATATGTAAAAATATATTTTTAGGGAATATAATTAAAGGTTTTAGTTAATAAAAAAATATATTTTCCCCTTAAATCGGGTCGGACAGACTATAGGCAGCGTATGGGATTCAAACTCGTGACCTCTCGTTTACGTGCACGTAGCTCGACCAACTGAGCTATGTGTCTAACCCGGAATATATCAGATTTTAATTAACTTCATACACTTATTGAATCAAACTATATTTTGATTTATAAAAAAGTTTGGTAGGTTATAGGAATCGTGTGATTGAACCGGCTCGACCAGCGCCTAATGCTTCGTGTGCACAGAGTCCATCCAACTGGATTGTGTGTCTAACCCGGTTTAAACACCAATTTAATTTCTTTTATGCATAAACCCACTTCATCTTCTTTATTTCAAAACATAACTGAATCTGTTTAACCCGATTGGACTTGTTTGGTTAACAATTAAACTTTTAAACATGTACTGTTGAGATTAAATAGAAGCATATGAAAAGGATTAAGTGTGATGGTATACCGAACAGAGGTGTTTCCGATCTCCAACGACTGAATTTGATTCCGGCGAAGAGCCTTTGAAGATCAGAGGCTTGCAGAAAGTTAGAGTGAGTGTATGTGCATTCTAATTAAGTTCTGAAACTCCTATTTATAGATACAGGCAGCAGCTTGGTTCGAATTTTTTATTCTGAGAGTTTCGGTCAAAATTAATAGTCGAGATGATTGCATAACCGATTTTTGATAAGTTGACTCGGTGATTGAGTTTAGTCGCATGATTAGAAACGGTTACATCCGTTAATTGGAGAAGAAAACAGAATTTTGATGATTGCTTGATTCAAGCTCGTTTGTTACAGAGCGGGTGTTTCCCTTTTGAAATCAGATCAAGGAAAACGTAAATATAAAAGTTTTGTTGACCTGGGTATAACAGATGTTTTGCGGGTGTTGCAGTGATGTGTTGTGTGTTTGATTTGGGTGGAGACCCGGGTTCAATCTCGTGGTCCACCGTTTATTGTTTTTAATTTATTAAGCATTATATTATATGTATTTTATTTATTATTATTATTTTTATTATCTTTATTATTATTTATATTATTAGTTTTACGAAATCTATTAACGACTAACATAAATTCGAAACACAAGATCATAACATATACTTGATTACAAAACGGAGCGGGTTTCTGAACCCGTTTTTCATCAGATGTTACAACGCAAACAATTATCCTTCGATATCGGAGACAAAGTGTTAGTAAAGATCTTACCTTGGAAAGGCGTAGCTAGATTCGGGAAGCGCGGAAAACTAAACCCGAGATACATTGGGACTTTTGAAATTCTGGCAAAGGTTGGTACAATAGCTGACAAGCTAAAACTGCAAGAACTCAACAACGTATATGACCACATTTCATTCGTCTAACCTAAAGAAAAGCCTGACTAATGACACGGTTATCATCCAAGCGGATGGAATTCATATTGATGACAAACTCCAGTTTACTAAGGAACTCGTTTAGGTTATGGACTAGAAAGTTCAATAGACGAGGAGAAGTCAAATCAAACTGGTAAAAGTTCGCTGGAACTCGCGTCGCGGTCCCAAGTATACGTGGGAACGTGAAGATCAAATCAAGACAAAGTACCCGGACCTGTTTAAGGAGAACCCTTTAGAGGATACCTCAAGGTGAATTTCGGGATGAAATTCTTTTTAACAGTGGAGAATGTGACAAATGGCAAATAACCTGTAATTCCGTATAATTTAATCACTTTTTTGTACATAATCTAATGCCTTATATCGTAATTTGATTTACGTAACTGAGTCGTACGTCATATCACAAGTATTAGGACAAGTAAATAGGTCATAACATATACTGGTTTTCGTTATGACGCGAAACAAACCAGATAATGCCCTTAAAGGATTGGTAGAAAGTGTTGGGCGCACTATTTGCAATTGCACTATTCATGTCTCCTAAACCGCTAAAACAAAACAGAACAACGAATAACGGCATGCTAATGCCATAATTGAGTCCATATATATATGAAAACACTGATATGGGAACACCGATTTCAGAAATACATAACTTTCCGGTACAACGCCTAAATTACAAAATTGTTCGTTTCGGCCAAAAAGGCGACAATTTCAATTTGTCCGCAACATTAATTCGGTAGTTCCGGATTTCCAGAATTATAACAAAACAATGTTGAACACCCGAAAACAATATGAGAATAGCAGAAATACATACAAGACATTGTTTCCGGTCATACGGCAAACAATGTACAACTCGACCGGAAAGCGACCGTTTGTCGAACCGACGACCATTTTAGTGGCCGATAGCCTCATGCATCCATCTAGAGAACTAGTTAAGCCTCATTTGGGACTCGGAGTCCTTTCAACTATCTTGAGGTCACGGAAACACAACTTCCGGAAATGTTCGACGACAAAATATATAAGTGACGATATCGAGCGAACGATTGAATGAAAGGCTTTTCGGCCATCGTAACTCAACATGTATTCAGCTAGCGAACTAGTTAAGCATATTTCTAGATCAGGAGTGCCCTAAATAAACACCATGACACTTGTGGTGGTAAAAAACCAAAGCTTCCGATACGAAATGATAAATTTCGTATATTAGCCAATATTATATTGTTGAGCGAACTAGTGACGTTTTCGTTATACAAAACTTATACCAATTAGTCAAGAGGACTAATTAACATGGATTAACACCCTAAACCCTAATTACTTGCTAATGATACAAGATCAACCCCTAATCACCATACTTAAATTAATTACCTAAATATCTAATAAATAAACCCATGTTATAAATAATATTTTCACTTAACCCCCCCCCCCCTATGTGGGCTCCCACCCACTTGATTATGTTGAAAAATGAAGATTATGAGCATGGTGTAGGATATTGATGTAATCTTTGAAGGATAGCAAAATATATATACAAGATTACACCATTCTTCCATCATTTTTTCACAAAAAAAAAAAAAAATTAAACAAGCCTTCCCATCTCTCTCTTCCACGGCTCACCTTCACCACCATTACACCACCACATTTCCACCATTAAACACTTCATTTCATACTCTTTAAAGCCATTTCAAGATCATCCATGGTGCTTGCAAGGATGGAGGATCATTAGGGCTTTCTTGGAGCTTCATCTTCTTCCTAAATTTTCACTAATCTTGTGCAACCACTGTAAGATAAATTCCTTCATATTTAGCTTCTTACAATGTCTAGTTTAAGGAAGTACAAGTTGATCATCTTGAAAGTGAAGAAAATATACCTCAAGAACCCTAAACCTTACAAGAATAATAACACTAAATATAGTTATTATGTGTTGATTATGTGCTTATATGTTAACTAGTTAGCATGATGATGTTGATTATGATAAAGTATGGTGTTTAAGGTAGATGATCTTGTATGAATAAATATATAAATGATGATTTAAACATGGTGATGTTTAAATATAAACAAGATCATTAACTTCATGATCCATGAAGATTAAAACAACTTAAAAGTGATTTATTACACATGAATAATTTTTATAAAAAATAAACACCGTGATTTAAGATGTAATCATCTTGAAAAGTGTAGTAAACAAAGGGAGTTTAAAATGAAAGACTCGATTTAATGATGTAACAGAAACGATGGCTTAAAAAGCTAATAAAAATGTTGAAATCTCATTGTATTGTTGAGAAAAATAGTGAGAACCATGGATGATGATGTGCATAAGTTGTAAACAAAGTAGTATGTGACCATAAATTGTTAGTTGATCTTGATTATGGGTTTAAACATGGTTTAAATACGTTTTTAAAACGTGGAAAACGCCATATTTAGGGGAAACTATGACGAAATTTTCTAAAAATCTAATCGCGATTAAAGTATGATTAATGAGGTGATTAACTAAACGCAATTAGTGACTTAAATCGTCATTAAGGAAGTTCTAATGACAAGGGTTAAACCCTAAACACCCAAGTGTTTAACAAGTGTATATATAAATATTTTTACAAGTTAAAATAAGTGATTCTTACATATATATAATTGTGTAATTAAAAGCATATGTATATGCATATTTTATCACCAAAAATTATGTATAAATACATGTGTATGTAGTTAGAAGTTTAGGGTATGCACCACAAAATACCCAACTATACACAAAATACTACAAACACTTGAAAATATTACCAAGTGTAGATGACACAAAACACATACATTCTTACAATACGTCGAAACAATAATTGGACAAACGGAGCAATGCCGACGATGGGGAACATACACAAATGTACCGTCGTGTTGTCGACCAACGAACAAATCGCCAACACGAAGAGTTACTACGACGATGGGCGATTTTCAACACGAAAAAGTATATATTAAACGACAACGACGTCATGTCTGAAACAATACATTTTTGGACACTTAACATATATATATGTTAACGATATCAAAATCCGGAAAGTTAAAATGTATAAGAATTACTAAGCGGTCTTATAAAAGTATATGAATATACTTAAAAGACAATGCTTAGTAAAAAAATTTTATAAGTGTAAGACTTATAAATATTTGTACTCTTAAAAATAAATTACATGGGCTAGGCCCAATCATATGAAGACATGGGCTAGGCCCAATGACATACATGACATGGGCTAGGCCCAATGACATAAATTACATGGGCTAGGCCCAATCACATAAAGACATGGGCTAGCTCCAATGACATGAATTACATGGGCTAGGCCCAATCACATAAAGACATCGGGTAGGCCCAATGATATAAATTACATGGGCTAGGCTCAATCACATAAAGACAAGGGCTAGGCCCAATGACTTAGATGACATGGGCTAGGCCTAATGACACGCGTGCAAGGCACAAGGACATGTGAAGGGCGAGGCCCATTCACACACGATCTAAGAATGACAATATCTATATATTTGAGAAATATATGTATAAAAATACTAACAAACGAACTACCAACACTATGATAACATTAAAAGTTATATATGTAACAAGAATTCAAGATGAATAACTACTACGAGGTCCAACGAGACCTAGGTGTCTAATGAAGTTAATACACATGTAGATTACACACGTGTACGGACACCGAACTTTGATAAGTACGACGTACGGAACGCAAAGTTGTGAGTTCATGTCCCTCCTTTCAATTTTTTCAAAGTTTTGTTTTAAAACTATCGAGGGGAAATACATGTCATAACAAACTATATGTTAGCTATGGGGTTAGTTGATAACACGATCAATGTGCGTAAGTAGGATGATGACAAGAGTAACCATTAATCACTTAGTGACTAAGGTGCAAAGGTATAGATCTATAGAGTTTGAGGCACGCTCCACTCCTCGTTGGTATACCATTCGGAGTGCTTTTGTGATCCTAAATGATGTCAAGAGTTGTCTCGGTTTGGTTACTTACTTATGGCACATATGTTAGGGTTCTAGCTACACACTGATAGATCCTTAAACTCCATGAATGCTAATAACATACTAAGATGTCATTACTGGATTACAAACAAGACATGTCATACGAAAACAATAACTACATGAACTCGCCAACTTTATGTTGACTTTCTGAAATTACATGTATTTCAGGACGCAAGACTTGAGCCGGTGAACACTTCGGGAAATGGGAATGACATGACAACGAATGCAACCTTTTGGGAGGATTTACCTCTTATATCCCAACCTCGTATGGGTATATAGGAGTCAAAACCTCAACATGTTTTTACGATGAAAACAATCTTTTATTATGTTGTAATGTATTTCAAACCACATTTTTTATGACAATGTGAAACTATTTGGAAACTCATGATTTCACTTTTGGAAACTTGTAAACATTGGTTGCAAGTTAATATAAGCATGGCATTGTTGTTGATTTACAGTTGTTTACATGATCGGATTCAATGATTACCTCATAGTCACACGTTTGCGCTTCCGCTACGACCAGGGTGTGACATATGTAGACGATATTATTTTTGGATCAACTGATGAGGCCCTATGTAGGGAGTTCGAGAAGGTTATGAAGGCAAAGTTCAAGATGAGCATGATGGGAGAACTCATTTCTTAGGATTAGAGGTGAAGCAGAAAGAAGACTGTATTCTCATTCATCAAGGAAAATACATCAGGGATATTCTCTCTAAGTACAGCATGAACGACTGCAAAACCCCCAGCACACCATTTGCAGCCCAGACAGAACTCACATATGATCTTCAAGGAAAACATGTGAACAAGTCCTTCTATCGCTTGATGATAGGCTCATTAATGTATCTGACCGCAAGTAGGCTTGAAATTATGAGGGTTGTTTGCCTCTGTGCATGATTTCAGACAGATCCAAAAGAATCTCATGAAACTGCTATCAAATGAATTTTTCGCTATCTGAAAGGATCACCCAAACTCGGACTGTGGTATCCTAAAGATAGTAATTTTGATTTAATTACTTATTCTGAAAGTTATCATGCAGGTTACAAGGTTGACAGAAGTCCGTCTCCGAAGGTTGTTAATTCTTTTGAAATCGTCTCATATCATGGCAAAGCAAGAAGTAGACAACAGGTTCCACATCTACTTCTCAAGCCGAATATACGGTAGCTTACAATTGATGCTCACAAGTTCTTTGGATACAATATCAGTTGCTGGATTACGAAATCAACATCATGAAGACTCCGATATTCATCGACAATGAAGCGTGTCTAGGAATTGTGAAGAATCCTATCCACCACTACAGAACAAAGCACATCGAAATTCGCATTCATGCGATCAGAGATGCATATGAGAAAGGATACATTCAAGTAATGCCGGTGGATACCATGCAACAAAAGCTGATATTTTCACAAAAGCCTTCGACAAAACCCGCTTCAACCAGTTGGTAACCTGGTTGGAAATGGTTAATTTCCTTGAGTGGAAATGACTTGAGTACTCATAACTGTTTTAATTTTGGTAAAAAAAATGTGTGCCCAACAAAAGGATTTTGTGCAACTTTAAAATTTCATTTTCAAGCTCTGGACTTTCGAAAATCAAATTTTAAGGGGGGAATTTTCCAGAAAATTGCATAATTTTTTTAAGATTTGATCTTTCGATCGACACCTGCTTAAGAAATGATAGAAAACTGCTGACACTTTGTTTGTTCTTAAAACAAAAATCGATTGAGGTGCTATGCAACGACGTGTCAGTAGATTCAGCAATACCATTGAGTAACTCGTTGCGGAGTATAACTTAATGGTCTTAAATCTTGCGTTGATAGATTGCCAAATTCCGAGATTTCAGGGTCTTTATATTGACTAATCATTCGGGTTATCATAGTTGCTTTTCTGCTGCATCAAGATATATGCTGACTTAGACACAATTATGATATCTTTTCAAAAGAGCCAAATGTGGCCAAAACCCTACACAGATGAAGCTCTCATTTGAGAGTCACTCAAGTGCTTAATGCGTACCATTTAAGGTATCTGTCTTAGCCCTCGTTAGACATTGGTCTCTCTACTGTACGAAAGTACTGACCTGATCACCATTTGTCTATCGTTGAATTTCGAAAACGAATAAAGTCAATATACTCACCCGCTATGAGGAATCTTTGTGCATACCTTGATTGCGGGGGTATGTCCTGATGTGGGACTCACGTGCACAACATTCTAACAGGCTAGCTTGAGTGGGAGCCATTGCAATTATTGTCAAAATTACCACAACATGATAAAACACTCACTGAAACCATGTTGAAAGAAAGGTGCATGGATTTAAAGGGACAAACATACTGACAGTTTTTCTTGTGCCTTGATCGTTCAATACTTTATATTACTTTACAAACTAACAAAGTGTTGCCAATATAATCTTTTGCAGGAAAGTCACAGGATCCGGATTAATAAGAATTATGTGAAAAAGGAAGCTTCATGTCTCTAAAAATGATTTTCAGGGTTCAAATTGCAAATTTGTGTTTTTTTTAAACTTATTCAAAATTTTTGCACTATTTTTTAACCTAAAAGGCCACGTTTCTCGAGAAAATTTAAGATTTTCGAGCGTATTTTTTTGAGCTTCATAGCTTTGAAGAATCCTCAAAAACAACCAAGCGGCGTATTTAATATTCCAGCGTATTTATTAAATACGCTGGAAGATAATCTTGTATATATATAACAGATCTGTATATGCTTCTCTTTCAAAACTTCATCTTCTTTCAATTTTCCCAAAACCCAATCCTCAAACTTCATCTTCTTCAATTATCATCTAAACATTTGATCAGATTTGTGATATCGATCTAGGTATGATTGTAGTATTTGTATATTGATCAATCATTGTTGAGTCTTTTAAAATCTAGTACCAAATCGATATAATCACTGAGAATGATTGAATCTTTGTTCAGAGTTTGATCTTGGGTTTATCAAGAAACGTTTGAAGTTGGCGTATTTATTTTGAATGCAACGTAATTAAGATGAATGTGGCGTATTTATGAGCAAGACAAGTGATCGAGGATTTAAGTTTTGAATGCGCGTTTAAGTAACCAGCGTATTTGACAAATACGCCGGTCAAACAGCATAGATAAGCATCTACGTTGTCTGCTTTCTCTAGACAAGACTTAAATACGCGACACATATTCATTGTAAATAAGCCACTACCGACGTATATGTCACTGTGTCTTATGTATATAAGTCGCATGTCCAGCGTATATAGTAGTCATATCCAGCGTAATTGTCGGCGAAAATACCAGTGAAATTATTTTTTTTAATTCAAAATTTTTAAATTTTTTTTATATATTCGTGTATATATATATATATATCCTTATTAACTGATTGTCATATTTCGTATCTCAGACCTAACTTGGATCGTTTTCATGTTTTAGAATGGCTCAACAATTAGTCTGGGATGGCACAAGGAAGCACAATCAGCCAATCACGCTAGTTCCTCCTAAGCCTGATTTTGAAGACGTAATGGACTGGCTGTCAAAAAGCAAAATAAGTTATGTTATTCAAGCTAATCCGAAGATTTACTGTATTCACATAGAAGAATTCTGGCGAACCGCAAGAGTGAGAACATTGAACCAAGTCAAGCATATCACCGAAACTGTACGCAACAAAGAGATAAAGGTGACAGAAGAGCGAATTTGAAAAGTTCTCAGCCTAGGAGACAGTTCTAGTGATCCGATAAAGCTAAGTAAAGAATCAGTGCTAGAAGAATTATGTGGAATGAACTATAGTGGAGATTTTCGGAGCAAGAACGAGATAAAGAAGTCAGGTTTTACAAAGGATTGGAGGTTCATCTTACATACTGTGTGCATGAGCATCTGTCACAGGAAAGGTGGATACGATGGTTTAAATTTGGAATGGTCTGCGGCAATGCTAAATCTTTGTACCAATCAGCGTTTTAACATCTTTGGCCTATTTTTTACTGCATGATTGACAACGTAAACAAAGGTGCGTGGGCCATGTACCCCAAGATTTGTATAGTTGCTCATTGATGACCAGCACCAGAACTTACCGCATGATGGACATCTATATCAGTTTCAGCTCCGAAAGGAAGACAAATCACGGAGCTAAAAACAAAGGAGTGGGTAATGCTGCATAATTGGATGTACAGAGAAAAAGACTTTCCATTGTTCTGGCTGCATACAATAAGTACCGGGAGAGGGGAGACAGGGTAGAGAAGGACAAGACAGACCTGCTGAAGAAGAAGCTGAAGTTGAAGACGAGATACCACTTATACGCAAACGCAAAGACAAAGGAAAGAAAGTGGTTGAAGGAGAATCCTCCAAGAAGAAAAGCAAGAAAGACCCCTCAAACCTAGAGCGAATTATGGGTGGCAGCATTCATGTTGGATCAACAAGAGAGGAGATTGAAAGGATGCAGGCTATTCACGTTGTAGCAGAGGCAGAAAAGCGTGGATGAAGAATGAAAAGGAGAGAGATGACAGAGTCAGAGACACCCGTTGTGGTGACATCAGAACAGGAGCAGTTAGATCGCTTTGTAGAAGGGCTATTAACTGATCCCTGAGAGTCCACTCCAAGCAAGACCCCCACACCCAAGAAACGAAAGACAGGTGAGGGATCTTCCAAGGATGTTCCACCCAAGCCCTCCTCAACTATTCAACCTCCTCCTCAAAGAGTTCTTTCAAGACCTCAACCGTTTCAAGACCTGTACGGTCGCCTATCTAAAGAAATCAGTTTATTTCCTGCAGAGGAGTTTTGCTTGTTTAAAAATCAAGTAAATGATACTAATGTGCTTAAAGAAAATCTGAAAGAGCAGAGGAAGAATAACAAAGAACTGCACTCCTATGTCTCTAAGCAAACTGAATTTATAAGGTTTCAATAAGAGGGGTTGGAGAAATTGCACGAGCTGGTGCAGGATTTTTATGCTTCAGCAAACCAGAAGCCGAAATATACAAGCTAAGATATCTTCAATTTTGATATATTCAGAGAAAGAGAACATAAATGGAAGGATGGCATAGCAGAGAAGAAAAAGAAACGACTCGAATCTGCTCTTGATGCCAGTTTTGATGAAGATAGTAAAGAAGAAGAGGTTAACAGGACTGAAATGCCAAATAAATTTCTTGAGTGGGGTTTAGAGGATGCAGTGTTATATGAGACTGATGGAGGAGATAAGTTCGAGCCTCAGCATCCATAATGGTTCAAGAAAGAAAGAGCAAAAATGCCAGACTTTTATCAGGTCATAATGGTTGAAAAGACATATTTCACAGACAGAATCATTACCTGGAAATATTGCAATCTGACAGGGTGGTTTGTGGTGAAATGAAGGGGAGGTGTGATCAAGTATTTCCGAAATGGAAATGATATGCAAAGTCTACCCACCTGCGATATCCGAGAACTAAGCAAGCACGATATGATAAATCCCACGAACAACAGCACTGGTAGGGACCTTGAAAGATTGATACTTAGAGAATGCATGTGTGGATTTACGGTTTTCAAACCTTAACGCCCAAGAAGATGCGTCTCAAAAACCACGAAAGATCCATTTACAGGAAAAAGAAAGGTACCTGTGACCCTCACCAACTTCAAGAAATGGTTCTATGATGGTAAAACCGGTGAAGTTGTTATCAGATCCAACTCTAACGAAGATATCCGTATTTTGGATCCGATGGATTTTTTTTCATGTTTTGTCTTTCTGATCTAAATATTCTCTATGGAAGCAAGATAAATGTTAGAGGAGGAAACGAATACCTGGAGGAAGGCATGCTGTTCCAAAGAGCGGTCGAGCGAGCACGGGCATGAAAGATTGAAGTAATGGAGATCATGCTCAGGATCGACACTCAAAAAGAAAAAGGTGAGTCTAGAAAGAAGAAAGCTGCTAAGCTAAAATCGTCCTCTCCACAACGCAAAGAACCGTCCTCTGATTCAGACATTCAAGTCATTCCCCAACCTCCAATGTCATCCACATATGAAGTCACTAAGGAGGCCTAACCCACAATCAGTGAAGCTATCTTTAACCAACATGCATCATCAAGAAAAGATCAAGATATTGCCGCAAGCCCGGAAGCTCAGAACAAAGAATGAAGACTCTCAAGTAACCAACGTTCTGGGGGATATAGTTAGGACGTTTTGAGACATTGATACTTGAGTTTAATAGTTTAGAGCTTGTTTGTAATAGTTAGTAAAACTAGAGGGGCTAAATATGTATTTTGTGAAATTTATAACAGGGGCGGCGTATTTATGCTCCCAGTGTATTTAATAAATACGTTGGGTAGTCAATGTGTATATATATGTTGATCAATGAAACCCTAGTCCAGGGGGGTTCTTGGACAGATTTTGGTGATTGCTCTTGTGTTGTGCTTGTTGTTCTTGTGCTTAATCCGAAATATCCAACTGCATTCGGTGATTATATCCTTTGGGATTCCATATACAACACTTGTTGTTTGATCCACACAAGAATCTTCATCTTTTGGTTTTCTTAACTTTTGCACATTCAAACAACTAATCTATAGTTGTTTGAGTGATAACAATCAACCACTGTGATCCGAATCTGATTTGGTACAAGTTGTGGTCCCATGGACGTGGGTTCTAGACGAAGATTTTGGGATAGTACAGATTCGTCAGAACAATATAGACAGGGAGTAGGAACAGAATCAGCGGAAGCTTTTCATTCATTCATACCGAAAGAGTATACATCTTGTCTGGCTGGCGGAGTTCCTGGTGAGAATCCGCCAGCGATTCCCCTCAGGAAACTTCCAAAACTTACCAACAATTAACACATAACACCTATTTATAGACATGACAGCTCATGCGAAGCGAGCAGGTTGTCACTCGTACGAAGGGTCATTCGTATGAGTGAGTTGTTATCGCTCATACGAGTAACAAAGTCACTTGTATGAGGCACATGTCACTCGTACGAGCCAGTACTCGTTCGCACTTGGGTCGTGTGTTCGTATCTAATCTATACAATATTCAATACACACTCTTTCTAGCCTATTCGCACAGTGACGTCCATAAAGTGCATCAACATATTATATTAAATTGTAAACAATATTCAAGTTGCTAGATGGACTCTAAAAAAGAGAAAGGGAAAAGAGAAAGTTGGACAAACGATATGGTATTAAAATTATGTCGGTTTTCAAACAAATATATCACGAAGCATGGTTGAACTTCCCCATTCAAATGGGTTTCTCTTCAGCCAGAGTTTGAAAGATTATAAATCATAAATTCGTTAGTGACAAAGCTATGAAGAACAAGTATGACAGTATGAGAAAAGAGTACAACCTTTGGAAGTCACTTAAGAAAAGAGAGACTGGTCCAGGTTGGAATAAAAGTACCAAGCAATAATTGTCCAGATGAATGGTGGAAAAGAAAAATTCAGGTGATATAATATAACTAATTTAAAATTTATGTCACCTGAAATTTTCTTTTCCACCATTCATCTGGACAATTATAAAACCAAAAGATCTAAGAGGCAATAGCTGGTAGAGGTAAAGGTTTTCAAGGTCTAGCATGCGACATTATAAAATCAAAAGATCCAAGTTTTCAGTTTGTACCACCACAAATCTTGAACGACAAAACATACATATCGTATTTCAAGGTATTGAAATGATTAATGTCATTCCTACGTGTGTATTTTGTTACCTAAGTATTGAATTGATTAATGTCATTCCTACATGTGTACTTTGTTACTTAAGTAATGTTCAAATTATATTTAGGATTGTATTGGATGTATTGAAGGTATACACGTAGGGGCCTGAATCCCAGAGAGTCAACAACTACCTTATATTGGTAGAAAAGAGGTACCAACTTTCAACGTAGTGGCAACATGTGATATTGATATGTGTTTCATATTCGTATTGATCAGATGGGAGGGATCAGCACATGACACACGTGTTTTCATTAACGCGACCCAAAATAGTAAATTCAACTTCCCACAACCACCTTAAGGTAATATTTCAAATTGTTTACACATATATTTTGGAATTGTTTCATGTTACTTTTAATAAATTCCGACGTCTTTTGTTTTTCAACTCCTTTATCATGTAGATATTATTTGGTTGATAAAGGATATCCAAACAGAAAATGATATCTTGTTCCATATTCCAAGACAAAATACCATCAATCTCAATTTCAAAGAAAGCCACCGAATAATATGCAAGAAACTTTTAACCTTTCACATTTATCTTTACAAAGTTATATTGAGAGCTCATTTGAAATTTTGAAGAAACGGTTTAAGATACTTGGTAAAATGCCCAAGTATAGCGTGCAAACACAAATTGATGTTATCATGGCTATATTTGCATTGCATAACTATATACGTAATTCTCAGGAAGATATCATGTTTACTTCAATGGAGCAACATCCAAACTACTTATCACGAGATGCAGTGCATGATGTTTGTAACTATGACATAAGCACCGACGGTCTATTTGAAGGAACATCGAATGAGATGAAACATGTTCGTAAAAATATTGCTACTTTGATATGGAATGCATGACATTAATGATTTAATAGTATTATATTATGTTCTTGACTGTTTGTCAATGACTATTTTGATTTAATTGAAAATGACCATGTTTTATTTGTTTGAGAAAGAACTTATATATATATATGTGTGTGTGTGTGTGTGTGTGTGTGTGTGTGATTACGTTTAGTATTGTGTTTTTTAGTTATGTCCATTTTGGTCATTTATACATTTTATTAAAAGCTACAGCTACTCTGTCAAACACCTAAATATATCTAAAAGGCTGCAGCTAGCAGCTTCCAACTTCCAACTTCCAACTTCCAACCACTAGCTAATTTTGCCAAACATAGTGTATCCTAAAGGCGAAGGGAGTGGATGCTACTCATCCCGTCCTAATGATAGGAACTAGTGTTTCCATTTGTTCTCTCTCATTTCTCTTTCCCTTGTGGATTTTCTTCCTCGTGTAGACTCTAATCTAGGAGCATATTCTCACTATTGCTTCTGTTGTTTCCTTAATTCGTTGTTACTGGCTTATCTGTAACTGTATTTCAGTTGGTACTAGGGACAGCACATCAACATCCACTGCTCCCTTCCTGGTCCTTGCTGCTTCACTCCATCATGAGATAAGAATAAAAATGATGTTTACCAAATGTTGGGTAATAGCAAATATAAACCTAAAATCTTTCATATATAAGATATTTAATAGGTTTCACAAGACTAACCCCAACATCACTCTTTACCAGGGTTATGCAAAACTCTACCAAGTATAAACCCAAAATCAAAACCAAACCGTTTCTAAATTTGATGTTTGATTCAGTGTTAGTGTATTTGAATTTTGTTCTGTTTTCGGCTTAACAAAAAATAATCAATACGGAAACAAAAAAACCAAATCCGTACTAATTAACACCACTATTTATCCACACTGATAAACAAGTATGATCACACAACAAAATTTTGGTGGGCCGTATGCTTTGAATATCTCATTTACATAAAAAGATAAAAAAATTATTAAAAGTAGTAATGTATTCAATGATGTTTATATAAAAAATTAACATTTAGGTTCATTTCATAACTAATGTTACGTTGAAAAGTGAGAACCATGCAAACAAAATAAAAAATTGTACATTGGGCTTTAATGAAAATAATATATTAAAAAGAATGGGTTTTATTCTTTTCTTTCCTTGATCTTTCTTTGATAATATCAACTTTTTTGTTTTTATAAAAGTTTGAATGTACACTATACATGTACACAGTGTGTATGTGCAAGTATATGTTAAGCCAAAAGACTATAAATACTACAATTTTAATCTCAAGTGTTAGGATTTAAGTTTGAAACTGTTATGAAAGTTCTAAAAATGAAAGATAAAGACAATAAATCAAATGTAAATACAGCGGAATGATGAACTTTAATTCATAACAGTTGAGAGAGTTTTTCATTATAATGCTTTTAGTGATTGTAATCACATGCATATAAATCACAATCTCCCCATCAGCCTAAGATCAGTGATTTGTTCGTACAGAATGTAAAAAAGAATGATAGATTGATAATTAATGAAAAGTGATCAAATAGAATAGTATAGACATTGTTCTATTGATAGTAGAATCCTAACCACTGAGCATCTTATGATGATGTCAACATAAAAGCGACACTTAACAAAATTCACAAACTAACATCTGCTAAGCTAACCACTGTTATAACTAAACATTACAAAGACTGATAGTAAAACACTGATTAGACATCCTCTGTTGGCTTTCAGCAAAGTTTTGCATTGGTAGACCTTTACCTTTAGTTTCAGCAGAGTTTTGCCTTGGCAAACCTTTAGCTTTAATCTTCAACAGAGCTTTGCTTTGTCAGACCTTTAGTTTTAGACTTTAACAGAGTTTTGTCTTCAATATAGTTTTGCTATGACCGACCTTTGACATTTAGTCTTCAACAGAGCTTGACTCAGACAGATTCTATATTATTATTAAGATCAGAGGTTGTAGTATATTTTAGTTTTCTATCATTTGTTGTTTTACAAGGTTCAACTCCAACATCAAACAAATCGAATACATACCTGCTAGTCAAGGTATGATTTTATGATCATACCTAACAAGTTTCTTGAGATTAAAATAATAATATCACAAAAAGTTAAGTGATATCATTATATATTGTTATAATATATAAACTTTTCATTAATAAAGATGCTTGACCTAAGAATAATTATTTGTCTCGAAGCGTCCCACACGTTTCATACACGCACAATATATGCCACATCATTCGTTAGTAGCTAGAATATTTTTAGCCGTTCATCTCACATGCTATGATCACCTACGGTTGATCCAATGACTTAAAATGAAGGTTTCCTCTAATAACTTTTTAAGAGCAAAACTTTATACATAAAAGTATAAAAATCGGGCTAGCAAAAAATTGGAACTCGAAAGATTAGAAAAGTTACCTCTAATAATTGTTTTTATGAATTTTATGCTATTAAAATTACACAATTTGAGATGGAATTAATTTTTGTACTCTATAGATATCACATCTATAAAAACTAGTAATTAACATTTTCTGTTAGATGTTATAGTTAAATAAAACTAATTAAGTTCATATTTTGTGGCGAAACAACTAAGGACATTTTTAAAATTCATACAGGTATTTAAAGTTGCAATTATCATATATACTTCATATTTTTTATGTATTAATATTAATGTTGTAATACATAAAAAAGTATGAAGCTACTGTCATTTTTGTTATGCATTATAATCATGCCCATCCCTTGATTATTGTAAGAGTTGTTTAACATGTATATGATGCAGGAACCAATTAGTTTTTTTGTTTTGCGAGTAAATCATATTAAAAAAACTGTGTTATGTATATATTATATACACACATAGCACGTAGGTCATATAGCCAGAAATGTATAAGTTGGCTCATTTGTGAGTTCTCGCTATTCTTGAAACGACGTCCATTCGTCCAAGTGCCCATCAAATTACTCGAAATTAGTACCACACACGTATCATATATGATACAAATTCTTTTAATACTAAAAGATATATGAATTGTATAATATCCTATAACTATTACTCGTAATAGTTAAAATGACTCGATATATGAACAATTATTTCTTTTAATTTAACAGAATAATGAATTTATTCCATTAACTTGAACTGAAATAAATCATAAACGCACATGGATCCATCGAACCCAACAAATAGCTCAATGAAAATATATAAGCAAATTTATTATATGAGCATATGTTGGATTATTGGTATTAGGTTGATTACAAAAAAAAATTTGTTTTTAACACTGTAAGTCACTTACTGCTTATTTGGTCTTGGGTGGTCCCAACTCCCAAATAAAATGAAAAGTTGAGCAAATTCCTTATTTGATTTCATATCAGACACAAGAACGAGTCATGCTACTAGTGATCTTCTTAAGTTTGGTTTGTTAATATTATGAATTAAATTGAGCTTAAACGTGCTCAAGGCTAAATTGAAGCCCTTTTAATAAATAAGTCTAAAATCAAACGTAATATATAATACTTGATTAGTCTTATCAATCTAAACAAACCTATTATTTATATAAAATATAGCAACATTTATTTGTCATATAATAGGTTTATAGAGTAAAAGCAACTAAATTGGAAGAATCATATGTACCCTTTCAAACTTTTAAAATGTCATACTTACCCAATCAAAACTTAAAATATCGTATCTACCCATAATCAATAAATGTATAAACGAGTTGATCCTAAGTGAGTTTGACTTAAAAACTCTCACTTGCGTTGCTCGAACTTTAGACAAATCTAGCTCAGCTCGACTCAACTAAAACACCAAATTAAAACCTAATAATCCAATCAAAATTGTAAGGTCACCTAGTCCTCCCTCGAATACAGATCTTTCGCTCAAACAATCAACACACATGATGTGCGGAAACCATCATGCGTAACGTGCCGTTGCGTAGGTAAAGGAACAGAAGAAGTAGAAAACAGAGATGAACACAATATGAGAATGTTTCTTAGATGATCAGTCGTTACACGCACAGTTAGTAGGGGATCTCTCTCTAGGTTTCTTGTGCACGAATGCTTCCCAAAAGTTTCATGTCATTGCATTAACTTTCAGTATTTATACAATGATCAAATCCGAAACACTGGGGTTCCGGCCGGATTAACATAACAAACTCGGACAACATAATCCAAACAACCTTCTGAGTTTATCCTAACAAACTCGGACTATATAAAACAAATAAACCTATCTGAGTTTAACTAATAAATTCTGACAAACCTATAAAAGACTAACCTTCCGAGTTTAACATATAAACTCGGAATATATAACGGATTAACAAACTCGGAATGTATAAAATACTTTAGCATCTTTCTATCAACGTATCAGTACCTTATACCTTCCAAGCTATCCAAATTGAACTGTCTCATCAGAATTTTTCTTAAGCATCTGGTAGGCTTGTACAACATTTTATAAATTTGCTTTCCAATGAACTTGTCTTTGCTTCTTACCTATCTGCCCAAGGCAGGTCTAAAGATCTTCAACCAACTACTCCGACTTTCTTCTTCAAGAATCTTCTTCAACCCGCGCATGTTTGCGTTTGTGGTTGGAGTGTTCAGATCTAACTGGGCGAGATGATGCAAATCACGTGAGGGTATAGTCCTTAGATATTTTAATCTACCCCATCCATATAATCTCTCTCATTTTTTATTTCTATCTACAAAAAAATCCTCTCAAAATGTCAAGGAATTCATGGACCAAAGAGGGAGACAATGCATTGGCTATATCTTATATCGTACCCCATCATTTATGCACGTCTACTAGTAGAACGG
Source organism: Scalesia atractyloides (assembly GCA_947069175.1). Lineage (NCBI taxonomy): Eukaryota > Viridiplantae > Streptophyta > Magnoliopsida > Asterales > Asteraceae > Scalesia > Scalesia atractyloides. Next base: position 53,053,941 of record CAMTDV010000001.1, on the reverse strand, counting down.
TTTCGTTTTGGAACCAGGTTTTCCAAAAAATTTGTCTCCATGTTGGAGGCGGCTTGAAATTCGGATCAACTTAACTCACGTTTCTCGTTTATTCATTTCAAATTTACAAGATTTCATGGGAGGTTTACAAATGTGAAAAATCCCGACAACAAGCTCTCGGAATTTGAAGTTACTCAAGTGGCCCTGGTGGACTACAAATACACCTACGATGAGGACGTTGAGCACGTTTCGGCATGGCAAATTATTAGGATGTATGTTTAAGTTTAATTCTTTAAATTTATGTAATGTTTAAGTTATATGTTTTTTATGTAATGTTCAGTGGCGGACCCAGGAATTTTTCCATGGGGGTGCGGAACGTTTTTAAAAATTTTAGGCCCCTAGGTATATAAGTAAAAAAATCGGTTCATATCGGGTCGAGTCATTTAAAACAAAAGAGCATCAAACTAAATTTATATAATCATCAAGAACACGTCAAAACTTGTTACAAACATAATTAAACATCACCCTACGGGTTTTCATTTTTTGAAATCTATCCAAAACATCATCTAAAGCTACTTTATTAAGCAAGCCTTTCTCTATATAACAAACAGAACTATCACTTAAATTCTCATCGTCAATCCTATTACGTAAGTCCGTCTTCACATTCTTCATTGCCGAAAAACATCTTTCAATGGTTGCGGTTACGACAGGTAATACGAGAACAAGCTTCAATAAATGATATACCAATGTAAAAGTTACCTGAATATTTGTTGAAACCATTAACCTTAGAAGACTTAACAAACCATCCAAGTTGGCGAATTATTTATCTTTTTTCACAAAATCAATGTAGTTTTCGTGTGGAACCGGAAGCCTTCGTTTTTCCTCTTCATTGAAATCACATGGATACTTCTTAGCTAGCTTTAGTATATTTGGAATGCCAAATGCACTAAAATTTTCACACGGACTCAAACAACTCATATAAACAAGTAGTTCCGATGTTACCTCGTTAAAATGGTTCCCAAGCTCTTGAATTTGCAAATTAGAACCGTATTGAAGCAATCACACTTGTAATAATGCCGATTTGTGATGTTCAACTTTCTTCTTGGCCACCTTGGGTTAATATATTCATCATCCAATTTTTTCACGTCAAGTTCATACATGTCAAAAAAGGAGTTAACCTTCTCCAAGAACTCATTAAAACTTTCCAACCTAAACTTTTCAAGTTCATTTTTGGTGGAAGAAACCAATTTAACCTCATTCATCAAATCTTGCTCTTTTCTTTGAAGACATTGGGACAATGTGTGTGTGATGTTTAGAATATGCTCCATCAAGTGTATGAAAAATACAAAGTCGTACTTTTTCATATCCTCTAGAAGTATGTCCGCTTGTCTACTACAAGGAAGAGTTTGACTCGTTTCTACTAACCATCCAAGAACTTCCATAATGTTAGGATATAAAGAAATTTAACGGGAAATTGTCTTGTGGTAGGAATTCCAACATGTATCCTGGGCCTTAAAAGTGTCATTTCTTGATTCAACTCACTTTCGGTACAAAGTATGTCTTACATTTTTTCCAATTGTCTTTTTAGGCTTTCACGAAGCATATATTGTCGTTTAGAAGATGCATAAATGACATTTGTAAAACATGTTATCGTTTCAAAAACTCTCCAAATTGGTGTGTGTTTGTGAGCCATTGCCACAACAACTAGTTGAAGTTGGTGTGCAAAACAACGAATACAGAAAGCCGAAGCATTTTCCTTTAAAATTAGAACCTGAAAAAACACCAAACTAATCCAGTGATAAGTTTATGGATTTTGTCTTGACAAATAAAGGTTAATCTTCTTTTGTCTCACTTAAGCTGCAATGAAGGTCCTTCAAAGCCAACAACACACCATAAGCTTGTTACAAGGAATAGAATAGGGGGTTCTCCTTGTAACCACCCTCCGGCGTGAAAATAAGAATTAGATTTGAGCATAATAGTATGTGTATAAAGTGAAGCAAGGGAGCGATCCTTAAACCTGGAGGTGAAGTTCTCTATTAATAGCCAAGGTGAATTGTGAAGGAGATGGGCTGATGGGCCTTGGGCCTGAGGTCGACAAAAAGGAATATCCATCTTGCCTCCTCTGCCACGACTGTTAGTGATTCCAGGCAAGAGGGTACTTGGTGCATGGTGAATGGATCCACGTGTCCTAACAGTTGTCCTTATTGTCTGGTCTGTCATCAGTAGTTGAGTGGAGATCGTGTGGTAGTGGTCGGTGCAAGCTGATTGGTGCCTCATATGTGTCCTTATGTACATCTTGTCCCCTGCTTGAATGTTCATAGTGCAACACGATCCAATACAGTCTATTGAGCGCCTATTGGCCTATAGCTCTGCCACTTGTACCTTTTGTACTTGCCTGATGTTGCTCTGCGCTACGTAGCTTGATTGGTGGCGGAATCACACAAACAAGTTATGGATCGAGATAGAACAAATAAGATGAAACAGAATAGATGAAAGATGAACTTGCATACAAATATGGAAAATTTTCTAATACAGGTTGTAAAAGAACCACCAAAAAACCACTAATCCCTAAACATCATTTACTATTTATATTAGTGGATTAGTGCACCATTACCTCATACCCTAAGCCCAATTGCCTTCCCAAGCCCAACTTTTACAAGCTAGCCCAAACTACTAAAGTGACTAACAGGGCCTAACAATCTCCCCCTAGGTTTACTACATTAGTGTTGCATTCAGCTCGAAGATCCGCCAGCTATACTTCCTCCGAAGAGTGGACTAGCATCCACATACAACCTTTTGTTGATGATGTTTGCCACTACACCAGTCCATGACTTCACACAAGCTTCATATTTATCATTTGTTTGGATTTGATGCTGCCCAAGACTTTGATATATTCCTTGTGAAAGCTAATGAGATCCAAAGTATCTCCTAATCGGAATGGGCTTTCATTAGTCACAATCACCGCTTTAGCCATTCTTGGATCACACGCCCAAAACTTGAAGTTCTTTAACACACCCTTTGGAAATTTAGGTGCAACAGGAATGACTTTTTCCTTTTCGGTTGGTGGCCAGATCACTGATTGCATTGTCTTGTTTGTACGTGGATCACGAACTCCAGGATTCCTTTTCAAATACAATACAACAATCTCCATCGTAGGAAAGTTGTTCTTGACTTCATGTTCAAGCTTTGCATGGAATGCCTAGCCTCTTCCTCGTTGATTGGGGTCCGAGTCATGATATGGAGCACGTAGCAGATTTTGTAGGTCAATCTTTGTCCATGACTCAAATTGTGACTATTTTTTGTAGTATTCTCGGTGACCGCTTTCGCGAGTAATCAGCCAAATATCCTTGTCATGATCAAATCTCTAGTTTGCAACCTTGGATTTGTTTCCAACTTTATCGTAGTGGCTCATGACATACCGATCAGACTTCTTTGGATCTTTGGGTTGAAGATTTTCGTCTAGAGGATTCATGTGTTGGTTTTTCATAATCAGCATCTATTTATTGCTTTGCTTCTTTTGAGGCAGCTTTCTTTTCTTCTTTTGTTTAGCAGCTAGATAAGCATTCAGACCAGCTTCTCGTTCAGCATCAGCAGTTGTCTTTTTTTGAGCAGTTCGTTCGTGATGAGCTATGTTCATAGGATCATCATCTTTGTCAGCAAACTCACTTCCGAACTTCTTTTCTAACTTCGCGTTCAGATCGAACACCACAATCATCAATAAGTTCATATCCCCTTGAAGTGTTTAATTATCTGATCTTTGCTGAATTCATGCTTTGAAGAAAATTTGATGCATCAGTCTAGGGGGAGATTGTTAGGTCCTAGAAGTGTGAGACTAACGCATCAAATATATGCAATGGACTATGGTTGCGAACTGGGATTAATTGGGTTAGTTTATATTAGGTTTTGGACCTTGTATAGGTCATTTGGGCATGCTGTAGGCCATGTGGGCCAAGCAAGCCCAAGGGGAGCCATGAGGGGCATTGGCTTACCCTAGGTATATAAGCTAGTGTTATAGCATTCTAGGGTTAAGCCTTTAGAGAAAACTTTAGAGGAGCTTCAATGATATAGAATTCCTAGAGAGAGAAAGAGAGAGGTGAAGAACTTGTATCAGACGATTTTGCTTGTTTTCTTTAGCTTTAGCAACATTCCATAGTTTTTAAATTTAGTCTATTTTTGTAATCTTGGACCCAACATTTCTGTTGATTAACGTCCAAGTGGAGCTGAGTTATGTCCTTCTTTAACGCGTCAATCTTTTCATAGAGAATTTTATTGTTCTCTTGAAGACCGATGCACTTAGACATGGCACTGTTGTAATCGTTGATAAGTACGAAATTATATGCTCTTATCTGGGCGATTATATTTCTTCAATGCTTGGAACATAAAAGAGAGTTTACCGTTTTGTAGAGAGTTTTGGGTTCCTCGGTCTGCACCATAAAACAGTGGTGGTTTGTTTTAGAAACTTCAGAGATCTTGAGAAATCTAATCTGTTTTGCAGCATCCTCCGAGCTGAAACCACATTGTTCTTGAGCCATCAACGCTTTTCCTGCTCCAGTGGCGCCTTGGCAGGTTGAAGTTGAAGTTGAGGTTTGAACTTGAGTAACAAGGACCATTGACCTCTCTGAGTTCCTAGCAACAGCAGCCTGTGTAACTTCATAACCCATTGGTGTCTTCTTGCAATCCCTGGCAAAGTGTCATGTTCATGACATTTGTAGCACCTCAGCTTGTCTTTTACAGATCCAGTCTGAATATTTGACATGGGACGTCGACCGTATCTTTTCTGAAACTTCTCTGCTCGAAATGCTGCCATATCCAAGTTCCATGACGTATCCAGTTCTTCTCTATCTTCTTTGATAACCTGATTAATCTATGTTGCAAGAACGGATGGGGGCAAAAGATCACCTGCTAGAAGGCGTTCAAACTGTTAAGCATAGAAATTGCGAGAGCCAACTTTTCTTTGTTCTGCTTGGTTAGAAAGGCTAGATTTTCTACAGAGGGGGATTGGACATTTTGAGATGATGAAGGGTTCACTGGACTGAAAACCACATTGGCATGCTGAGGCTATTGCTGAGCAGGAGTGGGGGTAGGTGAGTTGTTTGGAAGAGACATGTCGTACACATAGTTTGTCTTCTTAGCTTGTAGCTGAGCTTGAGTTATCAGATTGAAAATAACATTCAGGTACTATTCTACACTCCATGAACAGGGCTGAAAACAATGTTGGGATGACTCTGAGACATTAAAGCAGTGTTGGAACTAGTCATTCCCGCAACAATCATTGAATTCTTGTGGTTTAGCTCTCTGTGTTAATTGTCAATCTCATGTGACTTGATTGTAGTAATCAGCTTGGTGAGTGTGACTTCATTCAGGTTGTTTTAAGTTCTATCATCGAGACATCAGCATCCCAGCTTTTTGGCAATGAGTTCAGAAGTTGGTGATTCATCCCACTGTTAGTAATAGTGATGCCAACACTTATCATTTGTGAGACTAGTTTGATGAATCTTCTCATTTGGTTCTCCACAATCTCCTCATAAATGTGATTGAACAATCTGAATTGCTGGTTCAACATGCTTACCCTGCTAGCCTTCATGTCAGTGTTGCCTTCATACAGATTCTTAAGCACATCCCAAATCTCCTTCGAATTCGTGTAGTTCCTAACAACGATTGAGATATCCGGACCAAGAGCTATAGTGTGTTTCGCCATTGTCTTATCATCTTCATCTTTGATTATTCGATCATCGTCTTGTAACACCTCATAAAATTCGTGTCCGGTAATATACCGACACTTGTACATGCCCTCTGATATTACCTCAAATGAGTTAGCCACTCAACTAGCCCAAACATTGTCACTCCCCAACCGATGGCGGAAACATTAGAGTGAGACGAACGAGATTGCTCGAGACATCATAACACTAATAGCCACAATATTAAATTAAACTATCCATTTCATTTCATTTATACAAAAGATAAGTACATCACAAAATCAAATACAACATAAATTCAGAACAGAACATGTTCAATAAAACATAACAAGTAACTAGCATGATAGGTGTGTTTCTATGTCGTTCCTATTATGTTTTCGTCATTTCAACATCCTCAAGCATGTTAAAAATATATTCAATACAATGGTATTAGCGAGTACACAAGTTTAAATCATAGCATAAGTAATAAAAAATCCGTTTAAACAAATCCACATGGTAAGCTAGCATACGAGATTAATGTAAACATGGCATGTGAACTACAAGCCAATCCTCAAGTGTCACCACAAAATAGATTAAACTTAACATGACCACAAGAATACGAGCGCTGAGTTACTCCTATAACGCTATACATGTTAAGGGGAGGCTCGTACGAAGTTAATGACAATTAGTATCACATAAGAATGTTCCAAGTATACAAATCGGGTATCACATAACTATGGCATGTATGATGGATTGTTTGTGTGATTTCATAAAGTATAGTGTGATTTAGTGTGTTTTTGATATACTAACAAGTTGCACCCAAAAGTGATAAGCGTAAAAGGGAGTCGAGTGTACTCACGGTTTTGCAAAGTTCAAATCCGTGAAGTGTTTGGTTGATTTAAGGAGCGGAACACCGAGTTATCCTACACAAGGAAACGTAGGTGTGTGAGTATTGGAATGTCAGTGGAGTGTGTTAGTTTAGGAGTTTAAAGTATGCAAAAGTATGTATTGTCTAAAGTATTTATCGAGACGTTAACGTTCGTTTTTGACACTATAAGCCCCGTAGGGTGTTTGTGGTTTTATGGGTCATGCCCAATAGAATCGTAACGAGAGGTTAAGACTTACATAAAATAACCTAATGTTAGGACAAGTAACCATATGGTCATTGTCAAAGGTTCGGTTATATTTATTATTTACATATATATGTTACAAATTATATTATACAGTTTATCATATAAATCATAGATTTTATGGAAGTCATAGAAGTCATGCATGGAGATAGGAGGATAACCGTCCTTTAACCTCTTTCATAAGATTCAACAATACACAAATTGTCAGAAGGACAATCGGATGGTCATGAATGAAATAAAAGGAAAATACTTCACTAAACTATGTATCGACCAAGTAAGCAAGCTAGGTGCGTGCATCCCGAACATAGAAACGTTTGGGGATGTGTCGTAGCCTTGTTACTCAATTGAAGGTTGAACATAGCTTAGTGGTTAGAAATCATCAAGTGAGGCTGTGGATTGAAAGTAGGATAGCCAAGGCCTCCATGTAATCACACCTTTACCAAAACAAAAGCTTTGTAAGCTTGGATGGTTCCATCATTTGTGGGTTAAAACCCTTAGTAAAACAACAAGTTTTGAGGTTTTTATACCTCTTAATTTTTATAAAACAACTCTAGTTAGCTCATTAATAATGGGCTTGATTAGAGGCATAAGTAGCATAAAGTTGTTAAGTGAAAACATGTGTAAGAAAAGTTTACAACTTTCTCTTCCAAAACAGAATGTTTGGCCATACAAATGGTATTGTTCCACCTTGGTTTTCCATGGAAAACCTATGGTAACATCCCTAGAGGCTTATCAAACATTGTAGAGGAAGAAAACATGAAGAAAACATGAAGTTTTTGAAGTTATGAAAAGATGAAACGAGCAGAAAGTTCATGACACTTTTGGACCACAAAATGGTGAGTTTTCACCTTAGTTTGCCCGAGCAAACTTGTGAAAACCTTCCTAGAGGTAATCTAAGTGTTTTAGAAGAAGAAACAAGGCTTGATTATCAAAGGCAGTGAGTTAGAACTCACTTGCAAACTGAAGTGGGACTGTAGAGAAATCTGGAAGTTTAGGGAGGATTTTTGAAGTGTTGGAGGCTTGTAAAAGTGAGAAAAGGTTGGGGAAAGGTTGGTTTCTATAAAGGGGAGATTAGGGTTTGAGTTGGTTAGCATTTAAGGTGGTTAGGGTTAGGTGGTTGATTAACTCGGAACAAGGAAGATTAAAGTGGGTTGACAGCTTGCGGCTGCAAGCTGTCTTGTTTTCTTTTCTTTTTTTTATTTAATAAATGTAGATAGGTTTAGTTGATGTCTTTTTGTTATACTTTATACATGTTACAAGTGTGGTTTGTTTGGAAGGTCAAGTGTAAGGATGTTACATAACCTTAAAAAAAGAACTTGTTAAGTAGAAAACGTATAATATAAACGTGACAAGATTTACGAGATGCCAAATGTTTATGTGCGTTGTATTTAGATTACTAATCGTCTTGCTTGATTTTAAGATTTACAAACATAAAACTTGAATTTATGAGTAAGTGTACGAACATATGTATAAGCATTTATAAAGGTTACGGATTTCGTATAATTTATCAATTCGATTACAATCAAAGCCTTGGATTTACAATGTTCGGAATGTGATACGATTACAAGGTTTAGCCTTTCCAAAAAAATAACTTCGAAACAACCTTACTAAGAATAGAAAGTTACAAAAAGCGAAGCGTTACAGTCTCCCATCCTTTATGAAATTTCGTCCCAAAATTTAGGAAGATGTAAAGAACAGATGCAGATACTTAGTCCTCATGTCGCTTTTAAGTTCCCAAGTAAACTCAGCGCCACGCTTTCCTTCCCACCGAACCTTCACGATAGGAATTTGGCCGCGCCTTAATTGCTTGGTGGCTCGATCCATGATCTCGACTGGTTTCTCCATGAAGTGTAAGGTCTTATTGATCTGAAGGTCTTCAAGTGGGACTTGAGTCCTTCTTCAGTTAGACATCTCTTCAAGTTCGAGATGTGAAATATAGGATGAACGTTGTTGAGCTCTCGTGGTAGGTCCAATCGGTACGCTACCTTGCCAATCCTATCGAGAATCTTAAAAGGACCCACATAGCGAGGAGCAAGTTTCCCCTTCTTCCCGAAACGAACAACACGCTTCCCAGGGGATACCTTGAGAAGCACAAAGTCACCAACGTTGAATTCCAAGGGCTTGCGTCTTTTATCTGGGTAACTCTTTTGTCGGCTTCTGGCTTTGAGCAAGTTGTCTCGAATCTGCAAAACCTTGTCCGTTGTCTCTTTTATAAGCTCGGGACCAGTGATTTGAGCTTCCCCGATCTCGTGCCAACAAATAGGCGATCGACACTTGTGACCATACAATGCCTCAAAGGTGCCATTTGAATGCTCGCGTGGTAACTGTTATTGTACGAGAATTCGACCAAAGGCAAGTGCATATCCCAGTTGCCACCAAAATCGATTACGCAAGAACGAAGCATATCCTCCAGAGTTTGGATAGCTCGCTTGGTTTGACAATCAGACTGAGGATGGAAAGTAGTACTGAGATTGAGGTGAGTACCAAGAGCTTTTTGAAACGTATGCCAAAGACGGGAAGTGAAACGACCATCACAGTCCAAGACAATGTCAACCGTGACAACAAATGACTTCATCTGTGTAGATACGAGCCAATTTCTCGACTCTGTAGTCTTTACGTATGGGAAAGAAGTGAGCAGATTTGGTCAGACGGTCGATGATTACCCAAATACTATCATGACCAGACGATGTACGAGGGGGTTTGCTAATGAAGTCCATGGCAATGCTCTCCCATTTCCAAACAGGAATTTCTGGTTGTTCGAGTAAGCCAGAGGGACGTTGATGTTCGACCTTTACCTTGGAACAAGTAAGGCATTTCGAAACGTAGAAGGCGATATCTTTCTTCATACCAGACCATCAATAAGACGTACGAAGGTCATGGTACATCTTATTAGCGTCGGGATGAATAGAATATCGGGATTTATGAGCTTCACTTATCAAGAGGTCATGAAGGTTGTCACGGTTCGGAATCCAAATACAATCAAGATAGTAAAGGATGCCATTGGATTTGGTCACGAGTCGATTTTCGACACCACACTTCAACTCATTATCGAGGTTACCCTCATTAACGGTTGAGTATTGCACCTCGCGAATAAGCTCATGAAGCTTTCCCAAGGTTTGGTAGCGACTTATACTCTTAACATGAGTTTTCTGACTAAGTGCATCGGCTACAACATTCGACTTACCAGTGTGGTAGCGAATGTCGCAGTCGTAGTCATTTAGCAATTCCACACAACGCCGTTGACGCATGTTGAGTTACTTTTGATTGAAGATGTGTTGGAGGCTCTTATGGTCGGTAAAGACCGTACACTTTGTACCATACAGGTATTGTCGCCGTATCTTCAATGCAAAAACAACTGCACCAAGTTCAAGGTCATGCGTAGTATAGTTTTTCTCATGAATCTTGAGTTGTCATGGCGCATAAGCGATAACCTTATCTCGTTGCATCAGAATGCAACCAAGACCTTGTTTTGAGGCATCGCAATACACGACAAAATCGTCATTACCATCAGGAAGGGCTAGGATATGAGGATTGCAAAGCATGTCCTTGAGCATTTGAAAAGACTCCTCTTGCTCGGAACTCCAAACAAAAGGTTTATCCTTTTGAGTCAAGGAAGTGAGTGGTACGGCGATTTTGGAGAAAATCGAGATGAAGCGATGGTAGTAAACAGCTAAACCAAGAAACTAACGAATTTCGGACAGAGACTTAGGAGCAATCCAATTCTTCACGACTTTGATTTTTGCGGGGTCAACGTGAATACCGAGTTCGTTGACGACATGACCAAGGAATTGAACCTCCTTTAGCCAAAATTCACACTTGGAGAATTTGGCGTAAAGATGTTCTGTACACAAAAGCTGGAGGATGAGACGCAAGTGTCGCTCGTGCTCTTCTTGTGTCTTGGAATAGATTAGAATATCGTCAATGAAGACGATCACAAAACGGTCCAGATAAGGCATGCATACACGGTTCATCAAGTCCATGAAAACCGCAGGTTCGTTAGTCAAACCAAAAGGTATGACTATGAACTCGTAGTGCCCATAACGTGTGCGAAAAGCAGTTTTGGTTATATCTTCTTCGAGAACTCGAAGTTGATGATAACCAAAGCGAAGATCGATCTTCGAGAAGCAAGTCGCGCCTTGAAGTTGATCGAAGAGATCGTCAATACGTGGAAGAGGATATATGTTCTTAACTGTAAACTTATTGAGCTCACGATAGTCGATACACATCCGAAATGATCCATCTTATTTTTTGACGAACTGAACAGGAGCACCCCAAGGAGAAGTACTAGGGCGTATGAAGCCTTTATCAAGAAGTTCCTGAAGTTGGCAAGATAGCTCTTGCATATCCGAGGGTGCTAGACGAAAAGGGGATTTCACAACAGGATTTGCACCAGGAATGAGATCGTGCGAAAGTCAACCGAGCAAGGAGGAGGTGGACCAGGAAGATCCTCTTGGAAAACGTTAGGGTAATCACGAACAACGGGAACCTCACTCACGCTCGGACCCTTGTCATTCTTTTCCACAATGTGGGCGAGAAAGGCGAAGTATTCCTTACGTAAGTATTTCTTTGCTTGGATACACGACATTAGCTTGAGACCTTTGGAAGGTTTCTCGCCCATAGGCGTGTAAGGAGTCACCATTGGGAAGGGGAAGACGAATGAATTTTTCGAAACAGACAACTTCAGCACGGACCCGCCTAAGCCAATCCATACCTACTATGATATCAAAGCTACCCATTTCCATAGGTATGAGGCCAATGGAAAACATATGATCGTTGAGATTCAATGAACAATTAGAAAGGACAGAATCGACAGTGACAGACTTTCCATCAGCGATTTCGACTTCGAATGGTTTAAGCAACTTTGAATGGTTACACTTAAGAAATGGTTCGAATTCTATGATAGAAAACTTTTATCCACACCACTATCAACTAGACACGAAGCGTAAACATTGTTAACGAGAAACGTACTCGTGATGACATCGTTGGAATTCTGAGCTTGTGCGACACTAATGATGAAGGCTCGACCACGAACTTGCTGCTATTGCTGCTGGTTGTTGTTGTTGTTGCCTTGCGGGTAAGTGTTGGTAAAGTGGTTGGGATCTCCACATTTGAAACAGGCGCGAGTCGTGGTTGCAGATGGTCAGGTTTGGTTCGTAGCAGGATTTTGAGGTGCGGTGATGGCTCGTGCATGTTTGGCGGGGGCTTGCGGGAAGCTTCGACACTGCGGGGCAAAGTGTCCAAACCTATTGCAGCAAGTGCATGTGCGGAAAGGGGCGTTAACGAGATGGTGGTAAGGGCAGGTGTTACACTTGGGATGCGGCCCAGTGTATGCCTTTTTGATAGGCTCGGGGTTGGCTGAAGCTAGCTGTTGGGAGGGTTGAGGGTTTGGCAGAGTGATTACCGCGCAGTTTTGGCTTGAGGCCTTCCGCTTCTTGCCTTTGTTGTTGCTTCTTGGTGGCTTGGGTGACGTAGGTTCGACGACGGTGTCGTTGGTGGCTTGGTGGGCATTCCTCGATGAAGCCTTGGTGAAGGCTTCATGAAGAACGTGGTTGTTGTTAAGTATGGCGGACAGGCGATAGGTTTCCTCGAGAGTTTTGGGCGAGGTGGCGTCAACGAGGTCTGTAAGGTGAGGAGGGAAGCAGCATATGTATTTGGCAATAGCCTTCTCAGTCGTGTCGACTTGACTAGGGCAAATCGCACTAAGTTGCTTGAAACCGGCCGTGAGGCCGGCGTTGTCATTCCCAACCTGTTTCAGGATCCAAAACTCGTTTTCGAATCTTTGGCATTCATGGGGGGGGGCAGAATTTGTTCTCCATTAGCTTTATGAGCTCGGTCCAAGGGAGGGCTTGTGCGACATCATTCCCACGAGTGTTTCGCTCGGAGATCCACCAATCAAGAGCCCTTGATCGGAAGACTCCCGTTGCGTTGATGGTACGCAGGTGGTTGGGACAACCACTTTGCAGAAAGGTTACTTCAATGGCATCAAACCATTGCAGTAACTTGGTGGCGTCCTCTTCGCCGGTGAAAGGTAGTGGGTTTCAGGAGCAAAACTGCTTGAAGGAGAACGTCGACTTAGGTGCTTCGACCTTAGAGTCGACGGAGGCGTGCAGTGAGTCGGCGTTAGGCGAGGGTTGGATCTTGCTAACAATATTCGGTATGACCTTGGCCATTTGCTCGGCCATTAACTTCATACAGTCCTTCTTTGACATCGAGTCGGAGCGGGACTTTGATTACTTCTTTCCAATGAAGTTTTGTGAGAAAGACATAGGTTGAAAATAGAGGAAAGGTTAAGGCTTTGATCATAATGTGTTTAAAAAAAGTCGTTTTCGAGCATGTAAGTATCACGTGACACGTATGAATTCACATTAATAGCATAGGCACACAAGTGTTCAAAAGTATAAACACGTATGATTGCGTAAGGAGTGTAAATTTAGTTGGTTCACGAGGATTATTATTGTTTTTGGTTGCGAAGGGCGTGCGAGTTGTGCATCGGGCTAGAAATGATCGGGGTAACAGGTATTAAAACACATAATATTTAAGATAACATAAGAGATAGGCTTAATAAAACATTGGAGTGTTTCGGGTTGAGAAACGTCGAGTATTCCAAGGTGAATCGAGATCCTTTCAAATTAGAGAAACGTGCTTTGGCCTATAGGTAAAATGCTCTCGTCGAGAAGCGATTAACGGCATTTTACCCTTCCAGTTACTACATATCTCTAATCGATCGAAAAATCAAAACTTTGGCGAGATTTAAAATAAAGGAATGGGACTAGTTGACAAGGTGCGGGTTTCACCCCTAACTTGACGACATCGTACCCTAAGTGTGGTTGGTACTTACCAAATGAGGAGCAACTTCCGACTCGTTGTAAGGGTCCACTAGAGATTGAAATGGAAATTTCCCATCAAGATGTGGATTTCACTCCTAGCTTGATGATGTAATTTCGTGTAAAATCGAATACGCGAATTGAGAGTGATCACCAAAGTGTGGGTTTCACCCCTATTTTGGTGAGATCGTCTTGTTTATAGTATGAGTGTCTTCAAGTCTTCAAGTGTGTAAGTTGTGTAAGTGTCTTAGGAAAGACATATTGCATATATATTAAGACAAAAAAATAGGAAGAAGCAAGTAGGAAGAATTAACATTTTAAGCATGAATCGAGAAGGGTCAAGTTGGTCACTTAAACTATAGACTAGGTTTAACATGGCAATTCTACCTAATTCCCTATAGTTATGGCAATCCAAACCCTACCACTTGCAAACCAAGCCCCCGCCAACCAAGCCAGAGCCATCACCGCACCCCAAAACCCACAGCAAAACCAAACCTGACTACTTGCAACCACAGCTCGTGCCTGCTTTAGATGCGGAGATCCCAACCACTTCGCCAACACCTGCCAACAGCGCAACAACAACAACAACCAGCAGCAAGCTCGCGGTCGAGCCTTCGTCATCACAGCCGCACAAGCTCAAAACGCCAACGATGTCATCACGGGTACGTTTCTCGTTAACAATGTTTACGCTTCGTGTCTATTTGATACTGGTGCGGATAAAAGTTTTGTATCCGTTGAATACGAACCATTGCTTAAGTGTATACGTTCTAAGTTGCCTAAATCATTCGAAGTCGCTGACGGAAAGTCCATCGCTGTCGATTCTGTCCTATCTAGTTGTTCTTTGAGTCTCCACGATCATAAGTTTTCCATTGACCTCATACCCATGCAAATGGGTAGCTTCGATATCATAGTAAGTATGGATTAGCTTAGGCGGGTCCGTGCTGAAGTTGTTTGTTCCGAAAAGTTTATCTGTCTTCCTCTTCCCAATGGTGATTCCTTACATGTCTATGGCGAGAAACCTTCCAAAGGTCTCAAGCTTTTGTCGTGTATCCAAGAAAAAAAGTACTTGAGTGAAGTTCCCGTTGTTCGTGATTACCCCAGCGTCTTCATGAGGATCTTCCTGGTCCTCCTCCTCCTCGTTCGGTTGACTTTCGCATCGATCTCATTCCTGGCGCAACTCCTGTTGCAAATTCCCCCTGTCGCCTAGCACCCTCGGAGATGCAAGAGTTATCTAGCCAACTTCAGGAACCTCCTTGATAAAGGCTTCATACGCCCTAACACATCTCCTTGGGGCGCTCCCGTTTTATTTGTCAAAAAGAAAGACGGATTCTTCCGAATGTGCATTGACTATCGTGAGCTCAACAAGCTTACGGTCAAGAACCGATATCCTTTTCCTCGCATCGACGATCTTTTTGATCATCTTCAAGGTGAGTCTTGTTTCTCGAAAATCGGTCTCCGCTCGAGTTATCATCAACTTCGAGTTCTCGAGGAAGATATACCTAAAACCGTGTTTCGCACACGTTATGGGCACTACGAGTTCGTAGCCATGCCTTTTAATTTGATTAACGCACCCGCGGTCTTCATGGACTTGATGAACCGTGTTTGCAAGCCTTATCTCAACCGATTCGTGATCGGCTTCATTGACAATATTCTAATCTATTCCAAGACGCAAGAAGAGCACGAACGACACTTGCGTCTCATCCTTCAGCTTTTGCGTACTAAACGTCTTTACGCCAAGTTCTCCAAGTGTGAATTTTGGCTAAAGGAGGTTCAATTCCTCGGTCATGTCGTCAACGAACTCGGTATTCATGTTGATCTCGCAAAAATCAGAGCGGTGAAGAATTGGATTGCCCCTAAGTCTCCGTCCGAAATTCGTTCGTTTCTCAGTTTAGCTGGTTACAACCATCGCTTTATCTCGAATTTCTCCAAAATCGACGTACCTCTCACTTCCTTAACCCAGAAGGAAACCTTTTGTTTGGAGTTCCGAACAAGAGGAGTCTTTTCAAACGCTAAAGGACATGCTTTGCAATGCTCCTATACTAGCCCTTCCTGATGGTACCGACGACTTTGTCATGTATTGCGAAGCCTCAAAACAAGGTCTTGGTTGCGTTCTTATGCAACGAGATAAGGTTATCGCTTATGCGCCATGACAACTCAAGATTCATGAGAAAAACTATACTACTCACGTCCTTGAACTTGGTGCAGTTGTTTTTGCATTGAAGATACGGCGACAATACCTGTATGGTACAAAGTGTACGGTCTTTACCGACCATAAGAGCCTCCAACACATCTTCAATCAAAAGTAACTCAACATGCGTCAACGTCGTTGTGTGGAATTGCTAAACGACTACGACTGCGACATTCGTTACCACTCTGTCTAAATCATTAAAATTCCATCCAATAAAACAGAAGAATTATAAATCTATAAAATAATAGCTAAGAGTCGGCAAAGACGTAGCTGTCGAGGAATGAAAGAAGTCGCTTTCTAGGAGAAGGAGTACGAGGAACTCAAGTCACAGGCAAGCAACCAACAGGCTAAGAGCTGTGAATGTTGTAGCCGACGCACTTAGATGGAAAATCATGTTAAGAGTATACGTTGCTATCAAACCTTGGGAAAGCTTCAAGAGCTGATTCATGAGGCACAATACTCAACCGTTAATGAGGGTAACCTCGATAATGAGTTGAAGCGTGGTATCGAAAACCAACTCATGACCAAATCCAATGGCATTATGTATTATCTTGACCGTATTTGGATTCCAATCCATGACAAACTTCATGACCTCTTGATGAGTGAAGCTCATAAATCCTGATATTCTATTCATCCCGACGCTGATAAGATGTACCAGGACCTTCGTACGTCTTATTGGTGGCCTGGTATGAAGAAATATATCGCCTTCTACGTTTCGAAATGCCTTACTTGTTCCAAGATAAAGGCCGAACATCAACGTCCCTCTGGCTTACTCGAACAACCCGAAATTCTTGTTTGGAAATGGGAGAGCATTGCCATGGATTTGATCACCAAACTCCCTCGTACCTCATCAGGTCACGATAGTATTTGGGTAATCATTGACCATCTAACCAAATCTGCTCACTTCCTTCCCATACGCGAAGACTACTGAGTCGAGAAATTGGCTCGTATCTACACGGATGAAGTCATCTGTCGTCACGGTGTCCCCATTGACATTATCTCAGGCCGTGATGATCGTTTCACTTCCCGTCTTTGGCAAACATTTCAAAAAGCTCTTGGTACTCACCTCAATCTCAGTATTACTTTCCATCCTCAGTCTGATGGTCAAACCGAGCGTACTATCCAAACCCTAGAGAGCATGCTTCATTCTTGCGTAATCGATATTTGTGGCAACTGGGATATGCATTTGCCTTTGGTCTAATTCTCGTACAATAATAGTTACCACGCGAGTATTCTAATGGCACCTTTCGAGGCATTGTATGGTTGCAAGTGCCGATCGCCTATTTGTTGGCACGAGATTGGGGAAGCTCAAATCACCATTCCTGAGCTTATACAAGAGACGACGGACAAGATTTTGCAGATTCGGGACAACTTGCTCAAAGCTAGAAGTCGACAAAAGAGTTACGCAGATAAAAGAAGGGTGTGGTTGATTTCAGAAAGAAGGGAAAGTTGGCTCCTCGCTATGTGGGTCCTTTCAAGATTCTGAAAGGATTGGCAAGGTAGCATACTGACTGGATCGACCACAAGAGCTCAACAACGTTCATCCTACATTTCACGTCTTAAACTTGAAGAAATGTCTAGCTGAAGAAGTACTTCAAGTCCCATTCGAAGATCTTCAAAGCAACAAGACTCTACACTTCATGGAGAAACTTGTCGAGATCATGGATCGAGGCATCAAGCAATTGAGGCGTAGTCGAATTCCCATAGTCAAGGTTCAATGGGAAGGTAAATGTGGCGTCGAATTTACTTGGGAACTCGAAAGTGATATGAAGACTATGTATCCGCATCTTTTTGTTACACCTTCCTCTTGAATAAATTCCGGGATGAAATTTCCTAGAGAAGGGGAGACTGTAACGCTTGCTTTTTCGTATTTTCCTTAATTAGAAAGTGTAATCATATTTCTATGTATGGAAACTTGTATTCGTATCGCATTCGTATTTCATTCCCAACCTTGCAATCTGAGACTTTGATCGTAATAAAAATTCATACTTAATACATACTTGTCTTACATGCTTACGATCATTAAATACATGTTTACATACAAACCGATACTTGTTATACGTTCAAATACTCATACATGCATACTCGATACTCAAAATATGCTTACATACATGTTATACACTTAAAAATATGTCAAAACACCAAGTTTTAGCTTAAAATGAAGGAAAAACCAAGTTCAGGGGCCAAATTGCAAAATTTGCCAAAATAAGCCTCTGGCGGGGCGCGAGAGGATTAGCTAATCCTCTCACGGGGTACGAGAGACCCCAATCCGTAGAATGTTATTTCTAGCTTACGGTTGGCCCATTTTCACACTTTTTTCACACCCAATCACCTCTAGACCTCATTTAACTCAAAACCCTACTAAACCATTATATAAGCAAGCTTCCTAACACTCATTTTCACTTTCCAAACTCCTCTACACTCTCAAACACTCCCAAATCATTTGTAAACACAAGAACAAGGCAGAAAACCTTAAGTGCAAAAGTGAGTCCAATGTCACTTTCCTTCATCTTTTCTTCATTAAATCTTCCTCTACAAAGCTTGGAACACCTCTACGATTGTTTCCACAGGTTTTCTATGGAAAACCAAGGTGGAACATCAACTTTTTTAGGTCCAAACTTTTTGTTTTGGAAGATGAGCTTGTAAACCTAATTTTAACATACTTTTTCTAAGACAAACTTGTGCTATTTGTGCCTCTAATAAAACCCATGGTTAGTGAGCTAAGCCAAGGCTATTTCATACAAATTAGGAGGTATAAAATACCTCCAAACTTTCTGTTTTGTAAAGGGTTTTTACCCACAAGTGTTGGAACCATCCAAGCTAACAAAAGCTTGTGTTTTGGTAAAGGTGTTATTACATGGAGGCCTTGGCTATCCTACTTTCAATCCACCACCTCACTTGATGATTTCATTGAGTAACAAGGCTACGACACGTCCCCAAACATTGCCATGTTCAAGATGCACGCACCTAGCTTGCTTACTTGGTCGATACATAGTTTAGTGAAGTATCTTACTTTTATTTCATTCATGACCACCAGATTGTCCTTGTGGCAATTTGTGCATTGGTGAATCTTACGAAAGAGGTTAAGGACGGTTATCCTCCTACCTTCATTCATGACTTCTATGAAATCCATGAATTATATGATAAACTTAATAATATAATATGTAACATATATATGTAAATAATAACTATAATCGAACCTTTGACAATGACCGAATGATTACGTGTCCTAATATTAAGTTATTTTATCTAAGACTTAACCACCGTTACGATTCTATTGGGCATGACCCATAAAACCACGAACACCCTATGGGGCTTATAGTGTCAAAAACGAGCGTTAACGTCTAGATAAATACTTTCGACTATACATATTTTTTCATACTTTAAATCTCTAAATTAACAAACTCCATTGTCATTCCAATGCTCACACACCCACGTTTCCTTGTGTAGGATAACTCGGTGTTCGTCCCCTAATCAACAAAACACTTTCACGGATTTAACTTTGCAAAACCATGAGTACACTCGACACCCTTTTACGCATTACACTTTTCGGTGCAATATGTTAATCTATCAAAAACACACTAAATCACACTTTTATTTTTATGCAATCACACAAACAATCCATCATACATGCTATAGTTATGTGATACCCGATTTGTTTACTTGGAACATTCTTATGTGATACTAAATGTCATTAACTTCGTACGAGCCTCCCCTTAACATGTATAGCGCTATAGGAGTAACGCACCACCCGTATTCTTGTGGTCATGTTAAGTTTAATCTATTATGCGGTGACACTTGAGGATTGACTTGTAGTTCACATGCCTTATTTACATTAATCTCGTATGCTAGCTTATCATGTGGATTTGTTTAAACTATTTTATTACTTATGCTATAATTCAAACTTGTGTAGTCGCCAATACTTTGTATTGAACTATATTTTTAACATGTTGCAGGTTGAGGATGTTGATGTGACGAAAACTTCGTAGGAATGACATAGAAACACACTTAGAATGCTAAGTTATTTATTTTGTTTTGTTGAATTTGTCTTATTTGAATTTACATTGTATCAGAATTATGTTGTACTTGACATTTTGATGAATGAAATGAAATGAATTGTTTAATTAAATATTGTCACATTTAGTGTTATGATGTCTCAAGGAATCTTGTTCGTCTCACTCTGATGTTTCCGCCATCAGTTGGGGTGTGACAGAGAGAGAGCGGAAGAGAATTTGAAGGGGTTTGGGCTTGTTTATTTTAGTATAGTTTGAAATATTGTTGGGTTTGTTTATGGGCTAAGAAGACTTAGCGGGCTAATTAAAGGTATTGGGTATTTGGGTTTAGTTAGTTAGGTAAATAGATATTAAAAGTTATATAATCTAGGTAGTATTTTTTTTTTAAATAAGAGTTTACTAAAAAATTTAAAATATAAATTTATAACACTTTTTACATAAGGGGTGCGGAAGGGCTTTTCGACGGAACATAGCACTAAAAACTTTTTTCACAAGGGTGCGCCGGCCCACTTTGGGCTGGGGATGGGTCCACCCCTGGTAATGTTTAGGTTTTATGTTATATTTGAATTTTTTCAAATTAAAAAAATAGCCGACATGGGTAGGCGGCGCCAATGGTTTATGTCAAATAGGTACTTTGAAAGAAAATTGACATGACGGGATTTGGTTAGTTGGGTAAAGAGTACTACCCTTAAGTGTCCCTTCCTCTCTGAATGAAATATACATAAGCCGGACAACGATGCAAAATATTTGTGCCACATAGGGCGCCCTCTCCATCCTAGTGTATAGCCGACATACAGTGGCCCCTTTGGGTGTATGGTACTCCACCTCTATGTTACTCTTCGTTATATACTTCAAATTCAACATGAATTAAATGTCTAATCAGGTTCGAGTCATCTTAACAGACAATAACTCTAATCACACATAAATTAGTGAAAATATACATACAACTAATGGACTACATACAACATTGTGATCCTACTTAATTATTTGTAACATATGAATTTCAACTTGATCAAACACAACACTACAATTCAATGTCAACTTTTGATCACATATAACAATGTGTTTCCTTAGTGTCAAAATGAGACCTTAATCAATACGACTATATATAGACTTCAACTTGTATCACACTATTCAAAATCACACACCATTCTTTGTGCGAGACACACAACACGTATATATCTATATCACACAATTTACGTAGCCAAATAATCATTTTTTATCACCCAATTTAAGTAGCCAAATAATCATTTTTTGGTTAATGAGTTTTATACTAGTAGCAACAAAACTAAAGATCAAACTGTAAAAATTAAAATTGTCTGATTGCTTCTTCTTCTAACCTCATTGGAGTGACTTCTACTCCTATATAAACATCTTTCATATTCTTCATTACGAGCATGTTTTAATAATGTAATGAATTAGATTTTGTACTTTGATTAATATAACATTCTTAAACATCTATATAATCAGGGCCAGTTCAACCCTTTCGGAGGCCTAAAACAAATTAAAAAATTAGGGGTCTTTTCGTAAGAATTAGTGAGTTGGCTAACGGTATAACTCACAAACAGATGGGGCAAGCCGGTCAGGTCACAAGTCATAAAAATGTCATAATTAAAAGTTCTATTAAATTAATTAACAAGTTTAAATCAAGCAGTTATCAAACCAAATGCAAATATAAGATCCTAGTTGCCTGCATATCAAACCAATTAGTAGTGAAATGGAAAAAAAAAAAACAAAAAACAATAAACAATTAATAGTTACATAAATCAATATCAAACCAACTAGTATCACAGATTTTAGTATTTGTGAAAAAAAAAGATATGTGCAAATGACATAATTATTATAATGAATGTAACCTGTAAGATACAACATAAACTATTTTGAATTAATACTAGATGTTATAATGCTTTTTCAAGGTGTCTAAGATCTTCCTATGTTTTTAAACATTAACGTTGATTTCACCTCAACAGAAATCCTAAACTTGGTAACAGATAGAATACCATTTCAGTTAAGTTTATAGATACAAAATCATCAGATCAAAATTAAAAAGACACAATCATCAAAATATGATTAAAATACACTAAACCAGTTATCAGAACCATAATAGAGCAACTCGTTAAAACGACAAAAGCTCTATTAGCTTAACAAAATTAAGAAAACAAAAATTTAGTTTCGTGAACTGAATTAATATAAGTACAAAATTCAAATCTGAGAAACATTAATAGATCAACATATTTAAATTAGGAGAACATAAGACCAAACGGTGTAATAAGTGGGCGGTATTTGACATGTGGACGTCACGTCAATACACGTCTGAAACGAAGCGTTGTGCCAAAACGCAGGGTGTGGGAAGGGGCGTGGAACAGTGGGGTTATTCGACATGTGACACCTATTTTTTAGTAGTATTTTTATATAAAACGTGTATTTATTTATTTTTAAAATATCTATGTAATAATTAAAAATAATAAAAAAAAGATTAGAAAATGTAAATAAAACAATACATAAATTAAAAAAAAAGGTTACATAATTTAAATAAAAAAACATCATAAATTAAAAAAAACAAAAGGAAAGCTAAAAAAACCATACTAAGTACGATATTTTGCCTTTATTGATTTTTTTCAGTTTCTTGTATATTTCCCTCTCTTCGTCGTCTAGGTTGAGAGATTTTATAAAAAATAAGATTGGGAAGAAAAGAATGATATGAAAATGGTGAAAAGTGTTGAGTTTTTATATAGATGTGTCAACATATTTTTTTTTGAATCAATTTTTTTTTAAGTAAAGCCATTGGGGTCCAATAGGTATATACCACCCCATTCAAAACATGTCACGTTGACAAACATTTATTTACAACACCGGTGGAGAATTGCACCTCCATCCATAAACACCACTCACAACGCCGTTGGCAGTGTAATGGGTGTGGCGTGGAAAGACATAAACGCCGTTGATCCACGTTCACACCGTATGTTCACAATGAAAGTAATAATCAATTAACACCCTTCTTGACTGATTATGAATTTGAAGAGGAAGAGGTGAAGTTTAATAACCTATGAGTCATGATAGAAAGAGTGAAGATGCAGAAATAATAGATTGATATCGTTGATTAGATGCCACCAAAGAGGGACGATTAGATTTTCTATGCTTTCAACCGGACTCAAAGCGTTCCCACAACTTCCCAGATCCAATTTGCTTATGTCGCTCCACCTCCCCAAGCACCAATCGAAATCCATTATTACTAATCTATAATAATTTTCTTTTTAGGAATTGAAGGCCCTTGGGATGTGAAGGCCAAAGCCCTAGCTTCATTTGATTTACCCTTAGGCCAGCCCTATATATAAGTATCTTTGTGATCTTACAAACAATAAGTAACGCCTCTACATAGGCCAATTAACAACAGATTGACAGGAAAATATCACTGGTAGTCTAGTTCAAACTGCAAAAGGTTGTCAACTAGCATAGAGAAATGCATGCATGGCAAAAAAAGCTTACCATGTCTCCATGAGTTGTTACACTTTGAGAGTTACTTTAAATCAACAACATGCTGAATTAAGAAACTCAACATAAATAGCCGGATGGCACGCATGCCATACGGACCACTAAGAAAAAAAAAAGATTTAGTCCCAACACGATACGATACTCTACGCAATAGTATCAAGTTTGAGTGGGAGGATATGTTGGGGTAACCCCTGAAGGTCCGGACCTCACTATCACAGTCCTTAGAAGCAACTAATCAATTGTATAAGTAATCAGACAAACTAACTTCGTCCCTTTAAGACCAGCACCATATATATTGGGATAGTGTGTTCACTGTGTACCAATATCTGACATTAACTAACGAACCATATGTTATGCCTATGAGCCAACAAAGCATGGTAAGAGACAAGAAGCCCCTCATCACTTATAAAGTGCACAAAAAAATGCGGAATGATGATGGGTTAGAGTTTAGTACCTCAACCGCTACAAATACCACCATAGGAAGGTATTTATGTTATTCTGTCATGTATTTACAATATACTTCTTCGCTCTATATAGCCAGGTTTAGGGCCCAACCATTAGTTTGTCTTAGGAGTTCAGTTTTTTTTTGGTGGTTTAACCCCTTTACCCAAAAAAAAAAACGACTAATAATGTTGTATGTTATGTTGTGTTGACATCAAGCCTTCAAGTAAAGATGTAAATAAATTGAGCCACTTGTAAGCAACTCGATATCAGTTCTCTAAAAGCTCAAATTGATTCAAACTTAATGAGCTCAAATATAGAAGTAAGGTCATTTAATATATAAGCCCGAGCTTTATATACCACTCGAGGACCTATTATTTAAACAAACATAATAACTTTAAATTAATAAAAAGATATTACATAATAAAATAACTATATATAACTACGACAAATTTTACAATTACAACTCTGAATTAACGAATAGATTGGGTGAATTCACCGGAATGATGTGATAATTTTGAGAATTTGGTCACCAGATGGAGAGATTTATGGTGAATTCATTCGACTGTTTAAAAAAAACAGCCCATGTTCGACTCATTGACACCCCTACCAGGCTATTAATACCTTAAAGTTCAGATGATATATTTCTTTGGTCTTAATGAATTTCTATAAAGTACAAACAGATGAAATAATTCAATCAAAACTAAAAAACGAAATACTTACAAACGTAACAGTTAAGCCCCTTTTTCATTCACAAGCCACTTTTGAGTCAAAGCTGCTCAAGCATATAGCAAAAGCTTGAAATGCAGATAATGGGTGCATATAATCCATTGTAAACACGTCTTTTCCAACTTTACCAAATTGCATGATCACATCATCATGAGCAGATTCCGAAGGGGATTCGACGGTTTGTGGCCACCGTGCAGCAGTGAGCTGGAAGTTCTTCACAGACGCCACCGTTACCCGTCCTTTGAAGTTAAGACACCAACATTGCAACTCTTCATGCCACCGGGGCTCTTTGCTTCTCAAAACCAAAGGCATGTTTTTCGGACGGTCACCATTTCCTGCAATGTCTGAAAATCTGGAGCTACCAAACTCACTTGGGTCATCAACCGATTTGGAGAATGAGATGCTACGAAATGAGCTGTCAAATGATCGTGGAACGAGGTTGTTGGTGCCACCAGGCTCTAGGGCGGAGATGGGGATCGTGTGCATTACGCAGTGCATTCTACGTGGACCATGTTTGCCCAATACGTTTAAGTCGTATGCAACTTTGGCTATGTTAAAGCTTCCTGATGGAACCTTCGGCGAAACTCTTTTAGAAAACCAACGACTTGAGCCTGACTTGACTGGAGGGGCTGTGGCGGTTTGTGGCGGCTGTGAGTCGTAGATTGTGAACTTTGTACCGAGAAAATTGGATCTGAAAGGTAAGAGATTTTGTAAGTGTGATATTACAAAATGGTATAATATATGCAAAAGTTATTATATACTTACCTGACTTTTCCAATGTAACTGCTGTTTGATCTCGATATGTTATTTGCAGCCATTGAAATGATATACTCTGTATATGTACTTCTCCACTTTCGTTTTGCAGAAAGAAGAAATTTACCATTTTCGACCATCAAAGCTGCAAATTTCGCAAAACTAATGGTATATTATTGCCAGATATTGACTATATTCTGCTACGATTTAGGGGTGTTCATAAACTGTCGAAACTTGACTGAACCGCACAAATTGAAGAAAATCGCCCAATTAGAGATTTAGAAATCTCAAGAACTATTCAAATAAAATGAAATGTGAAGCCTTACCACTTCCAAGACAAAGATAAAGATAATAAGTCGAATTCGATGTATCCCTCTTAATGAAGCACTGAATCGTGGTATCCGGAGGCCCTGGCTGTAATGTAATTTAGTCGGGTTACACAACATCGATAATAACTTAAAAATACAGGTGAGCTAGAAAAATCGAATGATCTAACCATAAGTAAATAAAAAAACAGATCGAAATAACCAACCTGATTCAGAAAAACCATTGTTTCAGTTATGTGTATAATAAGTAACTGAACTAACCGAACATACATTAAAACCATCCTTTATATACTTTTATGTTCTATAAATAAATATGTTACCGTTTTGTTATAATATTTATAAATAGCATATTAGTTGTCGTTTATTCTCCTTTATAAATTAAAAACACTACTAGTATTTTATTTCGCCCCAGATGTAACTGGATTTACTAACTCAAGTCATCTTGAATCCACCTACACCTACGTTTAGAGCATACGGTTAACTAATCAGTATTAGACGGAACTTTTTATAACCAAACTAATCATAGGTTTGGTTTTAACCCATAACCAAACCAAACAGACCCATGCATACCCCTACAGTCTGTCAAAAGCATCTGATTAATTAACAATCTACCTGTTTCAAAGCGATTGGAAATGTAATCTTCCCTGAAGATTCAGTGGAATCAACGATTTGTTTGCACATTTCCCTCCATGATCTACACACTGCTGCACACGCAACCACATTTTTTCGCGCGGGCCATGTACTTTCACTCGCTTCTAATCTCTTTATCACATCACTTAACAGTTCAGACGGGAGATTTGCCCAACGACTACTAGATTCAAAAAACGGGTGATCGTGTCTGTCCAACTTATCAGCATAATTCTGTGATTTACTTTTGTTAAAACTCGAAAGTTTTACTTCAAACCCACGTCTAGATAAACTCCCAATTCCATCTCTTAGATCGCGAATTTTGCTGACAAATGACATTTATTTTGATCTGAAATGTTTAGATTAAAGTTTGAATTTAGAATTTGATAATGGGTATGATCACGAACAATTAAAGATTTACATGTAAAAAGTGAATAAGATTAAAGAAGAAAAGGCAAAGATAGAAAGAAGATTCTCACCAAAAGGAGCTCAAATAAAGAGATAAAACTTTTACAACTTTCCCACCTCCTAACCTTTGAATACCTAACCTAATGGTTGGGTTAAGCCGGTTTTAAAAATAAAAATTATGGGTAGAACTGCTAACCAAAACGAGAAACTGAACCAGCTGGTTTTTACAGTTTGTCCCCACAATAGTCGTAAGGAGGTGAGAATTTGTTATGAAGTTATGAGGTTCAAACCACCCGATTGATTTAATATAAGACACATGATT
This sequence comes from Scalesia atractyloides, assembly GCA_947069175.1. Lineage (NCBI taxonomy): Eukaryota > Viridiplantae > Streptophyta > Magnoliopsida > Asterales > Asteraceae > Scalesia > Scalesia atractyloides. Next base: position 53,027,034 of record CAMTDV010000001.1, on the reverse strand, counting down.
TAAGGCCGAGGCGAAAGCATACAACATTTCTTTTTTAAAAAGATAAATGTGTATCAAGTTATTTGTTTACGAATATATAATACATTATAAAATATAAGGTCATATTCTTAGAAAACAATAAAGAGTTAAATGTTATTTTAGTTTTTGCGGTTTAAGTCATTTTGCTAGTTAAATCAAAAATTTTTATTTTTCGTATATGGGTTCAAAAAGTTTTCACTGTTGCCATTTTAGTCCACTGGATTAACTTTATCTATTTTTTTGTTAACGAGAAAGGCAATTCAGTCATTTTATATACATTTATATTAACTAGAAGGCAATTTGGTCATATAAAATGACCGAATTCCCTTCTCGTTAACTGAAAAAATGGATAAAGTTAATCAGTTGACTAAAATGGTAACGATGAAACATTTTTGGACCTACAAGCGAAAAATGAAAACTTTAGACTAAACTTGCAAAATCGTTCAAACACAACAACTAAAATGACATTTAAAATAAATATTAACGCGGGTTCCAAGTGCATCTAACCCCGTATATTCAAACCGACCAAACTGACCGAGTTTCTTTTGTTTCGGCAGTAGAAATTCTCATATGAACACCCCTAAATTCTTCATTGCAAAAACTCTAATTTGACGTTTAAGTTCACAATTAACTGGTGGAAAAAAGCTGCAAATTTCTAAAACTAAAAATAAATTCCAATTCATGGTCCTTCGATCAGAGTCCCATCTGAAATTAAGGACCAAAATCACATGTATAAAATTAAAATGTTTAATCAACCCTTTTAACGACATACCTGACAAAATTATTGTAAAAAATGAAGGGAAATATGAGGAGAACAGCAGCTAATGGAATTGCAATTAAGGAGGATGAAACAATTAGAAAGCAAAACTTTGGAAATTGGTGATATTTTAGAGTACAATGATGAACAGTGATAGATTCTTATCTTTCTCACCCGGTTTCTCGGTCTAAAGACTTCTGATTCTGAACTTGACCCGTTTGAGAGGTTACTGGATGTTCCTTTTCATAAATTCTCTGCTAGTTGCTGTAAGCAAACCAAACCGTTAATAAACCATTAATTGGATAATTTGTTTATATAATAAACAAAACAGATTCCTCTGAGCATTTGTGTTGGTTCATTTACATTCTCTTGGTTAGACTTTAATTTGGATATTGTTGAATCATTTGATGATGTTGATATTTACACTTTAATTTGGAAATTGTTGTTTAGTTTTAACTCTGTTTGCGTTCGTTGATGTCATTTTGTGTTCCATGTTATTTTGTGTTTGTTTATGCTGGTTTGCGTTTCTTTATGTTTGTTTGTGTGCAATGATGTCATTTTGTATTTGTTTATGCTCAATTGTGTTTTTTTATTTGTTTGTGTTTGTATAGAATATTCACAAACGAACAAAAACAAGAAATTATGTTCAATTAAGTGTTTTTTTGTTAGTTCAATTAAAGTTAAGGGAACAAATACAAATAAGCTTCATCCGTGTTCATTCAGTTTGAAAGAAACTGAAGATTTGAAATTTATAAGCTAGAAAATGGATTAACGCGGATGAAGAGGAAACAAGCCTCTTTTTATTGAATAAAGAGGAAACACCTAAACGCCAAAAAAACGCCAACTCGCTGCCATATTAATGATAAAGCCTCTGAAATGCTAGAGACTTTATTTACTAAATAAAGAGGAAACACAAAAACGCCAAAAAACCAACTCGCTGACAAATTAATGATAAAGCTTATGAAACGCTAGAGACTTTATTGCTTTTCAATTATTGTGAAAAAACTTCCGCCCAAAAACACTTGCCTAAAACATCATTATATAAATGAACAGACTATCCCTTTCATTGATCATACTTGAAAACAAAACGCATTCTCTACAAAACGCCAAACATCAGAAACTTCAAAAAACACACACACACACACAGCAAAAATAGAAACAACAGTCTCTTGGAGGTTCAACACTTCAATCAATAGCTTCGTTTATCAAATTCGACTCCAGAAGAAAGGTGATGGTGAAAACTTTAAACTCCATAATGAACATGGAAGAAAAAGTTCAAAGGAGTATACCGGAACTTGCCGTTCCTCTGGACAACCTGTGTGAGAAAACAAAGACTGTAATAAGGAGATTGAGAGGAAGATTTCCACATAATAATGCAAATCAATTTGTCGAGCGAATCCTCAAATCATGGCGTTATGATGAAAATTATGAATGGGTGACGGTTGGGTGGAATGACGGGTAAGAAGATGACCACACAGTTGATAACATACTTGTTTTGGTCAAAAATTGGTTTAAGAATAATGTAATCAAACTTTGATTGTGAGGTAGAGTGCTAATGTGTTGAACAATTGTATTAACAAATGTGAAATGTAAACAATGATGAACACAAGAAAAAAACCCATGATCTTTAGCAGATTTCCGACATAAAAAACCTCGGGTGATGGAAACTACCGATCACCAACTACATTACATAAAAAGATTACAAATTCGGAAGATCTTGAGCTTGTTACAATTGAATTCTAGTGTATGTGTATGAGAGCAGTTTCGAGAGCAACAAGTGTGCGAGTTGTGTACATGTTGTATATTCTAATTCAAGCTCAAAAACCCCTGATATAATTAGAAATATCTATCTAACTAACTATCCGAAAAATAGGCAAGTCTCCTACGATCACCCATAACGGCTATTACTTCACTTGCACGTGTTTAAATATAAGCATGTTCCCAACATTCAAGCATAGACAAGTCCATTTCATAATATACCTTTGAATACAAGCTTAACATATAGGAAACAATTGTTAGTCAACATAGGTAATAATAAGGATCTTTGATCTTCAGACTTCTTGCACCATCCATTAAGGATCCGTGATCCAGGTCAAATCTCAGGATACATGGTCCACTGTTGATGCGTTATGTCTATTGCCTACGTCTAGGATGTGTTTATATTGTATATAGGGGTTACATGTCAATGTTTATATGTTAAACGTTATTATTATATGTTTTGTTTGTGGTTCGAACGAGCGAGCTAGGTGGCTCGTACGAAGCAAATCACTGTTCAGCACGCACTCCAGTACGAGTCATGTCGACCTATAAATAGAGGAGTGTTGTGTTAGAGCTGGGGAGTGATTGGTTAGTTGGTACGGTGAAGCCCTGCTAGTTTGTAAACTCGCATCTGTACTTGCACGTCTTTTAATACAACAGAAGCAGTTAAACAGTAAGTTCTATCTTGTTCGTTTAGTCAACCTCTCTAGCAATGAATTCCGCCTCTGCTAGTTGAGTGAGATCAGATCGGTTGCTCATCTCGGGAGCACGATTCCCGTTCACAAGTGGTATCAGAGTTTTGAGATCTGATCTACTGACAAACGACAAGTAGTTGCAAGCTACCAACTGTTTCAGACTTGGATTCACTTTCATCTTCATCACTTTCCCGAATTGAACTGGATTTTGGACGAATTTGTGGACGAAATGGACTAGGATTCTAGGAATTCACGTTAATCTACATTCTAATCAATCCTTAACAAATTCAGACCTAAAATCGGACGTAATCATGTCGAAATAGGTAAAATTCATCTGTTTGGAGACTTAGTTGTTTCGTACGAGTAAAGAGACCACTCGCACGAAACGCTGAATTGAACCATTCATACGAACAAGTTCTAAAAAGTTCACAAAATTTTACAAGTTTTCAGATTTTACAAGTGTGATTCACACAAACCTAACATCCGTACGAGTATCTCACTCGTACCAACGGATTTTTATCACTCGCACGAATATCTTGTTCGCACGAGTCATTGTTTTGTGCAAATCATCTTGTTTTTTAAATCTTTCTGGTTCGTACGAACAGATTTCATCCGCACGAAGGATTTTTCCGCACTAATCAGTTTGTTTCGAAAAGTGTGTTTTTTTATTTTCACAGAAAAAATGTCTGAAGAATTCTACAACGCGTTTGCTACATCAGTTGTCACGACCACATCGGCTCAGAACATCAATCTCGAGAACGAGATGGGCACGATGACGAAACCGCCAAAGCTCATGAACTTAGAAGATTTCGATAGCTGGAGTGAGTGTTTCATGAATTGGGTCCAGGCTAATCACTTTACCTGCTGGTAGATTGAAGCTAAATATATAGTGCCGGATGGTGAAAATGGCCTTGAGAAGACTCTTGCTAAATTTCCAGATGTCGAACGAGAAAGGTTCATCAATGAGAAGAAAATGATGAATATTTTGCAACAATCAATTAAAGAAGATATTTTGGCATTACTTCAACATGACGATGATGCTCAATCACTGTGGAATGCTCTGCGTCTGAAGTTCCAAGGAAGTGCTCAACTTCGTAAGAGTAAAAGGGCGTTGGTGAGAAAAAAGTTTGATATTTTCACTCTGATTAAAGGTGAAACTGTGAAGCAATTGATTGAGAGATATTGTTATTTGGTGGTTCAAATGAAACGAATGGGAATCATAAAGACCAACGAAGAACTTGTTGACAAGTTGGCAGATTCTTTACCGCAAGGCGAATGGTCTACTTATTTGACCATACTAAAGAATGGAACAGAGTATAGCAACTTCTCATTACCTTGTTTCATTGAAAGGCAGAGGGACATGAACACATGTCTTTACTAGCTTCGGTTCTTGAGTCTTATGACAGTCTAGTTGCAGGGAAGATCGAAAACTCTGAAATAACACGAGAAGATTATGATCAAATAGATCCGGAAGAGATGGAACTCATTGATATCAAGTGGTGTATGGCATCGATTGTTCGTCGCGCACAGATATTCATGGAGATAACAGGCAAAGACAACTTGGGAGGTTTAGATGGGAAACTTGGGTTTGATAAATCTAAAGTTACTTGATTTAAATGTCGGCAGAAAGGACACTTCAAGAGAGAATGTCCAAACAGAGAGGTTCAAGAAACCATAATCCTTTCGCCGATGATTACTATAAGAGAGCAATCTATCATCGACCTTAGCCAAGAACCAGAATGGTGCCGATTGAAGACAAGCAGCCAGAGACCAAAGATAAAGCGTTGGTTGTTACTCAGGAAGATGAGGGCTTTAATTGGAACAAGTATATTTCAAAGGGAGAAAGTTTGGCTTTGGTTGCTGAGATCATAGAAGAACCTGAAGAAGAATCAGGGGCGTCTTTTGATGAAGGACCTGATGATGATGATTACTATTACCACACTTCATCAGAAGAGGAGGAGCTTTTGAACAGTCTGTTCAAACACCTTTTGCCTAATAATATCTTAATGATTTTTGCAGGTTATTTTGCACCAAGTCAGCATTCAACATGTGAAGAGCACAAGAAGCCAATTGAAGAGGTCAAAGCCAATAAGAAAATGGAAAAGTTGTCAAAAGACATCATGAAAGCTTGCATGGCTAACGGCAATGAGGTAAACTAGTCAACGTCCGAGATTGTGGTTGAAAAACCTTGTTTAAAATGAGCAGAGCCATGTGGTGATTGTCTTGTAAAAGACACACGATATGTTGAATTGCAAAATTTAACAGACAATTTGTCTAGTGATTACAAATCCACTAAGGAAGCGTATGACAAATTGAGTGCATCTGTTAAACAATATATAAAGCACTCAGAGAGAATGACGCAACACTTATGATGCTTAAAGCAACAGTGATGGACAAACAGATGGCTATTAACATTCATTTGAACACTATTGCTGAGCTCAAAAGTGAGCTTGAGAAAATTAAAATTGAATCTGAACAGGTTAACAAACTGTTAATCAGTTATTCAACAAGCTCGTACCTCATCGATCACATTTTGCCCAAAATTGAAAATAATGATGAATCTAAAAATTATGAAAGAAAACGTGCGAGTTACGATCGTGTTCCACCTCCCATGTGGAATAGTTATGCATGCAAAAGCCATCTGGGGTGGAAAAGGCGCTTAATCTAAAGTTGAAAACTGAACCGTCCAATGAGCTGCCTTCGGATATCAACGTAACTTACACTAAAACTGATGGTGAATGTGACCCTGAAGTGGTAAAAAATGTGGTTGAAAATGTTCTAAAAAGTGAATCTGAAATTTCTGAGTCTAAAAAATCTGATAAGACTGAGTCTGATGATATATCAGAAAACAGTTTAAATGTTGATCCAAATTTCATAGTGTACAAAATGAAAGGATCTGATAAACTATTTTCGGATGAGGACTTTCCGATCCAGAATGTGAAAATGGATTGTGTGGATAAAATGTTCAAGCTTATGGAGGTAAGTCATGCAGATTTAGATAAACATGATGTATCTTTCTACTCTAAATCAAAAAGTGACAACTGACCCTATTATCATAAGAATAGAGATTATCCAGAAAATAAACGGGCAGGGTTGGGCTTCCAGAAGCAACATAAAACCAACAGGTCCCAAAAATTGAACTTTACAAAGAAAATTAACTTTGTTTTTGGGACAACCACTGAAAAAGAAAAGGAGATCTTTGGAACTCAATCAAATGATGATTTTCATAAAGAGAAATAGAAACAAGTTTTGGATACCTCTGTTCATAAGGACAACAGAACATGTTTTAAATGTAAGAAAGTTGGGCATATCGCACGATATTGCTCACAAGAAAGTCCAAAACCTGTTTCTCATCCTAAAAAGTTCACTAAGGATGAAAAGAAAAAAGCACCCATGTTTGCGCCAAAACAAATCCTTAAAAGAAATAACGAATCTCACCAAAATGTTAAACCAATTATTCAACGTCAATCTAAATTTGAAATTGGTGAAACATCAAACAAAAATCGTCAAATGGATTCAAAATTTTATATTAAAAAGGCTAAACCTCAAACGCAAACATGGGTTGCTAAAGTCGAAAAAGTCAAATCATCTAAGATTGAACAAAACCGAGCTTAAAAAGATTGATAAAAACAAAGTGGGTCCAAAATTTGACATTCCAAACCCACCCAAGACCAAACAGGCTTGGGTTTCTTCGTTTAAATAGTCTCTTTATCATGTGTGCAGGGGCTCCAGCGTGCGATAATGTCAAAATGGATAATGGACAGTGGAGCTTCTCGCCATATGACAGGAATGCTTACGTTGCTCATTGACGTTAAAGCTGTCCATGGAGGGTATGCAGGTTTTGCGCGAACACAGGGAGGCAGGATTGTTGGAGAAGGGATTCTCACAAACGGAGCTGTTTAATTTGATAAAGTGAACTAAATTGTTGAGCTTGAGAACAATCTTCTTAGCATCTCGCAAATTTGTGACAAGAAGTTCATGCATTTCAACGATAAAGAATGCTTGATCTTAAAACCCGGTTTCAAAATTCCGGAGTAATGGATTCTGATGCATGCTCCGAGAGAAAATGATTTATATATTCTTGATATGAGCATCGCTTCTACCACGTCAAGAAAGTTCAATGCTTTGTCTCAAAAGCTACCGAGAAGGAGTCGATATTATGGCATCGGAAGATGGGGACATTCAGCTCCGCAAGATGAATTTTCTTGTGCATAACGACCTAGTGGAGGGTGTTAATCTGAAAAGTTTTCATTTATCTGATGATTGTCTGAGCTGCAAAAAGGGGAAGCAGCATAAGAAATCACACCCGAGAAAGCTGTTGAATTCGATAAAACTACCACTAGAAAGGCTACACATAGATCTATTTGGGCCAGTAAACGTCAAAAGTATTCCTGGTGATCTATACAGCCTTGTCGTTATAGAGGATTACTCTAGATTCTCATGGGTTTTCTTTCTTGAGAGTAAAGACGAACGTTTGAAACTCTTATGATCCTCTTCAGAAAACTTGAAAACCTATATCACTTGCCTATCAAGAGAATCCGCAGTGACAATAAGAACAAGAAGATGCAAGAATTCGGCAATGAAAAGGGGATTCTTCACGAATTCAGCACCCCCTATACTCCTCAACAAAATGGAGTAGCTGAACGTAAGAATCGTACACTGATAGAGACTGCCAGAACAATGTTAGCTGATTCGAAATTGCCGATCAGTTTCCGGAGTGAAGCAGTAGCGTCAGCGTGTTATACCCTGAATCATGTGTTGACAGTTAAGCCTCACAAAAATACATGTTTCGAGTTACTGAATCAACAAAAGCCCAACCTAGCATTTTTGGAGCCTTTTAGATCACCGTGTACCGTTTTGGACCCGGCTGGTAAATTTGGAGCCAAATCCTTGGAAGGATTTTTCGTCGGTTACGCTACTCCTCAGAAACATGTTTTCTTGCCGAGTATGAACCAGGTCGTTCTTGCACAACATGTAGATTGTCAAAGATATACGACACCTACGCAGAAACCTAGGGATCCATGGCTGTTTAACTACGATGATTTGTGGGATTCGTTTGATCTACCAGATGTGCCATCAGAGGAAGAACTTGTTTTGCTCTTTCAACAACATCAGTTATCTAATCAAGAACAAGTTGCTAGACCATTGGTGATTTCTACATCACTACCGGTCAACACGTCTGATGTCGGTCAAAGCTCTTCTGATCAAGTTCCTGTTCCTGCACCAAATGTCATACTGCCGAATCATCTGCCCAACCGAATGCTGATGCTAATTCTGATCGGGAACCAACTTTCGACGATGGAGGATCCAGTTCCGAAGAAGGATCTGAACAGATTGAAAGCTTCTTGAAACAACAAGCTGATCAGTCTAATGTAAGGAATGAAGCTTCTTCATCTGTACCAGTCGTTAATGAAGTTCTAACGAATTTGCAACCGCAAGTAAATGTTCCGACCGAAGTGATACCAAGGACACTTTCATAGCATCCGTCGGAGAACATTATAGGCAGCTTACAAACCAGAGTGCCAACTCGCAATCAGATCAATAAAGATCTAAGTTGTTTCTATACTAGTATTGCTCCACTCCAAACCAGGCTTTCTAATAGTTGTTTTGTTTCTCAGGTTGAATCGGGAAATGTTGATACAGTTTTGTGTCTGTCGCTTGTTCTTAATTACAGTGGTAATTGTACGGTCTTTGCTCAAGTGTCTGTAAAGGTTTGGTCGTGTCGAATAGATCGAGATATCCTTCTATCTTGATCTAGTATGACATCTTAGCTTGTCTGTGTTAATCAGTTGCATGTGTGCATATTGATGAATCTTGAAAACGACATGTCTACACACGTTCTCCAGAAAAATGGATTTTATGCAAGTAAGAATTTTTATACGAATCAGGTGATTCGTACGAAATAATTTGAGTAACAAGTGTGTTACTTGTTTCATACGAAATAAGCATTTCGTATGAAACACTGACTCGTACAAAATCCTGGAGTTGTGACTCATGTGAAATAGTGTGTTCAGTATGTCTAGACTCGTATTTCGTATGAAACTAGACATACACTATATAAGCAGACATGTACCTCTTAGTTGGGGGTTGCCTGGAGAACTAGGGGACTTGCGCGTGAAAGTTGACTAGCTCACCAGACTGACCAAGAGATTGTTATCTCTGAAGACGAAGACACAAGAACACAACAAGTTTGTTTGAGTTATACGAGCATTGTGTGTATATGTTTGTTTTTGTTCTCAATCATTAATCAAGATAGTGAATCTTTGGTTACCCCGTGTTCTTAACTTTGCTTTGGTTGCATGCACACTTGGATTCCAGACTTGTGTGTGTGTCATATGAACAAGGAACTGGTTTAACACCATCCGCAGTTGGACCTACAAGTGGTATCAGAGCTTTGGCTCTTTCCTTGTTGAAAACCGGGCTTAGTTGTGTCTGAGCTAGTTTGAAGATTTCTGAAGTGTTCTTGAGCATCCAGCAGAAAACTTAAGTTTTGGATAGATAACTAACTTAAAACTTGGTTAAAATCTGTTGCATACAGAAAATTTTATGGTAAAATTTTTCTGAAGAACATCCTTGAAGAAGAAATCTGCAAAAATTTGAATCTGATTAGTTTTGGTAGGGTTGACATTTTCTGACTTGGATCTGGACTTGGACTGTGGACTGTTAAAAATCTGGGTTTTAACTAAAAGTGGGTAAGACAACAGGTATTTTCGAAAAAGCAGGTCTAAACAAGAAAGGAAATTTCTCACCAAACCATTTCTGAAAAGTTTCCTCTGAAAAACGCTGAACTAAACATTTGGTGCGACTGAATTATTTCGTGCGAATCATCTTGACATGCACGAAACAATCATTTCGCACGAAACATCAGTGTTTCGCACGAAACAGGTGTCTCGCACGAAACAGAATTGTTTGTTTTTCGTGTTTTTCAAAGCTTTGTGATTTTAAGAATTTGTCATATTTTCAAAACCTGTGAATTTTTAAACGGTAATTATAATTTTGAAACTTTAAAACCTTTAAATTTTCATTAAACAAGAAAATATAATGAGTTGTAACCCGTGGGATTGGAGTTGTTCAAGCTCAAATCTAGAGTCTTCGCAAAGCTCCGCAACATCATGGGTATAATCTTTGATGCCTCAACATACAACAATGATCTCTGCAAATCAATGGACGTGTGTTGCGAATCAAAATCAAAGCATCCAAACTCTATTAATGAGCGAAGGTGAAACAGGGAGTAATAACCGACCGCCGAAGTTAAATCACATGAACGATTATCCTCCATGGAAAAGTCGTTTTCATACGTATGTTCTGGGTTAAAACACGGAATTGTGGACATGTTTCACTACCCCCTACAATGAAACACTTGAAGAAGCTAGATCAAATCCAACCTCATTGACCAATCTAGTCGAAAGTGACAAGAAAGCTTACGATCTAGAGAAAAAGGCATTTGCTATCCTTACGCAAGCTCTGCATAAAGACATTTATCATCAGTTTGTGTATTATACTACAACGAAAAATTTGTGGGACACTTTGGAAGCAAGAGGTGAAGGTAACGCTGCTACCAGGAAGATTCGGCATGATCTTCTCAAGAAAGAGTTTGAGGGTTTCATGTTCATGGAGAATGAAACCTTAAATGATATGACCACTCGATTTTATCATCTTCTCAGTGAGATGTACTCGTATAAAGTGTTAGCAACACCACAAGAGATTGTGATGTGATTTGTTGATGCTTTACCTCCAAAATGGGGTCAATTTATTGATCTTTTAAAACATACAGGTGTTTTGGACTGAATAAGTATTTATGAATTTGTGAAGAAACTGGAGAACAAGAATGAAGAAGAACTCCGGAAGGCACAACGAGTCTCTGCTCCACAAAACCCTGAAATGTATTTTGGCGGTATAAATGCAGGTACAAACTCAAGTCAGCAACCGAAGCTGCAGACCGCGTTTGTGTCAAACGTGAACCCTTTTCTACCCCAACCAGTTCAAACAAGTCAGTCTACAGGTTCGAGCAATCAAACTTATGGACATGCTTTTGATCTGAAAGCATTCCTTCCACAGCTAAGGGATTTAGCGCATAAAGCTCCACAACAAGCTATCTACGGAAACAACAGTCAATCGGCAAATCCCAACACTATCAAACTTGACACGTCAAATCTCTCCAAAATCAACGTAGAAGTTGCACAGGAACATGCAGAACTTCTAAATACCATGGTCAGTTCATATTGTGGTTTAGTTGCAGGTCAAATAGGGAACATCAATTTGACGAACGAAGACTACGAGCAAATTGACCGAGATGAAATGGAGCTGATGGACATCAAGTGGGCATTTGCAAGCGCTATGAGAAGAGGGAAGGATTATATGAGAAGAACGGGTAGAACCAGTTTGGAAAGCAAGAAGGATACCAAATACGGCTTTGACAAAACCGCCGTTACTTGCTTTAACTGTGGAGAAAGAGGTCACTTTAAGCAGGAATGCACAAGACCCAGCAAGGAAGGAAATCACAACCCTTTTCGTAATCAGTCTCAACCATCCAACACAGCACAGTACAACAACAAAAAAAGAATAGTAGCTGTTGGCAACTTTAACAACAACAATCAATTAGGACCTTCAAACACGCACAGAGCTATGGTAGTTCAGTCTGATGAAGGATGCGATTGGTCAGTACAGTTGGGAACTGAGAACAACGGAAGAACTGCATGTTATGCGAAGATCGTGGATCAAATCAAGCATGATCACAACATCAATACTCCAAATAACGATGATACATCTGGGGATGCTGGTAGTTCTGGTGAAGAATGTTCAAGTTCAGATGGTTATGAGTCTGATTCTGATGTGAAGAAAGGAAGTGAAGCTGAGGTTGAAGAGTTGCTGAGTGAAGCTAAGATGTTGAAGAGTGAAAAGGTAGGCATGACAAGGAATGCAGAAGCTGCGGAAAAAGAGACAGAGGCACTCTCTACAGATGGTGCAGCTTTTCCTTATCACACTGCCGTCATGGATAATGTTGAAGGTTCTTCAAAACAGGTAAATTCTAACCATCCTACAGTTTGCAATGACTGTGTTGAGTTGAAAATAAAATATGAAACCGTCAACAGTCCGATAATCAGAATTTAGTTGTTGAACTATCAAAATGCAAAGAGGCGAACTTGCCGCTAACTAGAAATGAAAAAGAATTCAAATCTGTAATAGAAACCCTTAAGAAAAGTGTTTCTGAATTGACAAAAACATTTTTGAATAAACGGACAGGAATTAATAACTACAGTAATCTCCTATACGAAACAAAGAAAGAGTTAGCCATCGCAAAATGCAAATATGATTCGATCAAACGCAAATTGGAAAGTTATTCTAACTCCCAATATGTGCTTGATCATATCATTGAAGTTCAAAAACTAAAGGGAGATGCTCAATGCATAGGGTATAAGTCATGTCCACCCCCAATGAAACACAACTATACCAAAATGCCTGATGAAGAGGAGATGCCTCGTTTTGAACCCTCTATACCTTTGAATCCCGAGGAATTCGCAGCAGGGTTAGGGTTCAAACTAGACAATTCCTCTCAAGAACCAAGCAAGCCAGAAAGTTCATCATCTGATGAAGAAGAGGATGATACATCAGATGATGAATCAAGAAATGATAATCAGGATCAGCCTCTTGATGAAAGGAAAAGAGTAGAATTGTCTGCTACTCCTAGTACTCAATCTGTTGAGAATCAAGAGACTGTTCCTAAGAAATTTGTGAAGACAAGTGTGTCTACACAAGAAGTAGATAATGTGTTATATACTTTGGTTGGAGATAAGAAAATCTATTTAAATAAAGATTTTCCAATTAAAAACGTAAATCCAATCTCTATAGATCAGGTGTTTGAAAAGTCAAAAACCAAACCTTTAGAGAAGAAAAAGCTCACCAAAATACAATGATTATCCGCTTCAAAAGAAAAACAATGGAAGCGAATTGAAAAGCCCACAACTTCTCCACCGAAGGTTGAAGCAAAATGCTCTCGTTACCATAAAAAGGCCAAAAATGTTAAATTTGTGAGTTCTAAAGGTACCTATAAAGTCGAAACTTTTCAAGGAAAATCTAATGTTGATTCTGTAAAGAAAGTTAAGATTTTGAAAAGAAATAGTCAAAACAATTACACCCAACGCACTGATGGATGTAATGAAAATGAACCCAGTACCTCAGGATCCACGAATTGAACATCAAACCGAGAAACACGATCTCCTAGTTTTGTTGAAAGGAGAACATGTTTCAAATGTGGAGATTTTGGCCACATTATAAAGGATTGTCAAAATCCAGCCAAATCAAGATGTATAGAGAAAACCCTTCATGAACCAACTTGCAAACGTAAATCTGTTTCTCCGACACAAGATAAACGAATCATTAAGGATCAAAAAGAGAAACAAAAATGTAAACAAGTAAAAGCAGTTGAGAAAGCTTTAAAATCGGATTCTTCTAAAAAGGATCAAAGATCTTCAAAGTCAATAAAACCAGACACTGTTAAAACTATAAATAATAGTAAATCTGGTAATAAACAAGGATCTTGGAAACAGAAGACCGGTAATGGTTCAAAAGGTGTTTCTCAGTTTGTTAATCATCAAGAAATTGAGATTACATTTCTCGATGATAAGGGACGACCCAAGACCACTAAGGCTTGGGTACCCATCTCAAACTAATCTTGTTTGTGTAATGTGCAGGGTGTTCCAGGAGGAACTATAAACAGTCATTGGATTGTTAACATTGGAGCATCAAGGCACATGACAGGCGACTTGCGGCTCCTATATGATGTGAAAAGCATAAGGGGTGGTTATGTTGCTTTTACTGGTGACAAAGGTGGATACATCACTGGAGAAGGAATGGTCTCCAATGGTGTCGTGAACTTCGACAAGATCAATTATGTGTGGCAAATTGATCACAATCTTCTTAGCGTTTCTAAAATCTGCGACAAGAAGTTCACGGTACATTTTGATGATGCCGGATGTTATGTGCTGAAACCTGGATTCAAGATCCCGAAGGAATGGATTCTCCTGTTGGCTCCAAGAATTAATGATTTGTATATTCTTGATATGAGCCAAGCTATTACAACATCTGCACAAATCACATGTTTTGTATCTAAAGCCACCGAGAAAGAATCAATCTCCTGGCACAGACGTCTGGGCCACATTCACCTGAGGAAAATGAACTATTTAGTGAAGAACAATCTAGTGAATGGTGTACCAGTGAAGAATTTTCATCTTCAAGATGTTTGTGTATCATGCCAGAAAGGGAAGCAAGCGAGAAAATCCCATCCCGTGAAGAAGATCAACACTGTGAATATGCCACTGGAACGTCTTCATATGGACCTCTTTGGACCTATGAAACACAAGACAACCTTTGGTGATTGTTATTGTCTGGTAGTTACTGATGACTATTCCAGATTTTCATGGGTAAACATGCTGGCGCAGAAGAGTGAAGTTCCTACTATCCTCAAGAATCTCCTGACTCCGCTGAAAAATTTGTACAATCTGAAGGTAAGGAGAGTCAGAAGCGACAATGGCACGGAATTCAAGAATCAAGTTATGGACGAGTACTGTTCTTCAAAGGGTATTCTGCATGAGTACAGTTATGGACGAGTACTGTTCTACAAGAACTATGTTAGTAGAATCAGAACTTCCCGTTCAATTTTGGGGAGAAGTTGTTGCTACTGCGTGCTACACGATGAATAGAGTTCTGACAGTGAAGAGACATGGGAAGACATGCTTTGAGTTGTTACATAAAAGGAAACCGGATGTTTCTTTCTTAGAACCTTTTGGAGCTCCATGCACTATGATCGACCCACACGGAAAGTTTGGTCCCAAGGCTATCGAAGGTTTCTTTCTTGGATATGCTACTCCTAATTTCCGGGTGTGGAATTTGTCTTCAAAGAAGATTGAAGAATGGGGTGAAGTCAAGGTTCAGAGATATACATAAGCTACAAGAGCTCCAGGTGCTCCTTGGATGTTTAACTACGATGGGCTATTTGACTCCTTTAATTTGCCAACTTTTGATGATGCAACAGCTGCTGCTCAGATGTTATTGGAAAGTGATACTACAGTAGACTCATTATTAGTTCGACTAATTATTGTTAACCCTCAAGTATCGACTTCGGTTAACAATCTTGTTCAAAATGAGGAATTCGAAGACGCTGCGGGTTACAATGTTTCATCAGAAGATGATGAGTTTCATGATGCAAATGAAGCTGCCTCTGGTGCGGTTCCTGGAATTTCAGATGGTACGTCAAATATTCAACCTCAAGGAACGACTAAAGGTCAGGCATCTACAACGTCATCAAATCCAGCTCTCGATGTAACCGTTGATCTGAATGTCAACAATTTGGATATCAATTCTCGAGTTCCTTATGTGCCAGAAACTCGTATTCAAAATATCCATCCTTAGCAGAATATTATTGGAGATGTCCAGAGTGGTGTGCAGACTCGTAATCAGCTTCGAAACAACCAGAATGCTGGATTGTATTCGGAAATCAGGGAATCTGGTGGTCTGAATGATTGGTCTTTTGCCTGCTATGTGTGCCAAGTAGAACCAAAATCTTGGAAAGAGGCAATGAAAGAAGACTCGTGGGTTGAAGCCATGCAGGAAGAACTTCAACAGTTTCAGAAGTTAGGCGTCTGGAAATTAGTTGAGAGGCCTGAAGACTACAAGAAGATTGGTACACGATGGGTGTACAAATGCAAGAAGGATGACCGAGGTGTTGTTGTGAGAAACAAAGCGCGATTGGTTGTTCAAGGTTTTAATCAGGTCGAAGGCTTGATTACAATGAAGTTTATGCACCGGTTGCACGACTTGAGGCCATAAGAATCTTTTTGGCTTATGCGTCCTTCAAGAAGTTCACCGTTTATCAGATGGATGTGAAGAGTGCATTTCTTCATGGTGTGGTAGAAGAGGAAGTATATGTTGATCAACCGCCAGGTTTTGAAGATCCTCTCCATCCTGACAAGGTTTGGCTTCTCAACAAGGCGTTATATGGTCTTCATCAAGCTCCGAGGGCTTGGTATGAAACGTTGTCTACCTATCTGTTGAAGAATGGTTTTCGACGAGGCCTGATCGTCTGTACTCTCTTCATCAAGGAACAGGACAAGGACTTGCTGCTAGTACAGGTTTATGTTGATGATATTATATTTGGGTCAACTAACACTCGAATGTGCAAAGAATTCGAACAGGTTATGCAGGAGAATTTCGAGATGAGCGCAATGGGAGAAATGACTTTCTTTTTAGGTTTGCAGGTTCAACAATCAAAGGAAGGGATTTTTATCCATCAAGCCAAGTACGTCGGAGATATTCTCAAGCGATTTCAGATGGACGACTCAAAGCCTTTGGGAACTCCATTAGCTCAAAATCATGGGATTACTCCAGATGGAATGGGTGAACATGTAGAACCATCTCTCTATCGTGCTATGATTGGATATCTCATATATCTTACTGCTTCAAGACCCGACATAATGTACCCAACATGCCTTCTGGCGCGCTATCAGTCTAGTCCGAAGGTTTCTCATTTGATGGTTGTGAAAAGGATTTTTCGTTATCTAAAGGGTTGCCCTGACACTGGTCTATGGTACCCTAAGGATGATAACTTTGATCTGACAGCATTCAGTGATTCTGATCATGGCGGATGCAAAATCTATGCAAAGTCAACAACAGCGGGATGTCAGTTCTTGGGAAATCGCCTAGTCACGTGGCAATGCAAAAAGCATACTTGTGTAGCTACATCAACGTGTGAGGCTGAGTATATTTCAGCTTCTACTTGCTGCTCTCAAGTTCTATGGATTCAACAGCAAATGCGCGACTACGGTTTTGAATTTCTTACTACTCCTATTTTTGTTGATAATGAAGCTGCTTTGCAGATCACTCGGAATCCTGTACAGCATTAGAAAACAAAACACATTGAGATTAAGTATCATTTCATACGAGATTGTTATGAAAAGAGACTTATCGATGTTGTTAAAATCCACATTGATCACCAACGTGCCGACCTTTTTTCCAAAGCCTTTGATAAATCACCTTTTGATTATCTACTTTTGGTCAATGGCATCAAGGTAAAGCCCGAGTAACTCAACCATGGCTAACTATTTTGTATATACTTTTCTAAAAATCTAAAACTACAAAAGATTTTTAGTTTTATATTTTAGGGGGAGTAAATTTTAAGAAAATATAAAAATATGTCTTTTATTTACCTTCTTTGTTTAAGGGGGAGAAAATTCAGAAAAATACAAAAACATTAGAAAAATAAAAAATGAGTTTCTTGGATAAGTTGAAGATGATGAAATTCACCAGTAAATCTGTCAGATATGGTTAAAAGCATAGAAAGAAGATTGATAAGTAGCTTTACTAATGATGTATCGGTAGGCTCACAATCAGACTAAAATGTGCAGGTTGATATAAACTTAACAGACAGAACGCCAAGTGGGAACCATTCATTAGCATATGGTCTTGGTACCGAAATTTTGTTTAATAGAGTGCCGAGGTTCTGAGATATACGATCTTTATGCTGGCTTATCATCTGGGCATCATGGTTGAATCTTTTGCCGAAAATAACGGTGACGCAAGTCTAGAACTTCCATGATATCATACATACGTGTACATACTGCATACGACCATCAAATAAGTGACAAAAATATCACATCCCTAAAATAAGTGATAAAATATCACAACTTTATGCGGGAGCTAAGTTCGTCTCTTTGTCGGTACGATGGTACTAACCTGTTCACGGACTTACTCCTGTGCCCTGCATGCATATGAAAATCAAAGCTCCTCATCAATAAGTGATTTAATCACAAAGGGCTTGTTTTCAATAAAAATAAGTGAGTATCTCACATCATTCATATACGTCAAAACAGATGATAAAGCTGTATACTCACCGGTAAGATTTTCTCTCGTGCATATCTTAATACGGGAATGTGTCGTGATGTGGTTGAACACCGACTAGTAAGTATAAATCCATACCTTAATCATATCTCCTAATCATGATTACATCTGATAAGTCTGAGCTTAGGTGGACAACAATACCGATAATCATAGTTGAATACTTATCTGTTTAATTTTGAAAACCTAATACCGTCTTTGACAAAGATTAAAATGCTGCTATGGTTCCTTTACCTGGAAACTTGAAAAATATTGTTAAATAGATATATAGTTTATCTGTATATTTAGTTTTTAAGTCTAGCTTACTTAGTTGCTTATGTAATTACTTTTTGAAATAAGCCAAAGTTGGTACTCGAGATTTCTACCAAGATACGACAGACTATTGGTTTGATATTGCAACTTCATAAAAGTAATATCTTGCAACAAGTAATCCATCAAAAGAAATCCAAAATCTGAAATTCGTTTGAGTGTGTGTATCTCATACGAATGATCCTAGTCATTTGATTTGACTTGGTCACTTGTTTTTCTCAAATCTGCTGCTGGAATTCATACGAGTGTGTGTATCTCGTTCAGGGAATACAATCATACGAAGAATTTATGATAAGTTTTTCATGTGTGTTCTCTGAGAAATTTGTGTTCTATTATATTTGTCTATGAGTACAGATTGATACAAAAAGAACATAAACAAAAACTAGAAACGAAGAAGTCTGACAAGTCAGAAGAGGAAACAAGAAAGATTTGAAGTTTCTTAGAAGTTCGAAGACCTGATGCTCTAATCAATGGATAGCAGATCTATTAATGAATAGCAGATCTTCAGGGGGAGTTTGTTGATACTCCAAACCATTCTATGTGAAGACCATAGTCTGAAGACCAAAGACCGAAGACCGAAGACCAAGCAACATCCAAGGGGGAGTTTGTTGATACAGTTTTGTGTCTGTCGCTTGTTCTTAATTACAGTGGTAATTGTATGGCCTTTGCTCAAGTGTCTGTATAGGTTTGGTCGTGTCGAATAGATCGAGATATCCTTCTATCTTGATCTAGTATGACATCTTAGCTTGTCTGTATTAATCAATTGCATGTGTGCATACTGATGAATCTTGGAAACGACATGTCTACACATGTTCTCCAGAAAAATGGATTTTATGCGAGTCAGAGTTTTCGTACGAATCAGGTGATTCATTCGAAATAATTTTAGGAACAACTGTGTTACTTGTTTCGTACGAAATAAGCATTTCGTACGAAACACTGACTCGTACAAAATCCTGGAGTTGTGACTCGTGTGAAATAGTGTGTTCAGTATGTCTAGACTCGTATTTCGTATGAAACTAGACAGACACTATATAAGCAGACATGTACCTCTTAGTTGGGGGTTGCCTAGAGAACTAGGGGACTTGCGCGTGAAAGTTGACTAGCTCACCAGACTGACCAGAGAGATTGTTATCTCTGAAGACGAAGACACAAGAACACCGCAAGTTTGTTTGAGTCATACGAGCATTGTGTGTATTTGTATTTGTTCTGAATCATTAATCAAGATAGTGAATCTTTGGTTACCCCGTGTTCTTTTCTTTGCTTTGGTTGCATGCACACTTGGATTCCGCACTTGTGTGTGTGTCATATGAACAAGGAACTGGTTTAACACCATCCGCAGTTGGACCTACAGGAAACTGGAAAGACGTGTTAAAGTGGGAAAGCTGGGTGGATGCGATGCAGCAGGAGTTGCTTCAATTCCAGAAACTTGGAGTCTGGAAGCTTGTTGACCTGCCAGATCATCACAAAAAGATTAACACTAGATGGGTCTTCAAGTGCAAAAGAGATGATCGAGGAGTTATGGTACGTAACAAGCTCGACTTGTGGTTCAATGTTTTCACCAGCAGGAAGGGATAAACTATGCTGAAGTCTACTCCCCAGTTGCTCGTCTTGAAGCTATTTGCATATTCTTGGCCTTTGCCTCATGAAAAGGGTTCAAGGTGTACCGGTTAGATGTTAAATCTGCTTTCTTATACGGAAGAGTGAAAGAGGAGGTGTATGTCGGCCAACCACCAGGCTTCGTTGATCCAGTGCACAAAGACAAGGTCTACCTTCTGAACAAATCCTTATACGGTCTTCATCAAGCCCGAGAGCTTGGTATGAAACATTATCGAAACATCTTCTGGATAATGGCTTTCTCAGGGGAACAGTAGACTCAACCTTCTTCACAAAGGAAGTCGATGGGCATCTAATTATCGTACAGATATATGTGGATGGTATTATCTTTGGATCGACAAATGACAAGCTGTGTAAAGACTTTGAAGAAGTCATGAAGCGCAAATTCGAAATGAGCGCAATGGGGGAGATGAATTTCTTTCTAGGACTTCAGGTTGATCAGTTGCCTGATGGTATCTCCATTCATCAGACGAAATATGTTCATGACATATTGGAGAAATTCAATATGACAGGGGCTAAACCAGCATCGATCCCGTTAGCTCTAAATCACGGCATTTGTCCAGATCTTACCGGCGACAAAGTTGATGAAACTTTATATCGCTCCATGATCCGATCCTTGATTAATCGAATACCAAGTTATAAAATTTCGTTTATTAATCGAATACCAAGTTATAAAATTTCGTTGCGTATTTATGATTTATTTTAATTTTAAACAATACATAATTAATAAACAATTTAGAATTTAAAAAATATTATTGATAAAAAGTGAAAATAAAATAAATAAAAAAAGAAAACCGGCTGCCGGGTTTCGAACCCGGGTCAGCCGGAAGACTCAACCAACAATGACTTAACCACTTGAGTTGTTTGTTGTTATATCGAAACAATTAAAACATATAATGAAACTCGAAATCAAATTCGGTCATCAGCGCGCCCAAATCACTCTCGCCGGAAATTCCGACGATTTCGCCAATTATCGACGGTTTCCTTTGACTTAACGAATGTATTAACATCAACATCGGTTATAACCGATGTCTAATCCCGCGACATCAGTCATAACCGCCGGAGAAAAGCTGACCACGAATCAAGACTAAAATCAGACCCAATTCATCATGATTCTTCCCTATAAATACACACCCAAGTCTCTGGAAATCATTTCGCTCAAAATCGCACCATTTCTCGAATCAATTTCACTCGCCGGAGATTTTCTACAATCGCCGGACTTTCGCCGGAAAACCGAGACTTACATCAAAACGGTAAATACCTCGACTCTTTCGGTTTCAATCCATTGTTAGACTATTACTAACTTCAATCCATCAACAAGAATCAATCCCAGACGACGGAGCCGGAATATTCTGCACTCGCCGGAAAACCTCTGGAATTTCCAAAATCATGCTGTGAATCGGTATAATCATTTAAACCTTCTGTTAATCCTTGTTAAGTAACCCAATTTCACAACTAATCGATCAAAACTGTTAATTGATTCAATCAGACGGAATATACAAATCAGAGCCGACGACCATTGCCGGAATTCTAAGAAATACAGTCTGATCGGTACATTCGATTCCTTAACTCTTCTTATCCTTTACATTTCAACCAGTAATATGTTCGATGACGATTTAATCAAGAACAGAAGAATATCGGTCGTCTGAGTCTTTGAACGAAGAAGACGAAGTCGACGATGTTTATAAGATTAATTAAAACAAGTTATTAAACCGGGTTAGACACACAGTCCAGCGGTGGACTGTGTGCAAACAATTAGCACACGTCTCGAGTTCGATCCCTGACACAACCTCACTCTCTGAAATAAAAATGTTCTTTTTAAACCGAACCGGATCAACTCGCTGTAAGATGTTAAGTTTAATAAAAATCAGTATATTAACCAGGTTAGACACACAGTCCAGCGGTGGACTGTGTGCAACGCTAAACAACGGGTCCCGGGTTCGAGACCTGTTGTGTGCACCGGTCCGACATAATTAAAACCCTTTTTAAAATAAATGATTTCTGAATAAAATTAAATAGTGTATAAATATAATTAAAAACATAAATATTTCGGGTTAGACACGTAGCTCAGTTGGTAGAGCTGCGTGCACGCGTACGGGAGGTCACGAGTTCGAGCCTCACCCAGCGCATATATACACAAAGTCCGAACCGGTCAACGGTCAAAGTCAACGGTCAACGGTCAACCAAAAAAGTCAACATTTTTTTTATATTTTTTATTTATTTGTTTTATTTAAAAATCAATTAAAAATACTTAAAAATAACATTTTTAAAGTTAGAAAGTGACCTTACACTCACAAAAATAAATCTAAAAATCCAATTAAAATTGTTAATAAAATCCACTTATTTACCGTACCTTTTCGTTATTATTTAGGTTAGTTATTCCTCGTCGATCAACTCTCTAAACTCGTGCACATTCAAACATCATCAAACGAACGCACCCAATGTGAGTGAATCTCTACCAATTCCCCGTTTTAATCACATTTTGGGGTGTATCATGTGTCGCTATTTATTTATTTCATTTAAACACTTGTGCATCCATCATATTCATGATCAAATGTGTATCCAATATGTATCAATTGTTTGTGTGGTTAATGTTTAGATTTAATTTATCATTTTCAGTACATACATCATCATAGGCTCGTCTGTTCCCCATTACCTATGAGCGGAACCGTTCCCCATTACCTATGAGCGGAACATGGCGTTGCCAACATACGATCGGCTCCGTTGGATTGAGCCTTGATCGCACATCATCATATGCCGTCCGTTCCCCATTACCTATGAGCGGAATGTGACGTTGCCAACATATACATTATCATTCATGTCATATACTCATTCAAGGTGGTTTGTCATTGTATGTTTATTTACGTTTGCTCATATATGATTATTGCACAAATTTTCCATATTAATTACAACAAGAAATCAATAATAAATGTTTTCTAACAAGGTTCACTCGCCAACTTTTGTTGACCCAAAAACCCCATTTTTACACATGATACAGGTGATCCAGTTGAAGCAAGAAACATATAGGACGGCCTAGAAGAATAAATCAGTTTAGATTTTGGATTGTTTATTTAATTTTCCTTTCCTTATATTGTAAGAATTTGACTAGAACATTTGAGATGTAATTTGAATTTAATAAATATGAAACATATTAGTAAACATCATGAGCTTTGGTGATAACCCAATTATGCCCCGACTCTTATTCCGCTGCGGGTCGGGGTGTGACATGAGAGACTTCGGCCTACAATTTCTTGGTATGCCAATATTTGTAGATAATCAGGCCGCAATCGATATCACCAAAAACTCTTGCCAACTCTCATGCACTAAACATATCGAGATTCGACACCACTTTATCCGTGCTTACTACGAGAAAAAGTTGGTTAGAATTGAGAAAATCCACACTGATGACCAAAAGGCAGATTTTTATACCAAAGCTTTTGATAAAACAAGATTCAAAAATCTTTTAAAGTTAAATGGTTTAAAAATCTGATATCAGGGGATGTTCATGAGGTTGAGTTTGAGGATGATGACGACCTAGTGTGAATTTTTCATCGGTTAGACGTATTTCTGTACATTCTTTCTTAAAAATTCTAAACAAATCCAAAAATATGTTTTTGATTTTAGGGGGAGAATGTTTGGGGGAAAATAAAAAAACATTATAAAATTCAAAAAGAGTTTTTGTGAAAAGGAGATATTATATCAAAAAGACAGTTACAGTATGCTAAAGAATTGGAATATTAAACAAGTGATTAAACAGGTCTTACTAAGGGTGTGCCAATAGGCTTCACTCGTTCAGTAAATTGTTTTCAAGATATAAACCTAAAAAGAAAAAACTAAATAATTTGTGGGTTAACATCTCTCGGATATATGGACTTAGTATTCCGAAATTTCGTTTGAGAGAATGCCAGATTCTGCGATACTAGGTCTTTATATTTGATCGATATCTGGGTCTTCTGATTTTGCGTAAGCAATGGCCTAGAACTTGTATAATACTTTATGCATTACTCGCCTAAGCTACATAAAAAATGAATATGTCATAAACTTTGTGACATCTGCAGTACAAAAGATTCCTGTATGGAACACCACCTAAAGACGAGCCTTCATCTCTTTGTTTGTATGGAAATACTAGCCTGCGCTCTCAAGGTCTCGCACTCACCCTTTACAGATATCAATTGGATATATTCACCTGTAAAATGAAATTCTGGGATGGGAAACACAGTTATTTCATGTTCATAATTTTAACTAACATATCTTGATACAATTGCGAAACGAGAAGAGGTTTAAATGGACAAGTATATTGGCAATCTAAGTAACTCTATTTAAAAAACTAAATGAGTATATCAGGATCAACGGTACTGGTGATTTGTTAAAAACTTGATATGATTCTCTTAACATAGAACTCACAAAAATATGTATGTTGTTTTCGATAAATTTCTTAAAAACCCAAAAAGATTTTCAGTTTCCTAAGCTTATTAGATTTGTTTTAGTCTACCGAGGTTGAAGACACTGATGGTTGAAATCATGGCAACATCCTGCTGAGTGAAAACTGAAACCATGGGTTGGGAGCTAATCTATTATCGAATCTTACCTGAACGTCAATAAAGTTCATTAATTTGTAACTTTACAAGAGAAAATATATCTGTTTTGGTTAAAAATGGTCAACCAAGTTCATTAAATTGAACTTGGTTAACCGAGTGGGTTTTAACTGATAAAATTGAATAAAAATGAAAATTACAAAAATAAAATAAAAAAGTTTACAAGTTTTCGGAAGTGCTTCGTACGGAGATCATTAATTCGTATGAAAGAAGTATGTTTACTCCGCACGAACCAATATTTCGTACGAAGCAATCACACTAGTATATAAACTCTTGAACTTCGTACGAAATAAGTTTATGTTTCTCTGAAAAACTGTTGCGCGAAGTAGAGAGAGTTTGTGCGAAACACTTGTTGAAATCTTCATTTCTTGATATTTTTCGATTCCTATTGCATTGGGGAGGTTGCCTAGCACACCTCTTTCAAAGGGAAAGGTAATTTCACTGAAACCAAGTCTTTATAGTGCCAAAATTGAACAAATCGAACATAAAACTTAGATCTAGGGAGATTGGACCGGTAAAACTTAAAATTGACTACAAAATCGTTAATATCAGCCCTAATAACCCGAAAGTCGACTATTAGTTTGTCAAAATCTACAAGTGTTAAGTTCCGGATTAAACTTGGTGAATTTTGGAAAGATTCATAGCTTGTACGAAGAAGTTGATTTGTACGAAGAAAGTTTTTCAATGTCATATTATTTTGGCTCGTACGAAGAAGCTGATTCGTACAAAGTAAATCTTTAATGTTTGATTTAAAAAAAAAATATTCTAAATGCCTGATTCGTACAAAAAGATACCAAAGCTTTTGATAAAATAAGATTCAAAAATCTTTTAAAGATAAATGGTTTAAAAAATCTGATATCAGGGGATGTTCATGAGGTTGAGGATGATAACGACCTGGTGTGAATTTTTCATCGGTTAGACATATTTATGTACATTCTTTCTTAAAAATTCTAAAAAATCCAAATATATGTTTTTGATTTTATGGGGAGAATGTTTGGGGAAAATATCAAAACATTATGAAATTTAAAAACAGTTTTTGTGAAAAAGAGTGATCATATTATATCAAAAAGACAGCCATTCTATGCTAAAGAATTGGAATGTTAAACAAGTGATTAAAAAGGTCTTACTAAGGGTGTGCCAATAGGCTTCACTCGTTCAGTAAATTGTTTTCAAGATATAAACCTAAAAAAGAAAACTGAATAACTTGTGGGTTAACATCTCTCGGATATATGGATTTAGTACTCCGAAATTTCGTTTGAGAGAATGCCAGATTTTGTGATACTAGGTCTTTATATTTGATCGATATCTGGGGTATTATCCGAGTTCTTCTGATTTTGCGTAAGTAATAGCCTAGAACTTGTATAATACTTGACGCATTTTTCGCCCAAGCTACATAAAAAATGAATATGTCATAAACTTTGTGACATGTGCACTACAAAAGATTCCTGTATGGAACACCACCTAAAGACGAGCCTTCATCTCTTTGTCTGTATGAAAATACTAACCTGAGCTCTCAAGGTCTCGCACTCACCCTTTACAGTTATCAACTGGATATATTCACCTGTAAAATAAAATTCTAGGAATCTCGATACGGGAGTATTTCTGAAATGGGAAACACAGTTATTTCATGTTCATAATATTACCTAACATATCTTGATACAATTGAGAAACGAGAAGAGGTTTAAATGGACAAGTATATTGGGAATCTAAGTAAATCTGGTTAAAAAACTTAATAAGAATATCAAGATCAACGGTACTGGTGATTTGTTAAAAACTTGATATGATTCTCCTAACACAGAACTCACAAAAATATGTATGTTGTTTTCGATAAATTTCTTAAAAACCCAAAACGATTTTCAGTTTCCTTAGCTTATTAGATTTGTTTTAGTCTACCGAGGTTGAAGACACTGCTGGTTGAAATCATGGCAACATCCTGTTGAGTGAAAACTGAAACCATGGTTGGGAGCTAATCTTTTATCGAATCTTACCTGAACGTCAATAAAGTTCATTAATTTGAAACTTTACATGAGAAAATAAATATGTTTTGGTTAAAAAGGGTCAACCAAGGTCATTAACTTGGACTTGGTAGACAAAATCGTATAACCAGGGTCATTAAATTGAACTTGGTTAACCGAGTGCGTTTTATACAGATAAAGTTAAATAAAAATGAAAATTACAAAAATAAAATAAAAAAGTTTACAAGTTTTCGAAAGTGCTTCGTACGGAGATCATTAATTCGTATGAAAGAAGTATGTTTACTCCGCACGAACCAATATTTCGTACGAAGCAATCACACTAGTATATAAACTCTTGAACTTCGTACGAAACAACTTTATGTTTCTCTGAAGAACTGTTGTGCGAAGTAGAGAGAGTTTGTGCGAAACACTTGCTGAAATCTTCATTTCTTGATACTTTTCGATTCCTATTGCATTGGGGAGGTTGGCTAGCACACCTCTTTCAAGGGGAAAGGTAATTTCACTGAAACCAAGTTGTTATAATGCCAAATTTGAACAAATCGGACATAAAACTTAGATCTAGGGAGATTGGACCGGTAAAACTTAAAATTGACTACAAAATCGTTAATATCGACCCTAATAACCCGAAAATCGATTATCATTTTGTTAAAATCTACAAGTTTTAAGTTCGGATTAAACTTGGTGAATTTTGGAACGATTCATGGTATGTACGAAGAAGTTGATTCGTACGAAGAAAGTTTTTCAATGTCATATTATGTTGGCTCGTACGAAGAAGCTGATTCGTACAATGTAAATCTTTAGTGTTTGATTTTAATAATTATTCTAAGTGCCTAATTCATACACAAAGTAATTATCTAGTCTTAAACACTCGTTTTTTATACTATAAATCCCGTATGGGTTGATGTGATTTCATGGGTCAAGATACCCATTAGGTTCAGGTCTTAGATAATGTAACCTACTACTATCTTCGTACGAAATATTGGTTCGTGCGGAGTAAACATACTTCTTTCATACGAATTAATGATCTCCATGCGAAGCACTTCTGAAAACTTGTAAACTTTTTGATTTTATTTTTTTAATTTTCATTTTTATTCAATTTATCTGTTAAAACCAACTCGGTTAACCAAGTTGAATTTAATGACCCTGGTTACACGATTTTGTCTACTAAGTCCAAGTTAATGACCTTGGTTAACCGTTTTTAACAAAAACAGATTTATTTTCTAATGTAAAGTTTCAAGTTAATGAACTATATTGACGTTCAGGTAAGATTCGATAAAAGATTAGCTCCCAACCCATGGTTCAGTTTTCACTCAGCAGGATGTTGCCATGATTTCAACCATCAGTCTCTTCAACCTCGGTAGCATAAAACAAATCTAATAAGCTAAGGAAACTGAAAATCTTTTTGGGTTTTTAAAAAAATTATCGAAAACAACATACATATTTTTGTGAGTTCTGTGTTAAGAGAATCATATCAAGTTTTTAACAAATCACCAGTACCGTTGATCTTGATATACTCATTAAGTTTTTTAACCAGATTTACTTAGATTGCCAATATACTTGTCCATTTAAACCTCTTCTCGTTTCTCAATTGTATCAAGATATGTTAGGTAATATTATGAACATGGAATAATTGTGTTTCCCATCTCAGAATATACTCCCGTATCGAGATTCCAAGAATTTCATTTTACAGGTGAATATATACAATTGATATCTGTAAAGAATGAGTGCGAGACCTTGAGAGCTCATGTTAGTATTTCTAAACAGACAAAGAGTTGAAGGCTCGTCTTTAGGTGTTGTTCAATACAGGAATCTTTTGTACTGCAGATGTCACAAAGTTTATGACATATTCATTTTTTATGCAGCTTGGGCGAATAATACGTAAAGTATTATACAAGTTCTAGGCCATTGCTTACGCAAAATCAGAAGAACTCGGATAATACCCCAGATATCGATCAAATATAAAGACCTAGTATCGCAGAATCTGGCATTCTCTCAAATGAAATTTCAGAGTACTAAGTCCATATATCCGAGAGATGTTAACCCACAAGTTATTACGTTTTTCTTTTTAGGTTTATATCTTGAAAACAATTTACTGAACGAGTGAAGACTATTGGCACACCCTTAGTAAGACCTGTTTAATCACTTGTTTAACATTCCAATTCTTTAGCATACTATGACTGTCTTTTTGATATAATATGATCACTCTTTTTCACAAAAACTCTTTTTGAATTTTATAATGTTTTTGTATTTTCCCCAAACACCCACAATATTAAAATTAATGCCCTAACAGTTGCCCCAAAATATGGCGGATATAAATAGTAAATCTGCCATATTTCCATTAGAATAGGACTAGCCGATACACCAAGTCACTAGCCATTGCAAGTCCAACGTCATGATGGGACTACCTGCAACAAACATCATTATATATAGGATATAGATAGAGTTTGAAAAACCATTTAAGATCGAGAATCCCCCATTTAAATCTTCATCACGGAGACCCTTCAGGGTGTAACGCCTCGTATTTATGTATTCCTATTTTTAGAAAGTTCGTATTCGCATTATATTTTTATATACTTACAATCGTACTCCATCTCCGTTATCACAATTTGAGGTGTTAATCATAATGGAAATTCATTTTATACATATAGGTGTTACCTTTCATATTTGTGTTATTTACGTAATCAATCTTTAAATACGTGTTTATACGCAAATCCGAGACTTAATAAACAGTTTGGATACCTAAAAACAAGCTAAAATACAAGAAAAAGACATAAAATAACTTATTTACAAAGTGCAAGGACTTAAAGTGAACAAAACCAAAAGATTTACAACTCCTCTCTCCTACAATCGCCTTCCACCTTTTTTAAGCCAATCATATTTACCCTTCTCCACCTCCTTTCTCCTCCAATCACCTTCCACCTTTTTAAGCCATTCATATTTCACCCTTCTCCACCTCCTTTCTCCTCCAAATCACCTTCCACCTTCATTAACTCACAGATCCTAATCCCCACTTATAAATACAAGCCTCCATACACTCCTAAACACACTCCAAACGCTCAAATCACTCTCAAATGTTCTTGGTTACTATCTAATTTCCAAGATTTGGCAGAAAGTTGCAACCATTCTAAGTGAGTTTTAGCTCACTTTTCTTCTTATTTTCTTATGTTTTCATCTGTCTTTCTACTTGGATAACCTCTGGGAAGGTTTTCACAAGCTTGCCTTGGTAAACTAAGGTGAAACCTCACCACACTTGAGGTCCAAAGCAGGATTAAAAATCAGCTTTCATTTATACTTTTGTATCTTGCTTTGCTTGATTAAAACTTGTTTGAATCTTGTGCCTACTTGTTCTTAAACCTATCTAAGGTTATAAGACTTGTTAGGAATAGATTCTTATGAGTTTAAGAGGTGCAAACACCTTCTGTTTTTTGCAATGGTTTATGCAACCCACAAGTGATGATACCATCCGAGCTTGCCATGAAGTTGAGGGCAAGACTTGTGTTTCGGTATAGGTGTGAATACTTGGAAGCTTTGGCTATCCTACCTTCATTCCACCACCTCACTTGATGTTTTACAATTGCTATCCCAAGTGGTTTGCTAGCATGAAAGTGATGTAACCCCGTCAGGCCTCCGACACTTAGTTAACTCTTTCTATGTTGGTGCTGGCTCACCCGGGTGAAAGGTTACTTGACTACTTGGTATAGTAATTATTGTACATTTCCTTTTCATTTATGACCATCCGAAACATCCTTTTGATGATTTGTGTGTTGGTGACTCTTACAATGAGGTTGAGGGATGGTTATCCTCCTACCTCCATGCATGACTTATATGACAATCTATGATATCCTTGATAGCCTGAGTTTAGAATGGTTATATAAACTATATGATAAATATATATACATAACCGAGTCCTTGATGATGATCAACATGGTTACTTGTCATGGTAGTAGGTTATATTATCTAAGTCCTGAACCTCTCGTCAACGATTCTAATGGGTATCTTGACCCATGAAATCACATAAACCCATACGGGATTTATAGTATCAAAAACGAGTGTAAAAGACTAGATAATTACTTTGTATATGAATCAGGCACTTAGAATAATTATTAAATCAAATACTAAAGATTTACATTGTATGAATCAGCTTCTTCGTACGAGCCAAAATAATATGACATTGAAAAACTTTCTTCGCACGAATCTATTTCTTCGTACAAGCCATGAATCGTTCCAAAATTCACCAAGTTTAATCCGAACTTAAAACTTGTAGATTTTAACAAATTGATAGTCGATTTTCGGGTTATTAGGGCCGATATTAACGATTTTGTAGTCAATTTTAAGTTATACCGGTCCAATCTCCCTAGATCTAAGTTTTATGTTCAATTTGTTCAATTTTGGCATTATAACGACTTGGTTTCAGCTAAATTACCTTTCCCATTGAAAGAGGTGTGCTAGCCAACCTCCCCAATGTAATAGGAAACGAAATATCAAGCAATGAAGATTTCAGCAAGTGTTTCGCACAAACTCTCTCTACTTCGCACAAAATTCTTTAAAGAAACATAAAGTTGTTTCATACGAAGTTCAAGAGTTTATATACTAGTGTGATTGCTTCGTACGAAATATTAGTTCGTGCGGAGTAAACATACTTCTTTCATACGAATTAATGATCTCCATACGAAGCACTTCTGAAAACTTGTAAACTTTTTGATTTTATTTTTTTAATTTTAATTTTTATTCAATCTTATATGTTAAACCCACTCGGTTAACAAAGTTCAATTTAATGACCTTGGTTACACGATTTTGTCTACCAAGTCCAAGTTAATGACCTTGGTTGACCGTTTTTAACCAAAACAGATTTATTTTCTCATGTAAAGTTTCAAATTAATGAACTATATTGACGTTCAGGTAAGATTCGATAAAAATATTAGCTCCCAACCCATGGTTTCAGTTTTCACTCAGCAGGATGTTGCCATGATTTCAACCAGCAGTGTCTTCAACTTCGGTAGACTAAAACAAATCTAATAAGCTAAGGAAACTGAAAATCTTTTTGGGT
This sequence comes from Scalesia atractyloides, assembly GCA_947069175.1. Taxonomy (NCBI): domain Eukaryota; kingdom Viridiplantae; phylum Streptophyta; class Magnoliopsida; order Asterales; family Asteraceae; genus Scalesia; species Scalesia atractyloides. The sequence goes on along the minus strand of CAMTDV010000001.1, from coordinate 52,995,376 downwards.
TTTTAAGAAATTTATAGAAAACAACATACATATTTTTGTGAGTTATGTGTTAAGATAATCATATCAAGTTTTTAACAAATCACCAGTACCGTTGATCTTGATATACTCATGTATAACGCTATAGGAGTAATGCACCACCCGTATTTGTGAGGTCATGTTAAGTCATTCATAACGGTCTTATCGTTCTGACAATAAGATTACGCTACCGGTAAACTTTGGGTTGACACGTATGGTTGCATGCTTGTATTGAGAATTTAAGTTAACTACTATGCCATTTGTGAACGGGGATCGAGCTCCCGAAATGAGCAATTGATCTGATCTCACTCAACTAGCAGAGGTGGAATTCATTGCTATAGAGGTAGACATGACAAACAAGATAGAACTTATTGTTTAACTGCTTCTGATGTATTAATGACGTTCAAGTTACAGACGCAAGTCAACAAACTGACAGAGCTTCGCCATATGAAATGACAAATCCGTTTCTAGCTCTAACACAATACTTACCTATTTATAGGTCAACATGACTCGTACTGAAGTGCGTGCAATAACAAACATCTATGATTCGTACGAAATAGTATTTCGTACGAGTGACTGATTTCGTACGAAACACACATCTGTGTCGTGCGAATCATAGTGAAAAACATATAAATTTTACATTTTCTCATTTAAACATTAACTTGTAAACTTTATAAACATTACAGATATATCCTAGACGTAGGCAATAGACATTATGCACCAACAAACTCCCCCTTGGATGTTGCCGTAGTATGGATAATCTTCAAAACTTCAATTTGATTTGACTTTAACGCCCAAAAAATCTTTTTAACGGTTTTCGACGTTCCTCAGAAGCAGTACGCGTTTGATCGGTCAGAGGACGTTGCTTTAAAAACTAAAAACTCCTTAACGATGCTACTCTTGAACGTTCAGCGATCCGGGCTTCCTTTTCTTCAGTTTTCTTCAACTCCTTCTTCTCAATCTTTCTCCAAGTTGTCTTCCAATTCAATCCTGAATGAATATCATTTGCAAAGCACACATTTACGACCTTTTGAAATTGAAGTGCTTGCTCCTGATCCTTTTCTTCAAAACTGATCTTGCTATAAAATAAACATTCAATGTCTTTCTTCGAATAATTTACTAGCCACATGGGGTCTAGTACTCGAATGCCTCGCCACAACCCAAATTTCTTTTGTGTGCTATGACGGCTTCGGTTAATTCCTCAGTTATCCTCCACGAATCTTCATCTGGGTGTACATAAATAACAGCCTCACCTGTATTAGAATCGTAATGCCACCACTTGAAGATCGTATAGAATTCTTGCTCCATTTTGATCATCGGCATGTTTTTCAACACCCATGGTTTCCTCACAATCAACGTAATATTCTTCTCCTTTGTCACTGGATCTTCTTTAATAATACGACGCGGATAATGCGGTTTCTAGTGAACAAAACCATGCTTCGCTTCAAATTTGATCAATCTCCACAACTTTTGATCATGGAACATCATCTTTAGGTTTATCATCTTTGTTTGCACAAGTTCCTTAATGTCCCAATATGGCAGAGTTTTGATGTCACTTAGATATCGGAAGTATTGAATCCCAAATTCTCTCTTAATAGCATAAACATTCAGCTCTTCAATCCAACCCCAACCCAAAATATCTCCCAAAGAAGTATCAGCATCTCTAGTAAAAAATGCCAGGGGTCTTTTAAACTTTCGCTCAGCTGGACTCTCCCTAAACCATTTCTTCTTTTGTTCGATAATCTCAGTTGTAGACATCTTTTCAGGAATCGTTCCTTCTTTAACAGCTTCTGATACTTTCTTTTGTAACATCTCAGAGCTATCTGCTGTAAATAAATCGATAACCATTGGTAAATCCTCTGTACCCTGAACGGCATCATTAGCATATTCATTAGAGTCATTTTCGACGACAACGTTATCATATACGTTTGCGTCTTCTATTTCTTCAAAAACATAAGCATTTGGTTCGAAAGCATCTATCTCATTCAGTTCGTCTTCAAAGTCAAAATCGAACTTTTCTCCACTAATTCCGAGCATTTCAGCTATCTCTTCTTTCGAGTAACTATGCACAAACTCTCCCTCTTCAACATCATGCTCAAGATATAGAACTAATGGCTTTTGCACGACAGGAATAGAAGATGTAACATTCTCTGTGAAATTTCCTGCCTGCTGAGCATCTATCGATTCATCAACTTTGTTTATCCCTTCCTCTTCAGCAGTTTGGTTCTCAGAATCATCAAAATACTCAGAAAGATCAACTAATTCATTAATATTTGAATCTATTACATGAACACCCGATCCACCCACATTATCATCATCTGAATCACTAGAATTTTTATCATCAACATCAACTTCTTTAGTATCTTCTATCTCTTCCTCCTTTTCTTTTTCTTCAACCGATTCTTTACTATCTTTTCCCATCTTTTTCATCAACCATTCTCGATGTCGTTGGGAAATATCCAGAAAAACTATATCAACATCAACAGGCTTTCCTATCAGAATAAAATTCTTCGGTTCCTCATACGCTAAGATATCCCAACACTGTACTGGCCCAGATTCAGCTTCTGGCACAGCTTCTTCAGTCACAGAATCCTCCACAATCTTACCCTTACCTTTCCCTAACGCATCAGATTGTTGTTTTGCCAACCATTCTCTCTCTGCAACTCTTTCTCTTGCTTCTTCACGTTCAATTTCATCAATCGCTGCAGATATACTCAAACCAAACTTCTTCTCAAGAATCTTCTCAAATACATCCATCCTTCGATTATTTCTCAACCTTTCTTCTTCGTACTCAGTCATGCTCAATCGTAATCTTTCATTTTCAGAAATAATACTTGCCATCATCGCTTCGAGTTGCTGTTTATCAACGATTAAACCTCCAATTCTTTCAAGCATCTCAAACTTCTCTGCCGTTAACAAGTTTATCTGCTCTTGTAATTCAGCGATGCGCACAACGTTCATCGTCACTTGTTTCTGCAAATAATCAATTCTAGGATCATCAAACTAAAACTCATCTCCTCCTGGTAGATCGTCTTAATTAATCACGTCAAAGAATGCTTGTGAGCTAAACGGTTGTGATGTAGAACGAGATTGTGGAGTATGAGATGGTTGAGACTGTTGTTGATCCGACTGTTGTGGTGTTGGTTGCTCGACAGGCTCTGGATCAGGCATAGGTTGTTGAACAGGTTCTGGCACAAATTGATGCGGTGTTGGTTGTTGCTGTTCAGGTTCTTGTTCACGAACTGGTGGTTGTTGCAAAGATATTTCTGGTTCAATATGTGGCTGATCTGGCTCGGGATGCATATAATGTAGCGGAGATGGAATACTATGTGTTTGTTCCTCCACATTTGCTTCAGTAGTTTGCTCAGCACCAGTTTCTGTTGGATTAACAATCGGAGATATGCGTGCTGCAGATCTTTTCATCATTCTTTGTCTTTTCTTGACCGGAGTTCTAAAACCAGATTCAAGCTCAGATTCAGACGGAACGTAAGTAGTATCGTCTTTGCCTGTTGCCTTTCTTTTTCGTTCTTCGGCTTTACGATTCAGCTCATCTTGACGTTTCTTTGCCAATTTCTCCGCTCTTTTCTTTTCTCCTGCACGTCTATCCTCTGAATCAGTACTAGAAGATAGTACTTCTTCAGCTGCTGTCTTGTCAGCTCCGAAAGCCTGACGTTCTATATCTTCTGCAATTTTTTCAACTGTTTCTTCAATCTCAGGTTCATCCCTCAACCCTGAACTTTCAGCAGTAGATGCAGCTTTTCTCTTTCTTCCTCTGTATGTAGCCTTACCTCCTTTATCTCCGTCTTTCACAAACTACAGACTTCACTTTGCCACAAACAAAGATAATGATTTCACTTCCTCCTCATCGTCACCACTATCGTCTTTCCTCCATTTTCCAGGTGCGGGTGAGATGTAATCTTTATTCAGAATAGCACCAATCATCGGTTTAGTGGCGGGAGCAGACTTCAAATGTACGTTCATCTTTCGTAGAGACTGAACATCCATATGCTCAATTTTAAGCACATCATCAAAAGATTTGTTCAAGTCTAGGTGTAAATAGTCTGATATCATCTGTATAAACCTCGGGTACTGCAAAAATCTCTCCTTCTGAATGCTTTGGATCATCTGAGTAAACATAACTTTCAAAAATTATAAGGAAGATTCAGCACCAGCGCGGTAATCATGCACATCTGATAATCTACTAAGTCATCAAAACCACCCTTCTTGTGACCCAAACAATGAATAATGACATGTGCCAGATATCGAAACGACGCGCTTAGATTTCCCTTCTTGAAAGGAGCAGCATTCACAAAACCCGTATATCCCATCCTGTAAAAACATCCTTTCACCATATATTCAGTAAAGCCTATTGGATCATCCTTGTTATCTTTAAACTCTAACACTTTCCGAATCAAATCTTCAGTAATCTTAACTTGAATATCCACATCGTTAATCTTCACTGCTGATATAATGGCATTGTCGTCAAGACTATTTTCCAGCAACATTCCAAAAATACTCCACATGTGACAAATAAACAGTATGTCTATCTGTAATCGCTTTCGTCACTCTAATTCTGGTAAGAAAATCCAAGATACTTCGGTACGCAGCTATTTCTGGGATTTTAGCATATGTGATACAACATATGTTATGTACTAGAGAAAATCCGGATCTCTTTGCCTGTTCAAGGAAAAAAAACATATAACCTTTAGGAAAATTTATAACTTTCAATAATTTTTTCACTGATTCGTACAAAAAAACTCTTTATTTCGTAGGAAATACACATTTAGACAAAAATGTTAAACTTTCAAAGTTTCTATCTCTTGGTTCGTACAAAATCCTATGTTTCGTACGAAATATCCAGACAAGTTTTGAACATTTTAACATTATTCTCTGTTTCGTACAAAAATTATGTTTCGTACAAAATTTTCATCTGATCAAAATTGAAGTTCAGAATATTCATACGTATATTTGTTTCGCACAAAAATTCTTCACTTAACCAATCAAACTTTGAAATCTCATTTTGTACGTAACAGTTCACTCGTACCAAATCATCGTCGTCCCAGAATTTGTCAAGTGTAATCCGAACCTAAAACTAATTGTTTTTAGCAAATTGATAGTTGATTTTCAGGTTATTAGAGCCGATATTAACGATTTTGTGGTCAATTTTAAGTTTTACCAGTCCAATTTCCCTAGATCTAAGTTTTAGTCCGAATCGTATGAAATTTTGACATTATAACAGTGAGATCGTGACAAAATTACCTTGCCCATTGTAAAAGGTTTGCAAATCAACCTCAAAAATATGAATAGCAAGCACAAAAAAACAAGAAATGAAGTTTCAGAGATGAATCGCACAAAATCTCTCTGAGTCGCTTAACAGTGCTCAAAGAACAAAAATCTCATTTTTGTGCGAGACAATGGATATTTATACTTACTCTGTTTCGTACGAAAACTTTTGTTTCGTACAAAAACGACTTAACCGCATGAAACTTGATTTTCTACGAATCAAATCTAAAAACTTTAAACTTTTTCAATTCCAATTTTTATTTATTATTATTATTATTATTATTTTAATTTTTCATTCATTTTCGCAAATTTTTTATCTATTTCAAAAATCCACTTGACTAACCAAGTCCAAGTTAATGACCCTGGTTATCCAATTTCCCTTCCAAGTCCAAGTTAATGACCTTGGTTGACCATATTTGACCAAACATATTTATTTTAACATGTAAAGTTTCAAATTAATGATCTTTCTTGACATTTGAGTAAACTTTGTTAAAAATTAGCTCCCAACCCATGATTCCAAGCTTTCCTCAGCAAGATGTTGCTATGAATCAACCATCAGTGTTTTTATCATCGGTAAACAAAAATAAAACTATCAAGCTAAGAAAACTAAAAATCTTTTTAGATTTTTAAGAAATTTTTCAAAGAATAATATATTTGTGAATTTTGTGTTTTCAGAGGATCATTTCAAGCATTCATATAGGTCATCAGTACCGTTAGTCTAGACACACCTTTTAAGCTTTGAAACAAATTACCTAGATTGCCAATATATTTATCCATTTAAACCTCTTCTCGTTTCTCAACTGTTTCAAGATATGTTAAGATATTATTAGAAACATGAAATAACTGTGTTTCCTATCTAAGAATATACTCCCGTATCGAGATTCCCAGAATGTCATATTACAGGTGAATATATCGAATTGATATCTGTATATAGGGTGAATGCGAGACCTTGAGAGCTCAGGTTAGTACTACCATACAGACAAATAGATCGAATGCTCGTCTTTAGGTGGTGTTCCATTAAGGAATCTTTTGTATTGCAAATGTCATAAATGCTTAAGATATAATCAGTTATGCAGCTTTTGGGGAAATAATGCGAAAGTATTATATAAGTTCTAGGCCATTGCTTCCGCAAAATCAGAAGAACTCAAATAATACCCCAGATATCAATCAAATATAAAGACCTAGTATCGCAAAATCTGGCATTCTCTCAAACGAAATTTCGGAGTACTAAGTCCATATATCCGAGAGATGTTAACCCACAAGTTAATCAGTTTTTGTGTTTTAGGTTTATATCTCGATAACAATCTACTGAACGAGTGAAGTCTATTGGCATATCCATAGTAAGACTTGCTTAAACACTTTAAAACAATACAATTCTTTAGCATACTGTGACTATCATTTTTAATTTACTATGATCACTCTTATTACACAAAAATCTTTTTGGTTTTTTAAATGTTTTTGTATTTTCCTCAAATATTCTCCCCCTAAAATCAAAAACATACTTTTGGATTTTTTAAGAAATTATAAGAAAGAATGTACAGAAAAACGTTTACCTGATGACAAATTCACATCAAGTCGTCAGCATCCTCAAACTCAACCTCAAAATCATCCCCTGAGATCATGTTTTTTAAACCATTTAGCTTTAACAAATTTTTGAACTTTGTTTTATCAAAAGCTTTGGTATAAAGATCTGCTTTTTGGTCATCAGTGTGGAGTTTTTCAATTCGTACCAACTTTTTCTCGTAGCAATCACGAATAAAGTGGTGTCGAATCTCGATATGTTTAGTACGTGAGTGTTGACATGAGTTTTTGGTGGAATCGATTGCGGCCTGATTATCTACATATATAGGTGTATCAAGAAATTGCAAACCGAAATCTCTCATCTGTTGCTGTATCCAGAGAATCTGAGCACAACAACTGAAAGCCAAAATGTATTCAGCCTCACAGGTCGAGAGAGCGACCGCGGTTTGTTTCTTGCATTGCCACGTTACCAAACGGGTTCCGAAGAACTGGCAGCCGGCCGTTGTAGATTTTGTATTCGGTTTGCAGCATCCGAAATCAGAATTCGATTAACCTGCAAGATTAAAATCATCATGTCTAGGGTACCACAAGCCGGTGCTTGGGAAACCCTTCAGATATCTCATTACGCGTTTAACGATAAGCAGATGTGACTCTTTTGGATTAGACTGATAACGGGAGCATAGGCACGTTGGATACATGATATCTGGTCGAGAAGTAGTGTGATACATCAAGGATCGGATCATGGAGCGATATAAAGTTTCATCAACTTTGTCGCCGGTAAGATCTGGACAAATGCCGTGATTTAGAGCTAACGGGATCGATGCTGGTTTAGCTCCTGTCATATTGAATTTCTCCAATATGTCATGAACATATTTCGTCTGATGAATGGAGATACCATCAGGCAACTGATCAACCTGAAGTCCTAGAAAGAAATTCATCTCCCCCATTGCGCTCATTTCGAATTTGCGCTTCATGACTTCTTCAAAGTCTTTACACAGCTTGTCATTTGTCGATCCAAAGATAATACCATCCACATATATCTGTACGATAATTAGATGCCCATCGACTTCCTTTGTGAAGAAGGTTGAGTCTACTGTTCCCCTGATAAAGCCATTATCCAGAAGATGTTTCGATAATGTTTCATACCAAGCTCTCGGGGCTTGATGAAGACCATATAAGGCTTTATTCAAGAGGTAGACTTACAATTGGTACACCTTGAACCCTTTCCACGAGGCAAAGGCCAAGAATATGCGAATTGCTTCAAGACGTGCAACTGGGCGTAGACTTCAGTATAGTCTATCCCTTCTTGCTGATGAAACCCTTGAACCACAAGTCGAGCTTTGTTGCGCACGACAACTCCTCTATCATCTCTTTTACACTTGAAGACCCATCTTGTAATAATCTTTTTGTGATGATCTGGCAGGTCAACAAGCGTCCAGACGCCAAGTTTCTGGAAATGCAATAACTCTTCTTGCATCACATCCACCCAACTTTCTTCTTTCAACGCGTCTTTCCAGTTTCTCGGTTCAACCTGAGAAACAAAACAACTGTGAGAAAATCAGACTCGAAGTGGAGCAATACTAGTATAGAAACATCTTAGATCTTTACTAATCTGATTGCGAGTTTGCACTCTCGATTGTAAGCTGCCTATAATGTTCTCTGACGGATGATATGAAAGTGTCCTTGGCATCACTTCAGTTGGAACATCTACTTGTGATTGCATATTTGAGATATTTTCATCGACAACTGGTACAGATGAAGAAGCTTTATTCCTAGCATTTGACTGATCAACCTGTTTGTTCAGAAAGACTTCAATCTATTCAGATCCCTCATCAGAACTGGATCCTCCATCATCGAAAGTTGGTTCCCGATCAGAGTCATCATCTTCATTTGGCTAGGCAGAAGATTCAGCAGCATTAACATTTGTAGCAGGAACCAGATTTAGAACAGAAAACCTTTGATCACCATCAGACGTGTTAACTGGTAAAGATGTAGAAATCACCAACGGTCGAGGAACTTGTTATTGATTAGATAACTGATGTTGTTGAAATAACATAACAAGTTCTTCTTCAGTTGGCACATCTGGAAGATCAAACGAATCTCACAATCCATCATAGTTAAACAGCCATGGATCCCCAGGCTTCTGCGTAGGCGTTGTATATCTTTGACAATCTATGTGCTGCGCTAGAACTACCTGGTTCAGACTTGGCAAGAAAACACGTTTTTGAGGAGTAGCATAGCCGACAAAGAAACCCTCCAAAGATTTGGCTCTAAATTTACCAGTCGGGTCCAAGACGGTACACGGTGATCCAAAAGGTTCCAAAAATGCTAAGTTAGGCTTTCGTTGATTCAGTAACTCCAAACATGTCTTTTTGTGAGGCTTAACTGTCAACACACGATTTAGGGTATAGCATGCTGATGCCACTGCTTCACTCCAAAAACTGATTGGTAATTTCGAATCAGTTAACATTGTTCTAGCATTTTCTATCAACGTGCGATTCTTTCGTTCAGCTCCTCCGTTTTGTTGTGGAGTATAGGGGCGCTGAATTCATGAAGAATCCCCTTTGCCTTGCAGAACTCTTGTATCTTCTTGTTCTTGAACTTCGTTCCATTATCACTGCGAATTCTCTTAGTGGGCAAATGATATAACTGCTCGAGCTTTGTGAAAAGGATCATAAGAGTTTCAAACGTATCATCCTTGCTTTCCAGAAAGAACACCCATGAAAATCGAGAATAATCATCTGTAACGACAAGACAGTATAGATCTCCAAAAATACATTTAACATTGACTGGTCAAAAGAGATCCATGTGTAGTCTTTCTAGTGGTAACTTTATCGAATTCAACAGCTTTCTCGGGTGTGATTTCTTATGCTGCTTCCCCTTTTTGCAGCTAAGACAATCATCTGATAAATGAAAACTTTTCAAATTTACACCCTCCACTAAGTCGTTATGCACAAGAAAATTTATCTTTCGAAGATGAATGTGCCCTATTTTTCTGTGCCATAAAATTGATTCTTTTTCGGTAGCTTTTGAAACAAAGCATTGAACTTTCTTTGACGTGGTAGAAGCAATGCTCATGTCAAGGACATATAAATCATTTTCTCGCGAGCTCGCATCTGAATCCATTCTTCTGGAATCTTGAAAACGGGTTTTAGAATTAGACATTCTTTATCATTGACATGTGTCGTGAACTTCTTGTCACAAATTTGCGAGATACTAAGCAGATTGTTCTCAAGTTCAGCAATATAGGTCACTTTATCAAACGATACAACTCCGTTCGAGAGAATCCCTTCTCCTACAATCCTACCTCCCTGCGTTCCAGCGAATCCAACATATCCTCCTCGAATAGCTCTAACATCATTGAGCAGCGCAAGCATTCCTGTCATGTGGCGAGACGCTCCACTATCCATGATCCATTTTGACAGTATCGAACGTTGGAGCCCCTACACACATGACCAACAAAATTTATTTAAACAAAGAGACCCAAGCCTGTTTGGTCTTGGGTGGGTTTGGATGTCGAACTTTGGACCCACTTTGTCTTTTCAATCTTTTTAAGCTCCATGTTGTTTGGAACAGAAGGTTTGAGTTCAACCTTGGATGATTTGGTGTTAACAATTTTAGCAACCCATTTCTGTGTTTGTGATTTAGCCCTTTTAACATAAAATTTTGAATCTTTTTGTTGAATTTTTTGTGATGTTTCACCAATTTCAAACTTAGATTGAGGTTGAATAATTGGTTTAACATTTTGATGAGATTCAGTTTTTCTTTTAAGAATTTGTTTCGGTATAACCATGGGTGCTTTTTGCTTTTCATCCTGGTGAATTTTTCAGAGAAGAAACTGGTTTTGAACTTTCTTGTGAACAATATCGTGCGTTATGTCCAACTTTCTTGTATTTAAAGCATGTCCTGCTGTCCTTATGAAAGAGGTATTCAAAACTTGTTTCTGTTTTTGTTTCTCTTTTCTTTAAGAAAATCATAATTTGATTGAGTACCAATGATTTCCTTTTCCTTCTCGGTTGTTGTCCCAAATACAAAATTAATTTTCTTTGTAAAATCCAATTTTTAGGACCGTTAGTTTTATGTTGCTTCTGAAAACCTAAACCTGCTCGTTTGTTTTTCGGATAATCTCCATTTTTCGATAGTAAGGTCAGTTATCAGTTTTTGATTTAGAATAGAAAGATGAATCATGTTTATCTAAATCATCATGACTTACCTCCATCAGCTTGAACATTTTATCAACACAACCTCTTTTCACATTCTTGATGGGAAAATCCTCATCCGAAAATAGTTTATCAGATCCTTTCATTTTATAAACTATGACATTAGGATCATCATTTAAACTATGTTCTGATTTGTCATCAGATTTAGACTTCTTAGACTTTTTAGACTCAGCCACTTCAGATTCATTTGTTAACACTTTTTCAGTCACATTTTCTACCATTTCAGACTCACATTCACCATCATTTTTAGTGTAAGTTATATCGATATCTCAGGCAACTGTTCGGTTTTCAATATAAGATTTAGCGCCTTTTCCACCCCAGATGGATTTTTTGAAGCATAACTGTTCAACATGGGTGGAGGAACTCGATCATAACTTCCACTCTTTGTTTCACCATTTTTAGATTCCTCGGTATTTTCAAATTTTTGGTAAAATGTGATCTATGACATATGAGCTTGTGGAATAACTAATTAACAGTTTATTAACTCGTTCAGTTTCAATTCTCATTTTTTCAAGCTCACTTTTGAGCTCAGCAATAGTGTTTAGATGAATATTAATTGCCATTTGTTTATCCATTACTATTGCTTTAAGCATCATAAGTGTTGCATCATTTTCTCTGATTGCTTTATTATATTGTTTAACAGACGTACTCAATTTGTCATATGCTTCCTTTGTGGTTTTGTAATCGCTTGACAAATTGTTTGTTAAACTTTGCAATTCAGCAATTGTTTTGTCTTTCTCAAGACACTCACCACATGGTTCATCACACTTTGAACAAGATTTTTCATTCTCAGATGATTTGTTTACCTCATTTCCATTTGCCATGCACGCTTTAATGATGTCTTCTTTCAGCAATTCCTTTTTCTCATCCACTTTGACATCTTCAATCAGTTTCTTTTGCACTTCATATGTTGAATATTGAGTAGGTGCGAAATATCCTGCAAAAGTTTTTAAAACATCGTTAGGCAAAAGATGTTTGAATGGACCATTCGAAAGCTCCTCTTCATCTGATGAAGTATGATAGTAATAATCGTTATCCTCAGGTTCTTCATCAAATGATGCCTCTGATTCTTCTTCTGGTTCATCAATAATTTTAGCCACCAATGCCAAACTTTCTCCTTTCGAGATATACTTGTTCCAATTAAACCCTTCGTCTTCTTGTGTAACAACCAAAGCTTTATCTTTAGACTCGGGTTGTTTCTCTTCTATCGGCACGATTCTTGTTCTTGGCTGTGGTCGGTGGTAGATCGCTCTTTTGTAATAGTCGTATGTGAAAGGATTCCGATTCCCTTGAACCTCTCGGTTTGGACATTCTCTTTTAAAGTGACCTTTCTCCCGACACTTGAAACAAATAACTTTGGATTTATCAAATCCAAGTTTCCCATCCAAACCTCCCAAATTTTCTTTACCAGTGATTTCCATAAATCTATGTGCTCATCGAACGATCGAAGCCACGCACCATTTTATATTTATCAACTCCATTTCAACTGGATCAATTTGATCGTAGTCTTCTCGTGTCATTTCAGAATTACCAATCTTTCCAGCAACAAGACTATCATATGACTCAAGAACTGAAGCAAGTAGAGACATATGTTGTTTTGCCGTCTTTTCATCAAAATTTTGTGCATTCTGAAAGTCAACGGCAATGTTGCATTGCAGAATTCTTTGACTTGCATTGGATGATAGAGTGGCTTGATTGTTCTAAGATTGATTTGATCCGAAAGAAGATTGTTGACTAGAAGGTGTATTTGGATCAACTGTTGGGTATGATTGAAAACTACTTGACTGAGTTGGAGGTGTGCTTGGTGAACTATATGCGCTAAAAGCAGTTTGAATCTTTGGCGCTTGGATCTGGGTAGCATAACTGTTTTTGAAATAAAGATTAACATCTTGTTGCATTTGAACAGTCTTGTTTTTGGCCATCTTTTGCATCTCTAATTCCTGACCTTCCAATCTCTCGATAAAGCGAGGCAACGAGAAATTACTGTATTCAACTCCATTCTTCAAGATGGTTAAGTAAGTCGACCATTCACCTTGTGGCAGAGAATCAGCTAGCTTATCAACAAGCTCTTCATTTGTCTTCACAATTCCCATTCTCTTCATATGAACCACCAAATGACAATATCGCTCAATTAGCTGCTTAACCGTTTCTCCTTTGATTAATGTGAATCCATCAAACTCTTTGCTTAATAATACCCTTTTGCTTTTGCGGAGTTGAGCACTACCTTGAAATTTGAGACGAAGAGCATTCCATAAAGATTGCGCATCATCATCATGCTGTAGTAAAGCTAAGATATCTTCTTTGATCGATTGCTGAAGAATGTTCATCATCTTCTTTTTGTTGATAAATCTTTCTCGTTCAACATCAGAGAATTGGGCAAGGGTCTTTTAAACCCATTTTCGCCAACTGGTGCGATGTATTTTGCCTCAATTGCAAACCAGCAAGAAAAATAGTTAGCATGCACCCAGTTCATAAACCTCTCGCTCCAACTATCAAAGTCTTCCAGATTCATAAGCTTTGGAGGTTTAGTCATTGTTCCCATTTCATTATCTTAATTGATGTTTTTAGCTGCTGCAGTGGTAACAACCGATGTGGCAAACGCATTGTAAAATTCCTCAGACATGGTTTTCTGCAAAAATTAGAACACACTTCTCGAAAACAAAAAGATCAGATTAGAAAAACTTTTGTGCGGTCGAAAGAATTTTGTGCGAAACAAATAACAAAGATTTTGTATGAAACAAATTTTGTAGGATTCAAAATTTTCTCACAAGAACCACAATTTCATACGAATCAGTTCATTTTTTTACACGAAACAGGAGTTTTAATTGAATGAATTTTTGTGTGGACGAATTTAGTACGAATCAAAACATTTAGTACGAATCGAGTTTGAAATTCTGATTATATTTTAAGATTTTATGAAATTTTAACTAATCCGTATGAAAATTTTAAAGCTGGTGGTTCGTACCAAAATTAAAACAACTGTATTTCGTGTGATTCAAACTTCAAACTGATCAAATTTTATCAATTTCAACATGATTTAGTTCAATTTTATGTCTGAATTATGGTACGGATGGATTAGATTGAAGATTAACTTGAATTACTAAAAACCTAGTCCATTTTGTCCATGAATTTGACCGAAATTTGTCCAAAATCCAGCAAAGGTCAGAAAAATGATAAGGATGAAGATATGTCCAAGTCTGAACAGTAACTACTTGTTGTCTATCTGTAGATCAGATCTCATGGCTCTGATACCACTTGTGAATGGGGATCGAGCTCCCGAAATGAGCAATTGATCTGATCTCACTCAACTAGCAGAGGCAGAATTCATTGCTAGAGAGGTAAACATGACAAACAAGATAGAACTTACTGTTTAACTGCTTCTGATGTATTAATGACGTTCAAGTTACAGACGCAAGTCAACAAACTGACAGAGCTTCGCCGTATGAAATGAGAAATCCGTTTCTAGCTCTAATACAACACTTCCCTATTTACAGGTCGACATGACTCGTACCAAAGTGCGTGCAATAACAAACATCTATGATTCGTACGAAATAGTATTTTGTACGAGTGACTGATTTTGTACGAGACACACATCTGTTTCGTGCGAATCACAGTGAAAAACATATAAATTTTACATTTTCTCATTTAAACATTAACTTGTAAACTTTATAAACATTACAGATATATCCTAGACGTAGGCAATAGACATTATGCACCAACACCATGTGGATTCGTTTAAACTTTTATACTTATGCTAGTATTCAGACATGTATGCTTGCCAATACTTTTGTATTGAACTATACTTTAATACGTATTGCAGGAATTCTATGATGACGACGACGAATGGAACTTGATAGGAAGGACTAGAAACACACCAAACTTTAAATTCATGTTTATAGATTAATCATGCAATATTTTTTGTATTTTTGTTTTCCAATTCATGTACTTGAACCATTAGCAATGAAATGAAATATTATTTATTAAATACTTGTCACATTTAGTGTTATGAAGTCTTGAGTAATCTAATTACGTCTGCCCCGATGATTCCACCATAGGTTGGGGTGTGACAGATTGGTATAAGAGCCATAACTATAGGGAATTAGGAAAAATTACCATGATTTGACCTAGTCTATAGTCTAAGTAACCATACTTGACCATTCTTGATTTCATGCTTCATATACTCAAATTCTCTCTATTTGCTTCTAACTTATCTCTTGTCTTAAAATTTCGTATGTCTTTCCTACAACGATTTACCATACACACATGAGGACGTGAACACACGCGCATTATACAAACAAGACAATTCATCAAAATAGGAGTGAAACCCTCACTTTGGTGAAAGACTCTCAACCTTCACTCTCGATTTCCATGAATTATACATCAAGTTAAGAGTGACATCCTCACCTTGATGAAATTTCTCCATGCTTATTCTAGTGGACCCTTACAAACAAGTCGGATTTAAGTCCTTACCTCATTTGATAAGTATCAACCACACTTAGGGAATGATATTTTCAAGTTAGGGTTGATACCCGCACCTTGGTAACTAGTCCCGCTCCTTGATTTTTGAATCCCGCCAAAGTCTTGAACTTTCAATTGACTAAGGACATGTAATAGCCAAAAGGGTGAATAACATTAACTGAAATTTCAGCGAGAGTATTTACCTATTAGGCCAAAGCATGCTTCCCAAACTCAAAAGAACTTTCGATCACTTTGGTTAGTCAAGGTTCCGGTTCGGAACAATCCAAGTTATAGTCAAAACCATCATTATATTATATCTGTTTTATGCATAACGTAATTCAAACATCCCTTTCTATTAAAATTCAACTTATTTCACAATGATTACTCAAGTATCATGCATATAGTTTTCATGTATCTTACACACCATTTATAAATACAATTTCAAAAACGTCACCCACAAGATAAACACTACTCACATCCCGAAAAATGGAAGTCTTATTATCTAAATAGGAGTGATTCCCTTACCTTGACGATTTGACTCCGCCCATTTCTCGAAGGAATCTTGTCCTTGAGATAGGAGTGATGTCCACACCTCAATGGAAGATCAAATCACAACTCGACTACTTTCGCAACAATCACTACATCAAAACTTTTATACTCAAACCTTTTATTATTGTTTCAATTTTTCTCATTTACGCATAAACCTCAAACCTTATTATTTTATCCAAACGATTTCTCACCCTACAATTTATTTACGTAAATTACATACACGGAACTCCTAACGATACTTAAACGTTTCTTTCATAATTTTCAAAAACTTTATGAGATGCTACCTATCAACTTAGTCGGTCTAATGAACCTCTTGCCCTCGATTTTCATAACTCATCCAATCGCAAAAACACACTCACTTTAGACTACCATTCCAAAGTCATTTTAATTCCAACAAGAAACTGACGGAAACTTTCTCTCACATACGTATAAGTCCACTTTGCTAAAATACTTTTCAAAACCCAAGTTTTCCACAAAAAATTCAAAACACAACTTTCCTTATATCAATATAAAAATAAAGCAAGCTCACTATTTTACAACCTTTTCAAAAATCACTCATACGCAAACCTAAATCTAAACACATGGGCAAGAAAATTTCATAAGATCAGATAACCTACGACGTATGCGAATACAAATTTTTAAAACAAAAGTAGCATTTCTTTTTACAAACCACATCTTACATCAATAAAATTAATACTTTTCTCAATATTCACCTGACATTACAATTCTGGTCCTTCATTCCCGACAAACCTGACTTATTTTATTTTAATCAACTCAATGTTTTGACTCAAGCAACCATACACGTGCATATCGCTTTACACGTTTCCATTTATGCAGTCAATATTACATGACAATCTTACACATATCACCACTACACTTCGTATTTTACACAGTCGCAACTTCATGGTAACTTATATATGCTAAATCCCATTTTATTCCACCTATACGCTCGATACTACATGATAATGTTATACTTATTTTCTTCAATCATACTCAAAATTTATACATTCGCACTACTTGGTGGTCATACTTGAAATCTAAAAGTAGGCATAACCCGAGTGGTTTCGCTTATGTCCGACAAACTCATACTTACATACAATCATGCTTACATACTTAATTTTTATACGCTATCTTACACACACATTTTTCTTGCAATACTAAATGTAACCTGACTCGTACACTACTAGAGCAAACTATGCAGATTATGCACAAACCAAAATAATCGCGGGTGCACACGGGATTATATTAGTAGGCGCATAAAAACCATAGTGGGTTCTACTGTGTATCACAACACGGAACGTAACACGACACCGAATAGCGATACGGACATAACATGGTGGATACGCCACTGGTACTTCCTATATATAAGTGTCCCTGCCATGTTACCAAACTTTCGTAAAACGTGCCATGAGAAATTCGGTGATTTCCTGGACCTTGTTAAATACATTTGATTTATAACAAACTTTGGTGAGCCAACTTCGAAATGCTTGGTACTCGATTATCCATGACAAAGCTTCATTCTCAACATCGTTAGCTTTAACCGCTACAACTATCACTAGCATCTCTCAACTTTTATGTTCGTATTTCATTCAATATCCACACCATTCTTACCCCTCACTTACACCCACCGAATCGTTTATACGCTCTCATACCACGAATATTCTCAAATTCTCCCCTAACATTTCATCCTAAATTTATTTTCAGTAAATCGGCCTAAACGATTTATCCATTTTTACAAACATCCTCACCATTTCGAGCCAGTAAAAATACTTTTAAGATATCTTTCATTTTTTATTACGCGCAAACTTCAACTAGACGGCCTACTACCACTAAAACTTTTTGAAACCATAACTACCTGCCATCCTAGCTTCTCACCTATAAACATTTTTTCTATGTGTGATTTTACTAATATGCATTTAAACAAATGAAAATTTTTCCTACAACCTATGGTGTAGGCCACACATTTTGTCAAACTACATCCTTAGTTACACAAAAACTTTTTAGGTCACATCCTTTTAAAACATTTCTCTCAATTGAGTTGTTCAAACTCGCTTTGGACTACACACACATACATGTCTTACTTATTCATGCACTCACTTATGTTTAAAGCCTGAAAACGCCTTAGTCAAATGAATTGCTTTTACAAACCTAGCTTTTTATCCACTCTCTTATTCATAAACCCCACGTAGACTTTAAGCATCATATTTCGATTTTAGCCAAACGTTTTAATCAAAATGTCTTTTTCCAAAAGTCTTCCTCTTGAATAAATATCAGGATGAAGTTTCCTAAAGTAGGGGAGACTGTAACGCCTCGAATTTCCGTATTCGTATTTTTAGAAAGTTCGTATTCGCATTCTATTTTTATATACTTACAATCGTACTCCATCTCCGTTATCACAATTTGAGGTGTTAATCATAAGGGAAATTCATTTTATACATATAAGTGTTACCTTTCATATTTGTGTTATTTACGTAATCAATCTTTAAATACGTGTTTATACGCAAAACCGAGACTTAATAAACAGTTTGGATACCTAAAAACAAGCTAAAATACAAGAAAACGACATAAAATAACTTAGTTAAAAAGTGCAAGGACTTAAAGTGAATATAACCAAAAGATTTCCAACTCCTTTCTCCTACAGTCACCTTCCACCTTTTTAAGCCAATCATATTTTACCCTTCTCCACCTCTTTTCTCCTCCAATCACCTTCCACCTTTTTTAAGCCATTCATATTTCACCCTTCTCCACCTCCTTTCTTCTCCAAATCACATTCCACCTTCATTAACTCACAAACCCTAATCCCCACTTATAAATACAAGCCTCCATACACTCCTAAACACATTCCAAATGCTCAAATCACTCTCAAATGTATTGGCTACTCTCTAATTTCCAAGATTTGGTAGAAAGTTGTAACCATTCTAAGTGAGTTTTAGCTCACTTTTCTTCTTATTTTCTTATGTTTTCTTCTCTCTTTCTACTTGGATAACCTCTAGGAAGGTTTTCACAAGCTTGCCTTGGTAAACTAAGGTGAAACCTCACCACACTTGAGGTCCAAAGCAGGATTGAAAATCGGCTTTCATTTATACTTTTGTATCTTGCTTTGCTTGATTAAAACTTGTTTGAATCTTGTGCCTACTTTGTGAAAACCGGCATTTTCCGGTTGTAATTAAGCGCATAACAAACATTAATACCATCATAAACAATGTAATTAGACGTAAATTAACTCGATCAGGCCTTTGGAAAGCCTAGGGACGTCTACTTGATTCACGTTACGCGATTTGGCGAAAATCAAAGACATTAAACGTAAAATTGAACGTTAAGCGAACGAATGCCATACAAATACTAACAACGTCTGAAAATACGAATTTTATACTTGTATTTGTCATACAATTTTAATTATGCGATTAATTTGGATAGTTGAACGTCGCAAAGCACAACACGGAAGTTACGCGGAAAATCGGAACACAACGACAACGAAACAGAAGCAACGGACTCGAGATTACGCCTCGATATTAATATATTACGATATATTTAGCTTCGTAACTGAATTTTATTATCCGTGGTTGAAACCAGATCGAAGAACAGATAAAACGACAACCGTAGCGATTTTTACGCGGTTTTAAGGCAATGAACGAATGTACGCGTCGTAACCGACTTCCGATGAAATTTTAAAAGTTTTCGACCCAAATAAATATAACACGACCCTATAACAATTTTCGGGTTTTGAAAATGGGCCCTGGATGGGTATTGGGCTTGAACGCGATAACGGGCTTTAAGCCCAACCCGTTTAAAAACCCTAGTATAAAACTTTCTAAACCTAAACTCCCTCTCATTTTTGCAAACCCTAGCACATAACATCTCCTGCCTCTCTCCTCTCTGAATCCGGTCACCGGATTCCGGTGACCTCCGGCGCCCACCTTTACCCTCGATTCCGGTCATCTCCTCCAACCCACACACCACCTCTACCCAATGCTCCTTTCAACTCGCATACACACACCCGCAAACTTATACGCAGATAAAGAGAGAGAGGGTGATGAAAGAGAGAGAGAAAGAGCTTTGAGGAGAGAGACAGACCATCGAGAGAGACAGAACGGCGACGGTTCGCCGCGTCGCCGGCAATGGTAGCGGCGGCGCGACTGGAGGTTTCTGGTTCGAAGTTCAAAAGTAGCGGCGGTGGTGGCGCGGGTTTTTGACTGTTCGATTTTTTGGGTTTTTCCGGCCGACGGCGGCGGTAGTGGTGTACTGATTCACTCGATTCAGTTTTGGTTCAACACGGTTCAAACGCGGTCCTGTTCAGATAGCAGTTCGGGTATTTCAGTTCGAGTCAAATCAGTTTAGTTCAAAGTTCGGGTTCCGGTTCCACAAATTTCAGTCTTGCTACATTCCATTCGGTTCCGACTCATCTCCGGTTCAGGTTTCGGGTCCGACTCGGTTCGACCCGGTTCAAGTTTGAAAACAGATGTTTATATTTTAGTTCGTTTCGATTCGGGTTTATTTTCGGTTCTGATACGTATTTGTTTCAGTCTCGGTTCGGTTCGGATCGGTCGGTCAACGAAAGTCAACTTGTCAAACCCAGTCAACATAAGTCAAACCTGGTCAAATCCGGTCAACGGGCAACCCACGACTCGGTAAAAATTTAATTACGACGCAAAGTTAAATTATATAGTTTATAAATATAATTAATAATTATCGTGTACCGAGCTCAAACCAATCCGTTAATGAATATATATCGTCAAAATTATAATATATAACAATCAATCCGACTTCGTAACTCGTTTAAAATCATTAATTAAAATCAAACCGACGTCGTTAGTTAAATATAAATAAATCGGAAATTATAAATCGACGAAAACTTAATATTTGAAAGCGACGCTAAATTTTATATATATTGTTGAGTGTATACATTGAAGGTTGTGTTTTGATAAATAAATCGACAACTTGTGTTGTCGGGATCGTCCAAAAACAGAGGAAACTCTGCCCGATTTTTTGTAAAAATACTCAATAAAAATAAACGCTACACATTTCAAAGATTAAACATCCGATTCAAAACGATTATTATTAAATAAATATAAGTGTATATTTATTTTGTCGACGCTAATTAAAACGTCAAATCTCGATCCGATAACTTTTCAACACGCGCGATTTCAAGATAACAAACGTACGGCAAACGACTACAAGATAAATGATATTCATCTATGTTTAATTCAAAGTCGAAACTCGGAAATTAGATTTCAAACGTCGATAATCATTTGAACGACGATGTAAAAATAAGTATATTGTTTATACTTATTTCGTAACGCTTATACAAGGCGCGTATAACGACAGACATTCAGAGGATTTTATAACAATAATACATATTGATTTTATCCGATTTCAACGCTTCAACGAGGTACGACGCAATACTGCAAGACTATCGCGCGAATACAAAATGTATTATCTATACGGATATATTTTCGAGTATATATACATTATATCTACGAAAACTACAAAGAGTCGTAATATTATCCGTCAACGTACATAACGACCAAATAGCATTTTCATGAAATATAGTTATGTTTAGATGTAAACATATATTTCAAGTCGTTCAAAAACTAAGACAATTCTAAGAAAACCATAGGTTGATTAACCGAGTTAAGTCAATAATAATTTCATAGAATCTTATGAGTAACGATTCGGTAGAGCTCGGTATCATGTAGTATAGCTACGTCATTCTTAGAAACATACAAGTTATTCCGTTTTAGGAATACACTAGATTGCATGCTAGCGAGTCAAGTTGTGGAGACAACAACACTATGGAAATAACATTTAAGCTAGCTTTGCACTGGATTATCCAGGTGAGTTCATAACCCCCACTTTTTACCGTTTTACATTTTTATAAATGTTTTCAGGGGTGGAAGGACATGCAAGTTTTGCGAAAGCATAAAATGTTTGAGAAACGAAAATCATATATTTCTAAACCATGTTACAAACAGATTTCAATGAACACAAATGGTTTATGCTAAACTTAACGGTTTTCACAGCTGTACAAAGCTTTTCGAAACATGCATGAGTTTTATGACTGGTGATGGGATTGTCATAGTCACAACTAGGGGGCGGGGCCCCAACAAGAACAAAATACATGGGCTAGGCCCAAAATCACAAGAAAACATGGGCTAGGCCCAATGGCAAAAGAACATGGGCTAGGCCCAGAAATCACAAAAGGACATGGGCTAGGCCCAAAATCACAAAAGAACATGGGCTAGGCCCAATAACACAGATTTATAACAATTGGTATGTAGCTATGGGATTAGATTATAACAGATCACAGTGCGTAAGTAAGGAAATAACAATAGTAACCATTAATCACGTAGTGACCAAGGTGCAAAATGTATACATCTATCGAGTTTGAGACACGCTCCACTCCTGGTATGATAACCGGTTAGGAGTGCTTTTGTGATCCCAAAATGTCAAAGAAGTCTCGGTTTGGTTACTTACTTATGGCACATAGGCCAGTGTATTAGCTACACACTGACTGATCCTTAGATTCCATTGGAAAACTACATACTACGATTTCAATACCGGTTTACAAAGATAACAGAAAACATTTCAATACCGGTTTATTTACAGATACGATTGCAAACATTTTATCACCGGTTTATAAACATAACAGTTATATGCATGGATTTGCAAACATTATGGAAAACATTTCAATACTGTTATACAGATATGACATTTCAAATGCTTTGGGATACTATGATCCCACAAACCGGTTTTCTAATGCAAGACTTTCAAATGTTTTATGATTCATTTGAAACAAAAACAAATAAAAATATGAACTCGCCAACTATATGTTGATTTTTCGCATGTTCTTTCTCACGTTATGATTACAAGTATGGCACGGTTGGAATAGTGGAACCCATGGGAATTCGAGTAATTAGCAGGCGTTCAGTTACTAGAAACCTTAGCCATCACGTTTGCTTCCGCTGTGCGATGAAGATGCCATTCGGATCACACCCCGCTCTGATGCAAAACGGATAACAAGGGGGTGTGACATACTTGTTTTTAAACCTATCTAAGGTTATGAGACTTGTTAGGAATAGATTCTTATGAGTTTAAGAGGTGCAAACACCTTCTGTTTTTTGAAATGGTTTATGCAACCCACAAGTGATGATACCATCCGAGCTTGCCATGAAGTAGATGGCAAGACTTGTGTTTTGGTATAGGTGTGAATACTTGGAAGCTTTGGCTATCCTACCTTCATTCCACCACCTCACTTGATGTTTTACAATTGCTATCCTAAGTGGTTTGCTAGCATGAAAGTGACATAACCCTGTCAGTCCTCCGACACTTAGTTAACTCTTTCTATGTTGGTGCCGGCTCACCCAGGTTAAAGGTTACTTGACTACTTGGTATAGTAATTATTGTACATTTCCTTTTCATTCATGACCATCCGAAACATCCTTGTGATGATTTGTGTGTTGGTGACTCTTACAATGATGTTAAGGGATGGTTATCCTCCTACCTCCATGCATGACTTATATGACAATCTATGTTATCCTTGATAGACTGAGCTTAGAATGATTATATAAACTATATGATAAATATATATAGACAACTAAATCCTTGATGATGATCAACATGGTTACTTGTCATTGTAGTAGGTTATATTTTCTAAGTCCTGAACCTGTCGTCAACGATTCTAATGAGTAACGCACCGCCCGTATTCTTGAGGTCATGTTAAGTCATTCTTAACGGTCTTATGGTTGCGACGATAAGATTATGCTAGCGGTAAACTTTGGTTGACACGTATGGTTGCATGCTAGTATTGATAATTTACATTAACTATTATGCCATGTGGATTCGTTTAAACTTTTATACTTACGCTAGTATTCAGACTTGTAAGCTTGCCAATACCTTTGTATTGAGCTATACTTTAATACGTATTATAGGAATACTATGATGATGACGACGAATGGAACTTGATAGGAAGGACTAGAAACGCACCAAACTTTAAATTCATGCTTATAGATTAATCATGCAATATTTGTTGTATTTTTTTTCCAATTCATGTACTTGAACCATTAGCAATGAAATGAAATATTATTTATTAAATACTTGTCACATTTAGTGTTATGAACTCTCGAGTAATCTAATTACGTTCACATTGATGGTTCCTCCATCGGTTGGGGTTTGACAGATGTATTCTTTCTCTCTCTCAACCTTTCTTCTTTAATTCCATGGTGAAAGTGGCCCCTTGCTCCTCTCCAAATAAGGATCAGGAAAATGATAGTCCACCCAAGAGTCAAAACCTTCTACAAAATCCATCCTCAGAGCTATGGAGATTCACTGATCCTGAAGCTGATCAGTTACGAAACTGTTTCCCTGAGGAAACTTTCTTTAGAGCTTTTGATTCTTCACTCAAAAGCGATTCTGAATTCTCTATCTGGGTTTGTTTCCCTACTGCACCATTCCAGATCAGTTACACTTACCCTTTTCCAGCACTCACCCAAAGTTTCTTCACCCGAATCGGCTTGTGCTATAACCAGGCGATACCGATGCTGTGGAGTGTGTTGTACACTGTTGAACAAATTATAAGCGATGAGGGTTTGAGTTTCACCTTTCTGAACTCCCACACCTGTATAACCTCGTATCTCATGGATCCCACCAGTTTTTTCAAAGCTAAACCTCAGCAGCCGCTCCCATTCCTCAAAACCACCAAAAACGACACCAACTAGAAAAACTAGTTCTTCTTTGTGAGGACGAACACTATTCCTTTAGGGGACGAACACTATTCCTTAGGTTACAACTGTAGAGAGTCCTCTTCTTTTTTGTAAGGATAACTGATCCTGTTTTGTTTACTTGTGTAGTGACTAACTTTGCTTTTCTCGCTGAAACTCCTGGAAATGCATAAAAAATAGTCGCATTCTGGGTGTTGGATACAACAGTTAGAAAATTCAAGCCAAAAGCAAAGGGTTTAGAAGATACCAGTTCCACCTCCTTCACAATGTCAAGTAATTATCCACGTATGATTATAAAAAAGAAATAAAATTAAAGGATCATGAATACTATTCTTTATTTTGTTTGAATAGGTGCTGCCAGATCCTCAACTAAATCTACCTTAAAATTTGGCCTTGGAGATACCGACAACATAATATCCCTTGTTCGATCAAGAGAGAGCTTGCCAAAGGCTAAAGCCAACTGGAGCCCAAGGTCATGACCACCCATGCCAAGACTGGGTCCAAGAGGAAGCAGCCAAGCAAGTCTACTAAAGACACTCTTCAGGTAGAGCAGCAAATCCACGACTTTGTCATCGAGGTAAGGATCACTGATCCTGATAATCAATCTTGTCTTTTTCTAAGGATCATTGATCCTGACCACCCCGTCTTGCTATTTGAAGAAGTTTGACCGTATCCAGGCTAACTAGGATAAGCGCCTAGCCGATGCTGAAGAGGGTCTAGCTGATCTCCGTGCCATCGCCACTGCCAAGGATAAAAGGATCTCTCAGCTTGAGAAGGAGGTCAACAACCTAGAGAAGCAGATCATGGTGGCATAGATAGAGGCCAATAAAGCTCAACTAGAGGCCGCTGATGACGCGAAGGTCTGTGCATCCCGAGCCATCCTAAGGGCATGGATCAAAATAGTCCAGGATGTTATGGATCATGCTTTTGATAGGTTTGAATGGGATATTGCTAGGTGGAGGCAGACTCTCCTGGAGCTCGGAGGTGAAGAAGAGCCTGAACCGGTGCACATGCTAGAAGTTGGGAGCAGCAGGACAAAGGAGGTGGTCGAGGCAGCCGAGGCTGAAGATGGCAAAGCAAGTGGTGGTGCAGCTGAAGGTGATGCTGCTATTGTGGGAAATGAATGATAATATAGACGAGGCCTGAGCCCACTTTTTTAGGTTTTCTAGTTTTTGGTTAATGGTGTTTTTATTTTGAACAATTTATGGTTTGTAATTCTGAACAATAGATTCTAGGGTAAGGATCCATGATCCTCAAGACAATAGGGAGTGGCAAAGGTGGATGGGTCCTTCTGTTTGTGGAGGATGAAGCCTTTGATGGCCCTCACTTTTATTTTCCTACATTTGATGAACAATTAGTATGGACATCCTTTATCAACCCAAGTGGACGGGTCGTGTTTTGTTAGTTGAAACTTGGGTTGATAATTTTGATAACCGTATAATGTGGTTTTAATAGAAGTTAAAACCTTTTAACTAAATCTTGTGCTGTACTTTTATTTTTGAAATGTTGTTTTGATATGTTATGTATATTCGCTTTATTTTATTAAACCTAGAGAATTTCGGATTGTTAAAAATATATCAATTCTCTAGCATAACAACTTTATAAAATATGAAGAGTTATATGATCAAGGATCATATATCCTTAAATGAAAGGTCGAGGGTGTAATCAATGATATAAATATAGCTAAGGATAAAACATATCAGAGAATCCAAGTTAGGATTCTATATCCTAAGACATACAATTGCATAAACAAACAAAGAAGACGGTTAAGGTTTAAGGATTCAGGATCCTTATTAGCAAAACTTCAAGAACCTGTAAAAAACAACTTGGGACTAAGCCAAATATTGGATAAGCCCATTATAATTGGAGTCAAGCCCAAATAAAATGGGGACAAGCCCAAATAAATTGGGGACAAACCCAAATAAACTAGGGACAAGCCTAAAATCCTTGGGGTCTAGCCCGAACTGGGACAAGCCCAACGTAAGTGACATGAAAAAGCCAAAACCTTAGCTAATGTGAAAACGTTAGAAACCTTAGGATAACAGATGTATGATACATCAACCATTATAATTGAGATCCTACATATGGCCAACAACAAAGAAATTGTCAGCCACTAAAGCGTGTACTGGTCCCATTACCTCGAACCATACTTGGATAAATGTGCGCTACTGGTGGGGTGTCAAAACCCAATTCATGAGAAAGGTGAAAACATTTAAACCTTAGAAGGTATAAGATACCTTAAACATGGGAGAGAGGTGGCTAACCCCTTGATCCTCTTTAAAAAAATCTCAAAACTCTACAAAAGCTCAAACTTGATCAAAATCTATGTTAAATGCTCAACATCCTTTCCTTATAATGAATAATAAGTACAAACTGAAAGAAAGGAAAAGTAAAATGTTACCAAAGTAAGGATCATATATCCTTTGAGGATCCTCGAACCTAGGCTAGAATACTAGAGTCTCTAAGGATCCTAGATCCTTCTTACATGAAATATTTCTTTAGGTGAACAACATTCCAAGCTCTAGGTAGGAGATTACCATCCATAGTTAGTAAGCCATATTCCCCCTTATCTAGCTTCTGCTTCTATCAAGTAAGGACCTTCCCATTTTGGTGCTAACTTGCCATCAGCCGGATTGGTTGTGTTCTAGAATGCTTTCCTTAGTACCAAATCACCAACTTGGAATCTTCTGATCCTTACATTCTTATTATATGCTTCAGCCATCCTTTGTTGATAACTAGCCATCCTTGTTCATGCTAAATCTTTGAGTTCATCCACTGAATCCAGGTCTTTTAGGTTTTCAACATTTGATTTAGGATCACAGATGCTTGTTCTTGCTATAGGAACCACCATTTCTATAGGGATCACTGCATCAGTTCTAAAGATTAGGGAGAATGGAGTCTGGCCTGTGGCATTCTTTAGAGTTGTTCTATCTTCCCACAAGACATATGGTAGCTCTTCAACCCACTTCCCTTTCTTGGATCCAAGCTTCTTTTTCCAGTTGTTGATGATGATCTCATTGCTTGATTCTGCTTTACCATTAGCCTTTGGGTGGACTGGTGTTGATGTTATCATCCTAATCCATCAGCTGTCACAAAAGTTAGTAGTTCTACTCCCAATAAATTGTGATCAATTATCACAAATAATTTCAGAAGGAATTCCAAATCTAGTAATGATGTTTCTTTTAATGAAGGATATGACTTCCTTTTCTCTAACTTGAACAAAAGCTTCAACTTCTATGCACTTAAAGAAGTAATCTGTCATGGCTAGAATAAATTCTTTTCCTCCTGCTGCCTTTGGAAGTTTGCCAACTATATCCATTTCCCATTTCATGAATGGCTAGGAGGAAATTATTGGATATAAAGGCTCTGCTGGTTGATGTAGAATGTTGTTGTGTCTTTGACAAGCATCACATCTTCTTGCGTATTCCACAGCATCCTTCTTCATAGTAGGCCAATAATAACCGCTTCTGAGGATCCTTGAGAATAATGCTCTGCCCTAGTGTGGTTTCCATAGTCTCCTTCATGAAAATCCTTCAAGACTTCTTGAATTTATGGATGCTCAATGCACCTTAAATAGGGACCTGCAAGAGATCTCTTGTATAAGACGTTATTTAATAAAGTGAATTGAGATACCTTAATCCTAAAGGCTCTAGGATTCTCCTCGGTGGGAATTTCCCCATTCTGAATATACTTCATAATTGGAAGGATCCATGATCCTGAATATAGCTGTTTATCACTAGATACAATTGCGGTATTCTCAACTATCTCTAATGCTTCATTATCCTCGATTACAGGAATATGAATGATAGGTATCCTCACGTCTTCTGGTATCTTTAAGGATGATCCTAGGTTTGCCAAGGCATCTGCCTCTGCATTTTCTTCTCTAGGTACCTGCATTATACTAAAAGAATCGAAAGCATTTGCTAGTTTTTTAACAATTTCTATATACTTGATTAATTTCTCACCCTTCACATCATATGAGCCATTATAATGGTTAGTAATTAGCAAAGAATTCATGTATACTTAAAGATACCTGATTCTCATCTGTTTAGCTAATTACAAACCTGTTATTAAGGCTTCATACTCTGCTTCATTATTGGTAGTTTGGAATTCACATGCAATAGATTGGGGTATTGTGTCCCCCCTGTGGCAATTTTAGTAGTATGCCTAGTCCAGTTCCTTTTACATTTGAGGCTCCATCTGTTAAGAGTGTCCAAGGATCCTTGGTCTCCTCAAGTTGTTGAACCTCTACTTCAGCTTCTCTTTCTAGATCACTACTGAAATCAGCCACAAAGTTAGCTAAAGCTTGAGACTTGATGGCAGTCATGGGTTCGTACTTAATGTCATATGCACTAAGCTTGACTGCCCATTTTTCCATTCTACCTAACATTTCAGGTTTCCTGACAACATTCTTAATGGGAAAGTTAGTTTTCACAATAATAGTATGGGTTTCAAAATAATGTCTAAGTTTAGTGGAAGCCATAATTAACGCAAGAATTAATTTCTCTAAATGAGAATACTTGGCTTCAGCATCAAGAAGGCTCTTACTTACATAATATACTAGATTTATTAGCCTTCATGATCCTTAACTAACACATCGCTTACCACTTTACCTGAGACGACCAAATACAAAGACAACGATTCACCATCCTCTGGTTTTATCAGGGCTGGAGCTGAGGATAAATAATCCTTGAGAGCCTTGAGTGCAGCTTCATATTTTTTAGTCCACTCAAATTTCTTATTCTTCCTCAAGATATCATAAAAAACCTTGCATTTCTCAGAGGAGTTCGAAATGAATTTGTTTAGGGTCGTGATCCTTCCAGTCAATCTCTGGACATCCTTGGCATTGGCAGGGGATTTTATATTCATAATCGTCTTGATTTGTTATAGACTTGCTTCGATCCATCTTTTGGTCACCATGTATCTAGGAATTTCCAGCTTTGACACCAAAATGGCACTTTGAAGGATTTAGCTTCATGTTGTATTGGTCAAGGATTTTGAATTCCACTTCAAGAGCCTCGAGATGATCCTCTGCTCTCTTGAACTTGACCACCATATCGTTTATATACACTTTCATAGTGTCTCCAATCTTCTCTTTGAACATCATGTTGACCAGTCTTTGGTAGGTGGCATCTGCATTTCTTAGTCCAAAAGGCATTGCAATATAACAATATATGCCAGTAGGAGTCATGAATGTTGTGTCCTCTTGGTTAGATGGTTCCATTTGAATTTGTTGGAATCTAGAGGAAGCGTCCATAAAGATTAGCAATTAATGTCCTGCTGTTGCATCCACCATGGAGTCAATGTGTGGTAATGGGAAAGGATCCTTGAGACATGCCTTATTTAGGCCTGTAAAATCAACACATAACCTCCACTTTCTGTTTTTCTTTTGAACCACCACTACATTGGCTAACCATCTTGGATACTTAACCTCTCTAATCATACTTGCCTTCAAGAGTTTGTCTACCTCCTCTTGGATGATAAGGTTCCTCTCAGGTGAATATTTTCTTCTTTTTGATGAATTTAGATATACCTGTCATATCCTCGTGTTTCCAAGCAAAGATAGACTTTCTTCTCTTAAGGAAGGATACTAGATCCTGCTCTATATTGTCAAGGATCCCGAATCCTATGATGACTTTGATTTCAGGATCCTGAGGATCCAAAATTACTCTTTGATGTCTTGTTCTTCTGCCTCCAGGACACTCCTTGGAGGTTGCTGTGATTTCTATGCTACTCCTGGTTGTGATGCCGGTTATATAGAAGAGGTGTAACAATTCTTTGCCTCTTGTTGATCACTCTCTATCTTCACTACCCCAAGGTGTTGGTAGCTTAACACATTGATGATAAGTAGAGGGAGCAACTTTCATATCGTGTATCCAAAGCCAGCGAAGAATCATATTGCAATAGGACAAGCAGTAAATGACACAAGATTTTTGTATAGAGTTCGATCCCCTCAATGTAGATTGGGAGTCTGATGTCCCCCAGCGTGTTCTTTGTCTCGCCGCTGAATCCTACAAGGACAGACGATCTCAGAACTATTTCTGTCTCGGGGATGTTCATTCTCTTGAGAACATTTAGTTGAATAATGTTCATGGAGCTCCCTCCATCAATAAGGATCCTGCGAACAAAGTGGTTAGATATAAATAACGTACTGAATTAACCATCATGATGAGGATCCTGTATATCAACACGGTCATCCTCATCAAAGGATATGATTTTCTGCTGAGTCAAGGTGGAGGTTCAGATAGGCCTGTCTTCATTTTCCAGCTTGGTTTCCTTAACATGTCTCTTTGCTGCAAAGAATGAGGTTCCACATTGCAGCCTCTAGAAATGAAGTTAATGATTTAAGCGTCTTCAGGTGGTGCAGGAGCTCTTTCGGGTACTTTTTAAGGATCCTAGATCCTTGATTTCTTCTTTCCGAGCAGCTCTTTCAAGTAACCTTTGCTGAGTAGGGAACCTATCTCCTTTCGGAGTGCAATGCATTCATCGGTAAGGTGGCCAAAGTCTTCGTGGTGTGCACACCACTTTGATTTATCCTTGTTGGATGTAGACTTTTCATTATTCTTAGGCCATCTAGCCTTTTCACCTAGATTTCGCAAAGCAAGGATTAGTTCACTATTATCAGCATAGAAACAATATTCAGATATATGACGATATTCATCCTCATCTTCCTCTTGTTCAACTGAATGAACATTTTGATTGCCATTCTTGGAGTATTGCTTAGATTGATTGTTCTTGTAGAAGGATCCTTGCTTCTCCTATTTCAATGATCCGAATAACCCGTCTTGGATCCTTTTGTCATCTTCTAGTCGGATGAACCTCAGGGCCCTGTTCCTTACTTCATTTAAGTTACTGCAAGGTGTCATAACAAGATCATCATAGAAAGGAGAATCTTTTTGTAGTCCCATTTTAAAGGCTTCCACAGTAGTGGCAATGTGTAAATTTAGGATTTCCAATGACTCTCTACCAAATTTAGTAACATAATCTCTAAGTGATTCATCACGAGATTGGGTGATCCTATATTAGTCAATAGTTAATCTTTAAAAGGTTCTACTACAAGAAAACTAGTTATTGAATAAATTAACTAAGTGAGAAAATGATGTTATGGAATAGGGAGGAAGACTTAGCAGCCATTTTAGTGCTGATCTAGTAAGTGTGGGTCCGAAGCCCTTGCACAGACAAGCTTCTTTCAACCTTTCGGGGATGGGTTTGATCTCCATCCTTTCTCTGTATTAAGCCACATGCTCTTATGGATCAGTAGTACCGTCATATAACTTCATATTAGGGGTTTGGAAATGCTTTGGTATCTCAACATTGCATAAGGGAGGTGCAAAGTGAGATACTCTGTGACTCCCATCTGGAATCTTAGGAATGGGTTTAACCACTCGAGGGACACTGGATATCATTTCCTTGAGTTTCTTCAACTCCCTGGCCATGGCTTGATTGATCCCTTTATCCTTCATGTAAGTACAGTTAGTATCAAAAGATGTATTGAAATTATTACCTCCTGACTGTGAGTCCCAAAACAGATTCGGATCACAGTGGTTTGATTGTTATCACCCAAACAACTATATATTAGTTGCTTGAATGTGTAAAGGTTAAGAAAAACCAAAAGATGAAGATGAAGATTCTTGTATGGATCAAACAACAAGTGTTGTATATGGAATCCTAAAGATATAATTACTGAAAGCACCTGGATGTTCGGATTTAGCACAAGAACAATAATAACAACACAAGAGAAATCACCAAAATTTGTCTAAGAACCTTTGACTAGGGTTTTCCATTGATCACATATATATTACAATCTGACTACCCAGCGTATTTAACAAATACGATGAGATATTAAATACGCCGGGATATTAAATACACCGCTACAGGGAAGTTTCCCTGTAGTTATATTTTCACCCCTGAACTTTCTAGAATACAATAAACTATTACAAAACAATACAAAACCTACTAAAACCAAGTACCAACGATCTCAAAAGTTCCAACAATATCCCCCAAGATCGTTGCGCACTTGTTCGATTCTTCATTCTTGATCTTCGGTTTCTGGATTTGAGGCAGCTTGATCTGTAGTCGGTTCAGGTGGTGTTTCAGTTTGATTAAGAATAGCTTCACTTGTGACAGGTAGATATTCCGTCGTGGCCTCATATGTGGATGAGGCTGGAGGTTGAGATTTTGATGTAACTAGAGTGGGTGATGGATCTCTCTGCTGAGCTGATGATTTTTGCTTCCTTTTCTTTTTCCTTGCTTCCTCTTTCTCCTTTTGTTTTTCAATTCTAGTCACGATGTCCATCATTTCGATTTTTCAGGATGTACATGAGTCACTTCATCACCATCTTCAGTTTCATACAAAATCTCTTCCTCCAATTCCCATTCAACAAATCGCACTGGCATTTCATCCCTATCCACTTCCTCTTCCTCACTTTCATCATCTTCAGTAATATTCACAGCTGATTCTAATCGTCTCTTCTTTTTCTCAACTTCTTCGGCCTTACGTTTGTCTTCCTCAACCTCAAACTTTTCGTAGTCGAAGATATCTGTAGTTGAGAACATTGGTTGTATTTCTGCTCTAGCACATAGTTCTTTTATCATTCTATATATCTTCTCCATACCGTCTTGCTGGAATCTAACAAATCTTGTTTGTTCCTTAACATAAGCATGAAGCTTCCTGTTTTTCTTTCTTTGTTCTCTCAGCTTCTCATGTATCACATTTGTGTTGCTCACTTGATGCTTCAGTAGCCATATTTCTTGAGCTGGACCTGTCCCGATATCTTTTGACAATTTATCATAAAGTTCTTCAAATGGACGAGGTGTGCATGGAACTTGCTGACATATTGACTTTGTTGGTGCACTTTTTCAAGGGCCTTCCCTTGTTTTCTTTCTTTTCTGGGGAGGTGACCTGCTAGGAGCTTCTGGATCTACAATTTGTTGATCAACAAACTCATCCAATTATTCTTGTTCAGAAGTCACAGTCACTGGCGTCTCAGACTCTGCCATCTCACGCCTCTTTCTCTTTACTTCTCTCTTTTCTCTTTCTTTAGCTTCATTGTCACACCCCAGATTTCTAACCCCGAAATCCAAACACTAGTGGGCCCGGGTGGGGAGTATTGTGACAACAGTTGATAACATCATAGTCAATTAAACACGGCACAGCGGAAGTCTTGGAGTAAAATCACTATTACAAACCGAATGTTCAAAAATACAAAATAATATACAAGCTTGTAATAGAAGATCAACAGGAGGATCATAAAAGGTACATGGAAAGAATACAAAACAAACTTCGGCCAGATTTAGGATTAGCAAGATCCTCTATCACTACCGAGCACTTCCGGCCTATTTTCGTATTGTACCTGTAGATTAGTCTTTTGAAAATACGTTAGCTTTCGCTGGTAAATACACCCAACTGACTCATTTTGAAAACATTTCAGAAATGTTTTAGGTGCGTATCAGCACAAAAATCTTTTTATAACTTGGGTTAATTAACCGTCCAACCTTGTTAACAGATTTACATGTTTGTCATACATACGGGACTCGACATGAAAACCGGGACACAATTAACGTACACACCACTTTGGACTCACGAAGGAGTCAGTTCCTCCCAACCTTGTGGGAATGCATAATTGAGCGTCTATCGGGTGTATGCCTACACCCGCGCTAAGGTCGTGGCAATTTCGATTGTAATGAGCCGAGGATATCCAGGACACGGTAGTTAACCCCCGATGTTTAAATTATCAAACAAAACTGATTAAAACATAATATGCGGATCTCTATTCCGAACCGGCGTTCGATTAATCCCATTTCTGACCACACGGTAGTAATTTACCGTAACCCAAGCTCGTATAGGGGAAATAAGTCGAGAGTATTTACCTAAGCTAGTCTTCTTTAATTTTTAATAACTCAGCCGTACACAAAAAGGACTAAGTGCAGATAGCATTTACCGGCAAGTTTCTAGTCTGGATTATGGCATAAACTAACCAATTAAATACTAACGGTCTTATTTAAGTCATAGACTTAGACCGACTAGCGTACTTGATCAAAACGTATGACGCTAGATTAAACGATGATTGGATAGAATGTAGTTTAATCCCAACAAGTACTTGACTTGTTTAATATGGTAAACTATTAACATTCTGGATTTTGAGACTTAAATGACAAGGTTAAACCCGTTTCGGTTAATTTCCGTAAAATAGTTACATAAACGTAACCGTGCGCATATTAGCAATATCGGGTAACCGGATAAGTCATGGACAAGTTCTATATGCCATTATACTTTAAATAAGTTAAGATATCAGTAGGATATCAACTTGTTTGCCCGTTAAGATTTTAAAACGAAATTATGCCTCATAAGGGCATTTTGGTAATTGTATATCGTAATAAAGGAACTTGAATATAACTTTAATGTTATAGTCATAATTATTGTGGAAGAATACTTTTTTATGATATAATATCAGTAGGATATCAATTATATGTGTAAATTATCTTTTATGATCAAACTATGCACCGAAGGGGCATTTTGGTCATTTTACACATAGTTTATAAATTACTTGGGATTCTGAGTTTATAACATGTACCTACTGTAAATATGTTTAAAATAAGTTTAAAATCACACGGTAACAAGTCTTGGTCCATTAATATGGTTTAAAACCATACTATGCGCCGAAATGGCGCTTATGTCGTAGTATGACGTCTTTAAGTGATGTTTATGAAAACTGATGTTATAGTCGGTTAAAAATGTTTAAAATATGTTATTAAGTATAACATATCAATAGGTAAATGATTTACTTTGAAAAGATTTGATTAAAACCATTTTATAAGCCACAAGAGCTAAAACCGCCATTTATCGACATAGTTTACAGACTTGTTTGAAAACTAAGTTTATAACTTAGTTTAACATCCCAAATAATCCTACTTATAATATTACATTAGTAGAAACTCATTTTCAAGTTCATTACCATTTAAAACCTTGTTTTTTGCAAAACGGACATTTTGGTCAAAGATGGCATAATTATGGAACTTTTGCATAAACTTGGATTCTGATTATGATCATGTAATATAACCTCAGAGGGTTATGCTATATTATATTATGATTATAATGCAAATTTAGATCAGTGTCTAACTAATCTAAATCGGGTCAGGATCGAAAGTCAAAGCAGAAGTCAAACTTCGTGACTTTTGGTTGCGAACCGACCCTAGAACTGAAATTGACGAGCCGAACATGTTCTTACATGTTCTAATAATTATTACCAACTTGTTTAAGTGTCAAAACAGGTTTCATAATATATATAAGATCAATTTATGATTTTTCCGAAAAATGGCCTGTTTGACTTTTTAATATCATAACTTTGACCTGTCAATTGGTCTGGCAAACGTGATCTTCAGGAGATGCCCTTTATAGGGACTAACACCTACCTTATTACGATCACTTAGCCATGTTCATTTCAAACAATGGCTGGACCATAACGGTCTTAACTGAAAGTCAAAGCGTTTTACAAAAAAACGCTTGATCTTTGGCTATAAAAGCCTATAAACGAAAATGCAAGAGCAAGGAACACTTACAAGAGATTCCTACAATGCAGGAGAACTAAGTTGGATGCTCCTTTCAGCTAGGAACTTCCAGAGGAGGGTGAAGAGTTATGATTTAGAAAGGTGCAAGTTCAAATGGTGAACTTGATCACCTATTTATAGGTGGAGACTCAAAGGAGGTGAAGCCAGGTGTTTAGGGTGTAAGAAGAAGCTTACATGTGACTCAAAACGTGGTATAGCAGTTTAGAAAAGCCATGGTTTCGAATTAATGGTTTTTGAGTTTTGCTTGGAGACCAAACAATACTTTCTGCTGCAGGTCTGTTCTCGCGCCCCGCGAGAGACCCAGGCCTGGTCTCTCGCGGCCCGCAACCGCCCTTAGGCCAGTTTCAAATTTTGACACTTTTAACCCCTTAACTTATTAAAGATTCTAAAATTTAAACACCTTTTTGGCACTTTTAGCCCTCCGTAGCCAATACTTGGCATACCCGGGATTATGCTCGGACATTGTCGAGCTCTCGGTTCGTTAAAAGGTCACTCAGAGGTATAAATTAACATGTTGACACTTTTAATCCCTCAATCATCCAACTTTCACATATTTACAAAATTGAACTCTCTCGTCCAACAAATAGCACGTATGAGAGTTTAGAACTTCACAAAGGATCACTCAGAGGCTTATGATCAGCATGTTGATTCCGATGTCACTCAGAGGCTGGGCATGTTGATATATCAGTCACTCAGAGGCCAAGTTTTAAGCATGTTGACGTATCAGTCACTCAGAGGTTGTTATTTATGCTTGTTGACATCGGTTCGTCATCAGAGGCTCAACTTGAGCATGTTGACGCCTTTAGTTGTTATTGGTCTTTAACAGACTATATTTAAAATACAACACGTGTCACTATATTATTGGACACGATTTTTACAGGGTGTTACATCCTCGCCCCCTTAAAAGAAATCTCGACCTCGAGATTTTATTCAGAAAGATAGGGGTACTTTTATCGCATAGTGGACTCAACCTCCCATGTATACTCGGGACCTCTAAAAGCGTCCCACTTAACCTTTACTATATGTATCAACTTTCTTCGGTGCTTCTTAACCTGTCGATCCTCTATCGAAATTGGTTTCTCAACAAACCTCAAGTTTTCATCAATTTGCACCTCATCGTGCGACATTGCTAGCGACTCATCAGCTAGACATTATTTAAGATTAGATATGTGGAATACATCATGGATTCCACTAAGCTCCTCTGGCAATCTGAGCTTATGAGCTACAGTACCGACACATTCGATTATCTCGAATGGTTCAATATATCTTGGGCTCAACTTTCCCTTTTTTCCAAAATGCATCACACCTTTCCAGGGTGATACTTTTAGCATGACTTTGTCCCCTACTTGGAACTGAAGAGGTTTACTCCTCTTGTCAGCATAACTTTTCTGCCTATCCCTGGCAGCTTTGAGACGATCACGGATTTGCATAATCTTTTCCGTGGTCTCCAAAACAATCTCAGGTCCTGATAGTTGGGCCTCCCCAACTTCTGCCCAACATACGGGCGTTCTACATCTTCTGCCATACAAGACCTCAAAAGGAACAGCCTTGATGCTAGTATGATAACTGTTATTGTAGGAGAATTCTATTAGGAGTAAGTGGTCATCCCAACATCCACCTAAATCAATCACACATGCCCTAAGCATGTCTTCCAAAGTCTGAATAGTACGCTCACTTTGACCATTAGTCTGCGGATGGTAAGCCGTACTGAAATTTAATCGTGTGCCTAACGATTGTTGGAAACTTTTCCAAAAGTGAGATGCGTATCTAGTATCTCCATCGGATACAATAGATACTGGCACATTGTGTAGGGACACAATTTTGTCCACATAAAACTTAGCCAATTTGTCTGAATTATACGTTTCTTTAATTGGCAAGAAATGTGTTGACTTGGTCAGCCTATCCACTATGACCCAAATAGTTTCATTACCACTTTTGGTCTTAGGTAACTTGGTAATCAAATCCATAGTCACTATTTCGCATTTCCAAGTGGAAATTTCAAGTTGTTGTAGAAGTCCTGACAGTTTCTGATGTTCGGCCTTAACTTGCGAACATGTCAGACACTTAGCTACATGAGTGGCTATGGATTTCTTCAAACCCATCCACCAATAATTCTTCTTCAAATCTTGATACATCTTGTCACCTCCTGGTGTGAACAGAGTATCTTGAACTATGCTCTTCTTGGAGGATTAGATTTCTAAGTCCTCCAAAGATCGGAACCCAAATTCTATCATTAAATCTTAGGATTCCATCATTTCTAGGCGTTAATTGATCAATAGTTCCGCCTAATCCCTCATTAGGTATTAGCCTCTAATAGGGCTTGTTTCTGCGCATCTAGTAGCTTTTCACTCAAGCTATTTCTAAGCTCCATGCTCTTAGCGTTTATCCTTATAGGTTTAACCTTTTCCTTGCAACTTAAGGCATCGACAACTACATTTGCATTGCCTGGATGGTAGCGAATCTCGCAATCATAATCATTAAGAATTTCCATCCAACGGCGTTGTCGCATATTCAATTCTTTCTGATTGAACATGCGTTGGAGACTCTTATGGTCGGTGTATATAACACACTTTGTGCCATACAAGTAATGTCTCCACAACTTTAGTGCAAATACAACGACACCCAATTCCAAATCGTGGGTGGTGTAATTCTTTCATGCACCTTAATTGTCGCGATGCATATGCAATTACCTTGCCATTTTGCATTAGCACACAGCCCATACCGGTGTGTGCTGCATCACAATAAACAACAAAATTCTCAATAGCTTAAGGTAGAGATAACACAGGAGCGTTGCTCAACTTGTGTTTAAGAATCTCAAAAGATTCTTGTTGCTTTGGACCCCAATTGTACTTAATATTCTTACGGTTCAAGGAAGTTAAACCAGTGGCTATCCTTGAAAAGTTCTCAATGAACCTCCTATAGTAACCAGCCAATCCTAAGAAACTACGAACCTCCGTTGGGGTCTTGGGAACTTCCCAATTCATTATGGCCTCAATTTTGGCGGGATCCACTTGGATACCATGCTCACTTACCATGTGTCTAAGAAATTGGACTTCTCTAAGCCAAAATTCGCATTTAGAGAACTTTGCATAAAGTTTCTCCTGCCTTAATAATTCTAGGATGCAGTGAAGGTGTTTCTCGTGATCATCTTGATTACGAGAATAGATAAGTATGTCGTCTATGAAGACAATGACAAACTTATCCAAATACGGTTTTCAGACTCTATTCATGAGATCCATGAATGCTGCAGGTGCATTTGTGAGCCCAAAAGGCATCACCAAAAACTCAAAATGACCATAGCGGGTCCTGAAGGCTGTCTTAGGAACATCTTCACTTCTAACCTTCTGTTGATGATATCCTGATCTCAAATCTATTTTAGAAAAGTAACTAGCCCCTTGAAGCTGGTCGAATAAATCATCGATCCTGGGCAGGGGATATCTATTCTTAATTGTTATCTTGTTCAGCTCCCGATAGTCGATGCACATTCGCATCGAACCGTCTTTGTTCTTTACAAACAGAATAGGAGCTCCCCAAGGTGAGGAACTAGGCTGGATAAAGCCTTTCTCCAAGAGTTCGTCCAATTGCACTCTTAGCTCATTCATTTCGGTTGGAGCTAGCCTATATGGAGCTCTAGCTACGGGTGCTGCTTCTGGTATGATATCTATTCTGAACTCTACTTGCCTATCTGGGGGTAGGCCTGGTAATTCTTCAGGTAAAACATCGGGATACTCCGAGATAACTGGTTGATCTTCGAGGTTCGGCTTTGGTTCATTTATAGTGACTTGTGCCATGTAGATAACACAGCCTCTTCTCAAACACTTGGATGCCTTAAATAACGACACCTTGTCTGGCAGTCCATAGTGTGAGTCTCCAGGGATGGTGATCATTTCACCAGATGGGTTTTGATTTTGATGAGATTTTTATCGCAGTCAATGCGGGCTTGGTTATGAGATAACCAATCCATGCCTAACACAACATCGAACCCCGCCAATTTCATTGGCAAAAGAGAGATAGGGATGGAATGATTCTTTATGAATATAGAGCATCCATCAAGAATGGAAGAAGCAATTTCTAAGGTTCAATAGGCGAGTTCTATCTCATAAATTTTGTCTAGAGTTCTTATGGGTAAGTTTAATAGTTTACTAAACTATGGTCAACAAATAATTTATCTACACCCGAATCGAAAAGAACTCTAGCATAAATATCATTAGTGGGGAAGTACCTGTTATGACGTTGTCATTAACGGCCTCCCTTGCATTCATTTGAAAGGCACGGGCATTTCCCTTCTTGGCCTCTCCGGGCTTTGCCTCATTACTTTTGGGTTTCTTGGGGCAATTGTACGTTATATGCCCTTTTGCAGTTATAGCAAACTGCATCCTTGAGATCCTTGCAATCTAAGGTCTTATGCCCCTTTCTCTTGCAGTTACCACAGGGTTTGGTTTGTGGATTTATACTACACTATTCCCAGTGCCTATATTTACAATTATTGCACAGAGGTTTGTCACTGGACACGTTCTGGTTCTTCCTGAACCCGAAATTTCCTTTCTTCTTAAATCTTTGGGAGTTATTATCCTCCCGTTTCCTCTTTCCGTCAGTTTCAGTCTTAATTGACCTTTGTCTTACCAGATCTATGGTGAGGGAAAGAGATAGGTCTACAGCAGACCTATAGGTATTAGGCTGTGCAGCCTTTACCTTGCCCTTTATCTTGGGCGCCAACCTATTTATGAAACGCACAATGCGTTTGGATTCGGGGGTAATCAAATAGGATACTAACCTAGATAGGGAGTTGAAATCAGAGACTTACTTCCGACAGTCTAGCTTTTTCATTAATAGAGACAAGAAGTCTGTCTCTAGCTTCTCCCCCTCATGGGTTGGGTAGTAAGTTTCCTTTACCAAATCAACAAACTTGGACCATCCCAAGTTGTACAGGTGTACCTTACCTGTTGATTGATTCATAGCCTTCTACCATGTTAGGGCATTGCCCTTGAAGGATTGTGATACGTACTTGACCACATCCTTATCAGCACAATTGCTGATATCTACTATCGTTTCCATCTCATCTAGCCACTTTAGGGCTTCTACCGCTCCTTTCTCCCCGTTAAAGTCTCGGGGCTTGCATGAGACAAAATACTTATAAGTACATCTGTCCTTAACAGAACGGGACTTTTCAATAAGATCTATTTTCTTTGGTTCACTCTTCGCATTTGAAGAGTGAACAAAGCTCTCCCTATGAGCTGAAGATGGTGGAATAGATAGGGGTCTAGAGCGGGTGGCACTCGGCTCTCTTAGCTTTTCTATGGCCTTACTCATGGCCCTTCCCACAGCCGCATCAATGCGAGCTTGAAAATTTTCATCATCTATATTTTTGTTTTCAGCTTTGTTAGATTCAACATTTTTGTGGGTACTTTGTGCTTCGTTTGAGTTAGCCATCTTTAAGTCTTGGTTTCTATATACCAATAAATCTTCATTTAGCCATGGCGCATCAACCATATTGGCTTTTAATATTGGATATAACAATCCATTGCCTATACTAGTGTGAATAACATCACAACTCTTAGGCTTAACATATCTATATTTGGCCTAGGTCTTAATAGGACCATCATAGGCAAATTACAATTTGTACACAGTCCATATATTATTGGACACTGGATCGCAATCACAATTGTCATTGTCATCATTGACAATTATATAGCTCATAGGCTTGTCCCTAATGGACATAATAGTTGGGCACATTGGCCGGTCATATTGGTCATAATATATATATGGCATATCCGCCTGTCACTTAAGACATAATACATATGGCATGTCAGCCTGTCACATTGGACAATAATTGGACACCTTGGCCTACATCATATCAGTTGTACATGGCATATCAGCCTGTCCCGTTGGACAATTAATTGGACACATTGGTCTACATCATATCAGATGTACATGGCATATCAGCCTGTCCCGTTGGACAATTAATTGGGCACATTGGCCTACATCATATCAGATGTACATGGCATATCAGCCTGTCCCGTTGGACAATAATTGGGAACATTGGCCTACATCATATCAGATGTACATGGCATATCAGCCTGTCCCGTTGGACAATTAATTGGGCACATTGGCCTACATTATATCAGATGTACATGGCATATAAGCCTGTCCCGTTGGACAATTAATTGGGCACATTGGCCTACATCATATCAGATGTACATGGCATATCAGCCTATCCCGTTGGACAATTAGTTGGGCACATTGGCCTACATCAAATCAGATGTACATGGCATATCAGCATGTCCCTTTGGACAATTAATTGGGCACATTGGCCTGACGGCTAGTGTGGTTCCTCAAGCCACACTACCAAGAGTATGAACATTTCTTAATGTTACATAAGAGTACCTTAATAATTGATTAATGGTCCCGGTTACCTTTGACCTTAACGACCTTGGAGGTTTGGACCTAGTCCCTTACTCCTGGATAGAAGGATAACTTCCTTTAACTATCCTTATAGAAGACCCCTTCGTACTTAACTATCACTTCTTGGCCAATGTGTGGTCTGTGCCACTTGGCATAATCAATCTATTAAGGTCTTTTGGAATTATATAGCAGTGCATAAATTCGAGTAAAATCGAGGCGCTCGTTTTCAAGAGGATGAATTACATATATATATAATTCCAAAAGTACTTCATTAAATTTTCATAAGAAATTACTATACTAGAAAGATGAAATAAACTTATCCATGCAAGGACTTAAAGAAATAAAAATGTCCACGCAGGGACTAAAGAAATAACAATGTCCTCGCAGGGACTAAATATAATTAGAAGAGACTTCACTCATCCTTCTTTCCCCTGACCAATTTGGAGAGTTTCTTGAAGAACTTATTTGTCTTCTTCTCCGTTTTCTATGCCTGCTGCATTTCTTTCATTCTTTCCAAAGCCTCATTGATGGCCTCAAGTGATGGTGGAGGTTGTGGGATAACTGGATACTGGTACCCATAAGTTGGATATCCAGTCGGTGGATAAGTACGTGGGAAAGGAGACGGGTAAAGTGCGTTGTGCATAATCGCCTGCATGTATGGGTCTTGCGACCATGCTTGATAGTCTACCAGTGTAGACGGGTTAAAAGGATCATATCCAGGCGTGTCTGTATATGTAGGGATTAGGTTAGTATAACCCGATGGGGGTGGTTGAACTGTAGGTGTGGGTGTTGGTGTTGGTTCAACCACAGGTGAGGTGTTAGAGAGCCCACCCATTTGTGGGTCCTCTTGAATTGTGGGGTAAGAATTGGGCAAAGGTGGTTGCGATCCCGACCTTTGTCCTGCATGTACCGACATACGTGCTCCACGTTTCCTCCTTGGTGGTTCAGGTGGTGGTTGAGGTTGGTCCACCGGTTCCGTGTGGACATTTTCTTGAACAGGGGGTGGTTGAGAGTGGTGAGAA
Organism: Scalesia atractyloides; assembly: GCA_947069175.1. NCBI lineage: Eukaryota > Viridiplantae > Streptophyta > Magnoliopsida > Asterales > Asteraceae > Scalesia > Scalesia atractyloides. The sequence continues at coordinate 52,951,621 of CAMTDV010000001.1, read as the reverse complement.
GGAGTGTGGGCAAAAGTAAATTGATTCCAATATTGGTCCCACTCGTTAGGACCTTGGTAGGGCGATCCGGCATACGAGTTTGAATCGCTCGAAATTTAAATGGGATGCACATTTGATCCCGACGGTGGCATCTCCGGGTCGGAGTCCTCGTCCATAGGATGTGGCTCGTCCAACTGATTTTGATTGGTTGGAGGCGTGTTAAAATAATGGTTGGGGTTAAATCCTCATGGTAAGAATGTGTATGGGAATGGTGAGAATGGTGAGAATGGTGTGAGTGGTAGGAGTGGTAAGAATTTTGGGAATGTGAGGGCGAGTGTCTATTAGAGACAAAACGTCTCGCTGGTTGCCAAGGAGATGAATCTCCTGATTCTTGGTAAGGGTCTGAATTATGAGGTTGAGGGGGAATGCACCCTGATGGTCCTCCCCTCATTGGACCTTTTCCTCTTCCACTTTGTCCTCTCACACGTGGCGGCATTTTCCAGTTAAAAATCAATTCAAAAACATACTAATAACTTAATAATGAAATGAGTAAATCTTAGGTCAATGCCTAGACTCGGAAGTCTAAGGAATGTGCTCGTGTAAGTTTGAGATTAAAAACTAGAAGGATAGTGTTTAATACTCTCAAACGTCAGCTCTGATACCAACCCTGTCACACCCCGGATTTCCAACCCCGAAATCCAAACACCGGTGGGCCCGGGTGGGGAGAATCGTGACAACAGTTGATAACCTCATACTCAATTAAACATGGCACAACGAAAGTATTGGAGTAAAATTACTATTACAAATCGAATGTTCGAAAATACAAAATAATATACAAGCTTGTAATAGAAGATCCACAGGCGGATCATAAAAAGTACATGGAAAGAATACAAAACAGACTTTGGGCAGATTTAGGATTTGCAAGATCCTCTATCACTACCGAGCACTTCCGGCATATTTTCGTATTGTACCTGCAGATTAGTCTTTTGAAAATACGTCAGCTTTCGCTGGTAAATACACCCAACTAACTCATTTTGAAAACATTTCAAAAATGTTTTAGGTGCGTATCAGCACAGAAATCTTTTTATAACTTGGGTTAATTCACCATCCAACCTTGTTACTAGATTTACATGTTTGTCATACATACGGGGCTTGGCATGAAAACCAAGACACAATTAACGTACACACCACTTTGGACTCACCAAGGAGTCAGTTCCTCCCAACCTTGTGGGAATGTATAATTGAGCGTCTATCGGCTGTATGCCTACACCCGCGCTAAGGTCGTGGCCATTTTGATTGTAATTAGCCGAGGATATCTAGGACACAGTAGTTAACCCCCGATGTTTAAATTATCAAACAAAACTGATTAAAACAGAATATGCGGATATCTATTCCGAACCGGCGTTCGATTAATCCCATTTCCGACCAAGCGGTAATAATTTACCGTAACCCAAGCCCGTATAGGGGAAATAATTCGAGAGTATTTACCTAAGCTAGTCTTCTTTAATTTTTAATAACTCAGCCATACACAAAAAGGACTAAGTGCAGATAACATTTACCGGCAAGTCTCTAGTCTGGATTATGGCATAAACTAACCAATTAAATACTAACGGTCTTATTTAAGTCATAGACTTAGACCGACTAGCGTACTTGATCAAACCGTATGACGCTAGATTAAAGATGATTGGATAGAATGTAGTTTAATCCCAACAAGTACCTTTACTTGTTTAATATGGGTAAACTATTAACATTCTGGATTTTGAGACTTAAATGACAAGGTTAAACCCGTTTCGGTTAATTTCCGTAAAATAGTTACATAAACGTAACCGTGCGCATATTAGCGATATCGGGTAATCAGATAAGTCATGGACAAGTTCTATATGCCATTATACTTTAAATAAGTTAAGATATCAGTAGGAAATCAACTTGTATGCCCGTTAAGGTTTCAAAACAAAATTATGCCTCATAAGGGCATTTTGGTAATTGTATATCGTAATATAGGAACTTATATATAATTTAATGTTATAGTCATAAGTATTCTGGAAAAATACTTTATTTATGATATAATATCAGTAGGATATCAATTATATGTTTAAATTATCTTTTATGATCAAACTATGCACCTAAGGGGCATTTTGGTCATTTTACACATAGTTTATTAATTATTGGGATTCTGAGTTTATAACATGTACCTACTGTAAATATGCTTAAAATAAGTTTAAAATCCGTAGGTAACAAGTCTTGGTCCATTAATATGGTTTAAAACCATACTATGCGCCGAAATGGCGCTTATGTCGTAATATGACGTCTTTAAGTGATGTTTATGAAAACTGATGTTATAGTCAGTTAAAAATGTTTAAAATATGTTATTTAGTATAATATATTAGTAGGTAAATTATTTACTTTGAAAAGATTTGATTAAAACCATTTTATAAGCCACAAGGGCTAAAACCGTCATCTATTGACATAGTTTAAGGACTTGTTTGAAAACACAGTTTATAACTTGGTTTAACATGCCAAATAATCCTACTTATAATATTACATCAGTAGAAACTCATTTTTAAGTTCATTGCCATTTAAAACTTTGTTTTATGCAAAAAAGACATTTTGGTCAAAGATGGCATAATTATGGAACTTGTGCATAAACTTGGATTCTGATTATGATCATGTAATATCACCTCAGAGGGTTATGCTACATTATATTATGATCATAATGAAACTTTAGATCAGTGTCTAACTAATCTAAATCAGGTCGGAATTGAAAGTCAAAGTAGAAGTCAAACTTCATGACTTTCGGTTGCGAACCGACCCTAGCACTGAAATTGACGAGCCGAACATGTTCTTACATGTTCGAATAATTATTACCAACTTGTTTAAGTGTCAAAACAGGTTTCATAACATATATAAGATCAATTTATGATTTTTCCGAAAAATGGCCTGTTGACTTTTTAATATCATTACTTTGACCCGTCAATTGGTCTAGCAAACGTGATCTTCAGGAGGTGCCCTTTATAGGGACTAACACCCACCTTATTACGATCACTTAGCCATGTTCATTTCGAACAATGGCTGGACCATAACGGTCTTAACTGAAAGTCAAAGCGTTTTACGAAAACGCTTAACCTTTGGCTATAAAAGCCTAAAAACGAAAATGCAAGAGCAAGGAACACTTACAAGAGGTTCCTACAATGCAAGAGAACTAAGTTGGATGCTCCTTTCAGCTAGGAACTTCCAGAGGAGGGAGAAGAGTTATGATTTAGAAAGGTGCAAGTTCAAATGGTGAACTTGATCACCTATTTATAGTTGGAGAACTCAAAGGAAGTGAACCCAGGTGTCTAGGGGTGTAAGAAGAAGCTTACAAGTGTCCCAAAACGTGGCTTAGCAGTTTAGAAAAGCCATGGTTTCGAATTAATGGTTTTGGAGTTTTGCTTGGAGACCAAACAAAACTTTCTGCTGCAGGTCTGTTCTCGCGCCCCGCGAGAGACCCAGGCCTGGTCTCTCGCGGCCCGCGACCGCCCTTAGGCCAGTTTCAAAGTTTGACACTTTTAACCCCGTAACTTATTAAAGCTTCTAAAAACAATTTTAAACACCTTTTTGGCACTTTTAGCCCTCTGTAGCCAATACTTGGCATACCCGGGATTATGCTCGGACATTGTCGAGCTCTCGGTTCGTTAAAAGGTCACCCAGAGGTATAAATTAACATGTTGACACTTTAATCCCTCAATCATCAAACTTTCACATATTTACAAAACTGAACTCTCTCGTCCAACAAATGGCACGTATGATAGTTTAGGACTTCACAAAGGATCACTCAGAGGCTTATGATCAGCATCTTGATTCCGATGTCACTCTGAGGCTGGGCATGTTGACATATCGGTCACTCAGAGGCCAAGTTTTAAGCATGTTGATGTATCAGTCACTCAGAGGCTGTTATTTATGTATGTTGACATCGGTTCGTCACTCAGAGGCTCAACTTGAGCATGTTGATGCCTTTAGTCCTTATTGGTCTTTAACCGACTATATTTAAAATACAACGCGTGTCACTATAGTATTGGACACGATTTTTAAAGGGTGTTACATTCATGTATGGCACGTAAGTTTTCAATGTGCTCTCTATATTCTTAAGTGCCACCTACACGAATACTACTCTCCATTAGAGGTTCTTGAGTCAGGGTGTCTTTCTTTTTCTTTGATGATTCCCCCTCTTTCGCAGGTTGTTTTCCTTTATTATTCCTTATCAATTATTCAGTCTCTTCTTCTTCTTCTTCATCCGCTTTCTCTTTAGCGTCTGTCTGTCTCTTTCTTTTAACACCTTCCCGATATTTTTCTTATGTAGCTTTTACTAATGGAAATCTCTCCTCTCTATACATCCATTGGTGAAACATCACCCACTCTTAAGTTTTCAATTCTGTGATTTGTCGACCAAATGGCAACTGAAATTTGTACCTGTCATTGTCTTGTGGAAGATTGGGATGTTGATCATTTATAAGAAGCTGAAAAAAATCGAGGATACATGGCCCATGTAGAGGTGTTTGCGTTATCGACCATAAAGTAGAAGATCAGACCCGATATGTTGAACGGTTGCTTGGTGCATAAGTTGAGCATAGCAGCGGACCATTCCAAATTCAAACCGTCGTAACCTCCCTTTCTGTGGGCTAAACTGATTGCAAACACATGAAGAATAAATTGCCAATCTTTTGTGAGACCTTTCCATTTGATCTCATTCTTTTCCCTGAAATCTCCAACATATCTCATTCCTCTGAATCCATCCAGAATATCATCTTTCTTTAATCGCAGTGGATCCTTGTGATCGTCTCCAAGACTGAGCACTCTTCGCACGTTGTCCTTTGATACAGTGACTTCCTTATTCTGAACGGGTGTCGTGATCCTTTTAACTTCATTGACAGTTGTGACTTTAGTTATTTTCCAGAATTATTCGATATGAATGTTGTATATAATTGGATCTGCTTGGACAACATAGCTTATCTTGCTTGAGTTTATCCAGTCTGCCACGTCTTCAAAGTCTTTTGATGGCGGCTGTATTTTGCACGGTTGATTATGCTTCCGTGTTTTATCCCAAATTATTTCTTTCACCATTTCAATATCTGATGTAAAGTATCGGCTTCGATGTTTGGAAGAAGCTTAAATTAAGTGTGTGAAAGTGGATCGAGATGAGTAGATATATTTGAATGTTTGAATTGAGCAGATTTTAAAAAGAATGAATATATATACTAAAATATCTTCCAGCGTATTTATCAAATACGCTGGAAAGATAGTTATGCCGCCTTAGGAAGAATTTGGAAGGTTTCTTCAATGTTAAGAAATCCAAACCAAATATGCTCGAAATTCTTAAAGTTTCTCAAAAAATGTGCGCATTTAGCTAGGAATAGTGCAAAAACCGAAAATAAGTTTAAGAAAATCAAATTTTTGCAATTAGGACACTGAAATTTATTTTTAGAACAACGAAGCTTCCTTTTTCACATTTTACTTTCAATTGAAACCCCGTGACTTTCCTACAAAACATCATACTGGCAAGACTTGTCAGTTTGTTATATATAAGAAGATTTTGAATAATCAAGGCACAAGAAAAATTGTCAGTATGTTTGTCCTCTTAAATCCATGCACCCCTCTTTCAACTTGCTTTCGGTGAGCATTTTATCATGTTATGGTAATATTGACAAAAATTCCAATGTGCCCCACTCAAGCTAGACAGTTAGAATGTTGAGCCCGTGAGTCCGACGTCAGGACATACCCCCGTGATCAAGGAATGCACAAAGATTCCTTATAGCGGGTGAGTATATTGACTTCATTTGTTTTGAATTTCAACGATAGACAACTGATCCTCAGGTCAGTACTTTCGTACAGCAGAGAGACCAATTGTCTAACGAGGGCTAAGGCAAATACCATAGATGGTACAATTTATGCACTTGAATGACTCTTAATGAGAGCTTCATCTATGTAAGGTTTTGGCCATATTGGCTCTTTTGAAAAGATATCATAATTGTGTCTAGGTAAGCATATATCTGGATGCAGCAGAAGAGCAACTATGATATCCCCGAATGATTAGTCAATATAAAGACCCGAAACCAATCTATCAATGCAAGATTTAATACCATTAAGCCATATGCCGCAACGTGTTACCCGCAAGTTGCACAACATTGTGGCTTTCCAGAATTCTTGTGTAAGCATTATTTTTTGTCACCTAATCGCAATTTACTCGATGGTATTGCTGAATCTACTGACACGTCGTTGCTTGGCACCCCGATTTTCCTTTCTTAACATCTTGATTTTCCGTTCTTTCTGTTTTAAGAACAAACAAAGTGTCAGCAGTTTTCAATCATTTCTTAAGCAGATGTCAACCAGAAGATCAAAACATTAAAAATGCAAATGCTCAATTGATAGGAAATCCCTTCCCCCCTAAATTTTATTTTTGAATGTCCATTGCTTGAAAATGAAATTTTAATGTTGCAGAAAATCTTTTTGTTGGGCACACTTTTAAGATACTTGTTTATTATGAAAAGTAGGTATACTTATTTGTTAAGAAAAGCTGTTTTTTTAAGTTAGTTATGAAGACGCAATTTATTTCCACTCAAGGAAATTGATTATTTCCAACCAGGTTACCAACTGGTTGAAACGGGTTTTGTCAAAGGCTTTCGTGAAAATATCGGCTTTCGGTTGCATATCCACATGCACCACTTGAATGTATCCTTTCTCGTACGCATCTCGGATCGTATGAATGCGAATTTCGATGTGCTTTGTTCTCGAGTGGTGGATTGGATTCTTCACAATTCCCAGACACGCCTCGTTGTCAATGAAAATCAGAGTCTTCATGATGTTGATCCCGTAATCCAGCAACTGAATTTGTATTCAAAGAACTTGCGAGAAGTAAGTATAAGCCACCGTATATTCGGATTGAGTAGTAGACGTGGAGACTGTCGATTGCTTCCTGCTTTTGCCACGATATAAGACGATTTCATAAGAATTGGCAACCTCCTGAAACTGACTTTCTATCAACCTTGCAACCTGCATGATCTCTGTCAGAAAAAGCAATTAAATCAAAATTACTATCTTTAGGATACCACACTCTGAGCTTGGGTGTTCCTTTCAGATAGCCGAAAATTTCGTTTTGCAGTTTCATGAGATTCTTTTGGATTCGTATAAAATCATGCACAGATGCAGACAGCCCACATAATGTCAGCCCTACTTGCGGTTAATACATCAACGAGCCAATCATCAAGCAGTAGAAGGACTTGCTCACCGGTTTCCTTGAAGATCAGGTGTGAGTTCCGTTTGAGCTGCAAATGGTGTGCTGGCGGTTTTGCAGTCATTCATGCTGTACCATCTTCTCGTCGCTTCACCTCCAATCCCAAGAAAAATGTGATGAATGAGGATACCATCTTCTTGTTGCTTCACCTCCAACCCCAAGAAAAATGTGAACTCTCCCATCATACTCATTTCGAACTTTGCCTTCATAACCTTCTCGAACTCCTTGCATAGAGCCTCATCGGTTGACCCAAAAATTAAATCGTCTGCATAAATCTGAACCAGCATCACATTACTCTGATCCTTTTTGTGAAGAGAGTCATGTCGATTTTACATCTTGCGTATCTACATTCCAAAAGATATGTCGATAAAGTCTCATACCAGGCTCGAGGAGCTTGATAAAGACAATAGAGAGCTTTGTCAAGCTTATAGTATCGTTTAAGGAAATGTGAATCTTTAAAGCCTAGAGGCTGGCAAACATAGACTTCTTCTTTCACCTTCCCTTATAGAAATGCACTCTTCACATCCATCTAAACACCTTGAAATTTTTGTACGAAGCATATGCCAAGAATATTCTAATGGCCTCCAAACGTGCTACCAGAGCAAAAACTTCCTCATAATCAATCCCTTCCTCTTGTCAAAAACCTTGAACTACCAATCTTGCCTTGTTCTTGATGACTACACCATGATCATCCATTTTTTTACGGAATACCCACTTGGTGCCAATGGGATACTTTCCATTTGGTAGATCAACGAGTTCCCAAACTTGGAGCTTACGGAACTGAGATAACTCATCCTGCATTGCCTTCACCCAGCTAGAATCCTGAATAGCATCTTCGATGTCACTTGGCACAGACTGCAAAAGAAATGCAGCATACAATCCTTTGTTGATGGTACATGATTGTCCAAGAGTTCATACTCCATCTTTCATAGGACCAATAACATTTTCAATGGGATGATTTCGATTTGTCTTGTAACCTGCATTGGTGTGGGTCTCAGTTTGTTGAGGTAGATTGGTGAAATGTTCGTCGACATAGATAATTGGAGGCCCGTCTTCTTTGGTTTGCTCATCCACATTTGGCTGTGAAGAAGAAGTATCATTTGCAGATGCATCCTCAGCCGAAGTGTCACTATTAACTTCTTCAACAGAGAGGATTGGATTGGCTAAAACTGGGGTGAATCGAGTTGTGAATGGGTGGAAGCCAATGTCTGAAGGATCAAACAATGGTTCTATTGGGGTTGTTTCCGCAGGTTCGGTTTCAGTTAGTGGTTCAGCAATATCGAAAGTGTTGAAAACAACATCTACATCGTAAAACCAGTTAGGAGAATTTCCAGTGTTGGTGGAGTTTCCTTTTTGAAAGTCGACATAGTAGGATTCAAGCACCGTCTTGGTTCGTTTGTTGTAGACACGATATGCCTTTTGAGTAGATAAGTATCCCATGATGTAGCACACATCACCAACTGCTTCAAACTTGATAAGATTGTCTTCAGTGTTAAGGATTGTACATTCACATCCAAACGATCTAAAGAAATCTATCAGAGGCTTCCTTTTGAAAAGAAGTTCATAGGCGGTTTTTCCATGAGGTTTAACGATGAGAACTCGATTCAAAACATTGCATGTTGCGTTGACTGCTTCTGCCTAGAATATGATAGGAAGCTTGGAGTCTACGAGCATAGTTCGAGCAGCTTCAAAGTGTTCTATTCTTCCGTTCTGCTACGCTGTTTTGCTGAGGAGTTCTTGCTACACTGTACTGAAGTTGTATTCCCTTTTCTTTGTAGAAGGAGATAAACATTTGATTTTTGAATTCCGATCCATTGTCACTTCTGACTGATTTGACCTTCAGCTTGATCACATTTTCAATCATGGGAATGAAGTTCTTGAGAGTGGAGACGGTCTCGCTTTTGGCTTCAAGAAAATATACCCATGAAAATCGGGAGAAATCATCTATAATCACCAAGCAATAGGATATTTTAGCTAGACTATTAACACTAATAGGACCGAAAAGATCCATATGCAGTAATTGCAATGGAGTAGATATCATATTCACTGCTTTGGATTTGTGCAGCCTTTTGTGTTGCTAGCGTTGGGCGCATGCGATACATTTTTCTAAAAATGGAAATTCTTTTATAGGTAAACCTCTCACTAAATTTAACTTGAAAAGTTTATTCATAGTTTTGAAGTTAGCATGCCCCAACCGCCTGTGCCAAAGCAGGGATTCCGATTCTGATGCTTTTGAGATTAGACATGTCATATGCTCATTGGATTTTGCGTTTTTCATATTGAGAACGTTGGTGTTGTTTTGACAAGGAGCTGTGAGCATAATCATTTCGGCAGGAATGGAGTATTCGGGCTTGAGAATAGACATTCCACGTCATTGAACAGCACTGAAATTCCTTTGTCGCAGACTTGTGATACGCTCATGAGATTGTAACAGAATTCTGGTACCCTATTGACGTTCTCTAATGTAAGTGCTTCAGATACGACGTCTCCCATTCTAACAATTTTCCCTCCATTTTCATCTCTGGCAAAGGATACGAAATCGCCATCGATGATTCGAAAGTTCTTCAGGAGTTCCTTCAATCCGGTCATATGCCTTGAGCACACTGTCCACGTGCCAAATGTATTTCATGAGCATTCGAAGCCATTTTTGCAATTTATTCTGTTATACAACAACAAACAAAAATATATACAAGTTAGTTAGTTTTCGGAACCCAGACTTGTTTCAAGTTTAATCTATTGTGATTTTGAACAAGAATATTTTATTTTCTTTTCCAAAAACATGTTGAATTAACTATGTATTTGACTAATTTCCTAAAATTATCAAATTGCTCGGTGAAAATTTTGACAAAATCTTGTTTAGGTTTAGAAAATTTATTATTCTTGCAATGTTTCACACTATGTCTTAAATGACCACAGCGAAAGCATTGCTTGCAATTTGCTCTTTTCTTTTTGGTGGACGTCGCGTGTGAAGATGATGTATGTGATGAGAGTCTAGAGCTGCTTGAAGTGTTATCTGTTGATGTAGTATAGCTTGAACTTTTGGTTTTCTTCACTTTCTTGTCAAGACAAATTCATCCTTAATGCAATCTTCATCGTTCTCGCTATCTGATGACGAAGCTGATTCTAGATTTTCACTTGAATCGTTAGATTTCTGATCTTCGCTTGATGTTTCTTCACCACTTTTTGAAGTTGTTGTGCTCGAGTCTTCACTACTACTGACTTGCGTTGATTCTATATCAGACTCTGATGTACCTTTACATGATGGAACAAACTCGAGAATTTCCTCTGTAAGGAACTTTCCAAATTTGTTTTTCTTTAATTCTGGAACAAATATAGGAGATTCAAGCACAACATTTTCATCACTAAAAGCAGAATTTAAGTCATGACTTTCAACCACTACATTCACGTGGTTGTGTGTCTTAAATGTAGGCACATGGCCATTAAAGTCATTCCGAATTTAAATTTAGGCACACAGCCATTACTGTCATCCATCCTAGTGAAACTATTACAGTTATCCCGAATAGAAGAATTTTTCTTGTTATAATTCCAGCCGAACCAGTTAACGGTGGAATAACTGTCGCCCGAATATCCTATCCCTATTTTCGATCCTCCACAGTCATCATCCTCATCGCACACATCTTCTTTACGCTCAAACATATCTGCATTACTTTCAGAAATGTTAGTATTATTTTCATTTTCGTCAGAGATATTTTGAGCAAACAAATCATGTTTATCAATTAAGTCATTATTAGAATGAGGAGATGGCATAGGTACATAATTTTTGCTGTGCGAGAGAAAAGATTTTTCTTTCGTTTCCGAGCTTATCCTTGTATCCAATCCCATCCTTCACGAATGTCGGTCATTGGCAATTTTCAATATCAACCAGTGCCTTTTGGCTAATTTTGCATTTATCGTTTGTGATTTGCAGTTTATTATTTTCATTTTGAGATTTTTCTAATCGTTCAATTAGATAATTTATGATAAAATCTTTTCTAAAAATGAATTCTTTTAGTGTCTGCATCTCAGCCAAAGTTGAGTTCAACTTTCTCTTATATGAAGCTTCGTTTTCTTTCAATTCTTTGTTAAATTTCAAAAGCTTTTCTTTTTCTCTAATCAGGTGACGGTTGAGTGATTTGTAATGTGCCACGATGTTCAAACATGGTTGGGAGCATAGTTTTGTTTTAAGTTCATACGGTATGCTGTTTACCAAATCCTTATCCTCCTTGTCTTTTGTAGATTCAGATTTCATGGCGGCTGCAGAAGTTCCAGCTTTCTCATTCTTGATGTCGCTAGTTGCTTCTTGGGCTGTCTTCTTCGGTTCAGTCTTCTCAGCTTCTTTCTTTCCCTAATCTGTTGATGATTCAGTAGGAGTGATTATGCTTTTCAAACATTTATCTATAACTTTGTCGCCCTTAGGAATCCTTGTTGCTTGTTTCTCAACGCAATTTGATGAAGATGAGACTGATGTAGTAGAGATTTTAGCCATAAGAGCTTTGTTGACTTCTTCCTTTACCTCATCAATTTCTTCAGCCCAGTCATAATCTTCTACCATCAATGCCTGGGTGTTACCAGCAACATTCACACTTCCCTCGATAGCTATTGGCCTTCATGCTTGAATAATCTCAACATTTTTATTTTTCAACAGTGGGCACTCTCTCTTGAAGTGACCCAAATTCTTGCAGTTGTAGCATCTCAGCTTGGACTTGTCAAAACCAGCTTTTCCAAGAGACAATCTCTTTTATGTCTTGTCTTGAAACTTTTTCAGCCTTAAGGTGATCATAGCCATCTGCCATTTGAGATCCATTTCTTCCATATCATCTGGATCAACTTGGTACATGTCTTCAGCTCAAAGAAAATCCTATTTCAGTTCGCCCGCCATAAGAGCTTCATAGCTGCGGAGGAAGGTGTTAAATAGTGCAACATGTTCAGTGGATATCTTGAGTGCTTGAGCATCACCGACCACAGTAGTCTTCTCGTTAGATGGTGGAGACTTTGCAAAGCTTGCGGAAGCGTTAAAGTTAGATGCGTTGGCACTTTGAGAACTTGAACCACCAGAGGTTATAGGGGCAAGGAATGCCATGTTTTTGGGAACAGAATCAGCAACAGCAGATTGAGTAGATTTCTGAGAGTGTCCTGCTTGATTCATTTCTCTCTTGAGCACATCCATTTCAAAGGCCCTTAGTGTGTTGGTCAGTTCTGAAAGAGTGACTGGAGTTGTACTGGTCAAGAAAGTTATTTTGATCATCATGCATTGTAAGCTCCATTCTTTTGGAAGATAGTCCAAAAGTTTCTTGATTGAGGCATAGATAGCAACGGGATTGCCGACTTTCTTCATTTTTTAGCACATTCAAAAATCGGCTAATATGATCTGACAAACTTTCACCTCGAACACTTCCAAACATGTCATATTCTTTTTGAACCATATCTATCTTGTCATCCATCAGTTCTTCATTGCCTTCATAGTGATCAATAAGGGCCAACCATAGTTCATGAGCCGAAGTGTATTCCTCAAACAAGTTGTTGTCATCCTTTGATAGAGCCATTGTTAGAGCAGCGTGAGCCCTACAGTCGCATTGGATGAGTGTCCTATCTTCATCAGTGAAAGTTGAGGGATCTTCGTTGATTGTACGAACATGGTCACGAATTACCATAGGAACATGGGGTCCTATAGTATGGACATCCATTGACTATATATAGTCCGTGTACTCAAAGAAAGCTTTGATTCGATTCTTCCAGCTGCTGAAATCTGTTGATCCACTTTTGTGTCTGTCGCTTATTCTTAGTTACGTCAGTAATTGTACGGTCTTTGTTTAATGTGTTTGTATAGTTTGGTCGTGTCAACCAAATCAAGATATCCTCCTATCTTGATGTAGTACGACGATTAGTTTGTCTGTGTTGTAAAACAGTTGCATTTGTACATAGTGTTAAGTCTTGTGTACGACAGGTCTGTTAGGAAGTTCTTCGAAGAACACTTATTCGTGCGAGTAAGAGATGCTTCATATGAGCAAGTTGCTTGCTCGTACGAGCCATTACATGATCGTACGAGTGACCCTGTTAACAAGAACTTTGCTTGTTCGTACGAATAAGCTACTTATTCGTACGAGGGATAAGTTGTTCAAACGACCAACCATTGTCGAATGTTCTTTGTGACTTGTGGTAGTTCGTACGATTTGCAACATTCTTCGTACTGTTAATGGGTGTTGGTACTATATAAACAGACATGCCCTTCTCAGTTCAGCGCGTCACTAGAGAGAGACACTGAGGCACAAGAGAGAGAGCACAAAGAGAATATCCTGGGTCTGTATAAACATCGTTTGTATGTGTTTGTTGGGCTTATACTAGTAAAGGTTTACACATTCGTGCTACATTTGGGCTTTTGGAAGGTTTTGGGCTTCCTAGTGCCTTATGGGCCTAAGGTTGTAACTGTTGGGCTTGGTGATTAGTATAAATATATGTATTAGGTCAATGGTTAGGGGTTAGAGAGTTGTAATTAAAAACTTGTATCAGACACTATTCTGGTGTATGCAAGTTGATTTTGATTCAAGAGATTGTTCTTCTTCCTAATCTTTATTTTCGCAATTGATTAGGTTTTGATACCTGTCAGATCCGATTTCGGGACTTACACTTGGTATCAGAGCTTGCTGTAAAATACAGGCTCCAGGTATCGCAGATTGAAGAGCTGATCCGAAGTGGAGTTGTTGTTGTTCAACCCGGATTACTGTTCAAAATCGAAGAATTGCTGTGTTTGATCAAAATTACTACTGTTCCGAAGAACTCGAAGAAGGTCTGAAGATTTCAGATTTGATACTGTTGCGGATTATGAAGAACTCGAAGAAGCTTCAAGGATTTCGGATTTGCTAGTGTTGAAGATCCCAAAGAACACGAAGCAGATCATCCATCTCGGGTTGATCTTGGACTACTGTTCAATCCGGATTGCTAGTATTTCGGATCCAAAACACTGTTGGTGGTTATCTGTTGCTGGGAATTCGGACTACTGTTGCATTCGGATAAGGACCAGATTCCAGACTGATTTCATTCCAGATCCAGTCTCATTCCGGATTCTTCCTGATTTTGGATTCATTTCGGACCAGCTTTCATTCCGGATTGTCTTCCATTCCGGACCAATATCATTCCAGATTTCTCATTTCGGATACACACTGCTTTGTGAATTATCATTTCGGATTTTTCTATTTCGGATTGTTTTCGGATTCAACCATCTCGGACTGATTTCGGATCTGCCTATCTCGGAGTTGTCTATTTTGGACTCATTTCGGACACTGTTTGGGACATATTCTGATCACTGTTCATATTATAAAATTCAAAATTAACTTAATTTAAATTTACTTGGTAATTTTAATAATGTTAACCATGATGAACAATTACATGACAGCTCAAGATTTGACCAATGCCACTTTGGCTGCACTGCAATCACAGACTCTAGCCCTCCATCAGGAATTGGATTAAGTGGTTGGCACTTCAATTAAAGTGCCCCGTCTGTTGTATGGAGATGAATACTATGAATGGAAGTTTAGATTCAAGCAATATTGCAAGGCCAAAGAGCCTGAGGTGTGGAGGTGCATTATGAATGGTTCTCAAACGATTGTTTACAATACCGATCAAGATTAGGATACAAAGATTTCAAACCCAGTCTTTGTGGACTCTAGAAGATGTGAAAAACATTCAGGGAGATGAAAAAGCTACAGCTGTATTGACAATGCACTTGGTCCCGACATTTCAATTGCGGTCAGAAATTGCAAGACCGCTAAAGAAGTGTGGAGTGAATTGCAAAATCTTTATGAGGGAAATGCAGATATGAAGGCCAGCAGAGTAAATTAGCTGAATCAACAATTCAACTCATTTAATCACATTTACGTGGAAACCATTGAGAACCAGATCCGGAGATATGTAAAGCTCGTTTCCCAGATGATATCAGCTGAGATTACTCTTACCAATAGTGCTATGAACAGACAGCTGTTAAATTCATTACCAAATAGTTGGGATGCTGATGTTGGAATGATCAAGAAGACGACGAATCTGAATGATGTCACTCTCACAGAAATGATAGCTACTATTAAATCGTGTGAGATCGATAATAAGCAGAGAGACATCAATCATCAGAGTAGTTTGATGGTCGCCGGTATTACAGGCAAAATACAGCATTAATGTCACAAAACCTAGTTTATAGCCCTCTGCAAAGAAAGTTCTCACACACTGGGTAGCTGTAACGTGGTGTACAGTCCTCTTGCCACACCACAAAAGACGCAGTACGTCTACGGTATTCAGTCTCAGACTCCTACTATGAAATCTGTTGCCCAAGTTCAGACATAGTACCATGCTCAGTATCCTAACATGGTGTTCAGTCCTGCATTCCAGCTGTAGCTCAACAAGGCAGCATTCCTCAATCTACTACTCCAACATTGGCTCCTGCTCAAGTTGTGTCCAATTCTGCTTTTCTCACTAAGGAAAATGAAGAGAAATTGGCCATAGGTGCTTCAATGTTCAACAACTTGAATGCCTTTTTAGTATGTGACCTAACTCCCCCATCTATTCTTCCAACTGAAGTAGATCAAATAATGGAGGAGGATCTGGACGAGATTAACGTGTCCTAGAATCTTGCAATGGTTGCCTTCCGTGTCAACAAGTTTCAAAAGAAGTATGGGCGGCAACCATTGTCAAATCTGAAGACTAGACTCACAAAAGATAAACTCAGGTGCTACAGATGTCATGAGCCAGGACATTTTGCAAGGGAGTGCAAGAAGCCGCCATCTGGATACATGTCATCCAGAGTGGCAGACATACAGAGCAGTGACAGACAGTTGGTGCCAGTCTCTCCCTCAAAGTCTACTACAAGTCCCTCAAGCAGCTCTGGCGGGAAATCAACAGCGTTGGTGGCACAACAACACGAAAGATTCAACTGGGCAGATGCTGCAACTCAGATGGAGACTTTGAATCTTTCCAAGAACAGCAACCACTGCATGATGGCGCAGACAACTGAGACACCAGATATTTCGGAAACGGTAAATCGAATTCTCTGTTCTGATAGTTGTCGGTTTAAATTATCACAAATGCGTGCCCATAATTCAACTCTTGTAGCTGAATACCAGCAAGCTGCATCACAGAACATCGCCCTTATACATAAGAACAAGCTTCTTATGGAAAAGGTCGAAGCTCAAAAACAAGATATAGCTCATCTAAAGTTTGACTTGAACCAACAGCAATGTTGGGTATACGACTATAAGCTAAAATTAGCTGAAAAGGACGTAGAACTTCAAGCAGCCTTAGCCAAGCTAAATTCCTTGATAGGGAAGTTTCAAGAAAATGAAATAAATATTAAAAAATTGAAACTTCCAGCAAGCTGGTCAAGGACTTTTGTGATCTACAGCTTAATTTTTAGAAAAATTACACAAAAGGTCTTGGGTACAATAGGGCTCCTCCACCATATAATCATAACTATACAAGAATGCCTGAATTTGAGGCTAATCTAGAAAATGCAGAAAATATGATGTATGGTAAACCTTCAGATTATCTTTCTAAACCGTGGAAGCCCTATTACCCAAAGTTTTCCAAGCCAACTGAACTCAAGAGGGATGATAATTTCGTTACTTCTACACCACTTTCACATGAATCTGGTAACCATCGATCATATAGTTCAGATGATTTAGGGAAAGTAACGCCTAAGGAAGAGGAAACTACATCATCCACAGAATCTATAGGAGAAAATTCTTCTGAAACTGACTTAGTGAACGATACTAACGTTTCTACCTCATGTGTAGAAGAAATATTAGTTGAGGATATTACAGATGGTGATCAAGAAGAATGTCTGAATGCAAATTCAGACAATTCGGCTTTTGATTATGAATTTTATAAACCTACTTTTGACATTTTGAATCAATGTCTTGCTGAACAATTTAAATTCTTAGATAGTGTTGGTTGTGTTGATAACACAGACGGTTTTAATTCTGGTTATTCATCTAATGCTGATGTTTTGAATAATACTAATAACTGTGATAACTCTTGTCATGAAAACATGAATTTTGCTACAGGTACAGCATCGACAAATGATTCCTTTTCCTCAGTTCCTACTGAAGAGACCAGAAGTTCTTCTCTAGAGGTTCCATCTGTTGATGCTAATCCCAGGGTTGACAGTGAGAAATTCAACCAACCAACTGACCCTGTGAAGAATGACGTTGGTATAGTTCTAGAAGAATCAAGAGACTCAGCTTCTTCAAATGATGAACAATGGATTGACTCTGAACTGACAGAAGATGAGCATTCTCTTCCTGCTGATTCAGATACAATCTTGAATCTGAATCGGACTCTCAAACTTTTCAATATTTAGAGATTCCTTATACTTGTATGTTTCTAGCTCATCGTCTGGAGGTTCAGAAAAAGGATGTCCCTGCTAAGCCACCCGTTTCCTCTGTAGAATCTGCCACACAAAGTGATTTGAAAACTAAACATAAGAAATGGAGAACACGTCGATAGAAAAATAAGAAAAAAGGCGCCTCAGATAAATGAAAAGGAAACTGCTGAGTCACTTCTTCACTCTGAGAAATTGACTTAGCCGCTCCAAACTGAATCTGTTAAGCAACCAGCTGAACAGAAATCAGTTAAATTTGCGCCTAAGTCTACACACTCCGAATTGTCTAATTCAAATCACAAAACTAACAAGTGTGTTGATGGTTGTGCGTAGGCAACAACCAAGATCAACACCGTGTACCATCCGTCAGTACCCGCAAGCAAGAAACTGACAGACAAATTGCCTAGAATTTCCCAAGCTGAACGGACTGTTTTCTACTAGTAGAGGCAAACCTGTTTCAACTGTGGATATCCCGGGAATATTGCACGAAATTGTCAAAAGGCTTTTACACCTTTTAAAGTATTATACTCAAAATATTAAAAAGCTATGCCAAATCGCCTCAATCAGGCTCGATTTGCTATGGCTAAGCCTTCTAATCAAGATTGTAACATGGCCAAGAAAAAAACTTACAAATCTCCAAGACCTTCAAGTTTTCCGAATCCTTCTAGCACTCCAAGGATTGTGCAAAAGTCTGACTCGCTAACCTGGAGGCCTAAGATCTTGACCAAGCTTCAGTCTTCTGCCCCCATATCCAACAAATCAAAAGCATCATCGACCTCATCCTCAACTAATTTAATTTTCCGCGAGGTTACATATGTTGATGTAAATAGCATGCCCAGATCTTCAATGGCCTGGGTTGCAGCCTCTAACTAAAACCTGTTGAAATGTGAAGGAACGGCTCTTGCGAACTCTCATTAGACTCTGGTATATTGACAGTGGCTGTTCCAGGCACATGACTGGGGACATCTCGCAGTTGAATGACATTCAGTTTTTCGATGGTGGGTTTGTCTCCTTCGCAGGTGGTGAGACCGGAAAGATCACTATGAGAGTAACAGTATGCAATGTAGCTCTTAGCTTTAAGAACGTGAACTACGTACTAGAGTTGAAGCATAGTCTTTTGAGTGTGTCTCAGCTCTGTGACAATCATTTGGATGTTCTCTTTACCAAGAAAGGGTGTTATGTATTGAAACCTGGCCTCATTATTCCGGATGATTGGATTCTTCTAAAAGCCGCGCGAAAAGGAAATGCATATGTCATTGACATGAACAAGGCTCCCTCTTACAAGCTCATTTGCTTATTCTCGTCGACAGCTGAGCATGATGCAATGCTATGGCATAGTCAACTAGGACACATCAACATGAAGAACTTAAATCGACTTGCAAAAGGTGGTTTCGTCAAATATATACCAGTTTGTGATTTTATGCCGGTTGAAAAGTTTGAATCATGTGCATGTGGAAACAACATCGACAACCGCACAAATCTAAAACCACCCCTTCCACGTCTCAAGTCTTAGAATTGCTTCATGTGGATCTTTTTGGTCCAACAGATATTCTGAGCATTGGCGGGAAGCCATACTGTCTTCTCATTATTGATGACTACTCACGATTCACCTGGGTTTTCTTTCTAGCACATAAAAGTGAAACCGCTGAGTTAGTTAAACAGTTCGTCTCACTTATGGAGAACCAGACAGACACCACCGTGAAGGCTATTCGTTGTGATAATGGAACAGAGTTTAAGAACGTTACTTTAAATTCTTTTTGCTCCTCCTTGGGTATCGACGGACAGTTTAGTGCAACCAGAACTCCATAACAAAATGGGGTTGCAGAAGGAAGAAATCGAAAACTAATTGAAGCTGCACGTACTATGTTGGTTGAATCCGAGCTACCTCTTATTTTCTTGGCAGAAGCAATAAATACCGCCTGTTATATTCAGAATCATGCCCTGATCAACAAAAGACACATGAAAACTCCGTACGAAGTGGTTGAAGGTCGCAAACCTTCGGTCAAGCATTTCCGCAAGTTCGGATGCCCTTGTGTTCTCCTGCTCATGGACGCTAAAGGGAAATTTGAATCACACCGGGATCCATGCATCTTTGTTGGATATTCCAAAAACACTTCATATCGTGTCTATAATAAGATCAAGAAAATGGTAGTTGAAACCTACAATGTGGGTTGGCTGGAGGAAAATCCCAAGGACACACGCATTGAACCTGACTGGCTGTATGATTATTCCACCTTGTTTAACCATTTTGATGTCCCTTCTAATGTGTCTGCAGGTACAAGCAAAATTTTTGAACTTCCAACGATGCCCATCTCACCCGACGACGATGCCGATGCTGCACAGCTGCATGAGACTTTAAAGAAGCTGAGTGTGGATCCACCTGGATTTAAAGAAGCTATATCTAATCCTTCACCAGTATCGCAACATCAAGAAACGACATCTGACAAGACTCCTCAGGATGGTTCCCCTGAAGTTGAGGCTCCAAAAACTAAGCCTCGTACGACAAATGAAGGGTCTGCTCCTCCCGATGTCTTGGTTCATCTCTGTTCATGAGCCTACACCACCAGACTGTTCTGTTGATTCATCAGTCAACACTTCTACTTGTGCAACGAATGAGGGGGAGTCATCTGGAGTTGCTTCAGGCGAGTGTTACCAACTTGCAAACGGATCTTCTTGTCCCTGCTACGCCAATACCGCAGCGTCTACAACGCGATCATCCAATTGAAGATATAATTGGTCCTGTTACTGCTGTTGTTCAAACCCGCAGTCAATCAGGGGATATCAATACTTGTCTTTACTCTAGCTTTATCTCACAAATTGAACCTAAAAGCATTGATGTCGCCTTGTAGGAACCAGGCTGGGTTGATGCTATGCATGAAGAACTCAATCAATTTGAGAAGCTTGGTGTATGGCAATTGGTGAAGCTTCCTCAAGGAAAACGTGTTCTTGGATTCGCTGGGTATTTCACAATAAATGACACTGGAGTCATTGTTCGGAATAAAGCTCGACTGGTGGTTCAGGGTTTTCGTCAGATTGAAGGATTAGACTATGATGAGGTTTATGCACCGGTCGCTCGATTGGAGGCAGTTCGCATTTTCTTGGCATGTGCATCTTACATTGATTTCACCATCTATCAAATGGATGTTAATACTGCTTTTCTCTACGGCACGGTGAAAGAGGAAATATATGTGGCACAACCATCGGGTTTTACAGATCTACACAAGCCAGACTATGCATACAAATTGGACAAAGCTTTGTATGGGTTGCATCAAGCACCTCGCGCATGGTACGCAACTCTAACAGAGCATTTGCTTGCTCATGGATATACTCGGGGAACCATTGATCAAACTTTATTAATCAAACATGTTGACAAGGACATTATTCTTGTTCAAATTTAAGGTGATGATATCATTTTTGGTTCTACGAATGATGGTTTGTGTCGGGAATTTGAAGAAATCATGAAGAAAAAATTTGAGATGAGCTCACTGGGGGGGATGACTATGTTTTTAGGACTTCAAGTTCATCAGAGCCCGCAAGGAATCTTGATTCATCAAGGAAAATATGTCAATGATGTTATTCCGAAATTCAAGCTTACAGACTCAAAGCCTACGGCTTCACCTATTGCAAAACGGCCTTGCTAAATGAAGACGCTGAGGGAACGCCTGTTTATCCAACCATGTACCGATCTATGATTGGTTCAATCATGTATCTCACTACAAGTCGGCCAGATATCATGTTTGTCGTTTGCCAGTGTGCTCGTTATCAAGCTACTCCTAAACTCTCTCATTTACATGTTGTTAAAAGGATTTTTAGGTACCTCAAAGGGGCACCATCACTGGGCCTCTTGTATCCTAAAAATTCTGAATTTGAACTATATGTTTTCTCTGACGGTAATCTTGGAGGTACAGATAGGGATATGCGCTAAACTTCAGTTGGATGCCAATTCTTGGGAGACCGCTTACTCTCGTGGTAATGCAAGAAGTAGCAGACGGTCTCGCTCTCTACTACGAAAGCAGAATATGTCGCAGCATCTGCTTGCTGCTCCCAGGTTTTATGATGCAACACCAGCTTGAGGATTACGGTTTGACTTATCTAAACACAACAAATTTATTGCGATAATGATGCCGCCATCCAAATCGTAAAAAACCATGTTTTTCACTCCAAAACCAAGCACATAAATATCAACGTTCATTTTATCCTTGATTGCTATGAAAAGCATCTCGTTAAACTTGAGCAAATCCACGCCGATGCAAACGTGGCAGATTTGTTCACGACACCCGTTAGCAACGCGCGTTTTCAAGTGCTTGTGGATATTCTCAAAATGATCCGTTTTTCTAACTGAGCATCCTCTGTCCTTTCTGTTTCGTTTATTTTCTTTCATTCAATTTTGTTTACTTCGTAAATTTGTTCATATATATGCTCAAATTTGGGGGGAGAAATATTTAAAAAAAAGGTTGTGTTTGTTTTTAAACAGCTTTGCAATGATTGGGAAATGAAATACTTTTTCGTGATAAAGTGTCTGACTAACACATGTAAGATGTTGAAGCGGGAAAAGACTTGGATAGAAGGTGATATGTTGATATGTCTAAATCTCAACCGGATACTGTAAGCCAAATGATATAAACATAAAGAACTATGTATTCAGTGGGTCACATACTATAGGCGTATGATTTCATGGTCTTAAATCCAGTGTTGATAGATAGCCAACGTCTGAGGTTTCGGGTCTTTATGTTGTTGAGTCATCTGGGGATATCTTGGCTGCCCTTCTGTTGCATCCAGATGATATGCAGACCTAGGCACAGTCAGGATATCTTTTAAAAGAGCCAAAATAGAAGGGCCAAAACCTAAAGAACGGAAATATCTTCATTAGAATATTCCATAAGTTCCTACGTACCACATAAGGTATTTGCCTAACCCTAAACATACTATTGGTCACTCTTCTGTACAAAAGTACTGACCTATTTACCAATAGTCTGATGTTGTAAAAGATAAAGGATGATCTCAGTATACTCACCTGCTATGATGAATTGTTTTGCTTACCTTGATCGCGGGGGTATGTCATGGTATATGACACACGGGTATCATAGTATAATACTACCTTAAGCGTATCATAAAGCTAGAACTGGAAGGTTGAGTTTTAGATTTAGATGGACAAGTATATTGGCAATTACTTAGACTAGTCTGACCCAGCTCATACTGAAAAATGCTCCTTAGTCGACTTTTGAAAGGATTTGATTTCTTATCAAGGCTATGCCTGTGTTTGTATTTGTGTCTGTGTTTGTGCTTAAATGTCTTGTGTTGTAGTTGGTAAAAGGTGGTTGGATGCCTGGTTAGTCAAACGGCTGATTTTTTATTAGATGGTTTCTGTCAAGGGATATTGGAATGGTCTGCTAAGTTTCGAAGTTGGGCTAATCCAATAGAATTTCTGAAAGTCTTAAAAATTGAACATTTAGGGTTAACAAGTTACTGTTCCGGATTGGGCTTTAAGCGCCTTCCGGATAGGCCCACTTAGTTGTCACTTTTCCGGATTGGGCCTGACAAAAGCCCAATCCAGATCCTTTGGGAATTCAGATTCCAGATTGTGTTGGGCCCAAAAGATTTTAGGCCCAAGCCCATTCTGGAAAAGTACTTAAGTGAATCAGAGATGCATTTCGGATTATTCACAAATTTTCCGAAACCTCTGATATTTTTTGATCTTCTCTGATCTCTCACTATTCATTTCGGATTGTTATCTCGAATTTCATCCGGATTAGGTAAATTATGCTCTAAAATCATAAAATCAAATGATAATCTTCAAGTTTCATGCATTTCGGACAACATTTTGGATTGGCCTTCAAAGAAACTTGTATTTCGGATCTCATTCCGGATGGATATTCAACCGAGTTGATGAACTCGGATTTCACCTTGGATAACCTTAATCCGGATTGATGATTTATCCAAAATACTATTGATTTGCTTGCCCAATCCAGGTTGATGATTCATCCGAATCACTATTGACCTCTTTGCTAATCCAGATTGATGAAAGGTTCATCCGGATTACTGTTGACCTGTTAGTGAATCCGGATTCTAGGGTTTGAACCTTTGAGCTCTGTTGAACCTTTTCAAATGATTGAACCCTTCAAACTGATTTGAACTTTTTAATAATTGAACATTTGAAATCTGTTTGAACCATCCAATTCGTGTTGACCTTTTATCCTAATGAACTCCTTTAACTTCTGTTAGTTGCGTTAAAATTGAGTTAACCTGGTTATTGTTTTGACAGAAATGGTAGAAGAGGCTTTTGATGCAGTTATGTTGGTGGAGGAACAGTTCCATAATCAAGCAGGATACCTATCAGACTCACCAGCTGAATTTTACCAGGAGTTCCAATCGATGATGGCTGGTCTAAATGCGTGCAAGATTGCATATGCACTTCGTGCTAATCCGGTTATATACAGAGATCTAGTGCACTCGTTTTGGAAGAGAGCTCGATTCCACCTGAGAGGAGCTGATGGGAGACCGTATATTAGTTCTCAGATACAGGGTAAGGAGATCTTAGTGAATGAAGCCTGCATTCAAGACGTTCTACATTTTCAGACTTACAAGTGACCCAACTGTGTACGCAAAGGAGAAAGTGTTGCCTATTCTTGCAGAGATGAGTTATGAGGGTTTATATCCACCGTTGCTAAAGAAAATGTATCTTGCTTATTGGAGATTGTTGGCACACATATTCATGCAGTGCATTTCTGAGAACAAGGGAGGCCTAGACCAACCGAATCAAACCCAAACCTCGGCGATCGTGGCTCTTATTATAGACTGGAAATATAACTTTTCATGTTATATTTTCAAAAATATGAAGAAGATTTTACAGCAGTCCAAGAAGAAGACGTTTCTGTTATATTCGCGCTTCGTACAACTGATTTTGGATGCTCGATATCCCGACTTGACCAAGGATTCTTCGGATGCGAATTTGCTAAATATGAAGCCAATGGGACCGACTATCTTTAGCATAATGAAGAAAAATCATTCGACATCGAAGACCATATTTGTTGGTCGTTTTCCGTTAAAGAAGTTTGGAAAGTTTGCTGAGGTAATTGGACAGGATATTCCAGCTCATACACCAGTCAATGCTATTGTTGCTAAAGAACATGATGTGCCTGCGAAAGAGAAAGAGGTTGAGGTTGAAGATCTGGTCACTGATGAAGATACAGATGAAGAACAAGCTTTCTTAGATGATCTTACTGAGTTTAATGCCATTCTAACTCCAGTTTTGCCAGAACTTTCTTCGGAGAACTTAGAAGCTCTAGTTGCACATTTGAACGAAATTCAAGAACGACAAGGTGAACCTCCTTTGGTAATCCCCTCTGTTTATTTTCCAGTAGGTGTGATTGAAGCTGATGAAGAGGATGAAGAGGACGAAGTACCTTTGATAAAAAGACAGCGAACGGAGCCTATTGTTCAACCAAGTCGGCCAGAAGCTCACGTTGTTAGTATTGCTATAGAGTCTACACTAGTGATATCTACTTTTGCTTTATCTTTAGTTGTTGTATCTATGACAAACGCTCTGATGGTTAATCCTCCTATTTCTTTTGAACCGACAACTGCTCACATTGCTACGCATTCCACAGTCGTATCTATTCCAGCAGATTCGATATTACGAATGATGGATTTTGGCGGAAGTTCAGTGGGTGCTGAGGGATCTGGCGCAGGTGGAAGTGGTACAGGTGTTGTTGAGGATGATGTTGCGGAATACTCGCGATGATCTGAAAAATGTGCGTTTTAGTTTAGTGGTATGGACAGTGATGATGAAGATATAGAAGTTGATGTTGTGGATTTGAAGAAGCGAGTGATTATATTAGAACAGGAGGTCATACTTAAGGATGCTCATATTGCATCATTGCAGACACGTTTAGATGTGAGAGACCAAATGATCGATCAACTGCAAGGGGACGTCACTATGCTGATGACTTTGGTGTTTGATTTGAGGGCTAAATTGGAGAACACGTTTGGGCGAGAATTTTCTGATCCTACTGATGATCCAATGAACATAGAACACCGACATAGAGCAGCCGAGCAACAAGCAGCAGAGGAAAGTGAAGCAGACAGGTTAGCTGCTGAACAGTTGACTAGCTGCGTGATCCGAGAAAGAAATATACTACAAGTCAGAAGCGTCCAACAACACAAAAGAAGAAGCAGATGGTGTTGATGAAAAACGTTGATTTTAATCCACTTGATGAGAATTTTCAATTGAAAGATCCTTCCAATCATTCTGAACGGTATGTCATGGAACTTGGCTCAAGTTACTACAGCAAGGTTGGAAACAAATCAAAGGTGCTGAGCTGGATGTACGACCATGTAAAGAAGATGTGGATTATTTTTAGACAGGACGGTACTCGGGAATATTATTCTAAGGAGTCTTAGTTTGAAACATGGACGAAGATTACTTTGACTGATTTGTTACGAGCTTCGTACTCTGACGATGATACTACTGAACGAGGTCCAGGCTGGAGGTTTTTCAAGAAATTGGAGCAAGAGGTGAAGAATGGGTTAAAGACAATGAAAACAGCTGAACTGTATTTGCAAGCTGCGAAGAGAGTGCGTGATGTGAGGACAGGGAGGAGGTTTAAGTCGGTGATGTGGCCCCCGACGGATAAGGAACTTGTTATACCAGTCGCTCCAACCTTTCGAGAGGAATTTTGAAGAATTTCAATTTCTTGCTGTATGATCCCAAAGTTGGAAGTGTGGCTATTGTGACGAAGGAGAAGGCGTTTAGGGTTAATGGTGTGGTTGACTTGGTGAGCTTTCACGATGAAGATCTACAGGTTCTTACTTCACACCAAATTCGAACAGCAGAGCTGTATGAAGCATGTGCTAAAGATTGGACAGTTGATGTGGCTGGAATTATTGCTGGAAGATTAGGAGTGGACGCACAACCTAAAGGTTAGAAGGCCTAATGTTGTAAACCTAGGGAGATTTTTGGGCTTATACTAGTAAAGGTTTACACATTAGTGCTACATTTAGGCTTTTGGAGGGTTTTGGGCTTCCTAGTGCCTTATGGGGCTAGGGTTGTAACTGTTAGGCTTGGTGATTAGTATAAATATATGTATTAAGTCAATGGTTAGGGGTTAGAGAGTTGTAATTGAAAACTTGTATCAGACACTATTCTTGTGTATGCAAGTTGATTTTGATTCAAGAGATTGTTCTTCTTCCTAATCTTTATTCCCGCAATTAATTAGGTTTTGATACTTCTTAGATCCGATTTCGGGACTTACAATGTTTGTACTAGCTCTCTTTATTTAATCAAGATAGTGAATCTTTAGTTATCTTGTGTTTGTTACTTTGCTTTGGTTTGCATATTTACGTGGATTCCGCACTCGTATGTGTGTTGGATAAACAAGTTGCTATCTTAATCCTCCAAGTGGACCTACAAGTGGTATCAGAGCTTTGGCTCTCTTCCTTGTTTAAAAACCAAGCTTAATGTTGTGTTTGAGCAAGTTGTGAGGGTTCCTGGAAGTGTTCTTGAACTTCTAACAAGAAACTTAAGTTTTTAAAAGATAACTAGCTTAAAACTTAGGTAAAACTTGTTGTATCTAGAAAATTTTCAAAAAACCCTTGTTATAATACATGGAGACATGTTAGGATATGGTTTTTCTTAAAATTGTCTATCAATGTTCAGTTGGACATAATTTCCGGTGAAGCACTTGCCGAAAAATTCACTAGAATATTTCTTTAGGGTTGATAAGATCTTCAGACTTGACTGTTTTGACTGAAAAGATGATTTAGAATGTTTGTCTTTTTAACCAAAACTATGTAGACAGCTAACAACTTTTGAACAACCTCAGAAACAAGTTTCTGTTACAAAAGGAAAATTTTCACCAACCAACCCTGCAAAAAGATTCCTCTCTACGAAAACCAAAACATCAGCGAAAGACCTCCGTGCGAATAACCCATCCGCACGAAGAACAAGATTGTTCGTGCGAAGTCCCAACTGACTCGCACGAAGAACCTTGCTTGCTCGAAGCATCCGTTGCTCGCACGAAAGACAGTGGTTCGTACGAACAACCTAGTTCGTTCAAAGAACAGTGATTCGTACGAATCTTACTCGTACGGAGAACTTAGTTTCTCGTGTCCTTCAGATTATTTTTGACAGTTTTTCGTAAGATCTGATACTTTGAGGTTTTCGAAATTGTGAACCTTTACAAGAAAATTTTTATTTCAATATTAACCCTTGATTTTTTTAATTTTGTTAAAAAGGCAATTTTTTATAAACAAACAAACAAATGGGTACAAATCCTTGGGATTGGGGGTGTAGTTTAAGCACAAACCAAGACTCACCACAATCTAGCTCCGCAACCTCATGGGTTAAATCATTGATGCCTCAACAAACGGCCATGAATACTGCAAATCAATGGGCGTGTGTGTCAAATCAAAATCAAAGCATTCAGACTCTTTTTATTAGCGAGAGTGAGATAGGAAGTAATAACCATCCACCGAAGTTGAATCATATGAACGATTATCCTTCATGGAAAAGTCGTTTCCATACATATGTTCTTGGTCAGAATATAGAATTATGGACATGTTTTACTACACCATACAAAGAATCTCTCGAAGAAGCAGGATCAAATCCAACCTCTTTAGCCAACTTAGATGAAAATGATTAAAAGGCTTATGATTTGCAAAAGAAGGCGTTCGCTATCCTTACACAAGCACTTCATAAGGACATTTTATCATCAATTCATGTACTGTACAACCACCAAGAATTTGTGCGATACTTTGGAAGCAAGAGGGGAAGGAAATGCTGCAACAAGAAAATACGACATGATCTGCTGAAGAAAGAGTTTGAAGGTTTTCTGTTCAAGGAAAATGAAACACTAAGCGATATGACAACCCGTTTCTATCATCTGCTTAGTGAAATGTATTCATATAAAGTGATTGCATCTCCACAAGAGATTGTAATGCGGTTTGCTGATGCTCTACCACAAAAATGGAGTCAATTCATTGACTTGCTAAAACACACAGGTGTTTTGGATGTGATCAGTATTTATAAATTTGTTTAGAAGCTGGAGAACAAAAATGAAGAGGAAATTCGAAAAGCAAAAAAGTATTCCTGTTCCACAAAACCCTGAGATGTATTTTGGAGGTATTAACACAGGCATTAGTAAACCTCAGCAACCAAAACTTCAAACAGCGTTTGTGTCAAACGTTAATCCCTTTCTACCACAACTAGTTCAAATAGATCAATCTGCTGGTTCAAGTAGTCAAACCTATGGTCAAGTATTTGATCCTAAAGCCTTTCTACAAAACCACAAGTTGTTACACCTCAAGTTCCACAAAAAGCTTCTCAACAAGCTTTCTGTGGTAACAACTTTCAACCTACAAATCCTAATAACGGCAGACTTGATGCGTCACATCTTTCCAAGGTCAGTGTAGAAGTTGCTCGGGAACACATGGAACTTCTGAACACCATGGTTAGTGCATACTGTTGATTAGTCGATGGTCAAACTGGAAACATCAATTTGACTAATAAAGACTAGCAACAAATAGACAGAGATGAGATGGAGTTGATAGATATTAAATGGGCATTTGCTAGTATAGTTAGAAGAGCAAATGACTACATGAGCAGAACTGGAAGAACAAGTTTAGAAAGCAAGAAAGACAGAAAGTATGCATTTGATAAAAATGATGTTACTTGCTTTAATTGTGGTGAAAAAGGTCACTTCAAGCGTGAATGTACTCGACCTAGCAAGCAAGAAAAACACAACCCTTTCTGAAATCAATCACAGCCATCCAACACAACTCAAGATAACAATGAACAAAGTATAGTAGCTGTTAACAACCCAAACAACTCCAACCAGTCTGGGCCTTCAAACAACACAAACAAAGCATTAATTGTTCAAGCAAATGAAGGATGTGATTGGTCAGTTCAGTTGGGAAGCAAAAATCAAGGAGGAACTGCGTGTTATGCCAAGATAATCAATTAGATCAAACATGTTCACAGTATTGACTCTTCTGATGATGATGATAGTTTTGGGTATAATGGGAGTTCTGACGAGGAAAGCTCAGGTGTAGGTGGTCATGGATCTGATTCAGATGTCAGGGAAAGGATTGATACAAATGTCAATGAGTTGCTGAAAGAAGCAGAGAATTTGAAAAGTCAAAAGGGTGGTTTGATCAGGAAAGCAGAAGTTGCATCAAAGGAAATGGAGAAACTCTTTGCCAACAATGCATCCTTTTCTCATCATACTGCTTTCATGGCTAATGTTGCAGGTTCAACAAGTCAGGTAAAATCCGACTCTCCTAGAATATGCAATGACTGTACTGACTTAATAACAAAATTTGAAACAACTAACAGTCAGAATCAAAGCCTAGTAGTTGAACTGTCAAAATGCAAAGAGGCAAATCTGGCTTTAACTCGAAATGAAAAAGAATTCAAATCTGGAATTGAAACTCTTAAGAAAAGCATATCTGAATTAACAAAAACAGTTTTGAACAATGTATTAATAACTACATTAATATCCTTGAAGAAAGAAAAAAGGAGTTAGCCATTGCCAAATGCTAGCATGATGCATTCAAGCTAAAATTGGATAGTTATTCTAACTCCCGATATGTGCTTGATCACATCATTGACGTTCAAAAACTTAAGGGAGATGTCAAATGCATTGGGTATAAATCGTGTCCACCCCATTGAAACACAATTATACCACGTTTCCTGATGGAGAGGAAATGACACGCTTTGAATCATCTGTACCTCTTAATCCTGAAGAGTTTGCAGCAGGATTAGGATTCAAGCTGGACAATTCCTCGAATGAATCAAGAAAAACAGAGAACTCATCATCAGTTGTTGATCAAAATCCATCTATATTAGAGGAAGATCATTCATCAGATGATGAGTCAGACAAGATCGATCAAGATCAATCTCTTGATAAAAAGAAAAGGGTAGAAATTTCTGCTACTCCCGATGTGCAATCTGTTGCAAATCAAGGGAATGATCCTATCGAATCTGTCAAGACAACCGCGTCTACATTTGAAAACGATAATGTGTTATATACGTTGATTGGTGATGAGAAAATTTACTCAAACAAGAACTTTCCGATCAAAAATGTAAATCCAACTTCAATTGATCAAGTTTTTGAAAATTCAACCACCATATTTTTGGGAAAGAATAAACCAATCAAACCACAACCATTAATCGTTTCTAAAAGTAGACATCAAGAAAAGCCAGCTGAAAAACCTAAGGTGTCACAACCAAAGGTTGAAGCTAAAGGCGCTCGCAGCAAGAAAAATGGAAGAATGTTAACTTTGTGGGCTCAACTGGTATTGATAAAATCGAGACTTTTGAAAACATGTCAAATATTGATTTTGTAAATCAAGTCAAGATTTTAAAACACAATAGTCAAAACAATTACACTCAACACACAAATGGGTGTGAAGATGGACCAAGTACCTCTAGGCCTAAAAGTTCAACATCAAGTCATCGAACGGGATCTCCTAAATTTGTTGATAGGAGAACATGTTTTAAGTGTGGAGATTTTGGCCACATAATCAAAAACTGTACCAACCCAGCAAAACCCACGTTTGTTGAAAAAGCCCCTCCTGAAACAAATTGCCAACGTCGATCTGTGTCACCTAAACAAGACAAACATGTTGTTATGGAACAAGAAGAAAAACAACAACGTAAACAAGTTAAAATAATTGAGAAGGCATTAAACTGGATGTTTTAGAAAAAGAAACCAAGTTCTTCAAGCTCGCTAAAACCAGAAATGTCTAAATCTTTAGATAATAGTCAATCTGGTAAACATCAACAATCTTGGAAACCTAAAACCGGTAATGTTTCAGGGGAAGGCACAAAGTTTCCAAATCATCAAGAAACAGAAATCACATTTCTTGATGAAAAGGGTCAACCCAAGACCACTAAGGCTTGGGTCCCCATCTCAAACTAATCGGGTAATGCACTGTTCAAGGTGTTCCAAGAGGAACTGTGAATAGTCATTGGATTGTTGACAATGGAGCATCACGGCACAGACAGGCGACTTAAGGCTCCTTTATGATGTGAAAAGCATTAGGGGAGGTTATGTTGCTTTTGTTGGAGCTAAGGGCGCTTACATCACTGGAGAAGGAATGGTTTCCAATGGTGTTGTTAGTTTTGACAAGATCAATTATGTTCGTCAAATTGATCACAATCTTCTGAGTGTTTTGCAAATTTGCGACAAGAAGTTCACGGTTCATTTTGATGATACCGGTTGTTATGTGCTGAAACCTAGTTTCAAGATTCCCAAAGAATGGATTCTTCTATCGGCTCCAAGAATTAATGAGTTGTATATTCTTGATATGAGCGAAGCGATTACTACGTCTGCACAAGTTACATGTTTTATCTCAAAAACCACTAAAAAGGAATCAATCTCTTGGCATAGACGAATGGGACACATTCACTTAAGGAAAATGAAATATTTGGTGAGAAAAAAACTTGTGAATGGTGTATCAGTGAAGAATTTTCATCTATAAGACGTCTGTGTTTCGTGCCAAAAGGGAAAGCAAGCTCGAAAGTGTCATCCTGTGAAGAAAATAAACACTATGAATATGCCTCGGGAACGTCTTCATATGGACCTTTTTGGACCTATGAAACAAGACTACCTTTGGCGATGCATATTGTTTAGTTGTTACTGATGACTATTCAAGATTTTCATGGGTGAATATGATGGCAGACAAGAGTGAAGTTCCTGAAATCCTCAATAATCTCCTCACACTACTTGAAAATTTGTACAACTTGAAGATAAGGAGAATTAGAAGCGACAATGGCACCGAATTCAAGAATCATGTTATGGATGGGTTCTGTTCTTCTAAGGGCATTCTTACAGTTCTCGATACACTCCACAACAAAATGGTGTCGCTGAGAGGAAAAATAGAACTCTTATCAAAACTGCAAGAACTATGTTAGTAGAGTCAGAACTTCCTATTCAGTTTTGGTGGGAGGCTGTGGCTACTGCTTTCTATACCATGAATAGAGTTCTTATGGTGAAAAGGCATGGGAAAACATGTTTCGAATTGTTACATAAAAGGAAACCCGATGTGTCTTTCTTAGAACCTTTTGGAGCTCCATGCACTATGATTGATTCACATGGTAAATTCGGTCCAAAGGCTATCGAAGGTTTCTTACTTGGATATGCTACTCCAAATTTCAGAGTATGGAATTTATCAACGAAAAAGATTGAGGAATGGGTGAAGTTAAGGTTCAAAGATACACTGAATCAGTAAGAGCTTCGGGTGCTCCTTGGATGTTTGACTATGATGGACTATTTGACTCATTCAATCTGCCAACTTTTGATGATGCATCTGCAGCTGCTCAAATGCTACTGGAAAGTCATACTGCAGTTGACCCGTCATTAGTACGACCAATTATTGTTAACCATTAAGTGTCTACTTCGGTTAACAATCTTGTTCAGAATGAGGAATTTGAAGATGCTGCTGATTATAATGTTTCGTCAGAAGATGATGAGTTCCATGATGCAAATGAAGCTACTTCTACTCCGATTCCTGGAATTTCTCATGACACCTAAAATGTGCAAAATCAAGGGACTACTGAAGGTCATGCTTTTACATCTTCGTCAATCCAGCCATCGAATTAGCTGTTGATATGAATGTCAACAATTTAGGTATAAATTCTCGAGTTCCCGATGTTCCTGAAACTCGAATCCATAATACCATCCTCAGTAGAATATTATAGGAGATGTCCAGAGTGGAGTGCAGACACGTAATCAGCTAAGGAACAACCAGAATGATGGTTTGTATACGACTATTAGAGAATCTGGGGAATAGAATGATTGGTCTTTTGCCTGCTATATTTGCCAAGTAGAACCAAAATCTTGGAAGGATACTATGAAAGAAGACTCATGGGTTGAAGCAATGCAAGAGGAACTTCAACATTTTCAGAAGTTGGGCGTGTGGAAATTGCTTGACAGGCCCGACAACTAAAAGAAGATTGGTACTAGATGGGTCTACAAGTGTAAGAAGGATGATCGAGGTGTTGTTGTGAGAAACAAAGCAAGATTGGTTGTCCAAGGCTTTAATCAGGTAGAAGGCATTGATTATAATGAGGTTTATGCACCGGTAGCACATCTTGAGGCCATAAGAATTTTCTTGGCTTATACGTCCTACAAGAAGTTTAGAGTTTATCAAATGGATGTGAAAAGTGCATTTCTTCATGGTGTGGTTGAAGAAGAAGTATATGTTAAGCAACCGCCTAGTTTTGAAGATCCAATCCATCCTGACAAGGTTTGGCTTCTCAACAAGGCATTTTATGGTCTTCATCAAGCTCCGAAGGCTTGTATGAAACGTTGTCTTCCTATCTTCTCAAGAATGGTTTTCGACGTGGATTGATCGACTGTACTCTCTTCATCAAGGAAAAGGATGAGGACCTATTGTTGGTATAAGTATATGTTGATGATATTACTTTTGGGTCTAAAAACGAGAAAATATGCAAAGAATTCGAGCAGGTGATGCAAGAGAAGTTCGAGATGAGCGCCATGGAAGAAATGACTTTCTTTTTAGGTTTGCAGGTTCATCAATCCAAGGAAGGGATCTTCATTCATCAAACCAAGTATGTTGGATATATTCTCAAATGATTTCAAATGGAAGACTCGAAGCCTTTAGGAACGACATTAGCTCAAAATCATGGGATTACTCCTGATGGAATGGGTGAACATGTGGAACCATCTCTTTATCGTGCTATGATCGGATCTCTTATGTATCTTACTGCTTCAAGACCCGATATAATGTACCCAACATGTCTTCTAGCTCACTACCAGTCAAGTCCAAAAGTTTCTCATTTCATGGCTTTGAAAAGAATCTTCCATTATTTGAAGGGTCACCTGGACACTGGTCTCTGGTACCCTAAGGGTGATAAGTTTGATTTGACAGCATTCAGTGAGCTTGATCATGGCGGCTTCAAGATCGATGCAAAATCAACATCAGTAGGATGCTAGTTCTTGGGAAATCGCCTAGTCACGTGGCAGTGCAAAAAAGCAGACTTGTGTAGCTACTTTAACTTGTGAGGTTGAGCATATCTCGGCTTCTAGTTGCTGCTCTCAGGTTTTATGGATCCTACAGCAAATGCGCGACTATGATTTTGAATTTCTAACTACTCCTATCTATGTTGATAACAAAGTTCCTTTACAGAACACTCGTAATCCTATACATCACTCAAAAACCAAACACATTGAGATTAAGTATCATTTTATACGAGATGTTATGAAAAGAAACTTATCAATGTTGTTAAAATCCACATTGATCACCAACGTGCCGACCTGTTTACAAAAGCTTTTGATAAATCTCGTTTTGATTATCTTCTTTTGGTCAATGGCATAAAGGTGAAACTCGAGTAAATCATCCTTGGCTAATCATTTTCGTAAATATTTTCTTCAAAACTAAAAATACAAAAAGATTTTTCAGTTTCTTTTCTTTTTATAATTTAAGGGGAGAAAATTTCAAGTAAATACAAAAACATAAGAAAATGCAAAAATACAAAAAAAATAATATAATGTCTTTTATGTAGTCATTATTCATTTACTTTCTATATTTAAGGGGGAGAAAATTTTAGAAAAATACAAAAACAATAGAAAACCCAAAATCAAAATGAGTTTCTTGGAAAGATAAGAGAAGATGATGATACACCGGTGATCTGTCAAAAACATAAAACGAAAACTGATAAGTAGCTTTACTAATGATGCATCGATAGGCTCACAATCAGATTAAAATGTGCAGGTTTATATAAACATAACGGACTGAAAGCCAGGTGGGAACCATTCATTTGCATATGGTCTTGGTACCGAAATTTCATTTGATAGTATGCCGAGGTTCTGAGATATGCAGTCTTTATGCTTGCTTATCATCTAGGTATCATGATTGAATCTTTTACCGAAAAGTAACAGGGACGCAAGTTGGAACTTCCATGATACCATACATACGTGTAAATATTGCATACGGCCATCAATAAGTGATAAAAATATCACATTCACCCAACAATAAGTGATAATATATCACAGCTTTATGCGGGAGCTATGTTCGTCTCTTTGTTGGTATGATGGTACTAACCTGTTTATGGACTTACTCATGTGCCCTGCATGCATGTGAAAATCAAGTTCTCATTAATAAGTGATTTAATCACATAGTGCTTGTTTTCAATCAAAATATCTCACATCATATACTTCAAAACAGATGATAAGCAGTATACTCACCGGTAAGATTGTCTCTCGTGCATGTCTTGATACGGGAATGTGTTGTGAAGTGGTTGAACACCGGCTAGTAAGTATAATTCATACATTAATCATATCTCCTAATCATGATTACATCTGATAAGCTAAGCTTATATGGACAACAATACCGATAATCATAGTAGAATACTTATTTATTTAATTTGATGTTTTAAACAAAAACTCGTTTTTGACAAGATTAAAAGATGGTATGATTCTCTTACCTTGAAACTCAGAAAAAGATTACTAGTTCTTGTACAGTTTGTTCTTATCTATTAGTAGTTATTTTAGTTTACTCTGTTTTAAATTAAATTATTTTTTATTTAGCCAAAGTTAAAGCTCAAATGTTTTCTAACAAGATACGCCCTAAAAACCATATACTTTGATATCATAACTTCATAAAGTACTTTCTTAAAACGGGGTAAACTCATTCCAAAGAACAAAATCTGTTTAATATGCACATTTTTTAACTTGTGATTTGTGTGGATATGTGCAAAGATCTAAACAGGTCAACGAGAAACCTAAGGTCCATGAAAAACTGATGTTCCAGTTTGGAAGAACCTGGACTTGTACGAATCAGAGGTTCCTCGTGCGAATGACAACTCTTCGTACGAATGAATCCATGATCACTCATACGAATGTGTTTGCTTCATACGAATGAGCTCTTCACTTGTTGTTCAAGACAATCCTTCGTACGAACTGGGTGTTCTTCGTGCGAACTAAGTCTTTTTCGTGCGAGTATAAGAATGTGGTATAAAGAGTGATGAAGTTTCTTCAGTACAACTTTACTTTCACCTTTCTTGTTTCAACTTTTCACCCTTTTTAAAAATATATCAGATATCTTTAAGGTATGTTTAACAATGTTGATATACCTTGAAGATGAATGGTTTGAACATTACCTGACTTGTTGACATTGACAAACACGAACAAGAAGCTTTAAGCGAAGAACCTGTTGAAGAAAAATGAGTTCTTCATGCATAATCTTCACTTGAAGTTCTTTGTACGAACAAGTTGCCTTTGCTTTGTACAAGTGAATTATTACGCGCACGAGTAACCTGTCGTTCTACGAGCCAGTTACTCGTACGAGTGGATCACAGTCAGTTGTTGTTCGTACAAGTCAGTTGTTCTTCACACGAATAAATTGTTATTCGTATGAGTCAGTAGTTCTTCGTCTAGGGGATACATACTTACAGAAAGTTCACAATAAAATTTTTTTGTGTAAGTTCCCTAGTGTATTTATGTTTTTCTTATTCTAGTTATCTTTGGTGTGCAGGATGGCACAAAAGGAACAGAAAAGAAAGCCCGCTACGAAGAGAACTGACAAGTCAGAAGTGGAAATTGTGTCAGAGCCAAGACACAACATGGTTGCCTACTTAGATCCGGAAGATAAATTTACTGAGTACAACGGTATAATGAAGTTTTTGCGTGACTCAAGGGTACATTATGCTATCACGCATAAAACTACAGTATACAAGACATTGATCAAGGAATTTTGGGGTTTAGCTAAAGTTGTTGAAGTGAATGGACAGGAACCTATCCACGGAAAAGTGTATGACTTAGATGTAGATATTTCCTTTGAATTAATTAACTCAGCATTATAGCTTCGCGATGATCCTGAAGCTCCATACTCAACGTGGATGTTTGCTTCGAATGAGATGTGTTGGAGATTTTCTCGTAGGACAACTAAACAAAGCATGGTTTCCACTCTGATACAAGTTCTTTCTACGTGTTTCAATTCAGTTTTTAAGTAACAGACGAAGTGGTTATGACATGGCTAATAACGACTTAGTTGGGATCATGATAGCTTTGACATTGAACAAACCTTTCAGTGTTTCAAAGTATATTTTTGCAAACATGAAGGAAAACCTGAGTAGAACCGGATTTGTTGGAAACACGTTTTGGATGTATCCTCGTTTTCTCTAGATGATCTTGAATATACAACATCCGAATCTTCTGAAGAACGAAAACGATGTTCTAAAAGTTGATGTTATGATGGAACATTCGTTGAAGATATTCAGAGGAGTAGCAACAAAATGTTACAAGGAAAGCATACCTACTCGTAAGTTGTTCGGTTTCTAGCAAATGATGAATTTGTTGCACTAGAAAACGATAAGTGGCGCCTTCTAAAAGTTGATGTTATAATGGAACATTCGTTGAAGATAATCAGAGGAGTAGCAGCAAAACGTTACAAGGAAAGCATACATCCTCGTAAGTTGTTCGGTTTTCTAGCAAATGATGAATATGTTGCACTACAAAACGGTAAGTGGCGCCATGAAGATAGTCAGTCAGATAATGAAGAACCAACTTTAAAAAAGATGATCGAAGATAAGTTTGGTCGTCGAAAGGGAAAAGGTGATGATAATGGTGATGGTGGTGCAAGTGGTGTAGGTACTACAGGTGGTTATAAGGGTAAACAACCGGATGAAGAATCGGATTCTGATGACAATCCGCTTGAAACTGGGTATGAACGCTATGTTTATGAGCTTGGGGTTAGGAAGATTAGAAAGATTCCAACAGATCTAGATGCTAACTATGTTCCATCCAAGGCTGATACTGAACGAGCTCATAAAAAGAACCTTGCGGTTCGTAGAAAGAAACAGAGCAAAAAGTCTATGAAAACCTCAGCAGCTCAACCTGAAATCACACACCCTACAACCACACAACAAGAAACCGTACTGGAACCAATTGCAGAAGCTCAGTCTACCTTCACATCAGAGGAGGCTGAAACTCTAATATCGGAACCCACTACAACCCCTGAACGACAAACTGCAGCTACCACAGCAACTGAAACTCCTTCAGTTGATACTACTCCAGTTCAACAACAACCCACTACTTCTTCAGTTCAACAATCCCCGTCCGCAATTCATCAACAAAGTACAAAACGAAGCAGTCGGTTATTCTCTGAAATGAAACAGGATGAGAAAGTGGATTTTCTGTTCTCTCGGCTACAAGTTGCGGCAACTCAGATTAACAAGCACTCGGAGTTTATGACTTCAAATCGTAATACAGTTATTAAGAAATAGTTGGAGATAAATTCTTT
Organism: Scalesia atractyloides; assembly: GCA_947069175.1. Taxonomy (NCBI): domain Eukaryota; kingdom Viridiplantae; phylum Streptophyta; class Magnoliopsida; order Asterales; family Asteraceae; genus Scalesia; species Scalesia atractyloides. The sequence continues at coordinate 52,912,754 of CAMTDV010000001.1, read as the reverse complement.
GAAGGAAACTATTGGAAAGCAGGCTATTGAGATTGTGAAGTTAAGAAAGGAGAATGAGCGGTTGAGGGCTGCGGATTCTGAAAGGGCAGCTCAGCTACAACAAATGCGAGCGGCTGATAACGCTCGTGGGATTGAATTGAATAGGCTGAAAGAACATAGTGCGTCTATATAACGATCTGCCGAAACATTAACTGCTAAACATGACGACATGAGAGAATGTTGAAAACAGTTGCATGTGTGCATACTGTTAAGTCTTGTGTACGGCAGGTCTGTTAGGAAGTTCTCCGAAGAACACTTATTCGTGCGAGTAAGAGATGCTTCATACGAGCAAGTTGTTTGCTCATATGAACCATTACATGATCATACGAGTGACCCTGTGTAACGCCCTTCTTTCCCGTACTTCTTTTATTTAGAAACCGCGTATTGTAATTCTATATTCTTTTTTTTGGAAGCTTGTAATTCTCGTAATCACCTTTAACCGCATCGTTATAAAACCAAGACTATGATCATAATGAAATCAAGATTCTTAATATTCATTCGTTATAATGATTGTACGTGATTGAAAACACTTGTGATCCGTGAAACTCGTAATGGTTAAACTAAATTCATTACAAAAATATAATTACCTATTTATTTATTAAGTTCTTTAATTAGATTAATTAATAAAATTACTTGATTAAATTAATTTATTAAATTAGTTAATAAAATTTTATTTATTTCTTTTTAAAAAATTAAAATGCTAAATTTTTTTATATAAATATATTAACATTTAGAATTTAAATGTTAATATATATCTTTCCTTGATAAAGTCTAAGGTCTAAATTTCAATTCTTGAATTCTTTAACTTCAAGGGCTATTCTTGCCATTTCTGTAATCTAATTTAAGAGTTTTAATTAATAAAAATATACATAATAATAATTCAGCAAATTCGGATCTGCGGGACTCGAACCCGGGACCCCCGGTTCATCAAACGACAACACAACCACTCCGCCAGGTGCGCTACACTTGTTAGAATACGGAAACACAAGGCTTTTAAGCGGTGTTTCCGGTTGAAGCTGATCGCGAGCAAGGGGAAGCAGTAGCCCTTGGGGGCGGGATTTTTGAGTTTTAAACCCTTTTTTTACATTAAATACACACCTAAACTCACCTAACAACTAACCTAAACTCCTCCCTATAAAACTCACCTCTAATCCAAGCATTTTTACACTTTAATTTCCCTCAAATCTCTCTCAAAACCATCCAAATCAGCTGCCAAGTTCCAAGTTCGAGCAGATTGCACCTATCTTACAAAAGTGAGCATATCTTGCTTTTTCTCAACGAAAACATCTCATTCTTCTTTTTAAACACTTGGACAAACTTTAAGTTTGAATCCTAGGGTTCTCCATGGAGAACTCAGACCTGGAAATGCACTTAAATGTCTAAAAACTTTCTGTTTGTTTTCAAAACTTTTCAAAACTTATATCTCTTCATCCAACTTGATGACACACTTTACATTCTTGTCATTTACATTCTTATTCATATTATTGTTCTAGTACCCTCCTTGTTACCTATGGTAACTTGTGTAGTGGTGAACGTTATTCGAGGTTCCTAAATGGATGGTTCTACCTCCTACCTCCTCCATGACTTCTATGAAATCCTTGTTAGTATAGTTTATTATTATGTACATATAATATCCATGGAGTATATTATAATCCTAGAAACCAAAACCTTGATAATGACTATATAATCACCTATCAAGTTATTAAGTTACAACTAAAGTATGTAGTTCCTTGTCACGATTCTAATAGGTCTCAAACCTATGAAATCACATTCCACCCTTATGGGTTACTATACCGTCAAGAACAAGTGCTACATCTTAGTGAATACTTTTGTATCATAATACTTTATGACACTTTATTTTAATCATGCTCGAATAATCAAAATCCTCCGTCAACTCATTACTCATACTCTCTTATTTTCCTCTTGTAGGATAACTCTGCGTTCATCCCATCAATCAACCAACTACACGGACTTGTCAAGTTTGAAGACTTAGCAAAACCGTGAGTACACTCGACCCAGTTTTCGTTTAAAAACTCTTGGGTGTGATATGTTTACTTATACCAAAACCACAACACTTAATCTTTATGAAATGCACAAAGAATCCTATACACATGAATACTTGATATGATTACTTGAAGCTTATATCTTGGACATTCTTTATGTGATAATTTAGTCATTAACTTGTTTTAAGCCTTCGTTGACATGTATACGCGCTATAGGAAGTAACGCATCCCCCTCCATCGTGAAATCTTGAGCCCATGTTAAAACATCGTGATTGCGTTAAGGGTTTGACTAGTAGTATTGCATGCCTTATATATGCTCTCGTAGAATCATAGTTGCCATGAGGATTTGTTTTAAACTTTATTCGTATATGTATGCTATGCTTAAACTTGTGTACTCGCCTTTGCTTTTGCATTGAATTGTTATTTTAAAACATGTTACAGGTTGATGAAGAGGATGCTAGGAAATCAAATAGCAAGGATTAGATACATACATTTAGACATTTAGGTTAATGTTGTTGTATCAATTTTGTTGTATTGTTATTGTTAAGTTTAATTGTTGTATTTGTTTCAATGTTGTATTTCGAAAATTATTCTTGAAATAAAATTCGACTTCAAATTAAATGTTCTCATTATTAGCGTTGTGAGCAATGAGCAATCTCATTATCGTCTCACTCCGATGTTTCCGCCATTGGTTGGGGTGTGACAGAGTATTATCAGAGCCATAACTATAGGAAATTAGGTAGAATTGCCATGTTCGACCTAGTCTATAGTTCTAAATACCCGTTTTGATCATTCTTGTTTATGCTTAAAATTTTATACTTCCTACTTTGCTTCTCCTCTTTTCTTTTGGTCTTAATACATATACATGATGACCGCCCGAAGACATTATTACATAATATGCACTTTGAAGACTTGAAGACACTCGTAACACAAACGAGATGAGTTCACTAAAATAGGCGTGAAACCCACAATTTGGTGAACAACTCTCATTCCGCTATTCTTATTCTTTTTGCACGAAATTTCGCCATCAAGTTAGGAGTGAAACCCACATCTTGATGGAAAGATTTCCAATTTAAACTCTAGTGGACCCTTACCAACGTATCGGAATTTGCTCTCCGTTTGGTAAGTACCAACCACACTTAGGGTACGGAATCGTCAAGTTAGGGGTGAAACCCGCACCTTGTCAATTAAGTCCCATTCCTTGATTTTTGCTCTCACCAAAGTTCTGATTTTTCAATCGATTAGAATGTGTAGTAACTGGAAGGGTAAAATGTCATTAGTCGCTTCTCGATGAGAGCATTTTACCTATAGGCCAAAGCACGTTTCTCTAGTTTGAAAAGAACTTCGATTCACTTTGGAATTGTCGACGTTTCTCTACCCGAAACATTCCCACATTTTATGAGCCTATTCTTTTTATGTGATTCAATTTCTATGTGTTTTAATACTTGATTACCTCGTTCATTTCAAACCATTACACTATTCGCATGTTTATCGCAATCCAAAACAATGTTAATCCTCGTGAACAAACTAAATTCGCATTCATACGTGATTCATACGTGATTATACATGCTATATTTGTTAAACTCATGCAACTTATGTGAACCTTATACATACTTATACATGCAAAACTTGTTTTTTTACATTATGATCAAGTCTCATCCCTTGCTCTATTTTGAACCTCTAGATGTCTTCTCCTAACTCTTCTAAGAAGTCGAAGAGGTCCAAGAAGGGATCCAACAACCACAACAGTGACCCTATGTCAAAAGAAGACCTCGTCGGTCTAGTGGCTGAGCAAATGGCTGACCAAATGGCCCGTGTTATCCCTGATATTGTTAGCCAACTCCAAACCATCCATACCGAAGGCACCCTAAGTCCTCTGCCGATTCGAAAACCGATGCACCCAAAACGTCTTACCAGTTCAAGCACTTCATGGCTTGCAAACCTATTGAGTTCACTGGCTTGGACTGTGTAACAGCCATGATCAACTGGTTAGACGCAATGGAGCTTACCTTTCTTCAAGGTGCCTTGATGACCTTCGAACTCTCAACGCTACCAGGATATTTCGCCAGAGAGCCCTCGAGTGGAGGACTACCGAGCGCAACATGCGTGGCAACGAAACTGCTCATGCAATAACTTGGGAAGAGCTTAAGGAGCTCATGAAGGATCAATTTTGTCCTCCCCATGAGACCCAGAAGCTAGAAAACGAATTCTGGAATCTTACCCAACAGGGGAGCAACGCCGAATGTTTGATCGCGCGCTTCAAACAATTAAGTATCATCTATCCTGGACAGCTGGATACTGTTCCCAAGGCAATAGCCAAGCTATCGTTCGCTCTCGCCTGTGATCATGAACCATGTAGCCGCTGCCAACCCAAGACCCTCGATGAAGCTTTTAGCATAACCATTCAGCTTAACCACAACTGCATCCTTCAGGGGGCCTATGAAAAGGTCTCTACGAAGCATGCGCACCAAACTATCACCGACACCACCTCTACCAAAACTCCTCCCTCCCAAGCCAAGAAAAACCAGAACCAAAACAAGAAGCGGAAGGCTTCTGTCCAAAACAAGGCGGTTGTTACTCTGCCTACCCCTACACCACTAAACGCCATCACCACTACTCAAAGCACCGACCAGCTCAAACGTGGTTACATTGGTTCTTACCCTTAGTGTACTACCTGCTTCTACCATCATCCCGTCGGTACTCCATGCCGAAAGTGCACCCAATGTCAGAGGTTAGGGCACTTGTCTAACCGTTGCCGAAGCTTTCCTCCACTCCAAAATCAGCAACCCTTAGCCATTACACCTAACCAACCCTCAAGCCCAAGCCACTCCCGTTCGGGCGTGTTACAACTGTGGCAATCCTAACCATTTCACCAATGTTTGCCCCAAGCGCGCCAACAACCAGTAGCAGCGCCAGCAGCAACAACCTGAGCCTGCTAAAGGTCGAGCTTTCGCGCTCACCTCCGCTCAAGCCCAATCCTCCAACGATGTTATTACTGGTACGTTCCTTGTGAACCATGCCTATGCTTCTTGTTTGTTTGATACTGGCGCAGATAGAAGTTTTGTATCTATTGAATTTTAACCCTTGCTTAAGTGTGAATGATCTAAGCTGCCCGATCCTTTCACTGTTGAAGTCGCTAACGGTAAGACCGTTCCTGTTAACTTTGTCCTCTCTTGTTGTTCCTTGGATCTTAATGGTCATACGTTTTCGAATGGTCACATACCTATGAAAATGCGTAGTTTTGACGTCATAGTAGGCATGGACTGGCTCTGGCAAGTTCGTGCTGAAGTTGTTTGCTCGGAGAAATTCCTTCGCCTTCCTCTTTCTAGCGGTGATTCCTTACGCATCTATAGTGAGAAACCTTCCAAAGGTATCAAGCTGATGTCGTGTATTCAGACGAACAAATACTTACGCAAGGAATACATTGCCTTTCTGGCCCACGTCGTGAAAAAGAAAGATAAAGGTCCAATCCTAAGTGATGTTCCCGTCGTTTGTGAGTTCCCTGATGTCTTTCTGGATGACCTTCCTGTTCTTCCTCCTCCTCATGCTGTCGACTATCGTATTGACCTCATTCCCGGTGCAACTCTTGTTGCGAAGGCTCCGTATTGATTAGCACCTTCGGAGATGCAAGAGCTATCAAGCCAGCTTCAAGAACTTCTTGATAAAGGCTTTATACGCCCTACTACTTCTCCTTGGGGCGCTCCCGTACTGTGACATCCCGGCTTTTAGGTATCTTAAACGCGCTACTTTATGGTTATTCATTCCTACGCTGATTTAATTCGGAGAATTAAATTACACGCTCGCAATAACTACGCTAACTTTGTGAATCTATTGGGTGAATTACGTGTTATGTGTTATTAGACGTTTGTAGATTTTGTAGATTATTGTATCACACCTTGATTTCGCGATTATTAGTTATAAAAAAAATAATAAATAAATAGCCGAACCGAACTGAACCGAGCCGCGAAACGTGTCGACCTCACCTCCTTGCGGCCCAAGGAAATAACCTAAACTTGAGGCCCAAGCCACTTAACCCAAACCGCCCCCCCCTATTGCGGTCGCGCCCCCTCCCCTTCTTTTCCCTTGTTATATTTATATGTATGTATGCATGGATTGTTTTTTAAAAAAAAACAACAAAACCCTAGCACCTAGAGGAAGGCGACGGCAGCCCCCCCCCCTCTCACGATCGCAAAACCCCACATCTTCCGGATTGATTCCAATCTTGTCCCGGTTCGCTAATCATCATCGTTTCAAGGTTAGGGTTTAATTGTTTTGCGATTCACATTAGGGTTTGTGTAATATTGATCATGATTATGTGTAATGGTAGGATTATTAGTATGAAAAGTGTTGTGATTTATGATTAGTTCGGATGATTGTGCGAATCTTTGCGATTGTGATGTTATGTTGAATACTAAAATCATAGGCTGCGTTTTAGCGATAAAGATCATGTTATATAATTAGGGTTTGCATGAATATTGATATACATGATGATATTTGACAAATAAACCTGTTGTTAATCATTATTACTAAGCGTCATGATCGTTTAAGCATGTTCTAATGCGATAAAAGTCGAAAACAGTTTGCTGAATGACATTTACAGCCAACTTCAATTGGCAGTAACCTGGTCATTATCTATCGAAAAGTGGATTTTCTGAAGCCTAAAACGTGTATTTTTGAAAAACGCTTCTAATGGCGCCAGATTCATATTTTTCTAAGGTCGTTTACTATTTTTAAGTGGTCATTTAGTGCAGCAGCTGAAGCTGCATAAATTCTGCAGAATTTGCAGGTTGTTTATCTAGTCGGATCTCATAGTCTGTAGGTGGTTAGGTCACGAAATTTGTACAGTAACTGGAGACGGGAATTTCCGGAAATCTCCCACTGGAATTTTGTTAATTGGATGAACGATGGTTTTTAAATAATTTTTCCCGTGGACCGCAGTCAGAAAGCGACGAATCTGACTGCAGCCTAGTATATAAATGTTTATAAATAATTGGTAAATTGTTAGGACTTGAAAATTTTACATACAAGTCTAAAGTTTAGTTGACACCCCCTATAAAAAAATTGGAATTTTTGGAAAGTTGGAACTATTTTATAAAAAATCCTCGAAAACAGCCCAGTTATGAGCGTACAAGCTGAAACACGATAACTTGCGTTTGTGTGTACCTAAGTGTTGTATGAGTTAACCTGTGTTTATGACAAGTTGGTTTGATCATTATTTTGTATGGTGATATTTTGCATGCATGATTTTGGTTTCGAATTGGTTGTTGCGTGTGCCGTACTGTGTGTTAGTTATGCTTAGGATTTTGTGTCAGTGTGTTCACACACTAACTTTAAATCGGTTGTCATGTTAGGACGCGATTAGCGGTTCCATCATTTGCTTCTTGTGTGTTATTCTAACCGAGCAATTTAAGGTGAGTTCACGGCCCCTATTTTATCCGGTTTTAAACAACAGGGGGAGAAACACGTATACACTCTATAACTCTATCTTTTACGTAATGTGAAATTAACGTCGTTAACTATTCGGTAACTAAGTTAATGTTAATGTTTTATGGTCACTAAGTAGCTTTATCACGGAAGTCCTCAACCAACTCTCGGATTGTTAGTATTGGGTTAGATAGCGGGGAAATTATAAGTAGTACTACTGGGCCCGACAAGCCCCACCCGAGCTAGTCGCGCTAGCCAACCGGGTATGGTCAACGGGTGATTAATTTGGCCTAACTTTCGCCATGGTCAATGATAGACCTGACAACACTGAGGCAACAACAGTCAGCTTCGATCACAAACTCTTATGTGATGTAACTTTAGGCTCGCTACCTACATGTTAACATTGAACTTAATTACGAACCAACATTATTATTCCGGATTAGGAATAATGGAACTATATCGTTATCCCGGGTTAGGGATAAAGGGGAAAACAAACTTTTAAACCGAACTTGTGAACTTATAAAAACCTGTGAACTCACTCTTCTTTAATGTCGACACTTGTTTCTTTACATGTTTCTCAGGACGCTAGGAGCGCTAGGTGCACTCACTTGCATTTGATCAAGACATTTTTATCGAGTCTTATTTACGAATAATGTTTGGGATTTTTGGTTTTGGCGTTTATGTTGGCGCCCGTTACTTTACTTTACTCTAATGCTTCCGCTAAACTTTGAAACTAAGATATTTTGAAAAATTATTTAAAAACCATCGTTCATCCAATTAACAAAATTCCAGTGGGAGATTTCCGGAAATTCCCGTCTCCAGTTATTGTACAAATTTCGTGACCTAACCCCCTACAGACTATGAGATCCGACTCGATAAACAACTTGCAAATTCTGCAGAATTCTGCAGACTATGAGATCCGACTCGATACACGTTTTAGGCTTCAAAAAATCCACTTTTCGATAGATAATGATCAGGTTACAGTCAATTGAAGTTGGCTGTAAATGTCATTCAGCAAACTATTTTCGACTTTTATCGCATTAGAACATGTTTAAACGATCATGACACTTAGTAATAATGATTAACAACAGGTTTATTTGTCAAATATCATCATGTATATCAATATTCATGCAAACCCTAATTATATAACATGATCTTTATCACTAAAACGCAGCCTATGATTTTAGTATTCAACATAACATCACAATCCCAAAGATTCGAACAATCATCCGAACTAATCATAAATCACAACACTTTTCATACTAATAATCCTACCATTACACATAATCATGATCAAGATTACACAAACCCTAATGTGAATCGCAAAACAATTAAACCCTAAACTTGAAACGATGATGATTAGCGAACCGGGACAAGATTGGAATCAATCCGGAGGATGTGGGGTTTTGCGATCGTGGGGCGGGGGGGGGGGTTTGGGTTAAGTGGCTTGGGCCTCAAGTTTAGGTTATTACCTTGGGCCGCAAGGAGGTGATGTCGACACGTTTCGCGGCTCGGTTCGGTCCGGCTATTTATTTATTATTTTTTTATAACTAATAATCGTGAAGTCAAGGTGTGATACAATAATCTACAAACGTCTAATAACACATAACACGTAATTCACCCAATAGATTCACAAAGTTAGCGTAGTTATTGCGAGCGTGTAATTTAATTCTCCGAATTAAATCAGCGTAGGAATGAATAACCGTAAAGTAGCGTGTTTAAGATACCTAAAAGCAGGGATGTCACATTATCCCCTTGTTGAAAGAATTTTCGTCCCGAAAATTGAGTAAACGCGGTTTAGAATACAACGCACAAAGATTCAGTTTGTTAGTAATGGTACAAGTAATTCCCAGGCTGTCACATCATCCCCATGTTGAAAGAATTTTGTCTTGAAATTTAGTTGGTGGTAACGTCATATTGCTGCTCAGCTGCAAAAAGGTGTAGGTATTTGCTTTTCATTTGGTCCTCTCTTTCCTACGTGAACTCCGGTCCACGCTTAGAGTCCCAACGAACCTTGACAATTGGTATCTTGCTGTGCCTTCTAGTCTTCATCTTACGATCCATGATCTCGATAGGTTGTTCCACAAAACGCAATTGCTCATCCAATGGAATGACTAGGGTCTCATCTGATAGGTACCTCTTCAGATTGGACACGTGGAAAACGTTGGGAAGTCCACTGAGTTTGGTAGGAAGGTCTAACTGATAAGCTACGGGCCCGATACGCTTCGAAATCACAAATGGGCCTACATATCGTGGATTTAGTTTGCCTCATTTCCCGAAACGAATTACACCCTTCCAGGGTGACACCTTCAGTAGGACGCGGTCGCCTATTTGAAATTCGAGCGGTTTGCGTCGTTGATCAGCGTAACTTTTCTGTCGATCTCGTGCCGCTGCCATGCGGTTTCTGATTTGCACAATCTTTTCAGTAGACTCAAGTATCAACTCAGGACCTGTGAGTTGACTGTCACCGACTTCTGCCCAACAGACTGGTGATCAGCATTTGCGACCGTATAATGCTTCAAACGGTGCCGCTTGAATACTCGTATGGTAACTGTTGTTATACGAGAATTCCACTAAAGGTAGATGGATTTCCCAACTATTCCCGAAGTCTACCACACATGCCCTAAGCATGTCTTCCAAGGTCTTAATGGTCCTTTCACTTTGACCATTCGTCTGAGGGTGATAAGCTGTGCTCATATCTAAGCGTGTACCCAACACTTTCTGAAGTGACTAACAAAAGTTGGACGTGAAACGAGCATCTCTGTCTGAGATGATGGACGTTGGCACCCCGTGCCGAGAAACTACTTCCTTAATGTAGATGCGAGTCAACTTATCCATCTTATCTGTTTCTTTGATCGCTAGGAAGTGTGCAGACTTAGTTAGACGATCCACGATTACCCAGATGGTATCGCAGCCACTCGGAGTTCGCGGGAGTTTAGTGATAAAGTCCATCGAGATCTTATCCCATTTCCACACTGGGATCTCAGGTTGTTGAAGTAACCCTGATGGCTTCTGGTATTCCACCTTGACTTTCGCACAAGTCAAACACTTGCTCACGTAGGTGGCTAAATCCAGTTTCATGTTGGGCCACCAGTACGCGACTTTAAGGTCTTGATACATCTTATCTAAACCAGGATGGACAGAGTATCGGGATTTGTGAGCTTCGTCCATAACTAGCTTTCTGAGATTTCCGTAGAGAGGTACCCATATACGATTCATGAAATACCGGGCACCATTGGGTTTCACTTCGCGTTCCATCTTTCCCACAGATTCGGCCTTGATGTTCTCTTCCTTAACTGCTTCTAGCTGTGCGTCGCGTATCTGTTTGGGTAACCCCGAATGAATGGTGAACTGTAGTGCTCGTACCCGACGAGGTTTCAAGTGCTCCTTCCGACTGAGGGCATCGACTACCACGCTAGCTTTACCTGGGTGATACCGAATGGCACATTCATAATCGTTCAGGAGTTCAACCCAGCGACGCTGTCGCATGTTCAACTCCTTCTGGTCAAAGATATGCTGGAGGCTCTTGTGATCCGTGTAGATTGTGCATTTTGTTCCATATAGATAGTGTCTCCAAATCTTAAGTGCAAACAAAACTGCTCCCAATTCTAGGTTATGTGTCGTTTAGTTTTTCTCGTGAACCTTCAACTGTTGGGATGCATACGCCATGACCTTACCACGTTGCATGAGTACACATCCCAATCCCTGAATGGAAGCGTCACAATATACCACAAAATCATCCGTCCCTTCTGGCAAGGACAAAATGGGCACACTGCAAAGTTTATGCTTCAGTAATTGAAATGCTGCTTCCTGCTTGTCACCCCAAGCATTCTTGGTGCCCTTCTGGGTGAGAGTGGTAAGCGGTTGTGCGATCTTGGAAAATCCCTCAATGAAACGTCTGTAGTAACCAGCCAAACCCAAAAATTGGCGGATCTCTGTCGGTGTCCTGCGTGCTTCCCAGTTCTTGATAGCATCGATCTTGGCGGGATCAACGTGTATACCATTTTCATTCACGATATGCCCGAGGAACTAAACTTCCCAAATCCAGAAATCACACTTCGAAAACTTGACATATAGTTTCTCCTGTTGAAGTAGTTCCAGCAATAAACGTAGATGCTCAGCAAGTTCTTCTTCACCCTTACAGTAGACGAGTATATCATCGATGAACACGATGACAAACTTGTCGAGATACGGCTTACACACGCGGTTTATGAGGTCCATGAACACTACTGAACGAAAAACTTTTAAACAGAACTTGTGAACTTATAAAAACCTCTGAACTCACTCTTCTTTAATGTTGACACCTGTTTCTTTACATGAATCTAAGGACGCTAGGAGCGATAGGTGCACTCACTTACATTTGATCAAGACATTTTTATCGAGTCTTATTTACGAATAATGTTTGGGATTTTTGGTTTTGGTGTTTATGTTGGCGCTCTTACTTTACTTTACTCTAATGCTTCCGCTAAACTTTGAAACTAAGATATTTTGAAAATGACTATGATTTGTTAAACAAATGTTTTTGGAAAACGTTTAAATAAATCATATAGAGTCGTTCGATATTACTAGTGTCCGAGATTCTTGTTTGATCACACGCCTTGCGGTAAAACTCCGCAAGTGGAAATTGAGGGTGTGACACGTACTCTTCGTCAAGAAGAAAGATGGATCATTCCACATGTGCATTGACTATCGCGAGCTCAACAAACTCACAGTCAAGAACCGCAATCCACTCCCTTGCATTCACGATCTCTTCGATCAATTACAAGGCGTGACGTGCTTTTCAAAGATTGATCTCCTCTCTGGTTATCATCAACTTCGAGTTCTCAAAGAAGATATACCCAAAACCGTATTTCTCACACCTTATGGACACTACGAGTTCGTGGTCATGCCTTTTGGTTTGACTAACACGCCTGCCGTGTTCATGGATTTAATGAACCGCGTGTGTATGCCGTTTCTTGATCGTTTTGTTATTGTCTTCATCGACGATATTCTCATCTACTCCAAGACGAAAGAAGAACATGGGTGACATTTGCGCCTCATTCTTACACTTTTGCACACCGAACGTCTTTATGCCAAATTCTCCAAGTGTGAATTTTTGCTAAAAGAGGTTCAATTCTTGGGTCACACCACCAATGAACTTGATATTCATGTTGACCCTGCAAAGATAGAAGCTATTAAGAATTGGTTTGCACCTAAATCACCTTCTGAGATTCGTTTGTTTCTTGGCCTAGCTGGGTATTATCGTCGTTTCATTTCGAACTTCTCGAAGATTGCCGTTCCTTTGACCTCCTTGATGCAAAAAGATAAACCTTTTGTTTGGGGTCCCAAACAAGAGGAGTCTTTCCAAACACTCTAAGTCATGCTATGTAATACTCCTATCCTTACTCTTCTCGATGGAAATAACGACTTCGTTGTGTATTACGATGTTTCTAACCAAGGTCTTGGTTGCATTCTCATGCGACGAGACAAGGTTATCGCTTATGCGTACAGACAACTCAAGATACATGAGAAAAACTATGCTACGCACAATCTTGAACTTGGTGCGTTCGTTTTTGCGTTAAAGATTTGGCGACACTACCTTTATGGTACAAAGTGTACGATCTTCACCGATCATAAGAGCTTACAACATATCTTTGACCAAAAAGACCTCAACATGTGGCAACGTCGTTGGGTGAAATTGTTAAACGACTATGACTGTGACATTTGCTACCATCCTAGCAAAGTGAATGTTGTGGCCGATGCACTTAGTCGTAAGACTCAGTGAAGAGTGTTTGTCGTCACAAAACCATGGAAAATTTCCACCATCTTATTCGAGATGCGCAATATTCAACCATTAACGAGGGCAACCTCGAAACTGAGTTGAATACCGGCGACGAAACACCACTTGAGTAGAAGAACAATGGTATCCTGTACTATCATGGCCATATGTGGATTCCTGATCGTGGTACTCTTCGAACCACTTTGATGGAAGAAGCTCATGAATCCCGATATTTCGTGCACCCTAGTGCTGACAAGATGTACCATGACCTTCGTACGTCTTATTGGTGGCCTGGAATGAAACGTGATATCGCTCTTTAAGTGTCAAACAATTGCATGTGTGCATACTGTTAAGTCTTGTGTACGACAGGTCTGTTAGGAAGTTCTCCAAAGAGCACTTATTCGTGCGAGTAAGAGATGCTTCGTACGAGCAAGTTGTTTGCTCATACGAGCCATTACATGATCATACGAGTGACCCTGTGTAACGCCCTGCTTTCCCGTACTTCTTTTATTTAGAAACCGCGCATTTTAATTTTATATTCTATTTTTTGGAAGCTTGTAATTCTCGTAATCATCGTTAACCGCATCGTTGTAAAACAAAGACTATGATCATAAGAAATCAAAATTCTTAATATTAATTCGTTATAATGATTGTACGTAATTGAAAACACTTGTGATCCGTGAAACTCGTAATCGTTAAACTAAATTCGTAACGAAAATATAATTACCTATTCATTTATTAAGTTATTTAATCAGATTAATTAATTAAATTAATTAAATTAGTTAATAAAATTTTATTTATTTCTTTTGACAAAAAAATGCTAATTTTTTATATAAATATATTAACATTTAGAATTTAAATGTTAATATATATTTTTCCTTAATAAAGTCTAAGGTCTAAATTTCAATTCTTGAATTCTTTAACTTCAAGGGCTATTCTTGCTATTTCTGTAATCTAATTTAAGAGTTTTAATTAACAAAAATATACAAAATAATAATTCAGCAAATCCGGATCTGCGGGACTCGAACCCGGGACCCCCGGTTCATCAAACGACAACACAACCACTCCGCCAGGCGCGCTACACTTGTTAGAATACGGAAACACAAGGCTTTTAAGCGGTGTTTCCGGTTGAAGCTGATCGCGAGCAAGGGGAAGCAGCAGCCCTTGGGGGCGGGATTTTGAGTTTTAAACCCTTTTTTTACATTAAATACACACCTAAACTCACCTAACAACTAACCTAAATTCCTCCCTATAAAACCCACCTCTAATCTAAGCATTTTTACACTTTAATCTCTTTCAAATCTCCCTCAAAACCCTCCAAATCAGCTGCCAAGTTCCAAATTCAAGTAGATTGCACCTATCTTACAAAAGTGAGCATATCTTGCTGATTTCTCAATGAAATCATCTCATTCTTCTTTCTAAACACTTGGACCAACTTTAAGTTTGAATCCTAGGGTTCTCCATGGAGAACTCGGACCTGGAAATGCACTTAAATGTCCAAAAACTTTCTGTTTGTTTTCAAAACTTTTCAAAACTTATATCTCTTCATCCAACTTGAGTTTAACTCATCTAAAACCTATGTCCTAATGCTTACAACCACTCTTATGGTTGGTTAGGCTTAAAAACAAAGTTGAGACTTTCAAAATAGAGGATTTATCCTCACAAAATTTTTGTTTTCATAGAGCTTCAAGCTCAAAGGTGATGCAAGTTCATAGACTTGTTCATGTGTGTCCATCATGGTTAGTTGGGCTATCCTAACTCGAGACCACACATCACTTGATGATTTTCATCATGATCCCAAGTTAGTTTGCTAGACCTTAAGTGTCACCATGGTATCAAGATGACACACTTTACATTCTTGTCATTTAAATTCTTGTTCATATTATTGTTCTAGTACCCTCCTTGTTACCTATGGTAACTTGTGTAGTGGTGAACGTTATTCGAGGTTCCTAAATAGATGGTTCTACCTCCTACCTCCTCCATGACTTCTATGAAATCCTTGTTAGTATAGTTTATTATTATGTACATATAATATCCATGGAGTATATTATAATCCTAGACACCGAAACCTTGGTAATGACTATATAATCACCTATCAAGTTATTAAGTTACAACTAAAGTATGTTGTTCCTTGTCACGATTCTAATAGGTCCCAAACCTATGAAATCACATTCCACCCTTATGGGTTACTATACCGTCAAGAACAAGTGCTACATCTTAGTGAATACTTTTGTATCATAATACTTTATGACACTTTATTTTAATCATGCTCGAATAATCCAAATCCTCCGTCAACTCATTACTCATACGCCCTTGTTTTCCTCTTGTAGGGTAACTCTGCGTTCATCCCATCAATCAACCAACTACACGGACTTGTCAAGTTTGAAGACTTAGCAAAAATTGTGAGTACACTCGACCCACTTTTCGTTTAAAAACTCTTGGGTGTGATATGTTACTTATACCAAAACCACAACACTTAACGTTTATGAAATGCACAAACAATCCTATACACATGAATACTTGATATGATTACTTGAAGCTTATATCTTGGACATTCTTTATGTGATAATTTAGTCATTAACTTGTTTTAAGCCTTCGTTTGACATGTATACGCACTATAGGAAGTAACACATCCCTCTCCATCATGAAATCTTGAGCCCATGTTAAAACATCATGATTGCGTTAAGGGTTTGACTAGTAGTATTGCATGCCTTGTATATGCTCTCGTAGAATCATAGTTGCCATGAGGATTTGTTTAAACTTTATTCGTATATGTATGCTACGCTTAAACTTGTGTACTCGCCTTTGCTTTTGCATTGAATTGTTATTTTAAAACATGTTACAAGTTGATGAAGAGGATGCTAGGAAATCAAATAGCAAGGATTAGATACACACATTTAGACGTTTAGGTTAATGTTGTTGTATCAATTTTGTTGTATTTTGATTGTTAAGTTTAATTGTTGTATTTGTTTCAATGTTGTATTTTGACAATTATTCTTGAAATGAAATTCGACTTTAAATTAAATGTTGTCATTATTAGCGTTGTGAGTAATGAGAAATCTCGTTAGTGTCTCACTCTGATGTTTCCGCCATCGGTTGGGGTGTGACACCCTTTTAACAAGAACTTGGCTTGTTCGTACGAATAAGCTACTTATTCGTACGAGGGATAAGTTATTCGTACGAGCAACCATTGTTAAATGTTCTTCATGACTTGTAGTACTTCGTATGACCAGCAACATTCTTCGTATTGTTGCTGGGTGTTGGTACTATATAAACAGACATGCACTTCTCAGTTCAACGCGACACTAAAGAGACACTGAGGCACAAGAGAGACAGCACAGAGAGAATATCCTGAGTCTATATGAACATTGTTTGTATGTGTTTGTACTGGCTCTGTTCATTTAATCAAGATAGTGAATCTTTCGTTAACTTGCATTTGTTACTTTGCTTTGGATTGCATACTTACTTGGATTCCGTACTCGTATGTGTGTTGGAAAAAAAAGGAAGTAGTTTATCTTGATCTTCCAAGTGGACCTACATAATCTTCAGATCCTTTCAACTTAGGAGATCGAGTTGTGGTTCCGGTTTCAAGTTCGGCTTGAGCAATTGGATTCAAATGATTAAGTGACATATTGGCTAGATTTTAGTTCAAAGTTTTGATAAGAGATTAATTAAACTGTATCTTAGAGTACTGTGCTTAAAAACGCTGGTGAAGACTAATTACGCTGGGAATATGTGAGATCAGAGATTAAACACGCTGAAGATACTTGGCTACTTAAACAGGCGGCAATAGCTAAATCCACTGGAACACACAAAACAAACGTGAGTATGACTAAATACGCCGATCACCATGATAAAATCACTGAGGATTTTTATCACTGACTTTGAAGTCGCCTTCGATTAAACACGCTGACACTATTTCGCTGGGAATCAACAAATGCACTGGTGTGATGCCGACATATTTGTTAATTACGCGATCTTCCAGTTAAAAACGCGGTATTCAAATTTATCTACACTCACTTCAAATTTAAATACGCCCAGCATGGTTTAAGTACGAACAAAAACCCTCTAATCACCCAAAAACGACTCAAAATCTATGTTTCTTTGTACCAAGATGACCCAAAATGTTTACCAAAACACTGATTAACAACTACCTAATGATTAAACACACCAGATCAAGCCATTTTAATTCCAAAAATTTGAAAACCCTTGAAACTTTGAAAACTTTTGAAAAACCTTCAAAACTTGAAGAATCTTAACAAGAACTCTAACAATCAAGAGCATAAAGGCTCTGATACCAAATTATGAGTCCCAAAATAAATTCGGATCACAGTGGTTTGATTGTTATCACCCAAACAACTATAGATTAGTTGCTTGAATGTGTAAAGGTTAAGAAAAACCAAAAGATGAAGATGAAGATTCTTGTATGGATCAAACAACATGTGTTGTATATGGAATCCCAAAAGATATAATCACTGAAAGCACCTGGATATTCGGATTTAGCACTAGAACAATAATCACAACACAAGAGAAATCACCAAAATTTGTCCAGGAACCTTTGACTAGGGTTTTCCATTGATAACATATATATACAATCTGACTACCCAGCGTATTTAACAAATACGCTGGGATATTAAATACGCGGCTACAGTGAAGTTTCCCTATAGTTACATTTTCCACCCCTGAACTTTCTAGAATACAATAAACTATTACAAAACTATCCAAAACCTACTAAAACCATGTACCAAAGATCTCAAAAGTTCCAACACTAACTGGATTGAAGTTGGTATCCCAGAAGTGTATATAGGATAAGACATGTCCGGTGCAATAGTAGGACTGGAAGAAGCAATGGTCTGCATGGGGATAAAATCTCCTTCATGGATTTCAGAACTTCTAAGTGATTGACTCCTTGAGGATCCTTGATCTTGAAAGATGTTGGATCCCGAATACATTGGTTCCGAAGGTCTTGATGGATACTCCATGGATACTTGAATCCGAGTTGAGGATCCTTGATACTAAATGTAGGATCCTTAGAACTGATACATTCCCTGTGATCCTCTAGATTCGTAGAAGAATCCTTGAGGCTTCGTGATCTCCAAGGATCCTTGAGGTTGGAAGTAGGATCCTTGAGGCTGTGTCACTGCTAGCGATCCATGTTGGAGGTTTGAGGATCCTTGAAACTGGACATTAGATCCTTTAGAATGTTGGATTGTTGATAATTGAGTAGCAAAATCCAACGACCTAGGTATCAGTGGAGACTGATCTTCTGCTTCTTGATCTCATCAATCTCGCGAAGGATCCTCTGGTTGGTTTTATCTTACTGTTCCATGTAGCCTTTCATCTACAAAATCAAAGCTGAAACATCATTGTTAGTAGTTGTAGGGGAAGAAACACCAGGAGCTTTTGATTCTGTGAAGACGGATGATGTCTTCTTCTGAGCATTTCCAGCATTCTTCTCGAATGCAGGGGGAATAGGAGGCAACGATGCACTGGTTTGTGATGAGGTAACCGCCGGCATGGCACTTGAAGTAGCTTTCCCTTGAGAGGCCATGAAGATGATGGAAATGAATGGAAATGATCGAGAATGAACAAAAATTCTTAGAATCGAAGCACTAGTTGCCCCACGGTGGGCACCAAACTGTTTGGTCAAAAATCGGTTTAAGGATAATGTAACCAAACTCTAATTGTTAGGTAGAGTGCTAATGTGTTGAACAATTGTATTAATAAATATGAAATGTAAACAATAATGAACACAAGGATTTATACCAGGAAAAATCCTTGATCTTTAGAAGATCTCCGACATAAAATACCTCGGGTGATGGAAACTACCGATCATCAACTATATTGCATAAAAGATTATAAATTTGGATGATCTTGAGCTTGTTACAATTGAATTCTAGTGTATGTGTATTAGAGCAGTTTCGAGAGTAACAAGTGTGCGAGCTGTGTACGTGTTGTGTATTCTAGTTCAAGCTCAAAAACCCCTGATATAATTAGAAATATCTATCCATCTAACTATCCGAAAAATAGGCAAGTCTCCCACGATCACCCATAACAGTTATTACTTCACTTGCACATGCTTGGATATAATCATTTTCCACGACATTCTAGCATAGACCAAGTCCCTTTTGTAATATATCTGTGAATACAAGCTAAACATATAGGAAACAATTGTTAGTCAACATAGGTAATAATAACGATCCTTGATCCTCAGAATTTCTACACCATCCATTAAGGATCCATGATCCAGGTTAAATCTCAGGATACAGATCCACAATATTAAAATCAATGCCCTAACAATACTGACCGAACAGAGATTTGGGTTTATAGAACAGTTATGAAATGCAAGATGTTAAAACATTGAGATGACCCCGATAGTGGTTTCGTTGGAGGCAATGTTTAAATGGAGGCATTAAGCACTTGAGAACGAGGACGCCGTTAAAACAAAAGATGAAGATGAGTACTTTGAACAAGAATCGGAAGAAAAGGATGAGGGGAATGATGGTTACTACTCAGACCTAATCCATCGGATGATAAGTTATGAATAATGTTTTCATGTTTTATGGCGTTTTATATTTATTTTTGTTCTTAACCTTGATGAATACTGTTAGGATCTGGGTTACAAGGCTTGCGATTAATGACACTTAAGAACAAATAGTTTTGTATTGCAAAGCAAAATAATAATCACAAGCGAGGAATTATCATCAACATCTATTTTTTCATTGAATCAAAATGATTACAAGTTTTACAGAAATGATTGACTCTACAAACTCCCATTCACCCTGATCACAAACAACTTTGTTCGTACAAAAGAAAAGGTGAGTTGTGGATAGATAGATCTCTAACAAGTGAGATCTATTTATACTAAGTACAAAAGGTATGTTTGTGATTGGCTGACATCACCCTGACAATGACATCTAACATTGCTAACAGAAAAGATTCCATAGATGTTGCAAACATATGTGGGAATCAAACATTTGATCTAACTATGCTAAACACTGTTACATAGGAAACATCTATTTTTTGTTGCTTTGTTCCAAACATCTATTTATTTGTTTGACCAAACAGACGTTTGGTCTTCATTATCAGATCTTTGCTTCAATAGCCTTTTGGACTTGAACTCACCTTGCTTCTTCATGAATAATGGTTCCCGGGCTTTAAACAGATGTTAGTAAGTCTTCAACAGATGTTATGATTAAGGTCTTCAAGATTCACTATCTTTGGGAGGAGTCTGGCTCAAACTTTGGTTTATTTCTTGATCACTTGATCATGTTTTGGCTTTTGAATATCATCTGTTCTTTTGTAGGTCCAACAATCTCCCCTAGAACAAATGATGCCAAAACATATGTTTATTAGACCAATCTTTATTCCTCCACAGCTTCTCTTTGATTTGGGCTTTAAATTGCTCCTCAAATGTTTCAGAGAGAGAGAGAGTCAACTGCATCCCTTTCGAGTGGTAGACTCTGAAGGTCTTTTAGATCTTCAATTTTCAGGCTTGAGACACTATTCATTGAAGTCTTTTTCACTTCTCCATTTGCCCTGACTACAGTCAATTCATGGTTTGTCCTGTTGGTGATCACTTTAGAATTTTTAAGCTTGAAAGATTTACTAGGAAAAATTTTATTGGATGAGGTGAGGGAAATTGCTTTCCCAAGACTTGCGCAAGCAACTCTTTTGGTTTAGCAGTTGGATGCCCATACATAAGTTCATTTCTTATCCCTTTCTTCCTTATCTCATCTTCATATTTTTTGTAGATCCTCTGCATACATCTCCTTTTCCTTTTGAGGTAGCTTCTAATAGCTGAGGAGACATTCTTTGTAGTTGGATGCTCTGAAAGGTCAACCAGAGAACTAATGGGTACTTTCAAGTCTTCATAACTAGGCTTTCTTGGGACAGGGGGATCTTTTTTAACTTAGTTTTTCAAGTTTCTTGTAGCTCTCTTTGATTGTTAGCTCATCTAATATGGCCATAGATTGCATTATGCCAAACTTGGCTGCCAACATCTCCTCCTTCATTCTTTTGAGCTCAATGGTCTTTTGGCCAACATACCTTTTACCTGCTCTGCAATTGGAAGGAGTGGACTGGATATCCGGATTGAGCTTTAGCTTCTAAATCCTTGCAAATTCATCTAGAAGGGCTTCTATAGTCCAACCAGTGAATTGAGCTCTTGTAGCTGTGTAAGGCTTATTCTTCATGATGAAATCCAAGTAATCTTCCCTTAGTGTTATCTGAGCTCAGGGTTATTTATTGTCCTTGTGAAGCCTTTTGAATGACATCTTTGGCAAAATCTTCAAGTCTATCACTTTTGTGAATTCTCTAGATAGAATTTGATGTGCCTCCTTATCACTTTTTCCCTTGCTTTAAACAGGAGGTATTCTTTAAGTTTGTAAGATCTTTAATTCAAGGTACTCTTTGACATTGGTAGGCTTTAAATATCTTTTGAGGGATGGAAAGGTAAGTTGGTTGATGTTAGTCGTAGAGTAGAAATATTGTATTTCTTTTGATACATTTTCTAACTTTAATAGATCAAGTATGGTGATAGGTGGTTTTGTTGGTGGAGATGTAATGGTTAGTGTTGTGGTAGATGGTTGAGTTGTGATGGATAATGTTGTGGTGGTTGTGGTTTTGATAGGTGATGCATCAAGAGTTTCTTGATCATCATCTTGAACAATGAATTTTGTTTTCCTGGTTCTGGTTTGAAGTGTTGGTGTTTTTTATGTTGGTTGTGGAAGCTTTGTTGTTGGTTTTCTTTTGATAAGTAGTCCTTTGGGAGACTTTTGTGTTGATCGTGGTGGTAGTGTGGTTGTAACATTTGTTTTCACTTTTATAGTGCCAATAGATGTTTGGGTTACAGGAGCAGTGGTTTGGGCAACGGGTGTTTAGATAGAGGTAACAGTGCTTTGGATAGTTGATGTAGTGGTTTTGGGAACCTCTGTTAAAGATCCTTAATTATCTTGAATTCTTCTTTAAAATAATATCTTGTACTGTTATCTACATGTTTGCTTCCAGTGTATCTCTCTTTTTCTCATTTTCGATTGCTTTTGCATTCTTGCGTGCCCTTTTTGGATGCAGCAGTGTTAGGCCTCTTTTGGGCTTTCTTGACAAGAGGTGGAAGCTTTCTCATGCAATCATCTTCCCCTTTTTTACATCATCTTGGTATTTGGGGAGGATAAGAGTTGTACAAGTGGTTTCAAGGATAAAGTCTTTGATGGCCTTAACCGCTGCTTGAGTATCTTGGTACTTAGCATCCACCAGTGTTCGTATCAACTCCATTTGCATATTTTGTTTTTCTTCAGAAGCTTGCTTTTGAAGGTGAAGGTACATTTGTGCATGCACCCATATTTCTTTTGAAAAGATCTACATTTGATGGTGGAGGTCTTGAGTTTTGTACCGAAGTCTTCATCATCTGTAAGTCTCGTAAACGGATCAAACAGCTATCACTAACCTAATCAGTAGCGGAAATTATGATTAGGAAGAAGAACAACTTGAATAACTTTGAATAACTCTAACTTGCATACACCAACAGATGTCTGATACAAGTTCTTTGATTACAACTCTCTAAACCCTTCTCAATGACCTAGCATCTCTATTTATAAGTACTATTAAGCCCATAATTACAACCCTAGGCCCATTAGGCACTACGAAGCCACAAAACCCCAAAAGCCCAAATAAATCCCTAATGAGAAAACCTTTAACAATCCAAGCCCAACAATTTCCCCCTAGGTTTACTTCATTGGTCTTTCAGTTGAGCATCCACACCGAGTCTTCCAGCTATGATTCCAGCAACCGCAGCAGTCTAATCCTTTGCACAAACCTCATACAGCTCAGCAGTTTGAATTTGATGTGACGCAAGAACCTGCAAGTCTTCGTCATGAAAGCTCACTAAATCCACCACGTCGTTGACTCTGAACACTTTCTCCTTTGTCACTATCTCCATGCTCCCGACCTTAGGATCGTATAACCAAGTTGAAATTCTTCAGAATCCCCTGAGGAAAAGTAAGAGCAACTGGGATAACTAATTCTTTGTCGGTTGGCGGCCACATCACCGATTTGAATCTCTTGCCAGTGTGTGCATCGCGAACCCCTTTAGCCGCTCTCAAATATGGTTCAGCAGTCTTCATAGTCTTGAATCCACTCTTGACCTCACGTTCAAGCTTTTTGAAGAATCTCCATCCGGGTCCACGTTCGGTAGTGTCATCATTAGTGTACGGAGCTTTCAATAGATTGGTCAAAGCAACTTTAGTCCACGTCTCGAATTGCGACCCCTTGGAATAATATTCACGGGTTCCATCCTGACGCACAGTAATCCACATATTTTTGACGTGGTCATACATCCAACTGAGCACCTTGGACTTGTTTCCCACTTTACTGTAGTAACTCGACCCCAACTCCATAACATATCTCTCCGACTGATTCGTTGGATCCTTAAGCTGAAAATTCTCATCAAGTGGATTCACATTGACATTCTTCATTAAAACCATTTGCTTCTTCTTCTGACCAGCGGCACGTTTCTGACTAGCAGTAAATGTGACATCCCGGTTTTTCGGATAACTTAAACGCAATACTTGTCGAATAAATTGTATGCTACGTAGTAAACGTGTACGAGTTAGTGAATACGTAATGTGGGATTATGTGATTGTTTTAGTTATAAAATAATTATGGTAAATATGCACACGAACCGAACCGAATCGCAACACGAACCAAACCCTAAACTCCTTGTGACTCTAGGAGTGAACCGAGTTCTAACCCAAACCACTCTCGGCCGAGAACAAACCCAAACCGCAAACCCATTGTGTGCAAACCCGAACCGCAAACCCATTGTGTGCAAACCCGAACCGCAAACCCATTGTGTGCAACCCAAACCTTAAACCCAAGTCTTCGGCCGCAAGATCAAACCCAAACCTTAAACCCAAGTCTTCGGCCGCAAGATCAAACCCAAACCGAACCAACCCAAGTCCTCGGTCACGAGCTCAAACCAAAACCGTAATCCTTATCTCTTTGCGCCTATATATACTAGCCATGCATGCTTCATTCACAACACAAAACCGTAGTTGATAAAGACAGCCGACGGCAGCAAATCCTCCATCCCCTCGACCGCAAACAGCCCCCTTTGCACTCCCTTTTGATCGCGAGCAGTCTTCCCTTTCAGTCCCTTTCAGTCTCGGTCGCGACAAGCAGAACTGCTCATCTCATTCGGTCGTGATCTTGCTTGAACAGCCGGATCATTCTTGTCCAAGTCTCGGCTTATTTACCTAGTTATTAAAGGTTAGAATTCATCATATGTTACAAGATCATATTCGGATACATGTGTTTCGATTTTGTTGTTTTCGGATTGTATGTTTGAATGAAAGGTTAGGATAGCCGATTTGTTAATAATGTTTGCATGTGATGTTGTTCGAAATCTGAAAATTTTAGGCTGTGTTTGTTTATAAAAACTAGAGATGTTGATTAGGGTTTGCATGGATGTGATATTGGTATTGATCTATGATTAGGAAACCGGTTCTTGATCGCCTAGGTTAATTATATTGACGGTTTAGGCAAGTTAATGGTAACAATATGCTGAAACAGGTTGCTGAGTAATAGTTACAGCCGACTTCATCTGGCTGTAACTCGGTCATTAGTTGTCGAAAAACGGATTTTCTGATGTCTAGAACGTAGAGATTTGAATAACGAATCTAATGGCGCTGGATTCATATTTTTCTGAAGTCGTTTGATATTTTTAAATGGCCAAATAAGTTCAGTAACAAAAGCTGTGAAAATCCTGAATTTTGTTAGTTGTTTATCGAGTTGGATTTTATAATCAGTAGGGAGTCGAGTCATGAATTTTGTACAGCAACTAGGTATGAAAATTTCCGGGCAACTCCAATTGGAATTTTGTTAATTGGACGATCAGTGATTTTTAAATAAATTCTTCCGTGGACTGCAGTCAGAAAGCGACGAATCTGACTGCAGCCTAGTATATTAATATTTATGGTTAATTGGTAAAGATTTAGGACTTGGAAAATTTATATAAATTTCTACAATATAAATGTCACCTTCTGTAAAATAATTGGAATTTTTGAAACGTTGGAACTATTTTATAAAAATCCTAGAAAATAGCTGAATTATGAGTATTAAGCTGAAATTTGATAACTTGTGATTGTGTGCACCAAAGTGTTGCATGGATTGAATTATGTTCATGATAAATTGTTTTGATTACTATGATCACATGAGGATACTTGCATGCATGTTTGAGTGTTAGGTATGTTGTTTGTGTGTATCACTTTGTGCTTAAATTAAGTGTAGAACTTGTATTGGTGTGTTCACACACTGACTTGAAATCAATTGGTTTGTTAGGACGCAATTAGCGGTCCCATCCCTTACAACTTCTTTGCTACACTAACCGAGCAACTAAAGGTGAGTTCACGGCCCCTAACTTTATCCGGTTTTTAAACAACAGGGGGAGAAACATGTATACACTCTTCAAACTCAATCTCTTTACGTTATACGAAATTAACGTCACATAACTACTCGGTAACTAAGTTGATGTTAATGTAATGTTATGGTCACTAAGCAGCTATATCACTTAAGTGCTCGTCAATCTCTCGGATCGTTAGTATTGGGTTTTAATAGCGGGGGAATTATAAGTAGTACTACTGGGCCCGACAAGCCCCATCCGAGCTAGTCGCGCTAGCCGACCGGGTATGGTCAACGGGTGAATAATTTGGCCTAACTTCGCCATGGTCAGTGATAGGCCTGGCAACACGGAGGCACAACAGTCAGCTTCGATCGTGAACTCTTACGTGACATAACTTTAGGCTAGCTACCTATATATGTTAACATTGAACTTAATTACGAAAGAACTATATTATCCCGGGTTGGGGATAATGGAAACAACAACTTATTATTCCGGGTTTGGAATAATGGAATCAACATCATTATTATTCCGGGTTTGGAATAATGGAACTAAATCGTTATCCCGGGTTAGGGATAACGGGGAAAACAAACTCATAACCGAACAAACGAATTTATAAAAACCTGTGAACTCACTCATCTTTAATGTTGACACTTGTTTCTTTACATGTTTCTCAGGACGCTAGGAGCTCTAGGTGCACTCACATGCATTGAACAAGACATCTTTTATCGAGTCTCATTTACAAATATTGTTTTGGGTTTTCATTTGTTTTGGCGTTTGTGTTGGCGCCCGTATTCTCTACTTATTTTATGCTTCCGCTCAACTTTAAAAACTAATGCTTCCGCTAAACTTTGGTAACTAACTAAGATAATCTAAAATCTACGATGATTGGTTAATCAAATGATTTTTGGAAAACGTATTATCAAAATCTATAGAGTCGTTCGACGTACTAGTGTTTCAGATTCTGGTTTGTTCACACGCCTCGCTGTAAAACTCCGCAAGTGGAAATTGAAGGTGTGACAGTAAATTTCCTGCGTGGATCGCTCATATAATCATCCAGACCAGCTTGGCGTTCAGCTGCCAACTGCTCAGCTGCCAATCTTTGTTCCTCGGTTTCTTCAGCCATTCGCTTCTTGGACTGCTCTAGAATTTTCTTCATGTTGTCGAAGATATAACCCGAATAGTTATACTTCCTGTACATGACCAACGAAACTATAGCAGATGTCTGGGCTTGATTTGGCTGATCCAGACCGCCTTTGTTCTCCGACACACACTGCATAAACATGTGTACAAGCAACCGGCAATAAGCTGGAAACATTTTCTTCAGTAGTGGTGGATACAAACCCTCATATCCCATCTCCATCAGCACAGGAAGCACCTTCTCTTTGGCATAGATGGTTGGATCACTAAACGTATCCGCAATCTGCAACACCTCTCTCACACATGCTTCGTTTACCACTATCTCTTTTACCCTGAAACTGCAAACAGATAAATGGTCTACAATCTTCACCTCTTGGCTGAATACGTTCTCTTTTCCAGAATGAATGTACTAGGTCTTTGTAGATAACTGGGTTAGCACGGAGGACATATGCAATCTTGCACGCGTTAAGCCCCACAATCATAGACTGAAATTCCTGGAAGAACTCTTCTGGCAGGTCTGAAAGATACCCCGCTTGGTTGTGGAATTGCTCCTCAACCAACATCACCGCATCAAACGCTTCTTCAACCATATCTGTCAAAAACATCAACCAAGTTAAATCCCAACTAACAGAAGTTAACGGAGTTCACCAGTATGGCAGTTAAAACTAACTGGATAGGTCAGTCAGATGTCAAGGTTCAAATTAACAAGAGTTCAAGTTAATTATAGGGTTCAACAGTTGAAAAGGTTCAAACCATATGAAATGTTCAAAAACTAAAATTCGGATTAATGACAGTTCACTGTTAATCCGGATGAACCTTTTCACCAATCCGGATTAGAAGGAGGTCAAACAGTTCAGACAAAAATTGCAATCCGGATTACCTATAGTATCTCGGATGGAATATCATTCCTGATGAAGACGCAATCCGAGATGAAATCCGAGTTCATCATTTCGGATGGATATCAATCCAGAATGAAATCCGAAATGCCTAAGACCTTTGAAGATCAATCCGAGACACAATCTGGAATGCTTTAAATATGAATATTTTCATCCGGAATGCATATGTTTAATGAAGTTATACCTAATCCAGAATGAATTATCCGAGATGCACAGTTCGAAATAGAGAGAATCAGAGAAGAAATATGATTTCAGAATATGTGAATAATCCGAAATGAGACGCAGAGATACCTATATACTTCTGAAATGGGCTTGGGTCTGATATTTTGAATCCGGATTGGGCTTGTGACAGGCCCAATCCGGAACAGTAACACAGTGGGCCTATTCGGAAAAGTCCAAATGGGCCTTTCCGGAACAGCCCAATCCGGAACAGTAACCTTTTGGGCCCAAAGAAGCCCAATCCGGAATAGTAACTTGGGTTTTCAATTTTAAGACTTTTAACCAATTTTATTAGACTGGCCCAAATCCCAAAGCACACTGGCCAGTCCAATATCTCTTGACAGAAACCATCTCACCAGAATTCATCAAGTAGACTAACCAAGCATCCTACCACCTTTTAACATTTTACAAAGAAGAACCATTTAAGACAGACATAAACATTTAACACAGCCTTGCTAAGGGATCAAATCGTTTCAAAAGCTAACTAAGGGAACATTTTTCAGTATGAGCAGATTCATTTGGCCTAAGCGATTGTCAATATACTTGTCCATTTAAATCTAAAACTCAACCCGTGTAGTTCAGGCATTATGATACGCTTAAGGTAATATTATACTATGATACTCGTGTGTCCCATACCATGACATACCCCCGCGATCAAGGTAAGCACAACAATTCATCGTAGCAGGTGAGTATACTGTGGTCATCCTTTATATTTTACAACATCAGGCTATTGGTGAACAGGTCAGTACTTCCGTACAGCAGAGAGACCAATAGTGACTGACGAGGATTAGGAAAATACCTTATATGGTACGTAAGAACTTATGAAGAAACTTCTGTTCTCTAAGGTTTTGGCCTTTCCATTTTGGCTCTTTTACAAAGATATCCTGAATGTGCCTAGGTCTGCATATAATCTGGATGCAACAGAAGGGCAGTCAAGTTATCCCCGGATGACTCAACAGCATAAAGACCCGAAACCTCAGATGTTGGCTATCTATCAGCGTAAGGCTTAAGACCATGAAATCATACGCCTATAGTAAGTGACCCACTGAGTACATAGTTCGTTATGTTTATATCATTTGACTTTCCCCATCAGGTTGAGTTTTAGACCTACTGACACATCACTTTCGATCCAAATCTTTTCCCGCTTCGACACCTTACATGTGTTAGTCAACCATTTTATCACGAAAAAGTATTTCATTTCCCTATCCTTGCAAAAACTATTGTTTTTTTAAATGTCTCCCCATAAATTTGTGCATACATATGAACAAATTTATGAAGCAATGAAAAGAAAATAAGAATAGTAAACAAAACACAAAGACAGAGGATGCCTTGGTAGAACCGAATCATTTTGAGAAGATCCATAAGCACTTGAAAACGTGCATTGCTAACAGGTTTCGTGAATAAATCTGCCACATTTGCATCAGTGTGGATTTGCTCAAGCTTTACGAGACCCTTTTCCTAGCAATCACGGATAAAATGAACTTTAATATTTATGTGCTTGGTTTTGGAGTGAAAAACAGGGTTTAAAACTATTTGGATAGCGGCATCATTATCATCATAAATTGTTGTGTTTAGATAAGTCAAACCGTAATCCGCAAGCTGATGTTGCATCCATAAAACCTGGGAGCAGCAAGCAGAGGCTGCGACATATTCTGCTTCTGCGGTAGAAAGCGAAACCGTCTGTTACTTCTCGCATTGCCACGAGATTAAGCGATCTCCCAGAAATTGGTAACCAGCTGAGGTTGAGCGCATGTCCATATCTGTAACTCCAAGTTTACTGTCAGAGAAGCAAACAGTTCAAATTCCGAATTTTTAGGATACCAGAGGCCCAGTGATGGAGCCCCTTTGAGGTACCTAAAAATTCTTTTAACAGCATCTAAATGAGAAAGTTTAGGAGTAGCCTGATAACGAGCACACTGGCAGACGGCAAACATGATATCTGGCTGGCTAGCAGTGAGATACATGAGTAATCCAATCATGGAGCGATACATAGTCGGATTAACAGGCGTTCCTTCAGCATCTTCATTTAGCAGAGGCCGTTCTGCAATCGGTGAAGCCATAGGATTTGAATCTGTGAGCTTGAATTTGGCAAGAACGTCATGGACATATTTTCCTTGATGAATTAGGATACCTTGTGGGCTCTGACGAACTTGAAGTCCTAAAAACATGGTCATATCTCCCAATGAGCTCATCTCAAATTTCTTCTTCATGATTTCTTCGAATTCGCAGCACAAACCATCATTGGTGGAACCAAATATAATATCATCAACGTTGATTTGGACGAGAATAATGTCCTTATCAACGCGTTTGATAAACAGAGTTAGATCAATGGTTCCCCGTGTGTAGTCATGAGCAAGCAGAGGCTCTGTAAGAGTAGCGTACCATGTGCGGCGCTTGATGCAACCCATACAAAGCTTTGTCTAGTTTGTAAGCATAATCTGGCTTGTCAGGATCAGTAAAACCCGATGGTTGTGCCACGCAGATTTCCTCTTTCACCTTGCTGTATAGAAACGCAGTCTTGACATCCATTTGATATATAGTAAAATCCATGTAAGATGCATATGCCAAGAAAATGTGTATAGCCTCCAAACGCGCGACAGGTGCATAGACCTTATCATAATCCAATCGTCAATCTGTCGAAATCCCTGAACCACCAGTCTAGCTTTATTCCGAACGATAACTCCAGTGTCATCATGCTTGTTGCGGAAAACCCAACGGGTTCCAAGATCTTGTTTTCCGTGAGGCAGCTTCACCAATTGCCAGACTCCAAGCTTCTCAAATTGATTGAGTTCCTCATGCATAGCATCCACCCAGCCTGGTTCCTGCAAGGCAACATCAATACTTTTAGGTCAATCTGTGAAATGAAGCAAGAATAGAGAGAGGTATTGATATCCCTAGATTGGCTGCGGGTTCGAACAGCAGCGTTGACAGGACCAATAATATTTTCAAAGGGGTGATCACTCTGTAAACGCTGCGGTATTGGTGTAGCGGGAACGAGAACATCTGTTTGCAAGTTGGTGACACTAGCTGAAGGGACTCCAGATGTCTCCCCTTCAACAGAGGCACCAGTAGAAGTATGTGCTGAGGAATCCACCGAACAATCGAGAGGAGTAGGCTCAGGAAACAGAGAGGAACCCAAAACATCAGGAGTAAGGGCTTCATGTGTTGTAGGAGGCTCTAGATTAGAAACCACAACTTCAGGAGGATCCGTCTGAGCAGGCGAAATGATAGTTGGTTCTCGAGAATGCGAAATGGTGGAAGAAGACGAGACAGCTTCATTAAATCCAGGAGGATCCACACTCAGCTGCTTTAAAGTCTCATGAAGCTCGGCAGCATCCGCGTCATCTTCAAATGAAATGGGCACCGTTGTTAGAGCAAAGATTGAACTGTTACCTGTAGGCACATTGGAAGACACATCAAAATGATTAAATAATGTGGAGTAGTCATACAGCAAGTCAGGACCAACGCGTGTGTCCTTGGGGATTTTCCTCTAGCCAACCCACATTGTAGGTTTCAACTACCATCTTTTTGATCTTGTTGTAAACGCGGTATGACGTATTTTTTGAATAGCAAATGAAGATGCAAGGATCCCTGTGTGATTCAAACTTTCCTTTAGCGTCCATGAGCAGGAGAACACAAGGGCATCCGAACTTGCAAAAATGCTTGACCGAAGGTTTGCGATCTTCAACCACTTCGTATGGAGTCTTCATATGGCGTTTACTGATCAGGGCATGATTCTGAATATAGCATGCAGTATTGATTGCTTCTGCCTAGAAGATAAGAGGTAGCTCAGATTCAACCAGCATAGTACGTGAAGCTTCAATGAGTGTGCGATTTCTGCGTTCTGCAATCCCTTTTGTTGTGGGGTTCTTGCTGCACTAAACTGTCGGTCAATTCCCTTGGAGGAGAAGAAAGAGTTTAAGGTAATATTCTTGAACTCTGTCCCATTATCACACCGAATAGCGTTCACCGTCTGTCTGGTTTTCAATAAGCGTGATAAATTGTTTGACTAACTCAGCGGTTTCACTTTTATGTGCAAGAAAGAAAACCCAGGTGAATCGAGAGTAGTCAACAATAATAACCAGACATAAGCCTTCCCGCTAATGTTGCATATGTCTGTTGGACCGAAGAGATCCATATGTAGCAATTCTAAGACTTGAGAAGTGGAGGGAACGGCTTTAGATTTGTGCGGCTGTTGATGTTGTTTCCCACGCACGCATGATTCACACTTTTCGATCTGCATGAAGTCACGAACTGGTAGATCTCTGACTAAACCACCTTTTGCAAGATGATTTAAATGCTTCATGTTGATGTGACCCAATCTGTAATGCCATAGCATGGCGTCATGTTTGGCTGTCGATGAGAAGAGGCAAGTGAGCTTGTCAGAAGGAGCCTGGTTCATATCAATAACATACGCGTTGCCTTTACGTGCAGCTTTAAGAAGAATCCAATCATCTGGAATAATTAAACCGGGTTTAAGCACATAACATCCTGTCTTGGTAAAGAGAACATCCAAATGATTGTCGCAGAGTTGAGACACACTCAACAGACTGTGCTTCAATTCTGGTACGTAATTCACATACTTAAAGCTGAGGGCTCCATTGCAAACAGTCCCTCTCATGGTAATTTTCACTGTTCTCCACCTGCGAAGGAAACAAACCCGCCATCGAAAAACTGAATGTCATTCAACTGCGAGATGTCTCTAGTCATGTTCCTGGAACAACCACTATCAATCTACCATAGTCTAACAAGAGCGCGCCAGAGATGTTCCTGCACATTTCAACAGGTTTTAGTTAGAAACGGGAACCCATGCCATTGAAAATCTGGGTTTCCCATCAGCATCAACGTAAGTAACTTCCCGAAAGATCAAGTTAGTTGAGGATGAGGTTGATGATGCTCTTGTTTTATTAGACACGGGGGGTAGAAGACTGAGTCTTGGTCACTAACTTAGGCCTCCAGGTTACCGAATCAGACCTCTGCACAATCCTTGGAGTGCTAGAGGGATTCTGGGAAACTGAAGGTCTCAAGGGTTTGAAAGATTGTTTCTTTGCCAAATTCCAGTCTTGATCAGAAGACTTAGCCACAAATCGAGCCTCAGGTGGGAGATTAGGCATAGTCTTCTGATGTCTGGAATACAAAGTTTTGAAAGCGGTAAAGGTCTTTTGACAATTTCGAGCAATGTGCCCGGGAGATCAACAATTGAAACAGGTCTGCCTCTTTTGGAAGAAAACAGTTCGTTCAGCTTGGGAAATTCTGGGCAATTTGTCTGTCAGTTTCTTGCTGACGGGTACTGATGGCTGATGCACGGTCTTGGTCTTGACGCTGTCCTGCGCACAACCATCAGCACACTTGTTAGTTTTGTGATTTGAATTCAAGGTTTTTGAACATGGAGATTTTGGCAAAATTTTAACTGATATATGTTCAGCTGGTTGCATAACAGATTCAGTTTGCGACTGCTGAGTTAATACCTCAGCTTGATAAGAAGATCCAGCAGTTGCCGTTTCAGTTTTTGTAGACGCCTGTTTTGTTTTCTTCTTTTTAGATCGGCCAGTTCTCCGCTTCTTAGTCTTACTCTTCAAAGCACACTTCATGACAGATTCTGTAGAGGACACGAGTGGCTCTACAGGGACATCCTATTCTGAAATTTCAGAAGATGACTGTGGAATCTCGCAATTTTGAAAAGTTTGAGATTCCGATTTAGAATCTGTTTTAAAAGTTGCATTTGAATCATGAGGAAGAGTGTGTTCATCTTCTGTCATTTTAGAATCAGTCTCTTGTGTTGAGTTGCCCGAGTCTTCCAGAATTATGTCACTATCAACTTTTACAAAATCGGTTGGTTGGTCTACTTTCACACTTTCAACCCTCGGAGATGCATCAACAGATGCAGCCTCTGGAGAAGAACTTTCGGCATCCTCAGCTGAAACTGATGAAACCAAATCATTTGTTGATGCAGAACCTGCAGCTAAATTCATTTTCTGATCACACACGTTATTACAGTTATCAGCATCATTCAAAACATCAGTATTTGATGAAAACCAGAATTAAAACTGTCTAAATTCTCAACACAACCAACATCGTTTGAGCATGTAAATTGTTCAGTAAGAAATTGATTTAAAATGTCAAAAGCAGGCTTATTAAATGCATAATCAGCAGCTGAATTGTCTGAATTTGTATTCAGACATTCCTCTTGATCACCCTTTGTGATATCCTCAACTAAATTTCTTCTGCACATGAGTTAGACACATTAGTATCATTCACGAATTTAATTTGAGTATCAGAAGATTCTTTTCCGTTAGATTCTATGGAGGATGTGGATGTTTCTGCCTCAGGCACTTCTTTCTCCAAGCCATATGTACTTCCACGGGGATGATTACCAGTTTCATGAGAAAGTGGTGTAGAAGCCACAAAGACATCATCCCTCTTGAGTTCAGTGGGTTTGGAGAATTTTGGGTAATAGGGTCAATGGCTTGGATAAATAATCTGAAGGTTTACCATACATCATTTTTTCTGCATATTCTACCTCTTCCTCAGATTCAGGCATTCTAGTATAGTTATGATTATATGGTGGAGGCGCCCTATTATACCCAAGGCCTTTGGTAAAATTCTTTTGATAATTAAGCTGGAGGTCACATAAGTCCTTGACATGTTTACTGGAAGTTTCAAATTTTATAATGTTTATTTCATTTTCGTGAAGCTTCCCTGTCAAGGAATTCAGCTTGGCTAAGGCTGCTTGAAGTTCTACGTCCTTTTCAGCTAGTTTTAGCTTGTAGTCGTAGACCCAACATTGTTGTTGGTTCAAGTCTAGCTTTAGCTGAGCTACATCCTATTTCTGAGCTTTGACCTTCTCCATAAGAAGCTTATTCTTATGTTTAAGGGCGATGTTCAGCGACGCATCTTGTTAATATTCAGCCACTAGAGTTGAATTGTGGGTGCGCATTTGTGATAATTTAAAACCACAACTATCAGAACAGGGAATTTGATTTACCGTTTCTGAAAGATCGGGCATCTCTGTTGTCTCCGGCATCATGCAGTGGTTGCTGTTCTTGGATAGATTCAATGTTTCCATTTGAGCTGCAGCATCTGCCCAGTTGAAACCTTCATGATGTTGGGCCACCAATGCTATTGACTTCACACACGAGCTACTTGATGGACTGGTAGTTGACTTGGAAGGAGAGACGGGAACCAGCTGTCTGTCACTGCTCTGTATATCAGCGACCCTGGATGATACATACCCTGACAGTGGCTTCTTGCATTCCCTGGCGAAGTGTCCTAGTTCGTGACATCGGTAACATCTAAGTTTGTCCTTGGTGAGACCAGTCTCTGGTCTGACCAACCCTTGACTGAGAGGTGCATGTCTACTTATATAGTGTCTGCCTAGTTGTTTCGTACGAACCACGAATCTAGACATACTAAACACAATATTTCACAAGAAACACATCTCCAGAATTTGGTACAAGTCAGTGTTTCGTACGAAATGCTTGTTTCGTACGAAATACTCCTTGTTTCGTACGAAACCCTATGTTTCGTACGAAATCTATGACTCGCACAGAATTCTCATTCTTGGAGAACGTGCGTAGACTTGACGTACACAAGACTTATCAGTATGCACATGCAACTGATTAACACAGACAAGCTAAGATGTCATACTAGATCAAGATAGAAGGATATCTCGATCTATTCGACACGACCAAACCTATACAGACATTTGAGCAAAGACCGTACAATTACAACTGTAATTAAGAACAAGCGATAGACACAAAATTGTATCAACAACCTCCCCCTTGGATGTTGCTTGGTCTTCGGTCTTCGGTCTTTGGTCTTCATATGTTGGTCTTCACATAGAATGGGTTGGAGTATCAACAAACTCCCCCTGAATATCTGCTATTCATTGATAGATCTGCTATCCAATGATTAGAGCATCAGGTCTTCAAACTTCTAAGAAACTTCAAATCTTTCTTGTTTCCTCTTCTGACTTGTCAGATTTCTTTGTTGCTGGTCTTTGTTCATGTTCTTTTGTATCAATCTGTACTCAATAGACAAATATAATTTGAACACAACTTTCTCAGGGAATACACACGAAGAACTTATCATAATTTCTTCGTATGATTGTATTCCCTGAACGAGATACACACACTCGTATGAATTCCAGCAGCAGATTTGAGAAAAACAAGTGACCAGGTCAAATCAAATGACTACGTTCATTCGTATGAGGTACACACGCTCAAACGAATTTCAGATTTTTGATTTCTTTGATGGAATACTTGTTGCAAGATGTTACTTTATGAAGTTCCAATATCAAACAAATGGTTTTCTGGCGTATCTTGGTATAAAATTTTCGAGTATCAACTTTGGCTAACTTTCAAAAAGTAATTACATAAGCAACTAAGTAAACTGGACATAATAGCAAAATACACATATAAACTACAATCTTTTTCGAGTTTCAAGGTAAAGGAATCATACCAGCATTTTAATCTTTGTCAAAGACGGTATTAGGTTTTCAAAATTAAACAGATAAGTATTCAACTATGATTATCGGTATTGTTGTCCACGTAAACTCAGACTTATCAGATGTAATCATGATTAGAAGATATGATTAAGATATGGATTTATACTTACTAGCCGGTGTTCAACCACATCACGACACATTCCCGTATCAAGATATGCAGGAGAGAAAATCTTACCGGTGAGTATACTGCTTTATCATCTGTTTTGACGTATATGAATGATGTGAGATACTCACTTATTTTTAATTGAAAACAAGCCCTTTGTGATTCAATCACTTATTATGAGGAACTTGATTTTCATATGCATGCAGGGCACAGGAAGTCCGTGAACAGGTTAGTACCATCGTACCGACAAAGAGACGAACTTAGCTTCCGCATAAAGCTGTGATATTTTATCACTTATTTTGGGGATGTGATATTTTTATCACTTATCTGATGGTCATATGCAGTGTGTACACGTATGTATGTTATCATGGAAGTTCTAGACTTGCGCCATCGTTGTTTTTCGGCAAAAGATTCAACCATGATACCCAGATGATAAGCCAGTATAAAGACCGTATATCTCAGAACCTCGGCACTCTATCAAACGAAATTTCGGTACCAAGACCATATGCCAATGAATGTTTCCTACCTGGCGTTCTGTCTGTTAGGTTTATATCAACCTGCACATTTTTAGTCTGATTGTGAGCCTACCGATACATCATAAGTAAAGCTACTTATCAATCTTCTTTGTATGCTTTTAACCATATATGACAGATTTACCAGTGAATTTCATCATCTTCATCTTATTCAAGAAACTCATTTTTGGGTTTTCTATTGTTTTTTGTATTTTTCTGAATTTTCTCCTCCTTAAACAATGAAGGTAAATAAAAGACATATTTTTGTATTTTTCTTGAAATTTACTCCCCCTAAGATATAAAACTGAAAATCTTTTTGTAGTGTTAGATTTTTAGAAAACGATATACAAAAATAGTTAGCCATGGTTGAGTTACTAGGGCTTCACCTTGATGCCATTGACCAAAAGTAGATAATCAAAACGTGATTTATCGAAGGCGTTGGTGATCAATGTGGATTTTAACAACATCGATAAGTCTCTTTTCATAACAGTCGCGCATGAAATAATACTTAATCTCAATGTGTTTTGTTTTTGAATGCCATACAGGATTCCGAGTGATCTGCAAAGTAGCTTCATTATCAACATAAATAGGAGTAGTAAGAAATTCAAAACCATAGTCGCGCATTTGCTGTTGAATCCATAGAACTTGAGAGCAGAAACTAGAAGCTGAAATATACTCAGCCTCACATGTTGATGTTGTAACATTCGTGTAATTCGGGTTTCTAAACCCGCCCCGTTTAATAGTGAGTAAATTTTTATATATAAGCTTATAGGTTTTAGTTGTGAAATTGTTGTTATGTAATAATAATAATAATAATAATAATAATAATAATAATAATAATAATAGATTAATCAAAACAAAGGAATAAAATGAAAAAAAAAATATATAGGGATAAGCTGGAGTCGAACCCGAGTTTAAAGGGGACACACACACACCAAACACCATTGGTCTACACGCACACTTGTGCTAAGTGAAAACAAATGATTCTTGTTCTTTAACCCGCTTAAACCTGCAACCACCCAGAAGTTTACCAAAAATAAATTCTTTATGATACCGAAACTGTTAAATCAGTTTCCAATCTCTGCAATCAAGAATCAATCAAATGCATTTCAATTATGGGTTGAAGAATCATTGCCCCGTAATTTAAGCCGTAACCGAAGCTGTGAGAGCAACTATATAATCAATCCTTTCACTCACCAGAACTTGCTCGCACCTTTTCTTTCTCTCTTTAAACCTCTGTGCTCAAACAATCTGCTAAAATCGCTGTCGCCGGAAAACTTTCGCCAGAGTTGATCACCGGAATAAATTGGGTCTTGATTGTTTGTCGGTATGAATTCTTAATCTTTTCTGTCAGTTCTATTCAATTCATTTGTTTAATCTAAAACAACAGATCAGTGAAATCAATTGTTCAACAAATCTGTTTCAGTGATGATATAATTGAAGGAGATGATTTCCAATCGGTAATTAAATGAATTGATAATTGGAATTTTAAACAGGTTAGACACACAGTCCAGTGGTGGACTGTGTGCATTATTAACATGCATTGCCCGAGTTGGAATTCGCCCTTCATCATCGTTTTTCTGAATAAGATGATTATTTTTAAAATCAAACTAAAGCAGTTTTTAGTAAGTCTTTAAATATAAAATAATTTCAGTCTATAATGGGTTAGACACCCAGCCTAGTTGGTTGGGCTAGGTGCAGAATAGCATATTGATTCGAGTTCGAGTCTCAGGCTATGCAGCGGTTCATTTGATTTAAAGCCTTTTTAATATTATCCATTTATGAATAAATCTAAGAAGAATATAAATGTAATTAAAATCAGAATCCTTTCAGGTTAGAAACGTCGCTCAGTTGGAAGAGTTGCGTGCACGCAACCGAGAGGTCACGGGTTCGAGTCTCACCACACGCATCCAATTTCCTTCACAGAACCGGTCATGTCCCACTGTCAGACCCGACAACATTTTTTATTATTATTTTTATTTTTATTTTGTCATTTCATTTATTTATTTATAGTACTAATATTTATATACTTTAGCTAAAAATTTATTAAAAACACATAAAAACATGATTTTTGAAGGTCAAAAATATCAGCAAAATAACTTAAAAATCTAACAAAAGTTTTAATCAAAATATAATT
Source organism: Scalesia atractyloides (assembly GCA_947069175.1). Taxonomy (NCBI): domain Eukaryota; kingdom Viridiplantae; phylum Streptophyta; class Magnoliopsida; order Asterales; family Asteraceae; genus Scalesia; species Scalesia atractyloides. Next base: position 52,873,623 of record CAMTDV010000001.1, on the reverse strand, counting down.
TGTTATATTTATCGGATTATCGTTCTATTATTTAAGGTTAGTTTTCGTTTGTCGATCAAACCCACAATTCGTGCGCATCTTTCGCCAATCAGGAAAAGCACCCACTGTGAGTGAATTCTTACAAACTTCCCCTTTTTATTCATGTTTTGGAGTGTATCATGTGTCGTTTATACATTTCGTTTATTCAAACACTTGTGCTATTACCATTATATGATCTAACGTATGATGTAAATGTTGTTTGTTGTATTGCGTGTTTATATTTTTCTCAAGATGCGTGCAAATCATTCATTAGGCCCATCAGTTCCTCGTGGGAGACGAGTTGAGCATCAGGTGCCTCATTAGATCGTCTCCGTTTGATTGAGCCTTGATCTCATTGTTCATCATTTGATATGTGTGTGCATTAATTGATATTACGTGTTTTGTGGTTAAATTTACATGTATGTACGCTCATGTTTGGTTAGGCACCTTTTTAATCACATAACCCATACAATCAATTCGTTTAAATGTTTTTATAAGATTCACTCGCCAACTTTTGTTGACCCAAAAACCATTTTACACATAATACAGGTGAACAGGTTGAAGCAAGGAACACATAGGAATTTTCCTTAGAAGAAAAATAAAGAGTTCATGGATGTTGTGTTTAGAACATGATGTGCTTATATGTTTGATGTAATTTCTCTTTTAATTTGGAAATAATAAATATGAAATTTTATAGTAAATGTCATGAGCTTGATGAAAACCCAATCATGCCCCGACTACCATTTTCCCTGCGGGTCAGGATATGACAGATTGGTATCAGAGCTTTTGACTATAGGGATATAGGATAGGTTATTTGACCCTTAGAGCCTATACTATAGTTGATTATATTTTAGTTGCTTATGTGATTACATGCAAACTCATGGTGTTTATTTGTTTCATATTTATTACACACACAAATTCATGCAAACACTTCCATTATCATTTTGTATGATACTTAATGGGTTATACTTCTTGTCAAACATAACATGCTTACAGATACATTCATCACGCACGTTTCAATTCTCACATATTCAAGTCATTCTCATATTTTCTTTATTCAAGACTTTGTGGTGTTTTCGTTTTTCAATCTCATCAAAGTAAGTTCTACGACGGACATGTAGTAACTGGAAGGGTACGACTACCGGTAGTCGAAACGTCCTGTCTAGGTTGGAATTCGTATAAATCTAATATAACGGACTAGTTTGCCTACCTGGGGACACGCGATGAGAGTATGAAGGACCTATGAAGCCAAAGCATGTTACACCAAACGTCGTTCGAACTAACCTCACTTTGAGATGTCACTGTGTCTACACCTGGACACCCTCCGACTTTATACCTTGCACTCATGTTTTACGATTTTCATTCGGGTGGCGTGAATGTTAACAGGCCAACACCAATGCGAACCCTACTAGAGCCCAGTAGTCATGGGGGCCCACATGACTACCAAGGCCAAGTGTGGGGACATATGGGAGCCCAAACATGAACAAAGCCCAAGACATCTTATGGATGTAGCAAATTTATTTTTCATTTGCTTTGTGCATGTTCATTTTATACAACACATGACACCTATATGTCAAACTCATAAACCCGATACGTATTCCTTGTAGATGTCTTCTAGTCACTCTCGTAGAGGTAGGAGATCAGGAAACTCCCGCGAGCGCATGGCTGCCCAAATCGCTCAACAAATGGCTGCCGTAATTCCCAACATTGTAGTTCAAGTCCAACAAGCCCTTACCGCTAATCCTACCAATCCAACCAATCAAGAAGGCCAACATGTCGCCAACCTTCCTCTCAACACCACTAAATGCACCTATAAGCATTTCAAATCCTGCGATCCCCCAAAATACGAAGGAACTGAAGGTGTCACCGCTCTCCTCCATTGGTTTGAGGAGATGGAAAACACTTTTCTCAATTGTGACTGCCCCGATGATCGCAAGGTGCGATATGCTACTGGTCACTTGTTCGGAGTAGCACTTACATGGTAGAACACAGAGAAGGGCAAGCGCGATGCTGAGGATGCTATAACCTTGACTTGGGAAGAGTTAAGGGGGATCATGACAAGACGCTTCTGTCCAAGAAGCGAAATCAAGAAATTAGAAGACGAGTTCTACTCTTTGAAACAAAAGGAGGGCGACCATACCACATACAACAAGAGATTTCTTGAGTTGAATCAGATGGTCCCCAACTTGTTCACTCCCCTCTACCGTTTGATCGAGCACTACGTTTGGGGTCTTCCTTCAAATATTCAGGACCCTGTAATAAGTACCAGACCTGCAACTTTGGAAGCAGCAATGGAGTTAGCTACAGAGCTCACTGAAAACCACATTAGGAATGGAGACTTCAAGGAGGAGAAGAAGAAAGATAAAGCACCAACTGAAACCTCAAACCCAACCCAAACTGAATCATCTTCCCAACCCACTACCAAGAGGAAGCGAGATGGGCAAAATTTCGTTGTCAGTCAAGGCAACCAACCAGCTTCACAAGCCATACCACTCCAAGCTATCCCAATCACTCAAGTCGCACTCAACTCTACTTACCCAATTAAGAAACCTTACATTGGACCTCACCCTCAAACACTTGTGCTATTACCATTATATGATCTAATGTGTGATGTAAATGTTGTTTGTTGTATTGCGTGTTTATATTTTTGTCAAGATACGTGCAAATCATTCATTAGGCCCATCAGTTCCTCGTGCGAGACGAGTTGAGCATCAGGTGCCTCATTAGATCGGCTCTGTTTGATTGAGCCTTGATCTCATTGTTCATCATTTGATATGTTTGTGTGTGCATTAATTGATATTACGTGTTTTGTGGTTAAATTTACATATACGTACGCTCATGTTTGGTTAGTCACCTTTTTAATCACATAACCCATACAATCAATTCGTTTAAATGTTTTTATAAGATTCACTCGCCAACTTTTGTTGACCCAAAAACCATTTTTTAAACATGATACAGGTGAACAGGTTGAAGCAAGGAACACATAGGAATTTACCTTAGAAGAAAAATAAAGAGTTCATGGATGTTGTGTTTAGAACATGATGTGCTTATATGTTTGATGTAATTTCTCTTTTAATTTGGAAATAATAAATATGAAATTTTATAGTAAATGTCATGAGCTTTGATGAAAACCCAATCATGCCCCGACTACCATTTCTGCTGCGGGTCAGGGTGTGACAGATGTAGCTACACAAGTCTGCTTTTTGCATTGCCACGTAACTAGGTGATTTCCCAAGAACTGACATCCTGTTGTTGTTGATTTTGCATCGATTTTGCAGCCGCCATGATTAGAATCACTGAATGTTGTCAGATCAAAGTTATCATCATTAGGGTACCATAGACGAGTGTCAGGACGTCCCTTTAAATAACAAAAGATCCTTTTCACAGCCATCAAATGAGAAACCTTCGGACTAGACTGAAAGCGCGCCAGAAGGCATGTTGGGTACATTATGTCGGGTCTTGAAGCAGTATGGTACATCAGAGAGCCGATCATAGCACGATAGAGAGATGGTTCTGCATGTTCACCCATTCAGTCTGGAGTAATCCCATTATTTTGAGCTAATGGAGTTCCCAAAGGTTTTGAGTCATCCAACTGAAATCGCTTGAGAATATCTCCGACGTACTTGGTTTGATGGATAAAAATCCCTTCCTTTGATTGCTGAACCTGTAAACCTAAAAAGAAATTCATTTCTCTCATAGCGCTCATCTCGAACTTCTCCTGCATAACCTGTTCGAATTCTTTGCACATTCGAGTGTTAGTAGACCCAAATATAATATCATCAACATAAACCTGTACTAGAAGCAAATCCTCGTCCTGTTCCTTGATGAAGAGAGTACAGTCGATCAGGCCTCGTCGAAAACCATTCTTCAACAGATAGGTAGAAATGTTTCATACTAAGCCCTCTGAGCTTGATGAAGACCATATAACGCCTTGTTGAGAAGCCAAACCTTGTCAGGATGGAGTGGGTCTTCAAAACCTGGCGGTGCTCAACATATACCTCTTCTTCTACCACACCATGAAGAAATGCACTCTTCACATCCATCTGATAAACGGTGAACTTTTTGTAGGACGCATAAGCCAAAAAGATTCTTATGGCCTCAAGTCGTGCAACTGGTGCATAAACTTCATTGTAATCTATCCCTTTGACCTGATTAAAACCTTGAACAACCAATCGCGCTTTGTTTCTCACAACAACACCTCGGTCATCCTTCTTGCACTTGTACACCCATCGTGTACCAATCTTCTTGTAGCCGTCAGGCCTGTCAACCAATTTCCAGACGCCTAACTTCTGAAACTGCTGAAGTTCTTCCTGCATGGCTTCAACCCAAGAGTCTTCTTTCATTGCCTCCTTCCAAGATTTTGGTTCTACTTGGCACACATAGCAGGCAAAAGACCAATCATTCAGACCACCAGATTCCCTGATTTCCGAATACAATCCAGCATTCTGGTTGTTTCGAAGCTGATTACGGGTCTGCACACCACTATGGACATCTCCAATAATATTCTACTGAGGATGGATAGTATGAATTCAAGTATATGGCACATCAGGAACTCGAGAGTTGATATCCAAATTGTTGATGTCAGATCAACAGTTAAATCGATAGCTGGATTTGATGACGTTGTAGATGCCTGACCTTTAGTCGTTCCTTGAGGTTGAATATTTGACGTATCATTTGAAAATCCAGTAACAGCACCAGAGGCAGCTTCATTTGCATCATGAAACTCATCTTCTTCTGATGGAACATTATAATCTGCAGCGTCTTCGAATTCCTCATTTTGAACCAGATTGTTAACTGAAGTCGACACTTGAGGGTTAGCAATAATTGGTCTAACTATGACGAGTCTATTGTAGTATCACTTTCCAATAACATCTGAGCAGCAGCTGTTGCATCATCAAAAGTTGGCAGATTAAAGGATTCAAACAGCCCATCATAGTCAAACATCCAAGGAGCACCCGGAGCTCTTGTAGCTTCTGTATGTCTCTGAACCTTGACTTCACCCCATTCTTCAATCTTCTTCGAAGACAAATTCCACACCCGGAAATTTGGAGTAGCATATTCAAGAAAGAAACCTTCGATAGCCTTGGGATCAAACTTTCCATGTGGGTCGATCATAGTGCACGGAGCTCCAAAAGGTTCTAAGAAAGAAATATCCGGTTTCCTTTTATGTAATAACTCAAAGCATGTCTTCCCATGTCTTTTCACCGTTAGAACTCTATTCATCGTATAACACGCAGTAGCAACACCTTCTCCCCAAAATTGAACGGGAAGTTCTGATTCTACTAACATGGTTCTTGCAGTTTCAATAAGAGTTCGATTTTCCTCTCAGCGACGTCATTTTGTTGTGGAGTGTATCGAGAACTGTACTCATGCAGAATACCCTTTGAGGAACAGTACTCATCCATAACTTGATTCTTAAATTTCGTGCCATTGTCGCTTCTGATTCTCCTTACCTTCAGATTTTACAGATTTTCTAGCAGAGTCAGGAGATTCTTGAGGATAGTAGGAACTTCACTCTTGTGTGCCAGCATGTTTACCCATGAGAATCTGGAATAGTCATCAGTAACTACCAGACAATAAGAATCACGAAAGGTTGTCTTGTGTTTCATAGGTCCACAGAGGTCCATATGAAGATGTTCCAGTGGCATATTTACTGTGTTGATCTTCTTCACGGGATGGGACTTTCTTGCTTGTTTCCCTTTCTGGCATGATACACAAACGTCTTGAAGATGAAAATTCTTCACTGGTACACCATTCACTAGATTGTTCTTCACCAAATAGTTCATTTTTCTAAGGTGAATGTGTCCCATACGTCTGTGCCAAGAGATTGATTCCTTCTCGGTGGCTTTAGAGACAAAACATGTGACTTGTGCAGATATTGTAATAGCTTGGCTCATATCAAGAATATACAAATCATTAATTCTTGGAGCCGACAGGAGAATCCATTCCTTGGGGATCTTGAATCCAAGCTTCAGCACATAACATTCGACTTTATCGTACCTTCAGAACTCACAAATTTAACAGTTTTGCCCTTTTTTCTAACAACGAGATCCTTTTGCTTCAACCCTCGGTTGAGAAACTGTAGGCTTTTCAACTCGCTTCCATTGTTTTTATTTTGAAGCGGATAATGGTTGTGTTTTGGTGGGCTTTTTCTTCTCTAAAGGTTTGGTTGTTGACTTGTCAAACACCTGATCTATAGAGATTGGATTTACGTTTTTAATTGGAAAATCTTTGTTTGAATAGATTTTCTTATCTCCAACCAAAGTATACAACACATTATCTACTTCTTGTGTAGACACACTTGTCTTCACAGATTTCTTAGGAACAGTCTCTTGATTCTCAACAGATTGAGTACTAAGAGTAGCAGACGATTCTACTCTTTTCCTTTCATCAAGAGGCTGATCCTGATCATCATTTCTTGATTCATCATCTGATGTATCATCCTCCTCCTCAACAGACGATGAACTTTCTGGCTTGCATGGTTCTTGAGAGGAATTCCCTAGTATGAACCTTAACCCTGCTGCGAATTCCTCAGGATTCAGAGGTACGAAGGGTTCAAAATGAGGCATCTCTTTTTCATCAGGCATTTTGGTATAGTTCTGTTTCATTGGGGGTGGACACGACTTATACCCTATGCATTGAGCATCTCCTTTTAGTTTTTGAACTTCAATGATATGATCAAGCACATATTGTGAGTTAGAATAACTTTCCAATTTGCGTTTGATGGAATCATATTCGCATTTAACACAGTCATAGCAAACAGTAGGAGGTTCAGAATTTACCTGTTTTGAAGAACCTTCAACGTTTGCCATAAAGGTAGTGTGATGAGGAAAAACTGTACCATCTGTAGAGAGTCCCTCTGTCTCTTTTTTCGCAGCTTCGGCATTCCCCGTCATACCTACCTTTTCAGATTTCAATATCTCAACTTCACTCAGCAGCTTTTCAACCTCAGCATCTCTTCCTTTCTTCACATCGGAATCAGATCCATATTAATCAGAACTACCAGCATCCCCAGATGTATCATCGTTATTTGGAGTATTGATGTTGTGATAATGCTTTATTTGATCCACGATCCTTGCATAGCATGCAGTTCTTCCGTTGTTCTCTGTTCCCAACTGTACTGACCAATCGCATCCTTCATCAGACTGGACTACCAAAGCTCTATGCGTCTTTGAAGGTCCTAATTGATTGGTAATGTTAGAGTTGCCAACAGCTACTATTCTTCTTTCATTGTTGTATTGTGCTGTGTTGGATGGTTGAGACTGATTACGAAAGGGGTTGTGATTTCCTTCCTTGCTAGGTCTTGTTCATTCCCGCTTGAAGTTTGTGATTTCCTTCCTTGCTAGGTCTTGTTCATTCCCGCTTGAAGTGACCTCTTTCTCCGCAGTTAAAGCAAGTAACGGCGGTTTTGTCAAAGTCGTATTTTTGTATCCTTCTTGCTTTCCAGACTAGTTATCCCCGTTCTTCTCATATAATCCTTTGCTCTTCTCATAGCGCTTGCAAATGCCCACTTGATGTCCATCAGCTCCATTTCATCTCGGTCAATTTGTTCATAGTCTTCGTTTGTCAAATTGATGTTCCCTATTTGACCTGCAACTAAACCACAATACGCACTGACCATGGTATTTAGAAGTTCTACATGTTCCTGTGCAACTTCTACGTTGATTTTGGAGAGATTTGACGTGTCAAGTTTGACAATGTTGGGATTTGCAGATTGACTGTTGCTTCCATAGAAAGCTTGTTGAGGAGCTTGCTGTGGAGCTTTATGCGCTAAATCCCCATGCTGTTGAAGGAAGGCTTTCGGATCAAAAGCTTGTCCATAGGCTTGATTACTCGAACCTGTAGACTGACTTGATTGAACTGGTTGGGGTAGGAAAGGGTTCATATTTGACACAAACGCGGTCTGTACCTTTGGTTGCTGGCTTGAGCTTGTACCTGCATTAATACCTCCAAAATACATTTCAGGGTTTTGTGGAGCAGAGACTTGTTGTGCCTTCCGGCGTTCTTCTTCATTCTTTTTCTCCAGTTTCTGCACAAATTCATAAATAGTTATTGAGTCCAAAACAGTTGTATGTTTTAATAGATCAATAAATTGACCCCATTTTGGTGGTAAAGCATCAGCAAATCGCATCACAATCTGTTGCGGTGTTCCTAACACTTTATACAAGTACATTTTGCTGAGAAGATGATAAAACCGAGTGGTCATATCATTCCAGGTTTCATTCTCCATGAACATAAAACTTCAAACTCTTTCTTGAGCAGATCATGCCGATCTTCCTGGTAGCAGCGTTACCATCACCTCTTGCTTCCAAAGTGTCCCACAAATTTTTTGTTATAGTACAATACACAAACTGATGATAAATGTGTTTATGCAGAGCTTGTGTTAGGATAGCAAATGCCTTTTTTTCTAGATCGTAAGCTTTCTTGTCACTTTCGACTAGATTGGCTAATGTGGTTGGATTTGATCCAGCTTCTTCAAGTGCTTCATTGTAGGGGGTAGTGAAACACGTCCACAATTCCGTGTTTTGACCGGGGACATATGTATGAAAACGACTTTTCCATGCAGGATAACCGTTCATGTGATTTAACTTCGGCGGTTGGTTATTACTCCCTGTTTCACTTTCGCTCATTAATAGAGTTTGGATGCTATGATTCTGATTCGCAACACACACCCATTGATTTGGAAAATCATTGTTGTATGTTGAGGCATCAAATATTTTACCCATGATGTTGTGGAGCTTTGCGAAGACTCCTGATTTGAGCTTGAACAACTCCAATCCCACGGGTTAGAACTCATTATATTTTCTTGTTTTAATAAAAATTTAAAGGTTTTAAAGTTTCAAAATTATAATTACCGTTTAAAAATTCACAGATCTGAAAATATGACAAATTCTTAAAATCACAAAGCTTTGAAAAACACGAAAAACAAATAATACCGTTTCGTGCGAGACACCTGTTTCGTGCGAAACAGAGATGTTTCGTGCGAAATAGTTGTTTCGTGCGGGTCAAGATGATTCGCACAAAATAACTCAGTCGCACCAAATGTTTGTTCAGCGTTTTTCAGAGGAACCTTTTCAGAAATGGTTTGGTGAGAAAATTTCCTTTCTTGTTTAGACCTGCTTTTTCGAAAATACCTGTTGTCTTACCCACTTTTAGTAAAAACACAGATTTTTAACAGTCCATAGTCCAAGTCCAGATCCAAGTCAGAAAATGTCAACCCTACCAAAACTAATCAAATTCAATTTTTTGCAGATTTCTTCTACAAGGGTGTTCTTCAGAAATATTTTACCATAAAACTTTCTGCATGCAGCAGCTTTTAACCAAGTTTTAAGTTAGTTAACTATCCAAAACTTATGTTTTTTGCGGAGGCTCAAGAACATTTCAGAAATCTTCAAACTAGCTCAGACACAACTAAGCCCGGTTTAGAACAAGGAAAGAGCCAAAGCTCTGATACCACTTGTAGGTCCACCTGCGGATGGTGTTAAACCAGTTCCTTGTTCAAATGACACATACACAAGTGCGGAATCCAAGTGTGCATGCAACCAAAGCAAAGTAAAGAACACGGGGTAACTAAAGATTCACTATCTTGATTAATGATTGAGAACAAGTACAAACATATACACACAATGCTTGTATGACTCAAACAAACTTGCTGTGTTCTTGTGTCTTCGTCTTCAGAGATAACCAACTCAAAGGGTAACAAGCTCTCTTGTCTGACCAACCCTTGACTGAGAGGTGCATGTCTGCTTATATAGTGTCTACCTAGATGTTTCGTACGAACCACGAATCTAGACATACTGAACACAATATTTCACAAGAAACCAATCTCTAGAATTTGGTACAAGTCAGTGTTTCTTACAAAATGCTTCTTTCATACGAAATACTCCTTGTTTCATACGAAACCCTGTGTTTCGTACGAAATCTATGGCTCGCACAGAATTCTCATTCTTGGAGAACGTGCGTAGACTTGACGTACACAAGACTTATCAGTATGCACACATGCTACTGATTAACACAGACAAGCTAAGATGTCATACTAGATCAAGATATAAGGATATCTCGATCTATTCGACACGATCAAACCTATATAGACATTTGAGCAAAGACCGTACAATTACAACTGTAATTAAGAACAAGCGACAGACACAAAACTGTATCAACAAACTACCCCTTGGATGTTGCTTGGTCTTCGGTCTTTGGTCTTCATATGTTGGTCTTCACATAGAATGGCTTGGAGTATCAACAAACTCCCCCTGAAGATCTGCTATCCATTGATAGAGCTCCTATCCAATGATTAGAGCATCAGGTCTTCGAACTTCTAAGAAACTTCAAATCTTTCTTGTTTCTTCTTCTGACTTGTCAGATTTCTTTGTTGCTGGTCTTTGTTCATGTTCTTTTGTATCAATTTGTACTCAATAGACAAATATAATTAGAACACAGCTTTCTCAGGGAATACACATGAAGAACTTATCATAATTTCTTCGTATGATTGTATTCCCTGAACGAGATACACGAACTCGTATGAATTCCAGCAGTAGATTTGAGAAAAACAAGTGACCAGGTCAAATCAAATGACTAGGTTCATTTGTATGAGATACACATACTCAAACGAATTTCAGATTTTTGGATTTCTTTGATTGAATACTTGTTGCAAGATGTTACTTTATGAAGTTGCAATATCAAACAAACGTTTTTCTGGCGTATCTTGGTAGAAAACTTTCAAGTATCAACTTTGGCTAACTTTCAAAAAGTAATTACATAAGCAACTAAGTAAACTGGACATAAAATCAAAATACACAGATAAACTACAATCTTTTTCGAGTTTCAAGGTAAAGGAATCATACCAGCATTTTAATCTTTGTCAAAGACAGTATTAGGTTTTCAAAATTAAACAGATAAGTATTCAACTATGATTTTCGGTATTGTTGTCCACGTAAACTCAGACTTATCAGATGTAATCATGATTAGAAGATATGATTAAGGTATGGATTTATACTTACTAGCCGGTGTTCAACCACATCACGACACATTCCCGTATCAAGATATGCACGAGATAAAATCTTACCGGTGAGTATACTGCTTTATCATCTGTTTTGACGTATATGAATGATGTGAGATACTGACTTATTTTTTATTGAAAACAAGCCCTTTGTGATTTAATCACTTATTGATGAGGAACTTGATTTTCATATGCATGCAGGGCACAAGAGTAAGTCCGTGAACAGGTTAGTACCATCGTACCGACAAAGAGACGAACTTAGCTTCCGCATAAAGCTGTGATATTTTATCACTTATTTTGGGGATGTGATATTTTTATCACTTATTTGATGGTCATATGCAGTATGTACACGTATGTATGTTATCATGGAAGTTCTAGACTTGCGCCATCGTTGTTTTTCGGCAAAAGATTCAACCATGATACCCAGTTGATAAGCCAGCATAAAGACCGTATATCTCAGAACCTCGGCACTCTATCAAACGAAATTTCGGTACCAAGACCATATGCCAATGAATGGTTCCTACCTGGCGTTCTGTCTGTTAGGTTTATATCAACCTGCACATTTTAGCCTGATTGTGAGCCTACCGATACATCATAAGTAAAGCTATTTATCAATCTTTTTTCTATGCTTTTAACCATATATGACAGATTTACCGGTGAATTTCATCATCTTCATCTTATCCAAGAAACTCATTTTTGGGTTTTCTATTGTTTTTTGTATTTTTCTGAATTTTCTCCTCCTTAAACAAAGAAGGTAAATAAAAGACATATTTTTGTATTTTTCTTGAAATTTACTCCCCCTAAAATATAAAACTGAAAATCTTTTTGTAGTTTTAGATTTTTAGAAAAGGATATACAAAAATAGTTAGCCATGTTTGAGTTACTCGGGCTTCACCTTGATGCCATTGACCAAAAGTAGATAATCAAAACGTGATTTATCAAAGGCTTTGGTGAAAAGGTCGGCACGTTGGTGATCAGTGTGGATTTTAACAACATCGATAAGTCTCTTTTCATAAAAATCGCGTATGAAATGATACTTAATCTCAATGTGTTTTGTTTTTTAATGCTATACAGGATTCCGAGTGATCTGTAAAGTAGCTTCATTATCAACAAAAATAGGAGTAGTAAGAAATTCAAAACCATAGTCGCGCATTTGCTGTTGAATCCATAGAACTTGAGAGCAGCAACTAGAAGCTGAAATATACTCAGCCTCACATGTTGATGTTGTAACATTCGTGTAATTCGGGTTTCAAAACCCGCCCCGTTTAATAGTGAGTAAATTTTTATATATAAGCTTATAGGTTTTAGTTGTGAAATTGTTGTTATATAATAATAATAATAATAATAAATAATAATAATAATAATAATAAAAAGAGATTAATCAAAACAAAGGAATAAAATGAAAAAAAATATATATAGGGATCAGCTGGAGTCGAACCCGAGTCTAAAGGGGACACACACACACCAAACACCATTGGTCTACACGCACACTTGTGGTAAGAAGTGAAAAAAATTATTCTTATTCTTTAACCCGCTTAAACCTGCAAACCTTCTTTCAAACGGAAATGGGTAACCGCCCAGAAGTTTACCAAAAATAAATTCTTTATGATTCCGAAACTTTAAATCAGTTTCCAATCTCTATAATCAAGAATCAATCAAATGCATTTCAATTATGGGTTGAAGAATCATTGCCCTGTAATTTAAGCCGTAACCGAAGCTGTGAGAGCAACTATATAATCAATCCTTTCACTCACCAGAACTTGCTCGCACCTTTTCTTTCTCTCTTTAAACCTCTGTGCTCAAACAATCTGCTAAAAACGTTGTCGCCGGAAAACTTCCGCCGGAGTTGATCACCGGAATAAATTGGGTCTCGATTGTTTGTCGGTATGAATTCTTATTCTTTTCTGTCAGTTCTATTCGATTCATTTGTTTAATCAAAAACAACAGATCAGTGAAATCAGTTGTTCAACAAATCTGTTTCAGTGATGATATAATTGAAGGAGATGATTTCCAGTCGGTAATTAAATGAACTGATAATTGGAATTTTAAACAGGTTAGACACACAGTCTAGTGGTGGACTGTGTGCATAATTATCATGCATTGCTCGAGTTCGAATTCGCCCTTCATCACCGTTTTTCTGAATAAGATGATTATTTTTAAAATCAAACTAAAGTAGTTTTTAGTAAGTGTTTAAATATAAAATAATTTCAGTCTATAATGGGTTAGACACCCAGCCCAGTTGGTTGGGCTGGGTGCATAATAGCATATTGATTCGAGTTCGAGTCTCAGGCTATGCAACAGTTCATTTGATTTAAAGCCTTTTTAATATTATCCATTTATGAATAAAGCTAAGAAGAATATAAATGTAATTAAAATTAGAATCCTTTCGGGTTAGACACGTAGCTCAGTTGGAAGGGCTGCGTGCACGCAACCGAGAGGTCACGGGTTCGAGTCTCACCACACGCATCTAATTTCCTTTACAGAACCGGTCAGGTCCCACTGTCAGACCTGACAACATTTTTTATTATTATTTTTATTTTTATTTTGTCATTTTATTTATTTATTTATAATACTAATATTTATATACTTTAGCTAAAAATTTATTAAAAACACATAAATACATGATTTTTGAAGGTCAAAAATATCAGCAAAATAACTTAAAAATCTAACAAAAGTTTTAATCAAAATATTAATTTGTTATATTAATCGGATTATCGTTCTATTATTTTAGGTTAGTTTTCGTTTGTCGATGAAACCTACAATTCGTGTGCATCTTTCGCCAATCAGGAAAACGCACCCACTATGAGTGAATTCTTACAAACTTCCCATTTTTATTCATGTTTTGGGGTGTATCATGTGTCGTTTATACATTTCGTTTATTTAAACACTTGTGCTATAACCATTATATGATCTAACGTGTGATGTAAATGTTGTTTGTTGTATTGCGTGTTTATATTTTTGTCAAGATGCGTGCAAATCATTCATTAGGCCCATCAGTTCCTCGTGGAAGACGAGTTGAGCATCAGGTGCCTCATTAGATCGGCTTCGTTTGATTGAGCCTTTATCTCATTGTTCATCATTTGATATGTGTGTGTGTGCATTAATTGATATTACGTGTTTTGTGGTTAAATTTACATATATGTACGCTCATGTTTGGTTAGGCACCTTTTTAATCACATAACCCATACAATCAATTCGTTTAAATGTTTTTATAAGATTCACTCGCCAACTTTTGTTGACCCAAAAACCATTTTTTACACATGATACAGGTGAACAGGTTGAAGCAAGGAACACATAGGAATTCTCCTTAGAAGAAAAATAAAGAGTTCATGGATGTTGTGTTTAGAACATGATGTGTTTATATGTTTGATTTAATTTCTCTTTTAATTTGGAAATAATAGATATGAAATTTTATAGTAAATTTCATGAGCTTTGATGAAAACCCAATCATGCCCGACTACCATTTCCGCTGCGGGTAAGGGTGTGACAGTTTGGTATCAGAGCTTTTGACTATAGGGATATAGGATAGGTTATTAGACCCTTAGAGCCTATACTGTAGTTGATTATATTTTAATTGCTTATGTGGTTACATGCAAACTCATGGTGTTTATTTGTTTCATATTTATTACACACACAAATGCATGCAAACACTTCCACTATCATTTTGTGTGATACTTAATGGGTTATACTTGTTGTCAAACATAACATGCTTACATATACATTCATCACGCACGTTTCAATTCTCACATATTCAAGTCATTCTCATATTTTCCTTATTCAAGACTTTGTGGTGTTTTTGTTTTTCAATCTCATCAAAGTAAGTTCTAAGACGGACATGTAGTAACTGGAAGGGTACGAGCACCGGTAGTCGAAACGTCCTGTCTAGGTTGGCATTCGTATAAATCCAATATAACGGACTAGTTTGTCTACCTGGGGACACGCGATGAGAGTATGAAGGACCTATTAGGCCAAAGCATGTTACACAAAACGTCGTTCGAACTAACCTCACTTTGAGATGTCACTATGTCTACACCTGGACACCCTCCGACTTTATACCTTGCAATCATGTTTTACGATTTTCATTCGGGTGGCGTGAATGTTAATAGGCCAACACCAATGCGAATCCTTCTAGAGCCCAGTAGTCATGGGGGCCCACATGACTACCAAGGCCAAGTATGGGGACATATGGGAGCCCAAACATGAACAAAGCCCAAGACATCTTATGGATGTAGCAAATTTATTTTTCA
Organism: Scalesia atractyloides; assembly: GCA_947069175.1. Classification (NCBI taxonomy): domain Eukaryota; kingdom Viridiplantae; phylum Streptophyta; class Magnoliopsida; order Asterales; family Asteraceae; genus Scalesia; species Scalesia atractyloides. Next base: position 52,858,359 of record CAMTDV010000001.1, on the reverse strand, counting down.
TTTGTTTTGTGGATGTTCATTTTATACGACACATGACACCTATATGTCAAACTCATACTCCCGATACGTATTCCTTGTAGATGTCTTCTAGTCACTCTCGTAGAGGTAGGAGATCAGGAAAATCCCGCGAGCGCATGGCTGCCCAAATCGCTCAACAAATGGCCGCCGTGATTCCCAACATTGTAGTTCAAGTCCAACAAGCCCTTACCGCTAATCCTACCAACCCAACCAATCAAGAAGGCCAACATGTCGCCAACCTTCCTCTCAACACCACTAAATGCACCAATAAGCATTTCAAATCCTGCGATCCCCCAAAATATGAAGGAACTGAAGGTGTCACCGCTCTCCTCCATAGGTTTGAGGAGATGGAAAACACTTTTCTCAATTGTGACTGCCCTGATGATCGCAAGGTGCGATATGCTACTGGTCTCTTGTTCAGAGTAGCACTTACATGGTGGAACACAGAGAAGGGCAAGCGCGGTGCTGAGGATGCTATGTGTCACACCCTCAATTTCCACTTGCGGAGTTTTACCGCGAGGCGTGTGCACAAACCAGAATCTGAAACACTAGTACGTCGAACGACTCTATATGATTTGATAATACGTTTTCAAAAATCATTTGTCGTAGATTTTATATCGTCTTGATTAGTTACCAATATTTAGTAGAAGCATCAGTTTTTAAAGTTTGAGCGGAAGCATAAATAAGTAGTGAAGCGGAAGCTAACACAAACGCCAAAACAAATGAAAAACCCCAAAACAATATTTATAATTGAGACTCGATAAAAGATGTCTTGTTCAATGCATGTGCGTGCACCTAGAGCTCCTAGCGTCCTGAGAAACATGTAAAGAAACAAGTTTCAACATTAAAGATGAGTGAAGTTCACAGGTTTTCATAAATTCGTTTGTTCGGTTATAGTTTGTTTTCTCCGTTATCCCTAACCCGGGATAACGAATTGGTTCCATTATTCCAACCCGGAATAATAAGTTGTTGCTTCCAATATTCCAAACCCGGAATATTAAGTTGTTGCTTCCAATATTCCAAACCCGGAATATTAAGTTGTTGTTTCCATTATTCCAAACCCGGAATAATAAGTTGTTGTTTCCATTATCCTCAACCCGGGATAATACAGTTGATTCGTAATTAAGTTCAATGTTAACATATATAGGTAGCTAGCCTAAAGTTATGTCACGTAAGTGTTCGCGATCGAAGCTGACTCTTGTGCCTCCGTGTTGCCAGGCCTATCACTGACCATGGCGAAGTTAGGCCGAATTATTCACCCGTTGACCATACCCGGTCGGCTAGCGCGACTAGCTCGGATGGGGCTTGTTGGGCCCAGTAGTACTACTTATAACTCCCCCGCTATTAAACCCAATACTAACGATCCGAGAGATTGACGAGGACTTAAGTGATAAAGCTGCTTAGTGACCATAACATTACATTAACATTAACTTAGTTACCGAATAGTTATGTGACGTTAAATTCGTATAACGTAAAGAGATTGAGTTTGAGAGTGTATACATGTTTCTCCCCATGTTGTTTAAAAACCGGATAAAGTTAGGGGCCGTGAACTCACCTTTATTTGCTCGGTTAGTGTAGCAAAGAAGTTATAAGAGATGGGACCGCTAGTTGCGTCCTAACAAACCAATTAATTCCAAGTCAGTGTGTGAACACACCAATACAAATTCTACACGTAATTTACGCACAAAGTGGTACACACAAACAACATATCTAACACTCAAACATGCATGCAAGTATCCTCATGTGATCATAGTAATCAACAATTTATCATGAACATAATCCAATCCATGCAATACCTTGGTGCACACAATCACAAGTTATCAAATTTCAGCTTAACACTCATAATTCAGCTGTTTTCTAGGATTTTTATAAAATAGTTCCAACATTCCAAAAATTCCAATATTTTTACAGTAGGTGGCATTTATACTATAGAAATTTATATAAATTTTCCAAGTCCTAAATCTTTACCAATTAACCATAAATATTAATATACTAGGCTGCAGTCAGATTTATCACTTTCTGACTGCAGTCCACGGAAGAATTTATTTAAAAATCACTGATTGTCCAATTAATAAAATTCCAGTTGGAGTTGCCCGGAAATTTCCATACCTAGTTGCTGTACAAAATTCATGACTCAACTCCCTACTGATTTTAAAATCCAACTCGATAAACGACTAACAAAATTTCAGGATTTTCACAGCTTTAGTTACTGAACTTATTTGGCCCTTTAAAAATATCAAATGACTTCAGAAAATTATGAATCCAGCGCCATTAGATTCCTTATTCAAATTTCTACGTTCTAGACATCAGAAAATCCGTTTTTCGACAACTAACGACCGAGTTACAGCCAGATGAAGTCGGCTGTAACTACTACTCAGCAACTGTTTCAGCATATCATTATTATAGACTCGCATCAGCCGTTCATACGATTAACCTAGGCGATCAAGAACCGATTTCAAATCATAGATCACTACTAATAACATATCCATGCAAACCCTAGTTCATACTTCTAGTTTTTATAAACAAAACCTACTCGCAAACTTACAATTTCCGAAAACAATCATGCATATAAACAACAATCAACTCAGCCGATTACATTCAGCATATAAAATCCGAAACAACTAATCACTTCATTCAAGCACATAAATCTGAACATGATCTCGTAATCAAAGATAACCCTAACCTTGAATAACTAGGTAAACAAGCCGGGACTTGGACAAGAAGTATCCGGCTGTTCCAGCAAAACCGCGACCGAGGCTGAAAGGGACTGAAAAGGGAAGCTGCTCGTGATCAACAAGGAGTGCAAGGGGCTGTTTGTGGTCGGGAGATGAAGATGGCGATGGCTGCTGCTGCTGCGACCGAGAGGAAAGCAAGAGTAAGGCAGCCGACGGCTGTTTTGTTTGTTAGGGTTTTGGAATTGTGAAGGAGCATGCATGGGTGGTATATATAGGCGCAAAGAGATAAGGATTGTGGTTTTGGTTTGAGCTCGTGGCCGAGGAACTAGGGTGGGTCGGTTTGGGTTTGATCTTGGTTCACACAATTGATCCCGCAATGGGTTTGCGGTTTGAGATTGTTCTCGCGGCCAAGGACTTGGGTTGGTTTGGTTTGGTTTGGTTTGCACTTGGCCGAGAATGGCTTAAGGTTTAAGATCTAAATCTCGTGGCCGAAGACTTGGGTTTTAGGTTTCCTAGTTTCACAAGGAGTTCGGTTTGTGTTTGTGTCGCGGTTCGGTTCGTGTGCATATTTATTATATATACATATATTGTATAACTAAAACAATCACACAAACACACATCACGTATTCATTAACCCATACACGTTTAATACTTAGCATATACTTTATTCGACAAGTGTCGCGTTTAAGTTATCCGAAAAACCCGTGATGTCACATTATCCCCATGTTGAAAGAATTTTCGTCCCGAAAATTGAGTAAACGCGGTTTAGAATGTAGCGTACATGTTTAGAGTGCCACTCACAAGGAGTTAGTTCGTTAATGATGGTACGCAACGTTACAAGAAGTTCCCAAGTGCCATACACAAAGATTTCCAAGTGCCATGCACAAGAATTTAGTCAACAATAGTACACGAAAGTATGAGAAGTTTCCAGGTTGTCACATCATCCCCATGTTGAAAGAATTTTCGTCCCGAAAATTTAGTTACTGGTATCGTTAGTTTGCTGCTCAGTTGCGAAGAGGTGTGGGTATTTGCTTTTCATTTGATCCTCTCTTTCCCACGTGAACTCCGGTCCACGCTTAGAGTCCCAACGAACCTTAACGATCGGAATCTTGCTGTGCCTTCGAGTCTTGATCTCACGATCCATGATCTCGATAGGCTGTTCCACAAAGTGCAGTTGTTCATCCACTTGGATCTCATCCAATGGAATAACTAGAGTTTCATCTGATAGACACTTCTTCAGATTTCACACATGAAATACATTGTGAACTCCGCTGAGTTCGGCAGGAAGGTCTAATTGATAAGCTACGGGTCCAATACGTTTCAAGATTACAAACGGACCTACGTACCGTGGGTTTAGTTTGCCCCGTTTTCCAAAGCGGATTACACCCTTCCAGGGTGACACCTTTAGTAGGACGCGGTCGCCTACTTGAAATTCGAGCGGTTTGCGTCGTTGATCAGCGTAGCTTTTCTGTCGATCTCGTGCTGCCGCCATGCGGTTTCTGATTTGTACAATCTTTTCAGTAGCCTCAAGTATTAACTCAGGGCCTGTGAGTTGACTGTCACCGACTTCTGCCCAGCAGACCGGTGATCTACATTTACGACCGTATAATGCCTCAAACGGTGCTGCCGAAATACTCGTATGATAACTGTTGTTATATAAGAATTCTACTAGAGGCAGGTGGATTTCCCAACTATTTCCGAAGTCTATGACACATGCCCTAAGCATGTCTTCCAAGGTTTGTATGGTCCTTTCACTTTGACCATCAGTCTGAGGGTGATAGGCTGTGCTCATATCTAAGCGTGTTCCCAACGCTTTTTGGAGTGACTGCCAGAAGTTTGACATGAAGCGAGCATCTCTGTCTGAGATGATGGATGTTGGCACTCCGTGCCGAGAAACTGCTTCCTTAATGTAGATGCGAGTCAACTTCTCCATCTTATCTGTTTCTTTAATAGCTAGGAAGTGTGCGGACTTAGTTAAACGATCCACGATCACCCAGATGGTATCGCAACCACCCAAGGTTCGCGGGAGTTTAGTGATGAAATCCATTGAGATCTGATCCCCTTTCCACACTGGGATCTCAGGTTGTTGGAGTAGCCCCGATGGCTTTTGATACTCCACCTTGACTTTTGCACAAGTCAAACATTTACTCACGTAGGTGGCTATATCGGCTTTCATGTTGGGCCACCAATATGCAGCTTTAAGGTCTTGATACATCTTATCCGAACCCGGATGGACAGAGTATCGGGATTTGTGAGCTTCATCCATGACTAGTTCTCTGAGGTTTCCGTAGAGAGGTACCCATATGCGTTTCATGAAATACCGGGCTCCATTGGGTTTTACTTCCCAATCGCGTTCCATTTTTCCCACCGATTCGGCTTTGATGTTTTCCTCCTTAACTGCTTCTAACTGGGCGTCGCGTATTTGTTCGGTTAGCCCCGAATGAATAGTGAGTTGTAATGCTCGTACACGACGTGGTTTCAAGTGTTCCTTCCTACTGAGGGCATCAGCTACCACGTTAGCTTTACCCGGGTGATACCGAATGGCACACTCATAATCGTTCAAGAGTTCGACCCAGCGACGCTGTCGCATGTTCAACTTCTTCTGATCAAAGATGTGTTGGAGGCTCTTGTGGTCCGTAAAGATTGTGCACTTCGTTCCATAGAGGTAGTGTCTCCAAATCTTAAGTGCAAAAACTACTGCTCCCAATTCCAGGTCATGCGTCGTGTAGTTTTTCTCGTGAACCTTCAGTTGTCGCGACGCATACGCGATGACCTTATCGCGTTGCATGAGTACGCATCCCAATCCCTGAATGGAAGCATCACAATATACTACAAAGTCATCTGTCCCCTCCGGCAAGGACAGAATGGGTGCACTGCAAAGTTTCTGTTTCAGCAATTGAAATGCTGCTTCTTGCTTGTCACCCCAAGTATACTTGATACCTTTCTGGGTGAGGGTAGTAAGCGGTTGTGCTATCTTTGAAAACCCCTCGATGAAACGTCTGTAGTAACCAGCCAATCCCAAAAATTGGCGGATCTCCGTCGGTGTCTTAAGTGCTTCCCAGTTTTTTGATGGCTTCAATCTTGGCAGGGTCTACGTGAATACCCTTTTCATTCACGATATGCCCGAGAAACTGAACTTCCCGGATCCAGAAATCACACTTCGAAAGCTTGGCATATAGCTTTTCCTGTTGGAGTAATCCTAACAGTAATCGTAGATGTTCAGCATGTTCTTCTTCACTTTTGGAGTAGATGAGTATGTCATCGATGAACACAATGACAAACTTGTCGAGGTATGGTTTACACACGCGGTTCATGAGGTCCATGAACACCGCAGGTGCGTTGGTGAGACCGAAGGGCATGATCAAGAACTCGTAATGGCCATACCGAGTGCGAAATGCCGTCTTGGCGATATCCTCTTCCCTGACGCGTAGCTGATGGTAACCAGACCGTAAATCGATCTTGGAGTAGTAACTTGACCCTTGAAGTTGGTCGAAGAGATCGTCGATGCGAGGTAACGGGTATCGGTTCTTGACAGTAACCTAGTTGAGTTCCCTGCAGTCGATGCACATGCGGAAAGTCCCGTCCTTCTTCTTGACAAAAAGGACTGGAGCTCCCCACGGCGAAACGCTTGGCCGGATAAATCCTTCTTCTAATAGCTCCTGAAGTTGGGTAGACAGCTCCTGCAGCTCGGCTGGAGCTAGGCGGTATGGAGCCTTGGAAATAGGAGTTGCATTGTTTGCCAATTCGATTTCAAACTCCAATTGTCGATGGGGTGGAAGACCAGGTAATTCCTCTGGGAATACATCGGAAAAAATCACGGACGACAGGGATGTCTTCTATACGTTTCTCGTCCTTAGGCTGTTCGGAAATCAGCGCGGGTAAAGCGAAGGAGTTCTTCCTCCGAAGATACTTCTGCGCTTGCATGTATGAGATGATGTTGGTGACGGCGCTTGCCTTATCGCCTTGTACCGTCAGGATTTCGTCGTTAGAGAGCGGAATACGGATAGATTTTTCGAAGCAGAGAACTTCAGCCCGGACGTCGGATAGCCAGTCCATTCCGACTACCACGTCAAAACTACCCAGGGTAGTTGTCATCAGATCAATGGTAAAGGTGTGGCCCGCGAGTTTGAGTTGACAGCCGGGTACGATTTGGGTCACATCTACAGATTTACCATCGGCTAATTCTATAACATAAGGGGTCTCTAATGGTTTAAGCGTGAGATTTAGGTTCTTCCTAATAGACTCAGATATAAAGCTCCTATCCGCACCCGTATCAAAAAGCACAGAAGCAAAATGTTCATTAAGGGGAAACTTACCGGTGACCACGTTCGAGTCGTTTATGGCCTCTCCGCGGCCCAATGTAAATGCGCGACCTTTGGCACCTCCGGTGCCACCGTTCCCATTATTGTTGTTGTTGTTATTGTTGTTGTGGTTATTGTGGTTGTGGTTGTTTCCACCATTATTGTTGTTGTTACGCAACTGTGGGCAGTCTCTTCTGAAATGAGCAGTGCTACCACACTGATAGCATCCCCGGTTAACACCCTGCTGCTGACCCTGGGGTTGATTTTGATTTTGTCGGGACATGATTTCCCCACGACAATCCTTTGCCGCATGTCCCACCTTGCCACATCGTTGGCAGCGGTTCCCGGCACAAGGGCCGTGATGATGAAGATTGCAGCGATTGCACTGCGGCTTTCGACCTACATAGCCGCCTACATTCTGGTTGTTGTTGTTGTTGTTGTGGTTGTTGGCAGGCTGATTTTGGTGACCCCGGTTGCTGTTGAAATGGTTGAACCGCTTCTGGTTCCCTTGCTGCGGATGAGATGACGAAGACTGTCGAATAGTTGAGTCTTCAAACTTTCTTTTGTTATCCGGGGCAACTTCAGTTGTACCCCGTGCTGGCAGCTTCTTTTGTTCCACCGCCTTATCGGTGAGTTTGTGAGCCAATCGGATTGCTTGATGTTCAGTTACAGGGTTACTAGCCATTACCATACCCTGAATTTCCGGAACCAGACCCCCAAGATAGAACTCGAGTCTTTTCTCCACAGTGTTGTCCAATTCGGGACACAGAAATACCAAGTCATGGTGTTTTGCGGTGTAAGCTTCAATTTCCGATCCCACCATCTTGTGGTTCCATAAGGCTTGCTCCAACTGTTGCACTCTGTCTCGTGGACAGTACTCCTCTTTGATTAGGGCCTTGAACTCGGCCCAGGCCATTGCATTCGCAGCTATAAGTCCACGTGTTTGGACTTGTGCATTCCACCATGTTAGTGCCCCATCTTCCAATGTTGAGGCTGCATACTTGACCTTATTGGCCTCAAGGCAATTGCACATTTCGAACACTGATTCGGACTTTTCGATCCAAAGGACCAGTCCTATGGGTCCTTCTGCACCCGTGAAATTGCTCGGTTTCGTATCGAGGAACATCTTGTAGGGGTTAAGACCCCTCCTGCTGTTGGTGGGTTTTGAACACCTGCTAGAGCAGCATTCACGTTTTCTTGGATCATTGCGGCTAATTCTTAAGGCGTCATGTTGAGATTTCCGCGACGTCCAGTTGCCATTTTAGATCTATGTAGAAAATAAATAGACTGAAGGAAAGTAAATAAAATAAGCGAGACGTGTCAGTCGTCTACGTCTCCATCCCCCAAGTCACTGTCGTTGCCGTCATCCTGCGCGGCATTTCCAGCTTCTACAGCTGGGTCCTCCTCCGGATCCTCCTCTGGATCCTCTACCGGCATTGGAGAGGGCCGGTGCTGGTGCAAGTGCTTGATTTTGCAGTTCCTGAATGTTCCAACTATTTTCCAGGACTCTGTCCTCAAGCCAGCCGGCTCTTATCTGCTCAGCACGTAGATCTCTGGCTATGGTGTTACGAGCTATCTTACTCGTATGATGCTCTTCCTCGAGCGAGTTGGTTTTACCAGTCAGTTGGCGGATCATCCATCCTTGTGCTAGGATGGTTTCCTGCATTCTTTCTATCTATGCTTGTTGTTTATGTAATATGATTCTAAGTAGGTCAATTCCTACTTCTACAGGGTTAACCGGTTCAACCGGCACAGCAATGGTTGGGCGTGATGACGACTCCTCCCCCAGAGCGAGCCTTTTCCTCGCAGCTGAGCGTGTCTTCACGCCATAAGATGGTAAGGGTTCCACCATAGGTGCCTTTCCTGGCGCCCTTGGTTGCGTAAGTTTGTCGGATGATGATGTGGATGATGATGACATTGCCTTTAGGTTGTGTAGTTAGTTACGAGTTGCATTCGTTTCAATTATGCATTCATATTTCACATAACATAGTTGTGGTACATCACATAACAAGATATAACAGTTCGGTGCCAAACTAAGTCTAGTGTCGTGAAATCAGCTATAGTTTAGGTCTACTTCTAATGCAAACCTGGTTCTCTATAGCTAATGGCTCTGATACCAATCTGTCACACCCTCAATTTCCACTTGCGGAGTTTTACCGCGAGGCGTGTGAACAAACCAGAATCTGAAACACTAGTACGTCGAACGACTCTATATGATTTGATAATACGTTTTCAAAAATCATTTGTCGTAGATTTATATCGTCTTGATTAGTTACCAATATTTAGCAGAAGCATCAGTTTTTAAAGTTTGAGCGGAAGCATAAATAAGTAGTGAAGCGGGCGCCAACACAAACGCCAAAACAAATGAAAAACCCCAAAACAATATTTATAATTGAGACTCGATAAAAGATGTCTTGTTCAATGCATGTGCGTGCACCTAGAGCTCCTAGCGTCCTGAGAAACATGTAAAGAAACAAGTGTCAACATTAAAGATGAGTGAGTTCACAGGTTTTCATAAATTCGTTTGTTCGGTTATAGTTTGTTTTCTCCGTTATCCCTAACCCGGGATAACGAATTGGTTCCATTATTCCAACCCGGAATAATAAGTTGTTGCTTCCAATATTCCAAACCCGGAATATTAAGTTGTTGTTTCCATTATTCCAAACCCGGAATAATAAGTTGTTGTTTCCATTATCCTCAACCCGGGATAATACAGTTGATTCGTAATTAAGTTCAATGTTAACATATATAGGTAGCTAGCCTAAAGTTATGTCACGTAAGTGTTCGCGATCGAAGCTGACTCTTGTGCCTCCGTGTTGCCAGGCCTATCACTGACCATGGCGAAGTTAGGCCGAATTATTCACCCGTTGACCATACCCGGTCGGCTAGCGCGACTAGCTCGGATGGGGCTTGTCGGGCCCAGTAGTACTACTTATAACTCCCCCGCTATTAAACCCAATACTAACGATCCGAGAGATTGACGAGGACTTAAGTGATAAAGCTGCTTAGTGACCATAACATTACATTAACATTAACATAGTTACCGAATAGTTATGTGACGTTAAATTCGTATAACGTAAAGAGATTAAGTTTGAGAGTGTATACATGTTTCTCCCCCTGTTGTTTAAAAACCGGATAAAGTTAGGGGCCGTGAACTCACCTTTATTTGCTCGGTTAGTGTAGCAAAGAAGTTATAAGAGATGGGACCGCTCGTTGCGTCCTAACAAACCAATTAATTCCAAGTCAGTGTGTGAACACACCAATACAAATTCTACACGTAATTTACGCACAAAGTGGTACACACAAACAACATATCTAACACTCAAACATGCATGCAAGTATCCTCATGTGATCATAGTAATCAAACAATTTATCATGAACATAATCCAATCCATGCAATACCTTGGTGCACACAATCACAAGTTATCAAATTTCAGCTTAACACTCATAATTCAGCTGTTTTCTAGGATTTTTATAAAATAGTTCCAACATTCCAAAAATTCCAATATTTTTACAGTAGGTGGCATTTATACTATAGAAATTTATATAAATTTTCCAAGTCCTAAATCTTTACCAATTAGCCATAAATATTAATATACTAGGCTGCAGTCAGATTTATCACTTTCTGACTGCAGTCCACGGAAGAATTTATTTCAAAATCACCGATTGTCCAATTAACAAAATTCCAGTTGGAGTTGCCCGGAAATTTCCATACCTAGTTGCTGTACAAAATTCATGACTCAACTCCCTACTGATTTTAAAATCCAACTCGATAAACGACTAACAAAATTTCAGGATTTTCACAGCTTTAGTTACTGAACTTATTTGGCCCTTTAAAAATATCAAATGACTTAAGAAAATTATAAATCCAGCGCCATTAGATTCCTTATTCACATCTCTACGTTCTAGACATCAGAAAATCCGTTTTTCGACAACTAACGACCGAGTTACAGCCAGATGAAGTCGGCTGTAACTACTACTCAGCAACTGTTTCAGCATATCATTATTATAGACTCGCATCAGCCGTTCATACGATTAACCTAGGCGATCAAGAACCGATTTCAAATCATAGATCACTACTAATAACATATCCATGCAAACCCTAGTTCATACTTCTAGTTTTTATAAACAAAACCTACTCGCAAACTTACAATTTCCGAAAACAATCATGCATATAAACAACAATTAACTCAGCCGATTACATTCAGCATATAAAATCCGAAACAACTAATCACTTCATTCAAGCACATAAATCTGAACATGATCTCGTAATCAAAGATAACCCTAACCTTGAATAACTAGGTAAACAAGCCGGGACTTGGACAAGAAGTATCCGGCTGTTCCAGCAAAACCGCGACCGAGGCTGAAAGGGACTGAAAAGGGAAGCTGCTCGTGATCAACAAGGAGTGCAAGGGGCTGTTTGCGGTCGGGAGATGAAGATGGCGATGGCTGCTGCTGCTGCGACCGAGAGGAAAGCAAGAGTAAGACAGCCGACGGCTGTTTTGTTTGTTAGGGTTTTGGAATTGTTAAGGAGCATGCATGGGTGATATATATAGGCGCAAAGAGATAAGGATTGTGGTTTTGGTTTGAGCTCGTGGCCAAGGAACTAGGGTGGGTCGGTTTAGGTTTGATCTTGGTTCACACAATTGATCCCGCAATGGGTTTGCGGTTTGAGATTGTTCTCGCGGCCAAGGACTTGGGTTGGTTTGGTTTGGTTTGGTATGCACTTGGCCGAGAATGGCTTAAGGTTTAAGATCTAAATCTCGCGGCCGAAGACTTGGGTTTTAGGTTTCCTAGTTTCACAAGGAGTTTGGTTTGTGTTTGTGTTGCGGTTCAGTTCGTGTGCATATTTATTATATATACATATATTGTATAACTAAAACAATCACACAAACACACATCACGTATTCATTAACCCATACACGTTTAATACTTAGCATATACTTTATTCGACAAGTGTCGCGTTTAAGTTATCCGAAAAACCCGGGATGTCACACTATGACCTTGACTTGGGAAGAGTTAAGGGAGATCATGACAAGACGCTTCTGTCCAAGAAGCGAAATCAAGAAATTAGAAGATGAGTTCTACTCTTTGAAACAAAAGGATAGCGACCATACCACATACAACAAGAGATTTCTTAAGTTGAATCAGATGGTCCCCAACTTGTTCACTCCCCTCTGCCGTTTGATCCAGCACTACGTTCGGGGTCTTCCTTCAAATATTCAGGACCCTGTAATAAGTACCACACCTGCAACTTTGGAAGCAGCAATGGAGTTAGCTACCGAGCTCACTGAAAACCACATTAGGAATGGAGACTTCAAGGAGGAGAAGAAGAAAGATAAAGCACCAACTGAAACCTCAAACCCAACCCAAACTAAATCCTCTTCCCAACCCACTACCAAGAGGAAGCGAGATGGGCAAAATTTTGTTGTCACTCAAGGCAACCAACCAGCTTCACAAGCCGTACCACTCCAAGCTATCCCAATCATTCAAGTCGCACCCAACTCTACTTACCCAAATAAGAAACCTTACATTGGACCTCACCCTCAATGCAACACCTGTTTTTATCCCCATCCACCTACCATACCTTGTCGACTGTGTGCTAATTGTGGGCGTTATGGTCATTTGAGCAAAACTTGTCGTACCCCTCAAAACCAAGCTTCACCCCTACCCAAAACATGATTCAGCCCTACCAACAACCCCAAAATCCCATAGTTCCATATGTTCGAGCTTGCTTTAATTGTGGTGACCCTACCCATTTTAGAAACATGTGCCCTAGATTGGTTAACATCATTAACGCTCAAGCCCAAGCGAACCCAGTTAATCAATCAAATCAAGCAAACCCAGTACCACCACCAGCGAGAGGAAGAGCCTACAACATCAACGTTAATCCGGTTGAAGCCAATAATGGTGTGAACGAACAACCTAACTAGCCCTCCACTACCAAGAGTCAAGACTCAACTCAAACCGTCTAGTTCTTAATGTTTTTTTTATCTTTGTATCCCTGTTTTAACTTGGGAATTTATGTATCCAAGAATCTTAATGCAAATTGATATTACTGTTTTATTTCATATATCTTTACTCGTTGATTTAATATCATTATACACCACGACACATCTCGTTCTCATTGTTTAAAGAAGTTGGGTCGTGTCTCACTTTTTCATAGACTGGCTCCTTCATCATAACAAACGAGAGAGGTACCGTCGTCATTCAGTCATGTATTCCTTCAGATTTGAGACTCAAACTTTGGTTGTTGTGTTTGTTTTGTAGATTTTAGAGTCACAAAGAACTAATCATAACTTATTGACAAAGCTAATGAAAATTTGACAAGAATAAGGTGGATACGCTGCTGGTACTTCCTATATATAAGTATTCTTGCCAAAGGATCAAAAGCATTGACAGCGGTTATGAGAAGTTCCGTGTAGGTTTTAATATCGTCATGATTGAAGTTTTTGTTTTGTGATATAAACCTTATCCTTTCAACGCATTAAATCTCTCAAAACTCTTGTGCATGAGATCATACCCAGTCAATCAACTCTGTTTATCAATATTTCATATTTTTATACTTTAGGCATCAAAAAGCGATTCCTGTAGCAGGGTATTCAAACACTTTTTAGGAACGTTACCACCTCAATCAAAATCAAGCATCACACCTCCCTTTTTTCTGTTAAAATATACTTATATTTCTGGATCGACGCATCTCAAAGAATAACCTGAGTTTACTTGGGAACGTGAAGACTCAATGCGCGAGAAATACTCATATCTTTTTCCAGTTACGTCTACTACTTAAATTTCGGGACGATATTTCTAAAAGCAGTGGATACTGTAACATTCGTGTAATTCAGGTATCAAAACCCGCCCCGTTTAATAGTGAGTAAACTTTTATATATAAGCTTATAGGTTTTAGTTGTGAAATTGTTGTTATGTAATAATAATAATAACAATAATAATAATAATAATAATAATAATAATAATAATAATAACAAAAAGAGATTAATCAAAACAAAGGAATAAAATGAAAAAAAATATATATAGGGATCAGCTGGAGTCGAACCCGAGTCTAAAGGGGACACACACACACCAAACACCATTGGTCTACACGCACACTTGTGCTAAGAAGTGAAAAAAATGATTCTTATTCTTTAACCCGCTTAAACCTGCAAACCTTCTTTCAAACGGAAATGGGTAACCGCCCAGAAGTTTACCAAAAATAAATTCTTTATGATTCCGAAACTGTTAAATCAGTTTCCAATCTCTACAATCAAGAATCAATCAAATGCATTTCAATTATGGGTTGAAGAATCATTGCCCTGTAATTTAAGCCGTAAACGAAGCTGTGAGAGCAACTATATAATCAATCCTTTCACTCACCAGAACTTGCTCGCACCTTTTCTTTCTCTCTTTAAACCTCTGTGCTCAAACAATCTGCTAAAATCGTTGTCGCCGGAAAACTTTCGCCGGAGTTGATCACCGGAATAAATTGGGTCTCGATTGTTTATCGGTATGAATTCTTAATTTTTTCTGTCAGTTCTATTCGATTCATTTGTTTAATCTAAAACAACAGATCAGTGAAATCAATTGTTCAACAAATCTGTTTCAGTGATGATATAATTGAAGGAGATGATTTCCAGTCGGTAATTAAATGAATTGATAATTGGAATTTTAAACAAGTTAGACACACAGTCCAGTTGTGGACTGTGTGCATAATTATCATGCATTGCCCGAGTTCGAATTCGCCCTTCATCACCGTTTTTCTGAATAAGATGATTATTTTTAAAATCAAACTAAAGCAGTTTTTAGTAAGTGTTTAAATATAAAATAATTTTAGTCTATAATGGGTTAGACACCCAGCCAAGTTGGTTGGGCTGGGTGAGAATAGCATATTGATTCGAGTTCGAGTCTCAGGCTATGCAGCGGTTCATTTGATTTAAAGCCTTTTTAATATTATCCATTTATGAATAAAGCTAAGAAGAATATAAATGTAATTAAAATCAGAATCCTTTCGGGTTAGACACGTAGCTCAGTTGGAAGAGCTGCGTGCACACAACTGAGAGGTCGCGGGTTCGAGTCTCACCACACGCATCCAATTTCCTTCACAGAACCGGTCATGTCCCCTTGTCAGACCTGACAACATTTTTTATTATTATCTTTATTTTTATTTTGTCATTTTATTTATTTATTTATTTATAATACTAATATTTATATACTTTAGCTAAAAATTTATTAAAAACACATAAAAACATGATTTTTGAAGGTCAAAAATATCAGCAAAATAACTTAAAAATCTAACAAAAGCTTTAATCAAAATATTAATTTATTATATTTATCGGATTATCGTTCTATTATTTTAGGTTAGTTTTCATTTGTCGATCAAACCCACAATTCGTGCGCATCTTTCGCCAATCAGGAAAAGGCACCCACTGTGAGTGAATTCTAACAAACTTCCCCTTTTTATTCATGTTTTGGGGTGTATCATGTGTCGTTTATACATTTCGTTTATTCAAACACTTGTGCTATTACCATTATATGATCTAACGTGTGATGTAAATGTTGTTTGTTGTATTGCGTGTTTATATTTTTGTCAAGATGCGTGCAAATCATTCATTAGGCCAATCAGTTCCTCGTGGGAGACGAGTTGAGCATCAGGTGCCTCATTAGATCGGCTCCGTTTGATTGAGCCTTGATCTCATTGTTCATCATTTGATATGTGTGTGTGTGCATTAATTGATATTACGTGTTTTGTGGTTAATTACATATAGGTACGCTCATGTTTGGTTACGCACCTTTTTAATCACATAACCCATACAATAAATTCGTTTAAATGTTTTTATAAGATTCACTCGCCAACTTTTGTTGACCCAAAAACCATTTTTTACACATGATACAGGTGAACAGGTTGAAGCAAGGAACACATAAGAATTTGCCTTAGAAGAAAAATAAAGAGTTCATGGATGTTGTGTTTAACACATGATGTGCTTATATGTTTGATGTAATTTCTCTTTTAATTTGGAAATAATAAAAATGAAATATTATTGTAAATGTCATGAGCTTTGATGAAAACCCAATCATGCCCTGACTACCATTTCCGCTGCGGGTCAGGGTATGACAGATGTAGCTACACAAGTCAGCTTTTTGCATTGCCATGTAACTAGGCGATTTCCCAAGTACTGACATCCTACTGTTGTTGATTTTGCATCAATTTTGCAGCCGCCATGATCAGAATCAAGAATGTTGTCAGATCAAAGTTATCATCCTTAGTGTACCATAGACCAGTGTCAGGACGTCCCTTTAAATAATGAAAGATCCTTTTCACGGCAATCAAATGAGAAACCTTTGGACTAGACTGATAGCGCGCCAGAAGGCATGTTGGGTACATTATGTCGGGTCTTGAAGCAGTAAGGTACATGAGAGAGCCGATCATAGCACGGTAGAGAGATGGTTCTACATGTTCACACATTCCTTCTGGAGTAATCCCATGATTTTGAGCTAATGGAGTTCCCAAAGGTTTTGAGTCATCCATCTGAAATCGCTTGAGAATATCTCCGACGTACTTGGTTTGATGGATAAAAATCCCTTCCTTTTATTGCTGAACCTGTAAACCTAAAAAGAAATTCATTTCTTCCATAGCGCTCATCTCGAACTTCTCCTGCATAACCCGTTCGAATTCTTTGCACATTCGAGTGTTACTAGACCCAAATATAATATCATCAACATAAACCTATACTAGAAGCAAATCCTCATCCTGTTCCTTGATGAAGAGAGTACAGTCGATCAGGCCTTGTCAAAAACCATTCTTCAACAGATAGGTAGACAACGTTTCATACCAAGCCCTTGGAGCTTGATGAAGACCATATACCGCCTTGTTGAGAAGCCAAACCTTGTCAGGATGGACTGGGTCTTCAAAACCTGGCGGTTGCTCAACATATACCTCTTCTTCTACCACACCATGAAGAAATGCACTCTTCACATCCATCTGATAAACGGTGAACTTCTTGTAGGACGCATAAGCCAAAAAGATTCTTAAGGCCTCAAGTCGTGCAACCGGTACATAAACTTCATTGTAATCTATCCCTTCGACCTGATTAAAACCTTGAATGACCAATCGCGCTTTGTTTCTCACAACAACACCTCGGTCATCATTCTTGCACTTGTACACCCATCGTGTACCAATCTTCTTGTAGCTGTCAGGCCTGTCAACCAATTTTCAGACGCCTAACTTCTGAAACTGCTGAAGTTCTTCCTGCATGGCTTCAACCCAAGAGTCTTCTTTCATTGCCTCCTTCCAAGATTTTGGTTCTACTTGGCACACATAGCAGGCAAAAGACCAATCATTCAGACCACCAGATTCCCTGATTTCCGAATACAATCCAGCATTCTGGTTGTTTCGAAGCTGATTACGAGTCTGCACACCACTCTGGACATCTCCAATAATATTCTGCTAAGGATGGATATTATGAATTCGAGTTTCTGGCACATCAGGAACTCGAGAGTTGATATCCAAATTGTTGATATTCAGATCAAAAGTTAAATCGATAGCTGGATTTGATGACGTTGTAGATGCCTGATCTTCAGTCGTTCCTTGAGGTTGAATATTTGACGTATCATTTGAAAATCCAGGAACAGCACCAGAGGCAGCTTCATTTGCATCATCAAACTCATCTTATTCTGATGAAACATTATAATCCGCAACGTCTTCGAATTCCTCATTTTGAACCAGATTGTTAACTGAAGTCGACACTTGAGGGTTAGCAATAATTGGTCTAACTAATGACGAGTCTATTGTAGTATCACTTTCCAATAACATCTGAGCAGCAGTTGTTGCATCATCAAAAGTTGGCAGATTAAAGGAGTCAACAGCCCATCGTAGTCAAACATCCAAGGAGCACCCGGAGCTCTTGTAGCTTCTGTATATCTCTGAACCTTGACTTCACCCCATTCTTCAATCTTCTTCGAAGACAAATTCCACACCCGGAAATTTGGAGTAGCATATCCAAGAAAGAAACCTTCGATAGCCTTGGGACCAAACTTTCCATGTGGGTCGATCATAGTGCACGGAGCTCCAAAACGTTCTAAGAAAGAAATATCAGGTTTCCTTTTATGTAATAACTCAAAGCATGTCTTCCTATGTCTTTTCACCATCAGAACTCTATTCATCGTATAACACGCAGTAGCAACAGCTTCTCCCCAAACTTTAACGGGAAGTTTTGATTCTACTAACATGGTTCTTGCAGTTTCAATAAGAGTTCGATTTTTCCTCTCAGCGACGCCATTTTGTTGTGGAGTGTATCGAGAACTGTACTCATGCAGAATACCCTTTGAGGAACAGTACTCATCCATAACTTGATTCTTAAATTTCGTGCCATTGTCGTTTCTGATTCTCCTTACCTTCAGATTGTACAGATTTTCTAGCAGAATCAGGAGATTCTTGAGGATAGTAGGAACTTCACTCTTGTGTGCCAGCATGTTTACCCATGAGAATCTGTAATAGTCATCAGTAACTACCAGACAATAAGAATCACCAAAGGTTGTCTTGTGTTTCATAGGTCCAAATAGGTCCATATAAAGACGTTCCAGTGGCATATTTACTGTGTTGATCTTCTTCACGGGATGGGACTTTCTTGCTTATTTCCCTTTCTGGCATGATACACAAACGTCTTGAAGATGAAAATCCTTCACTGGTACACCATTCACTAGATTGTTCTTCACCAAATAGTTCATCTTTCTCAGGTGAATGTGTCCCATACGTCTGTGCCAAGAGATTGATTCCTTCTCGGTGGCTTTAGAGACAAAACATGTGACTTGTGCAGATGTTGTAATAGCTTGGCTCATATCAAGAATATACAAATTATTAATTCTTGGAGCCGACAGGAGAATCCATTCCTTGGGGATCTTGAATCCAGGCTTCAGCACATAACATCCGGCATCATCAAAATGTACCGTGAACTTCTTGTCGCAGGTTTGAGAAACGCTAAGAAGATTGTGATCAATTTGCCGCACATAATTGATCTTGTCGAAGCTCACAACACCATTGGAGACCATTCCCTCTCCGATGATTTATCCACCTTTGTCACCAGCAAAAGCAACATAACCACCCCTAATACTTTTCACATCATATAGGAGCCGCAAGTCGCCCGTCATGTGCCTTGATGCTCCACTGTCAACAATCCAATGACTGTTTACAGTTCCTCCTGGAACACCCTGCACATTTCACAAACAAGATTAGTTTGAGATGGGGACCCAAGCCTTAGTGGTCTTGGGTCGTCCCTTATCATCGAGAAATGTAATCTCAATTTCTTGATGATTAACAAACTGAGAAACTCCTTTTGAACCATTTCCGGTCTTCTGTTTCCAAGATCATTTTTTATTACCAGATTTACTGTTATTTACAGTTTTAACAGTGTCTGGTTTTATTGAC
Organism: Scalesia atractyloides; assembly: GCA_947069175.1. Classification (NCBI taxonomy): domain Eukaryota; kingdom Viridiplantae; phylum Streptophyta; class Magnoliopsida; order Asterales; family Asteraceae; genus Scalesia; species Scalesia atractyloides. The sequence goes on along the minus strand of CAMTDV010000001.1, from coordinate 52,838,950 downwards.
TTTGAAGATCTTTGATCCTTTTTCGAAGAATCCGATTTTAAAGCTTTCTCAACTACTTTTACTTGTTTAGGTTTTTGTTTCCCTTTTTGATCTTTAATAACTCGTTTATCTTGTGTCAGAGAAACAGATTTACGTTTGCAAGTTGGTTCATGAGATGTTTTCTCTATACATCTTGATTTGGCTGGATTTTGACAATCCTTTATAATGTGGCCAAATTCTCCACATTTGAAACATGTTCTCCTTTCAACAAAACTAGGAGATCGTGTTTCTCGGCTTGAAGTTGAATTTGTGGATCCTGAGGTACTGGGTTCATTTTCAGTACATCCATCAGTGTGTTGGGTGTAATTGTTTTGACTATTTCTTTTCAAAATCTTAACTTTCTTTACAAAATCAACATTAGATTTTCCTTGAAAAGTTTCGACTTTATCGGTACCTTCAGAACTCACAAATTTAACAGTTTTGCCCTTTTTTCTAACAACGAGATCCTTTTGCTTCAACCTTCGGTTGAGAAACTGTAGGCTTTTCAACTCGCTTCCATTGTTTTTCTTTTGAAGCGGATAATGGTTATGTTTTGGTGGGGTTTTTCTTCTCTAAAGGTTTGGTTTTTGACTTTTCAAACACCTGATCTATTGAGATTGGATTTACGTTTTTAATTGGAAAATCTTTGTTTGAATATATTTTCTTATCTCCAACCAAAGTATACAACACATTATCTACTTCTTGTGTAGACACACTTGTCTTCACAGATTTCTTAGGAACAGTCTCTTGATTCTCAACATATTGAGTACTAGGAGTAGCAGACGATTCTACTCTTTTCCTTTCATCAAGAGGCTGATCCTGATCATCATTTCTTGATTCATCATCTGATGTATCATCCTCCTCCTCAACAGACGATGAACTTTCTGGCTTGCATGGTTCTTGAGAGGAATTGCCTAGTTTGAACCCTAACCCTGCTGCGAATTCCTCAGGATTTAAAGGTACGGAGGGTTCAAAATGAGGCATCTCCTCTTCATCAGGCATTTTGGTATAGTTGCGTTTCATTGGGGGTGGACACGACTTATACCATATGCATTGAGCATCTCCCTTTAGTTTTTGAAATTCAATGATATGATCAAGCACATATTGTGAGTTAGAATAACTTTCCAATTTGCGTTTGATGGAATCATATTCGCATTTAGCAATGGCTAACTCTTTCTTTGTTTCTTCTAGGAGATTAATGTAGTTATTAATTCCTGTCTGTTTATTCAAAACTATTTTTATCAATTCCGAAACACTTTTCTTAAGGCTTTCTATCACAGATCTGAATTCTTTTTCATTTCTCGTTAGCGCCAAGTTCTCCTCTTTGCATTTTGATAGTTCAACAACTAAATTCTGGTTATGACTGTTGACGGTTTCATACTTTATTTTCAATTCAACACAGTCATTGCAAACAGTAGGAGGTTCAGAATTTACCTGTTTTGAAGAACCTTCAACATTTGCCATAAAGGCAGTGTAATGAGGGAAAACTGTACCATCTGTAGAGAGTCCCTCTGTCTATTTTTCCGCAGCTTCTGCATTCCCCATCATACCTACCTTTTCATATTTCAACATCTCAGCTTCAATCAGCAGCTTTTCAACCTCAGCATCTCTTCCTTTCTTCACATCGGAATCAGATCCATAACCATCTGAACTTGAACATTCTTCATCAGAACTACCAGCATCCCCAAATGTATCATCGTTATTTGGAGTATTGATGTTGTGATCATGCTTTATTTGATCCACGATCCTTGCATAGCATGCAGTTCTTCCGTTGTTCTCTGTTCCCAACTGTACTGACCAATCGCATCCTTTATCAGACTGAACTACCAAAGCTCTATGCGTGTTTGAAGGTCCTGATTGATTGGTAATATTAGAGTTGCCAACAGCTACTGTCACACCCTCAATTTCCACTTGCGGAGTTTTACCGCGAGGCGTGTGAACAAACCAGAATCTGAAACACTGGTACGTCCAACGACTCTACATGATTTGATAATACGTTTTCCAAAATCGTTCATTTTAGATTTTATATCAATTACCAATATTTAGCAGAGCATTAGTTTTAAGTTGAGCGGAAGCATGAATAAGTAGTGATGCGGGCGCCAACACAAACGCCAAAACAAATGAAAAATCCCAAAACAATATTGATAAATATGACTCGATAATGATGTCTTGTTCAATGCATGTGCGTGCACCTAGAGCTCCTAGCGTCCTGAGAAACATGTAAAGAAACAAGTGTCAACATTAAAGATGAGTGAGTTCACAGGTTTTCATAAATTCGTTTGTTCGGTTATAGTTTGTTACTCCGTTATCCCCAACCCGGGATAACGTATCAGTTCCATTATTCCAATCCCGGAATAATAAGTTGTTGCTTCCAATATTCCCATCCCGGAATATTAAGTTGTTTCCAATATTCCAATCCCGAAATATTAAGTTGATCCGTAATTAAGTTCAATGTTAACATATATAGGTAGCTAGCCTAAAGTCATGTCACGTAAGAGTTCGCGATCGAAGCTGACAGTTGTGCCTCCGTTTTGCCAGGCCTATCACATGACCATGGCGATGTTAGGCCAATTATTCACCCGTTGACCATACCAGGTCGGCTAGCGCGACTAGCTCGGATGGGGCTCGTCAGACCCAGTAGTACTACTTATAATTCCCCCGCTATTTAACCCAAATACTAACGATCCGAGGAGATTGTCGAGGACTTAAGTGATAAAGCTGCTTAGTGACCATAACATTACATTAACATTAACTTAGTTACCGTATAGTTATGTGACGTTAAATTCGTATAACGTAAAGAGATAGAATTTGAGAGTGTATACATGTTTCTCCCCCTGTTGTTTAAAAACCGGATAAAGTTAGGGGCCGTGAACTCACCTTTATTTGCTCGGTTAGTGTAGCAAAGATGTTATAAGAGATGGGACCGCTAGTTGCGTCCTAACAAACCAATTAATTCCACGTCAATGTGTGAACACACCAATACAAATTCTACACGTAACTTACTCACAAATTGATACACACAAACAATCATATCTAACACTCAAACATGCATGCAAGTATCCTCATGTGATCATGGTAATCAAAACACCTTAGCATAACCATCAACCAATTCATGCCACAATTTGGTGCACACAATCACAAATTATCAGATTTCAGCCTAACACTCCTTATTCAGCTGTTTTCTAGGATTTTTATAAAATAGTTCTAACATTCCAAAAATTCCAATATTTTTACAGTAGGTGACATCTATACCATAGAAATTTATATAATTTTCCCAAGCCCTAAATCTTTACCAATTAACCATAAATATTAATTCACTAAGCTGCAGTCAGATTTACCGCTTTCTGACTGCAGTCCACGGAAGAATTTATTTAAAAATCACTGATCGTCCGATTAACAAAATTCCAGTTGGAGTTGCCCGGAAATTTCTATACCTAGTTTCTGTACAAAAATCATGACTCAACTCCCTAGTGATTTTAAAATCCAACTTGATAAACAACCAACAAAATTTCAGAATTTTCACAGCTTTAGCTACTGAACTTGTTTAGCCCTTTAAAAATATCAAACGACTTCAGAAAATTATGAATCCAATGCCATTAGATTCCTTATTCAAATCTCTACGTCCTAGACATCAGAAAATCCGTTTTTCGACAACTATCGACCGAGTTACAGCCAGATGAAGTCGGCTGTAACTATTACTCAGCCACTGATTCAGCATCTCTTTATCATAAGCTCATGTAATCCCGTTCATGCGATTAATCTAGGCGATCTAAAACCGATTTCTAATCCTAGATTAATACCAATATCTCATCCATGCAACCCTAGTTCTTACTTCTAGTTATTATAACAAAACACACTTGCAACCTTATGAGATCCGCAAACAAGTATACATGCATATCAACAATGATCAATTCAGCCGATTACATATAATACATCTAATATCCGAAAACAATCATGCGTATACACACAGTCAATTCATCAGACTACTTGTAAGCACATATAGTCCGAAAACAAGCTGATCAATTCGTTCAAGCAGATATATATACATCCGAAACAATACAATCATCCATCTCATTCAATCATGCAAATCCGAGAACAACAAAATCAGTACACATATACCCGACTACGATCTAGAAACATATGATAAATTATAGACTTTTAATGATAAGGTAATCGAACCGTGAGTATGTTAAGGAACCGGTGATCCTGGATAGTTGCGACCGAGACTGAAGATGGCGATGGTTGCTGCTGCGACCGGAAGAAAAGAACAGGAAAGCTGTTGCGACCGAGGTTGAAAGGGACCAGCTGTTAGCGACCGGGAAATTGAACAAGCTGATCAGATCGAGATGCTGAAGGAGAGAAGATGTTCGCGATCAAGAGGGATGAGAGTAAGGCTGCCGACGGCAGTTTATGTTTAGGGTTTTGTGTATGTGAATGAAACATGCATGGGGTTTGTTTATATAGGTGCAAAAGGGGATAAAGGTTACGGTTTGATCCTGGATTCGCGGCCGAGGGACTAGGGTGGGTTAGTTTTGGTTTGATCATGTGGCCGATTTGTTTGAGTTGGTTTGGTTTGGTTTTGAACAAAATAAGTTTGCGGTCTTGGGCTTGATATCGACCGAGAATGATTTGAGTTGTTCACAAAGGGTTTGCGGCTTGATCTTGCAGCCGAGATAGGTTTGGGTTTAAGGTTTGATCTCGGTTTGTGCTTGCGGCTTCGGTTCCGTTCGTATACATATCTACTGTAATTACTTTATCACTAAAACAATCATACAAATACTTATCACGTATTCATTTAATTCGTACACGTTCATACACATAGCATATACTTTATTCGACAAGTGTCACGTGTAAGTTATCCGAAAAACCCGGGATATCACAGCTACTACTCTTCTTTCATTGTTGTACTGTGCTATGTTGGATGGTTGAGACTGATTACGAATGGGGTTGTGATTTCCATCCTTGTTGGGTCTTGTGCATTCTCGCTTGAAGTGACCTCTTTCTCCGCAGTTAAAGCACGTAACGGCGGTTTTGTCAAAGCCGTATTTTGTATCCTTCTTGTTTTCCAAACTGGTTCTCCCTGTTCTTCTCATATAATCCTTTGCTCTTCTCATAGCGCTTGCAAATGCCCACTTGATGTCCATCAACTCCATTTCATCTCAGTCAATTTGTTCATAGTCTTTGTTTGTCAAATTGATGTTCCCTATTTGACCTGCAACTAAACCACAATATGCACTGACCATGGTATTTAGAAGTTCTGCATGTTCCTGTGCAACTTCTACGTTGATTCTGGAGAGATTTGACGTGTCAAGTTTGACAGTGTTGGGATTTGCATATTGACTGTTGCTTCCATAGAAAGCTTGTTGAGGAGCTTGCTGTGGAGCTTTATATGCAAAATCCCTTGGCTGTGGAAGGAAGGCTTTCGGATCAAAAGCTTGTCCATAGGCATGATTACTCGAACCTGTAGTCTGACTTGATTGAACTGGTTGGGGTAGGAAAGGGTTCATGTTTGACATAAACGCGGTCTGTACCTTCGTTTATTGGCTTGAGCTTGTACCTGCATTAATACCTCCAAAATACATTTCAGAGTTTTATGGAGCAGAGACTCGTTGTGCCTTCCGGAGTTCTTCTTCATTCTTGTTCTCCAGTTTCTGCACAAATTCATAAATAGTTATTGAGTCCAAAACACTTGTATGTTTTAATAGATCAATAAATTAACCCCATTTTAGTGGTAAAGCATCAGCAAATCGCATCACAATCTCTTGTGGTGTTGCTAACACTTTATACGAGTACGTCTCGCTGAGAAGATAATAAAACCGAGTGGTCATATCATTCAAGGTTTCGTTCTCCATGAACATAAAACTTTCAAACTCTTTCTTGAGCAGATCATGCCGAATCTTCCTGGTAGCAGCGTTACCTTCACCTCTTGCTTCCAAAGTGTCCCACAAATTTTTCGTTGTAGTACAATACACAAACTGATGATAAATATCTTTATGCAGAGCTTGTGTTAGGATAGCAAATGCCATTTTCTCTAGATCGTAAGCTTTCTTGTCACTTTCGACTAGATTGGCTAATGTGGTTGGATTTGATCCAGCTTCTTCAAGTGCTTCATTGTAGGGGTAGTGAAACACGTCCACAATTCCGTGTTTTGACCGGGGACATATGTATGAAAACGACTTTTCCATGCAGGATAATCGTTCATGTGATTTAACTTCGGCGGTCGGTTAGTACTCCCTGTTTCACTTTCGCTCATTAATAGAGTTTGGATGCTTTAATTCTGATTCGCAACACAACCCATTGATTTGCAAAGATCATTGTTGTATGTTGAGGCATCAAATATTTTACCCATGATGTTGCGGAGCTTTGCAAAGACTCCTGATTTGAGCTTGAACAACTCCAATCCCACGGGTTAGAACTCATTATATTTTCTTGTTTTAATAAAATTTAAAGGTTTTAAAGTTTCAAAATTATAATTACCGTTTAAAAATTCACAGATCTGAAAACATGACAAATTCTTAAAATCACAAAACTTTGAAAAACACGAAAAACAAATAATATTGTTTCGTGCGAGACACCTGTTTCGTGCGAAACAGAGATGTTTCGTGCGAAACAGAGATGTTTCGTGCGAAATAGTTGTTTCGTGCGGGTCAAGATGATTCGCACGAAATAACTCAGTCGCACCAAATGTTTGTTTAGCGTTTTTCAGAGGAACCTTTTCAGAAATGGTTTGGTGAGAAAATTTCCTTTCTTGTTTAGACCTGCTTTTTCGAAAATACCTGTTGTCTTACCCACTTTTAGTTAAAACACAGATTTTTAACAGTCCATAGTCCAAGTCCAGATCCAAGTCAGAAAATGTCAACCCTACCAAAACTAATCAGATTCAAATTTTTGCAGATTTCTTCTACAAGGGTGTTCTTCAGAAATATTTTACCATAAAATTTTCTGCATGCAGCAGCTTTTAACCAAGTTTTAAGTTAGTTAACTATCCAAAACTTATGTTTTTTGCGGAGGCTCAAGAACATTTCAGAAATCTTCAAACTAGCTCAGACACAACTAAGCCCGGTTTAGAACAAGGAAAGAGCCAAAGCTCTGATACCACTTGTAGGTCCACCTGCGGATGGTGTTAAACCAGTTCCTTGTTCAAATGACACACACACAAGTGCGGAATCCAAGTGTGCATGCAACAAAAGCAAAGTAAAGAACACGGGGTAACCAAAGATTCACTATCTTGATTAATGATTAAGAACAAGTACAAACATATACACACAATGCTCGTATGACTCAAACAAACTTGTTGTGTTCTTGTGTCTTCGTCTTCAGAGATAGCCAACTCAAAGGGTAACAAGCTCTCTAGTCTGACCAACCATTGACTGAGAGGTGCATGTCTGCTTATATAGGGTCTGCCTAGATGTTTCGTACGAACCACGAATCTAGACATACTGAACACAGTATTTCACAAGAAACACATCTCCATAATTTGGTACAAGTCAGTGTTTCGTACGAAATGCTTGTTTCGTACGAAATACTCCTTGTTTTGTACGAAACCATGTGTTTCGTACGAAATATATGACTCGCACAGAATTCTTATTCTTGGAGAACGTGTGTAGACTTGTCGTACACAAGACTTATTAGTATGCACACATGCAACTGATTAACACAGACAAGCTAAGATGTCATAATAGATCAAGATAGAAGGATATCTCGATCTATTCGACACGACCAAACCTATACAGACATTTGAGCAAAGACCGTACAATTACAACTGTAATTAAGAACAAGCGATAGACACAAAACTGTATCAACACCATCAAACTGCTTTGCTGGTTGATTTCCCTCGCTTGTTGTCAATCTCACATGATTTGATAGTAGCTATCATCTCAGTGAGAGTGACATCATTCAAGTTCTTGGTCTTTTTTATCATGCCCACATCTGCATCCCAACTCTTGGGCAGTGAACTTAATAATTGTCTGTTCATGGCACTATTGGCGAGGGTGATCTCAGCTGAAATCATCTGGGAAACTAGCTTGACATAGCGGCGTATCTGGTTTTCGATAGTTTCCCCATAGATGTGATTGAACGAGCTGAATTGCTGATTCAGCTGATTCACCCTGCTTGCCTTCATGTCCGCATTTCCCTCGTAGAGATATTGCAGCTCACTCCAAACCTCCTTTGCGGTCTTACAGTTTCTAACTGTGATAGAGATATCAGGTCCTAGGGCCATGGCCAGAGTTGCCGAAGCCTTCTCATCTTCCTCTATGATCTTGATATCCTCTGGAGTCCATAGGTGCATGGGCTTAGGAATTTTCGTTTCTGGATCTTGCTCTGTGCTGTAAACTATGGTCCTTGGACCATTCATGATGCATCTCCACACACCGGGCTCTTTAGCCTTGCAATACTGTTCGAAACGGAACTTCCACTCGCAGTATTCATCCCCATACAATAAACGTGGCACTTTGGTGGAAGTGCCAATTACTTGACCGAGCTCTTGATGAAGGGCCAGTGTTTGCGATTGCAGGGCAGCCAGAGTGGCATTTGTCAGATCTTGTGCGGTCATGAATCCAGCCATCATAATTAAATTGATTAAAAATTTACCAAATCGATTTAAATTAATTTATTTTAAGTGCCTCAGATGAACAGTACGAAATCCAAAATGGTCAATCCAGAAATGTGGGTGTTGTAGTGTGTTTTTTGAAAGATGAATGTGTGTAAAAATGTAAAAGGTTGAATGTATTTATAGGGGTTAATTTTTATTTTATTTTTAATTTAACGATCGTATGACGGTTGCCAACGATCCTCTTCCACACCATTTGTACCTTACACATATGCGATGAATATCACAAAAAACAACATCACGATCATGGAACAACCGTCTGAAAGACGATGTTTCATGGGATCATGGTCGTTAAAAACATTCATCACGGGGGGTGCCCCGTATAACCTTAGAGAGAATGATTATAATAGCACTCACATTAGAGCTTCTATTTTCTCTATAAATATAGAGGAATAAGTAAAGCATATTTCCATTGGAATCTTTACATTTGAAAGTTGACTACTCTTCAATATATGTAATTTTGTGAGTGTATAAACTGAGACAAAACTATAAAATAAGTTTTTGTACGTAAAATAGTGACGAAAATGGAGAATCAGATGTGAGAGGTTTTTTCAAATATAAATAAATTTTAGTATAAAATTGTTTTTGTTTAATTAAATTAATTAGATAGAGAGCCGAATGAAAATGTTATGTGATTTCAATACATTTGTATATATTGAGTATGAAATCAAATAGATTAAAATAGTTATTAATTGTAACATGATAATTTCTTTCAACTTTGAGCGATTGAAATTTACACGCAATAATTATAAGAGGATAATTGTTTGTCATGTATCAATTTTTGAAGTTAATACCTAATTGACTAATTATAATTTTATGTCATTTTATAAGAACTTTGTTTAGATATTTATGTTTAGTCAATTTTTAGGAATTTATTTAAAGTTTAAAATTTTATTTCACTTTACTTTTATTTCTCATTATTGGTCTCTAGATTCTTATACGCCTTACATGTCTATCAACAACAAAAAAGAGGCTAAAAAACAACACGTCTTTTAACATGACATATCTGTTTTTAACTTTTTCCTATATGCTTATTTAACACGTCTATGAAATTATATAACCTTTTATTTTGATAATGTTTTAAAAAGATTTCATCAACAATTAAAAGAAGTCTAAAGTAAGATATTCTTTCATTTAACACTATTTATTTAACCATACACAAAACGTTAAAAACTAACACACACAATTATTAAAACCCACTTAATTCTTTTCATCTTCCAATATGTTAAATTTTTACCATTTATAGCATATATAGAAAGAAAAATAAAAAACTCAACGAAATACAAAAAAATACAATATGCCATTTTATAACGAATTAAAATATTATTGAGATGCATCCAAACAATATTCTATTTTTAGTTACAGAACTAACATGAGTTGTCAATGTAAAGCAACAATTTAAAATATTATAAAACAACTTCACAAAAGAGAAAGAGAAAAAGAAACATTAAAATCACAAAAAAAATTGGTGTTTGATATCAATGATTACTTTGAGCTTGTAAAAGAATATATTATTATTATTATTAAAAATAGTTTTGAAATAATATTATCATCTCACCTAGTCACCCATGTGTCTTCGTCCAAACTGTCACCAACCAAACCCGAACTCGACCCGTTTGCGGATGACCCACATCTCCATTTGCAATTTCTTTCTCTAACTTTCTCTCTCTAGACAGCAGCCGTTGAAGACATCTTGCTGGAAACAATTTCATACACACCATGTTCATTTTCCTTATCTTCAACATCATCATCATCATCAAAATCATCATATTCCTCACTCCCTTGATCCTCCATGTCGGCTGACGACTGCGGTTGCCGTGGTGGATCAGTTTTTTGACCCGTGGCGGAGGGCGGCAGTTCATGACTACCGCCTTTCGCCACGTGAACAGCATCGGTCCCAACCGGCCATTGCTGTGACGGTGGGTTTTCCACCACCACAGCAGTAGTGGCCAATAGGGGCCACTGTCGCTCTGGTTGAGCAACAATAGGAGTAGATTTTTCTCGATAAATCGCATCGAGCTGGTCGAAATACGGGCATGTTTTCGCATCTTCAGGTCTCTTCTTGTTGCTTTCCTTGATTTTCTTGTAGTATTTGTTAATGTTCTCCCATTTCTCTTTGCAACGTTTTACATTCCGATTGTATCCGTGGTTCCTCATCGCAGCTGATATCTCCTCCCATAGCGGCCCCTTTGGCACGTTTTCTTGATACTTGGCGTCGAGCTGCGTTCGGAGAGTGATCAATGTGCTTATCTCGGCTTTTGGCCAGCGAGATGGGCTAGGAGATAATATATTGTTTTCTCCTAGCCCAGTACCGTCATTGGGGGTTTTCACCGCTGATGGCGATACAACTGGCAGAGGAGTTTCACGAGGTTGAGCTGGCAGTGGCAGCGAAGGTTGTCGAGCCGGCGTTTGCTGTATTTGCAGTTCTGGTACATCTGATAGGTATAAATAGTTATAGCACTTGAAGTAATCAAATAGATTTAAAACCAAGTTCAAATGTAAAATTAGCTGCAAGTCTATAGGTGGGTTTCAGTTTAAACCAAACTAAAGAGGCTAATATGTAATTCTGTTTGATTTTAAACATTGTAAGTTTGGTTTGGTTTGGTTTTCGGTTAAATCAGTTTGAAACCGAATAATCAACATCCCTACTACAAAATAGAAAGGTTGTCGATCGCACCTGTAAGCTTTTTTCTTGCTTCATTATCGATTACCACCGGACTCGCATCCACGCTTTTTCCGACCAACTTCTGCAAAAACACGACCATCGCAGCGTCCTTCGCTGCTACAATCGATCTTTCTTTGACTAACCGGTCGTGTTCTTGGTTCATCCTCGCAATCTCCTGAGCTCTCCACGCCTCCTCCTTCGCCACCCGATCTCTCTCCCGCCTATCTAGAGTGTCAAGAAACTTCATCTGAAGTTCCTCTTGCTTCGCGATCACTTCCTTCAATAACTTCTCGAAAAACCCCTCCCATTTCCTCTTTTTCTGTGGTGGCTCATCGTCAGAACTATCTGACGATGTACCCGAATCAGTCGACCCCGACATATTAGTGACTGAAAAAGGAAAACTCCTTTTATTATTCACCACCGGCAGTCGCGGCAATGCCCTCACCGCCGGTGCTGCAACCGAAATCGGGCTCACATTGTTTTGAACTTGATCGGGTTCGGTCCCATTAAACGGTGACCGGACAACCCCATTATCCGCCATCGCCACAAACCCTGGCGGTGGCGGTTTCACTGCAAGTGGCTCCGGAGACCCAAACTCCCCCCGATTATTCGATACCAGTGCTTGCAACTGATCGGAAAACCGATAAATTTTGTCGGATTTCATATTCCGGCCATCCTTCGTCCGCCGGTGATACTTAAACACGTTTTCAAATTTCTCCCTGCATTTCTTCCCACTCCGGTGATATCCAAGCTCCGACAGTTTTCTGATAGATTTAAAAACATCGTAACCTTATTTACATCAAATTTAACCTTAAAATGATAAAATCAACCTTGTAATTAACGTCAACTTATACAAAAACAAAAATAAAATTGTTTGGAATCCCGTCTTATTTGAAAAAGTACAAATTATAACAAATTTAGATTGTTTCTTCCAGAAGAGGTTGCAGCCCATCTTGTTGCCATTTCATTGTAAAATCTCGGTATTTTAAAGATATAAATATATTAATAATAGTTATATAAAAATTCAAATTCAAATAGATGAAATCATGAAAAAGTAACTAAAAAAAATTGATTAAAAATTTCAAATTCCAATGAAGTCAGTCAACTCAAAACCATTGACTTTTCCGGTCAAATCAATGAGCACATAAATTCACAGATCTCGCCGGAAAACAACCAAATAACCAAATTTCATCACCGGAAATTGGGGATTTCAATAATCTACACAAATTAGTTTAAATTCTACTTTAAATTACCTGGAAACCTCATCCCATAACGGACCTTTGAGATTCGAATCACGAAAAACCGCATCCATTTCTGACCGGATTCTAATAAGCGCCAATGTTTCCTGTTTCGGCCACCGGTTTCCGCCGGAACTCCGGTCACCGTCCTCAGTAAATCCACCGCAGATTGACCCACCGTCTTCACCACCACCACCGACATTTACTACTGGTGATGGGGCTGAGACGACGTCGTTGCCGGAGTTTGCAACAATAGCTGGAGATGCATCCATCGGTGGGGATATTATTAGAGGAAATAATAATAATAATAATAATAATATTATTATTAGTTATATATGTATGTATAAAATGAAATGAAAATGGACCAATGAAAGAAACAAAAGAGGATTGTCGAGGGTTTTATTTATGCAAGTTGAATTTAATAATTTATTTTGGTGGGGATCTGCCTGTCGATCCCACACCCAGAAAAATATATTAAGAAAATGTGAAAAGAAATTAAATATATAAAGAAACTTTTTTTTTCTTTTAAATGTGGGAATCTTCTGCTGTCATTGTTCGTTTATTACTTTTTTGTTGGGTTATTAAATACTTTGTGTAAACCACTACGATCTCATATTTGTAAATTTACATATCATGTGTTTCTTTTGTTTATTAAGTTACTCAATTATTATACATTTTTTTAAATCCAACCAGTGTAAAAATATGTTTGAATATGCACCTAGCTAGCCTTAAGGTGGTGTTGAAGCTTCAAAAACTTCAAGTGTTTCTTTTGTATTATTGTTTCGTAAGGTATTATGCGCAATTTCTTGTTTACTTGTGTGGATGATTTCTTATTGCATGAATACTAGGTTTATAGGAAGATCATCACCACTTCTTTTCGTTTTTGAAATTGAAAAGACTGCAAGACAGAATTTGGTTCTTCGTTTAGCATTAAAAGGAAAACACCAGCTTCAGCAGTGAATCCTCTAGAAAATAAATCGAACCTGAACCAGTAGCCACCACAACAAGAACCACTTCCCGACATGCCACCACCCACGTTTCCACCGGAACCACAAAATCAATCTCAAACTCAAAATCAGCAAACTCCACCCGTAGCACCACAACAAAACGCGAACACCCAACAAACTTAAGCCCTGATAGAAGATTTTCATTCGGTCGATGGACCGCTTTACCTATTAAAAAACTGACTGCCACCACATCCCAATCCATTGGGGGCTGTGAATCGACCGAACCAAGTGTTGCACCTGAACCAATCGGGCAACATGTTTGATCAAGAGGAAAACCGGGCTGGAGCTGATGAATAGGATGACGGGTGTGGAGAAGAAGAAGGATGGGGGGATAAATGATGGTTACATGGGTTATCCGGGTGGTCCGCAAAATCTGGCACTGAACCATAACAAGCCAGCTTATCAGCAGAGATATCCGCGTGGGGGAGACGGTTACCAAACCCCACCAAAGATTCATCGGGCAATGGCTATGCCCCATCAGAGGCAAAGGGATCCTAGGTTTCCGGATCCTAACATTAAAGAAGTGGAGAGCCATTTTCGTCTGCAAATTGCAGAACATTCTTCCCCGATCGTCATGCTAGTAGTAAATGGGGATCGTTCTTTTGAAGCAAAACCGCTCATTCTAAACATGCTTCCTACCTTTCACGGGAAGACTATCAAGGAGACGTACACACATATTGCGGATTTCAAGGCGGTGTGTAGTACGATTGGTGGACACGGGTTCACACCAGATAAAGTGAAGTTGTTGCTATTTCACTACTCGTTAAAGGATGCTGCAAGAGATTGGTTCACATCATTGCCCTATACAAGTATTCATACATGGCATGAGTTGCTACAACAATTTCTAGAAGAATATTATACTCCTCAAAGAACCAAGTCGGGAAGAGCAGCGATTGGAGAGTTTCAACAAATGCCAGATGAATTACTTTACGAGTTGTGAAAGCGGTTCAATCAATTAATCCGAAATTGTCCTCACCATGGCATTCAAATATGGGTGTTGGTTACGGCATTTCACGATGGCATATCCAATGAAGATAGGAAGGATATCAAGGTCGTGACTGGAGGTACGTTTTTACAAAATCATGTTGATATTGACTGGGATTATTTGAAATTGTAGCCGAAGATTCAAAGAGGTAGGCTTAATTGGACCGGAGCAAGAAATATCCGGTCATGGCACCGACCAGTAGGGGTGCCACCAATGCTAGAGTTGATCAATTCGAGAGAAAGAAGGAAGCACTGGAGCGACAATTAGCAAAGTTTAACGGCATTGGAGGACAAGATGCACTGCGCGCGACTCAAGTTTTTCTGGTTTGTGACACTTGTGGCGAATTGGGCCATACTTTGGATGAGTGTCCGGGAAAATTCGGTACGGCTGAAGAAGACGTGAACATGGTGTACGGGGAGCAAAAGAAATATGATATAAATTCTAACACATATCATCCAGGTTTGCGTAATCATCCTAATTTCGGTACAGTAATATTACTAATCAATTGAATCCAAATTTTCAGGTACCAAATCAAAGAAGCTAGCAATACCAGAACTGGAAACCTAATTATAACCAAAATTATAATCAAAGTGGTTACAACTGGGGAAATCAAAGAAGTTATTAGCAAAATCCGGATCAAGGCAAGTCAAGCAACCAAAACAAAGGGTCCAATAGCGAGATGATGGGGATCATGAAGCAAATAAGAAAAGATCAAGAATTGCAATCAAAGTTTCATCAAGCATTCAAAAAGCAAGTTGCTCAGTTGGCGGCCAATGTAGCTTAGATGAGGAAAGAGTCGGGGCGATTGCCTAGTGATACTAAGAAAAATCCACAACATCAAGGAAGTTCGTCAAATGCTAGAGTTAATCAGGTTAGTATTCTTTGTTCCGGTAAAGTTTATGACAATAAGGTTGGGTCCCCTCCACAATTTGTTGAGGGTGTTGTAGAGGAGGTAGATGAGGAAAACGAGTCAGACACTGAACCGGAACCGATTAGCTCCAAAAAGAATAAAAAAGTGACTTTTTAGGCTAATAGAAATCGAACTAGTTGAAACTAAGGAAAAGGATACCGAGCGTAATATCGTCCCATTTCCTAAAGCGTTAATCAACCCGGACACAAAAGTTCTCAATAAACGGGGCCCATAACAAGACGATATTTGGGAAGTTTTTAAATAGTTCCAAATTAATCTCCCATTACTTGATGCAATCAAACAGGCTCCAGCTTATGCAAAGTACTTGAAGGATCTTTGCACCAAAAAATGGCATAATAAATTTCCTAAAAAATTACTTTAACCAAAATGTTAGTGTGTTTCATCGGGTGCTCTAAGATCCAGGTGCTCCTCTAATTCCCATTCAAGTGGGTGACTTTAAGATGAGTCGAGCTTTGTTGGATTTGGGAGCTAGTGTTAGTATTTTACCGAGGAGTTTATACGATCAATATGATTTCGGACCATTGAAACAAGCCGACACCACATGGTGTTGGCCGATTTGACGTTAAAACTACCCCGGGGAATTTTGCGTGATGTCATTGTCAAGGTAGAAGAGTATTATTATCCTGTTAACTTTTTGATTTTAGATTATGTTCAAATTGAGAAAAAAACTAAACAACCTAATGCCATACTCGGTAGACCGTTTTTAGCAACCGCCAATGCACTAATTGATTGTAGAAACGGTATGGTTGACATTACATTTAGAAATCATAAAGTGCATTTAAATGCTTTTTCTCGTGCATCTAATTCTCTAGTTGATGAAGAATGTTTCATGGTGGACATCATTGATGGGTGTCAACCCCATGAAAGTGGAGAAGACATTATAGAGACGTGTGTTGTTTATGATAGGCCTACTTGGACACATCAAGTGGAGAATTTGCCTGATCATATAGATACTCATTTGAAGCCGTCACTCGAATCACCTCCACAAGTTGGGCTGAAGACGTTACCTAAGCATCTGAAATATGCTTTTGTTGGGGAGAACAATACCCTACCGGTAATTATTGCATCAAATTTGTTAACTGAACAGAAAAAGCGATAATGGAAGTCTTGGTAGCCAATCAGGCTGCAATTGGGTGGACTATTCCTAATATTAAGGGGATCAGTCCATCCATTGTCATGCATAAGCTCATCACCGAAGAAGGTGCAAAACCTGCTCGAGATGCACAACGAAGGTTGAACCCAAACATGAGGGAGATTGTGAAGAAGGAAGTCTTGAAGTGGTTGGATGCTGGGATCATCTATCCCATATCCGATAGCACGTGGGTGAGCTCAACATAGACGGTACCGAAGAAAGCAAGCATCCAGATCGTTATAGGTGAAAACGGTAAGGAAGTTTAATCAGATCAATGGTGTTAGTGATAAGTCTCAAAAACTGATATGATCCTCTTACACAAACTCAGAAAAATATGTCTGTAAATATGTTTGTACATAGTTATTTCATTTCAGAAATCCAAAAAGATTTTCAGTGTATTTTAGCATAAACTTTGGAATATTCAAAAAGATTTTATTTCATTTTATTTTCGACTGCTGATGATGGAATATTGATCTTCAAAATCCGAAGATGCTGAATAGAATCTAGAGAACAACGGGTTGGGGGCTCATCTGAAATAAGAAAATGTTTTTAAAAGATTAAAAATTCATTAGTTTGAACTTAAAATTGATAGAAAAACATCCATTTGTTCATAAAGTGTTCAACCAAGGCTATTTACTTGGACTTGGTAGACAAATCAGGTAACCAAGGTCATTAACTTGAACCTGATTAACTGAGTGGGTTGTTAAACTAGCAAAATGTTTGAAATTTGAAAAAAATTGAAGAAAATGGAATTTAAAGCGAACGACCACATCCGCACGAAGGTAACTCCTTCGCATAAACGTAGGCTCATCCGTATGAAAAATCTTACATTCGCACGAATGAAAAACAGTAGCCTATATATAGCCTTTCATACGAAGGAAGTCACATTCGCATGAAAAGACTTCCTCCACACAAAAGAGATCTATTGAGATAAATTGTTTCGAAGTGTCCATACTCTATCTAATTTTTCATTGTGGTGGTTGATTTACACACCATCAACAATGGTAAAGGTAGATTTAACATTAATTTGAAATATAATAACAAAATCGGACCTAAATGGACAAAATCTTAGATCTAGGATGTTTGAACGGACAAAACATAAAATTGAACACATATTTGTGATAATCGGCACTTTAAGTATGTTATAAAACATTCAATTTGATCAAAATGTTTAAAAATCCAAAAGAATTGAAAATTTGAATTTGGAATGAAGGATTTACATCCGTACGGAAGTAACTCATTCGAACGGATGTAGTTACGTCTGCATGGAAGTAATCTTGTATTGTTAAAATTTATTTCTTCGCATGGAAGTAAGGGTTTTGTACAATTTAAATGTATTTTCGTATGAAGGAACACATCTGTAACGCCTCGTTTTTTTTGGTACTTTCCTTAATTAGAAAGTGTAATCGTATTTCTATTTATGGAAACTTGTATTCGTATCGCATTCGTATTTCATTTCCCAATCTTATAATCCGAGACTTTGATCGTAATAAAATTCATAGCTGATACATACTTGCCTTACATGCATTTAATTGTTAATACGTGTTTACATACAAATCGATACTTGTTATATGTGCAAATACTCATACGTTCATATTTGATACCTAAAATATACTTACATATACATTATACACTTGAAAACATGCGAAAATATCAAGTTTTACCATGAGATGAAAGATAAACTAAGTTCAAGGACTAAAAATAACATAATCCGGAGAAAGTTGTTTCTAGCTCATGGATTGGGCAAAAGTGTGTTTGTTGGATTGTGTTTCTTGAATTTAATACTCACCTAACTCAACCCCCAAACCTCAACTATAAATACCCCACTCCCCTTCACTCTCAACTCACACCTAAATCTTCTTTTCTCTTCTCTAAAAGCTCTAAAGAGCTCTCTTCTTCTCTCAGATATCAAAGCTCCTAAAAAGTGAGTTCTAACTCACCTCTCTCTTTTGATCTTTCCTTTTTCTTACTACTTGGAAATACCTTTGGAATGTTTCCATAAGTCTTCCATGGAAGACTAGCTTGGAACATCACCATGTCTAAGGTCCCAAGGGTAACGACTTTCTTTTGGTTTTATTAGGGTTTTACCCACAAGTGTTGTATCCTTCCAAGCTTGTTCTCGAAACAAGACTTGAGTTGGTAGAGTGTGATCACTTGGAAGCCTTGGCAATCCTAAACTTCGATCCACCACCTCAATTGATGTTTTCATTTACTTTTTGTCTTTTACTTATATGTTCAAACGTACTCATGACCATCCTTGTTGTTACACCCTGTAAAAATCGTGTCCAATAATATAGTGACACGTGTTGTATTTTAAATATAGTCTGTCAAAGACCAATAAGGACTAAAGGCGTCAACATGCTCAAGTTGAGCCTCTGAGTGACGAACTGATGTCAACATGCATAAATAACAGCCTCTAAGTGACTGATATGTCAACATGCTTAAATCATTAGCCTCTGAGTGACTGATATGTCAACATGCTTGAAATTTGGCCTTTGAGTTACTGATATGTCAACATGCCCAGCCTCTGAGTGACATCGGAATCAACATTCTTATCATAAGCCTCTGAGTGATCCTTTGTGAAGTCCTAATCTCTCATATGTCCCGTTTGTTGGACGAGAGAGTTCAATTTTGTAAATATGTGAAAGTTGGATAATGGAGGGATTAAAAGTGTCAACATGTGAATTTATACCTCTAAGTGACCTTTTAACAAACCGAGAGCTCGACAATGTCCGGGCATAATCCCGGGTATGCCAAGTATTGGCTACGGAGGGCTAAAAGTGCCAAAAAGATGTTTAAAAAGGTTTTTAGAAGCTTTTTAAAGTTTAGGGGCTAAAGTGTCACACTTTGAAACTGGCCGTGGGGCGGTCGCGGACAGCGAGAGACAGGCCTGGGTCTCTCCCGGGGCGCGAGAAGGCCCCTTCAATAGAAAGTTTTGTTTGATCACCAAGCAAAACTCCAAAACCATTTACTCGAAACCATGGCTTCTCTAAACTGCTATGCCACGTTTTGGGACACTTGTAAGCTTCTTCTTACACCCCTAAACACCTGGCTTCACCTCCTTTGAACTCTCACCATTCAACTTGCACCTTTCTCATTCACTCTTCTCCCTCCTCTGGAAGCTCCTAACTAAAAGGAGCAATCCAACATAGTTCTTTTGCGTCTAGGAATCACTGTAAGTATTGTTTCTTTGTGCATTTTTGTTTATAGGCTTTTATAGCCAAAAGTCAAGCGTTTTCGTAAAACGCTTTGACTTTCGGTTAAGACCATTATGGTCCAGCCATTGTTCGAAATGAACATGGCTAAGTGATTGTAATAAGGTAGGTGCTAGTCCCTATAAAGGTAACCTCCTGAAGATCACGTTTGATAGACCAATTGACGGGTCAAAGTTATGATATTAAACAGGCCATTTTTCAGAAAAATCATAAATTGATCTTATATATGTTATGAAACCTGTTTTGACACTTAAAAAAGTTGGTAATAATTATTAGAACATCTAAGAACATGTTCGGCTCGTCAATTTCAGATCTAGGGTCGGTTCGCAACCGAAAGTCGCGAAGTTTGACTTCTGCTTTGACTTTCGATTCTAACCCGATTTAGATTAGTTAGACACGGATCTAAAGTTGCATTATGATCATAATATAATGTAGCATAACCCTCTTAGGTTATATTACATGATCATAATCAGAATCCAAGTTTATGCGCAAGTTCCATAATTATGTCATCTTTGACCAAAACGCCCTTTTTACATAAATCAAGGTTTTAGTGATAATAAACTTGAAAATGAGTTTCCTACTGATGTAATATTATAAGTAGGATTATTTGGGATGTTAAACCAAGTTATAAACTGAGGTTTTAAACAAGTCCTTAAATTATGTCGATAAATGACGGTTTTAGCCCTTGTGGCTTATAAAATGGTTTTAATCAAATCTTTTCAAAGTAATCATTTACCTAATGATATGTTATATTAAATAACATGTTTTAAACAATTTAATATGACCTTAATGTCAGTTTTCGTAAACATCACTTAAAAACGTCATTTTACGACATAAGCGTTGTTTCGGCGCGTAATATGGTTTTAAACCATATTATTAACCAAGACTTGTTACCTATTGATTTTAAAACTTATTTTAAACATATTTACAGTAGGTACATGTTATAAATTCAGAATCCCAAAAAATTATAGACTATGTGTAAAATGACCAAAATGCCCCTTCGGTGCATAGTTTGGTCATAAAGGATAATTTACACATATATTTGACATCCTACTGATATTATATCATAAATAAAGTATTTATATAGAATACTTATGACTATAACATTAAAATTATATTCAAGTTCCTTTATTACGATATACAATTACCAAAATGCCCTTATGAGGCATAATTTCGTTTTAAAACCTTAACGGGCATACAAGTTGATATCCTACTGATATCTTAACTTATTTAAAGTATAATGGCATATAGAACTTGTCCATGACTTATCCGGTTACCCGATATCGCTAATATGCGCACGGTTACGTATATGTAACTATTTTACAGAAATTAACCGAAACGGGCTTAACCTTGTCATTTAAGTCTCAAAATCCAGAATGTTAATAGTTTACCCATATTAAACAAGTCAAGGTACTGTTGGGATTAAATTACATTCTATCTAATTATCGTTTAATCTAGTGTCATACGTTTTGATCAAGTACGATAGTCGGTATAAGTCTATGACTTAAATAATACCGTTAGTATTTAATTGGTTAGTTTATGCCATAATCCAGATTAGAGACTTGCAGATAAATGCTATCTGCACTTAGTCCTTTTTGTGTATGGCTGAGTTATTAAAAATTTAAAGAAGACTAGCTCAGGTAAATACTCTCGACTTATTTCCCTATACGGGCTTGGGTTATGGTAAATTATTACCGCTTGGTCGGAAATGGGATTTAATCGAACGCCGGTTCGGAATAGAGATCCGCATATTCTGTTTTAATCAGTTTTGTTTGATAATTTAAACATCGAGGGTTAACTACCGTGTCCTGGATATCCTCGGCTCATTACAATCGAAATGGCCAAGACTTTAGCACGGGTGTAGGCATACACCCGATAGACGCTCAATTATGCATTCCCACAAGGTTGGGAGAAATTGACTCCTTCGTGAGTCCAAAGTGGTGTGTACGTTAATTGTGTCTCGGTTTTCGTGTCGAGCCCCGTATGTTAGACAAACAAGTAAATCTGTTAACAAGGTTGGACGGTCAATTAACCCAAGTTATAAAAAGATTTGTGCTGATACGCACCTAAAACATTTTTGAAATGTTTTTAAAATGAGTTAGTTGGGTGTATTTACCAGCGAAAGCTGACGTATTTTCAAAAGACTAATCTGCATGTACAATACAAAAATAGGCCGGAAGTGCTCAGTAGTGACAGAGGTTCTTGCAAATCCTAAATCTGCCCAAAGTCTGTTTTATATTCTTTCCTTGTACAATTTATGATCCGCCTGTGGATCTTCTATTACAAGCTTGTATATTATTTTGTATTTTCGAACATTCGGTTTGTAATAGTAATTTTACTCCAAGACTTCCGTTGTGTCGTGTTTAATTGACCATGATGTTATCAACTGTGGTCACGATACTCCCCACCCGGGCCCACCGATGTTTGGATTTCGGGGTTGGAAATCCGGGGTGTGACAGGGTTGGTATCAGAGCCAACATTTGAGAGAATTAAACACTAGCCTTTTGTGTTTAGTCTAAAACTTACACGAGCACATTCCTTAGACTTCTGAGTCTAGGCATTGACCTAGGATTACTCATTTTATTATTAAGTTATTAGTATTGTTTTTAAATTGATTTCTAACAGGAAAATGCCGCCACGTGTACAAGGACAAAGTGGACGAGGAAAAGGTCCAATAAGGGGAGGACCATCGGGGCATATTCCTCCTCAACCTCATAATTCAGATGCATATCAAGAATCAGGAGATTCGTCTCCATGGCAACCAGCGAGACGTTCCGTCTCTAATAGACACTCGCCCTCACATTCCCAAAATTCTTACCACTCACACCACTCCTACCATTCTCACCATTCCCATTCTCATCACTCCTACCATGAAGAGTTTAACCCCAACCATTACTTAAACACACCTCCAGCTGATCAAAATAAGTTGGACCAGCCACATCCTATGGACGAGGACTCCAACCCGGAGATGCCACCGTCGGGATCAAATGTGCATCCCATTGAAATTTCGAGCGATTCAAACTCATATACCGGATCACCCTACCAAGGTCCTAATGAGTGGGACCAATACTAGAACCAATTTACTTTCGCCCACACTCCTTCTCACCACTCTCAACCACCTCCTGTTCAAGAAGATGTCCACATGGAACCCGTGGACCAACCTCAACCACCACCTGAACCACCAAGAAGGAAGCATGGAGCACGTATGTCGGTACGTGCCGGACAAAGGTCGGGATCGCTACCACCTTTGCCCAATTCTTACCCCACTATTCAAGAGGACCCACAAATGGGTGGACCCTCTAATGTTCCATCTATAGTGGAACCAACACCAACACCTGCTGTTCAACCACCACCAACGGGTTATACTAACCCAATTCCCACGTACTCAGACACGTCTGAATATGATCCATTTAACCCGTCTACGTCGATAGACTATCAAGCGTGGTCGCAAGACCCATACATGCAGGCGGTTATGCACACCGCACTTTACCCGTCTCCTTTCCCACCTACCTATCCACCAACTGGATATCCAACTTATGGGTACCAGTATCCGGTTATGCAACAACCACAACTACAACCTCCGCCATCACTTGAGGCCATTAATGAGGCCTTAGAAAGGATGAAAGAAATGCAGCAACAGGCGGAGAAAACGGAGAAGAAGACGAATAAATTCTTCAAGAAACTCTCCAAGTTGGTCAAGGGAAAGAAGGACGAGTAAAGTCTCTTCTAATTATATGTAGTCCCTGCAAGGACATTGTTATTTCTTTTAGTCCCTGTGGACATGTTTATTTTCTTTAAATCCTTGCATGGACAAGTTTTCTTCATCATTCTAGTATTGTAATTTCTTATGGAAATTTAATGAAGTACTTTTGGAATTATATATATGTATTCATCCTCTTGAAAACGAGCGTCTCGATTTTACTCGAATTTATGCTCTGCTATATAATTCCAAAAGACGTTAATAGATTGATTATGCCAAGTGGCACAGACCACACATTGGCCAAGAAGTGATAGTTAAGTACGAAGGGTCTTCTATCAGGATAGTTAAGGGAAGTTATCCTTCTATCCAGGAGTAAGGGACTAGGTCCAAACCTCCAAGGTCGTTAAGGTCGAAGGCGACCGGGACCATTAATCAATTATTAAGGTACTCTTATGTAACATTAAGAATGTTCATAACTCCTGGTAGGGTGGCTTGAGGAACCACACTAGCTGTTAGGCCAATGTGCCCAAATTATCTGAAGGGATAGGCTGATATGCCATTGTACATCTGTTATGATGTAGGCCAATGTGCCCAATTATCCGAAGGGATAGGTTGATATGCCATTGTACATCTGTTATGATGTAGGCCAATGTGCCTAATTATCCGAAGAGATAGGCTGATATGCCAGTGTACATCTGTTATGATGTAGGCCAATGTGCCCAATTATCCGAAGGGATAGGCTGATATGCCATTGTACATCTGATATGATATAGGCCAATGTGCCCAATTAATTGTCCAACGGGACAGGCTGATATGCCATGTACATCTGATATGATGTAGGCCAATGTGCCCAATTAATTGTCCAATGGGACAGGATGATATGCCATGTACATCTGATATGATGTAGGCCAATGTGCCCAATTAATTGTCCAACGGGACAGGCTGATATGCCATATACATCTAATATGATATAGGCCAACGTGCCCAATTATTGTCCAACGTGACAGACTGATATGCCATATATATATATTATGACCAATATGACCGGCCAAGGTGCCCAATTATTATGTCCATTAGGGACAAGCCTATGAGCTATATAATTGTCAATGATGACAATGACAGTTGTGACATTGCGATCCACTGTCCAATCAATATGGACTGTGTCCAAATTGTAATTTGCCTATGATGGTCCTATTAAGACCTAGGCCAAATATAGATATGTTATGCCTAAGAGTTGTGATATTATTCACACTAGAATAGGCAATGGATTGATATATCCAATATTGAAAGCCGATATGGTTGATACACCATGGCTAAATGAAGTTTGATTGGTATATAGAAACCAAGACTTAAAGATGGCTAACTCAAACGAAGCACAAAGCAGCCACATAAATGTTGAATCTAATAAAGCTGAAAATAAAAATATAAATGATGAAAATTTTCAAGCTCGCATTGATGCGGCTGTGGAAAGGGCCATGAGTAAGGCCATAGAAAAGCTAAGAGAGCCGAGTGCCACTCGCTCTAGACCCTTATCTATTCCACCATCTTCAGCTCATAGGGAGAGCTCTGTTCACTCTTCAAATGCGAAGAGTGAACCAAAGAAAAGAGATCTTACTGAAAAGTCCCGTTCTGTTAAGGACGGATGTACTTATAAGTATTTCGTCTCATGCAAGCCCTGAGACTTTAACGGGGAAAAAGGAGCGGTAGAAGCCCTAAAGTGGCTAGATGAGATGGAAACAATTGTAGATATCAGCAGTTGTGCTGATAAGGATGTGGTCAAGTACGTATCACAATCCTTCAAGGGCGATGACCTAATATGGTGGAAAGCCATGATTCAATCAACAGGTAAGGTACCTGTACAACTTGGGATGGTCCAAATTTGTTGATTTGGTAAAAGAAACTTACTGCTCAACCCATGAGGTGGAGAAGCTAGAGACAGACTTCTTGTCTCTATCAATGAAAAACCTAGACTGTCGGAAGTACGTCTCCGATTTCAACTCCCTATCTAGGTTAGTATCCTACTTGATCACCCCCGAATCCAAACGCATTGCGCGTTTCATAAATGGGTTAGCGCCCGAGATAAAGGACATGGTAAAGGCTGCCCGGCCTAATACCTATAGGTCTGCTGTAGACCTATCTCTTTCCCTCACCCTAGATCTGGTAAGAAAAAAGTTAATTAGAACTGAAACTGACGGAAAGAGGAAACGGGAGGACAATAACTCCTGAAGATTTAAGAAGAAAGGAAATTTCGGGTTCAGGAAGAACCAGAACTTATCCAATGACAAACATATGTGCAATAATTGTAAATATGGGCACTTGGGACAGTTTAGTATAAATCCACAAACAAAACCCTGTGGTATCTGCAAGAGAAAGGGGCATAAGACCTTAGATTGCAAGGATCTCAAGGATGAAGCTTGCTATAACTGCAACGAAAAAGGGCATATAGCGTACAATTGCCCCAAGAAAGCCAAAAGTAATGAGGCAAAGCCTGGAGAGGCCAAGAAGGGAAATGCCCGTGCCTTTCAAATGAATGCCAGGGAGGCAGTTAATGACAACAACGTCATAACAGGTACTTTGCCCATTAATGATATTTATACTAGAGTTCTTTTTGATTCAGATGCAGATAAATCATTTGTTGACCATAAGTTTAGTAAACTATTAAACTTACCCATAAGAACTCTAGACAAAATTTATGAGATAGAACTCGCCGATGGAACCTTAGAAATTGCTTCTTCCATTCTTGATGGATGCTCTATATTCATTAAGAATCATTCCATCCCTATCTCTCTTTTGCCAATGAAATTGGCAGGGTTCGATGTTGTCTTAGGCATGGATTGGTTATCTCATAACCAAGCCCGCATTGCCTGCGATAAGAAGCTCATCGAAATCAAAACCCCATCTGGTGAAATAATCACCATCCCTGGAGACTCACACTATGGATTGTCGGACAAGGTGTCGTTATTTAAAGCATCCAAGTGTTTAAGAAAAGGATGTGTCAGCTACATGGCACAAGTTACTATAAATGAACCAAAGCCAAACCTTGAAGATCAACCAATTATCTCGGAGTATTCCGATGTTTTCCTTGAAGAATTACCAGGCCTACCTCCAGATAGGCAAGTGGAATTCAGAATAGATATCATACCTGGGTAGCACCCGTAGCTAGATCTCCATATAGGCTAGCACCTACTGAAATGAATGAATTAAGGACGCAATTGGACAAACTCTTGGAGAAAGGCTTTATTCAGCCTAGTGCCTCACCTTGGGGAGCTCCTATTCTGTTTGTAAAGAAAAAAGACGGTTCGATGGAATGTGCATCGACTACCGGGAGCTGAATAAGCTAACCATTAAGAATAGATATCCTCTCCCCAGGATCGATGATTTATTCGACCAACTTCAAGGAGCTAGTTACTTTTCTAAGATAGATTTAAGATCAGGATATCATCAACTGAAGGTTAGAAGTGAAAATGTTCCTAAGACAGCCTTCAGGACCCGCTGTGGTCATTTTGAATTCTTAGTGATGCCTTTTGGGCTCACAAATGCACCAGCAGCATTCATGGATCTCATGAATATGGGCAAACCGTATTTAGATAAATTTGTCATTGTCTTCATAGACGACATACTTATCTATTCTCGTAATCAAGATGATCACGAGAAACATCTTCGGTGCATCCTAGAATTATTAAGGCTAGAGAAACTTTATGCAAAGTTCTCTAAATGCGAATTTTGGCTTAGAGAAGTCCAAATTCTTGGACACGTGGTAAGTGAGCGTGGTATCAAAGTCGATCCCGCCAAAATTGAGGCCATAATGAATTGGGAAGTGCGCAAGACCCCAACGGAAGTTCGTAGTTTCTTAGAACTGGCTGGTTACTATAGGAGGTTCATTGAGAACTTTTCAAGAATAGCTACTCCTTTAACTTCCTTGACCCTTAAGAATATTAAGTATAATTGGGGTCCAAAGCAACAAGAATCTTTTGAGATTCTTAAAAACAAGTTGAGCAACGCTCCTGTGTTATCTCTACCCGAGGGTATTGAAAATTTTGTTGTTTATTGTGATGCATCACACACCGGTATGGGTTGTGTGCTAATGCAAAATGGCAAGGTAATTGCCTATGCATCACGACAATTAAAGGTGCATGAAAAGAATTACACCACCCACGATTTGGAATTGGTTGCCGTTGTATTTGCATTAAAAATGTGGAGACATTACTCGTATGGCACAAAGTGTGTTATATACACAGACCATAAAAGTCTCTAGCATCTGTTCAATTAGAAGGAATTGAACATGCGACAACGCCGTTGGATGGAAACTCTTAATGACTATGATTGTGAGATTCGCTACCATCTAGGCAAGGCATATGTAGTTGTCGATGCCTTAAGTCGCAAGGAAAAGGTTAAACCTATAAGGATAAACACGAGCTAAGAAATAGCTTGAGTGAAAAGCTACTAGATGTGCAGAAACAAGCCCTATTAGAGGCTAATATTCCTAATGAGGGATTAGGCGGAACTGTTGATCAGTTAGCTCCTGGAAAGGATGGAATCCTAAGATTTAATGATAGAATTTGGGTTCCAATCTTTGGAGGACTTAGAGATCTAATCCTCCAAGAAGCGCACAATTCAAGATACTCGGTTCACCCGGGAGGTGACAAGATGTATCAAGACTTGAAGAAGAATTATTGGTGGATGGGTTTGAAGAAATCCATAGCCACTTATGTAGCTAAGTGTCTGACGTGTTCGTAAGTTAAGGCCGAACATCAGAAACCGTCAGGACTTCTACAACAACTTGAAATTCCCACTTGGAAATGGGAAATGGTAACTATGGATTTGATTACCAAGTTACCTAAGACCAAAAGTGGTAATGACACTATTTGGGTCATAGTGGATAGGCTGACCAAGTCAGCACATTTCTTGCCAATAAAAGAAACGTATAATTCAGATAAATTGGCTACGTTGTATGTGGACAAGATTGTGTCCCTACACGATGTGCCAGTATCTATTGTATCCGATAGAGATACTAGATACACATCTCACTTTTGGAAAAGTTTCCAACAATCGTTAGGCACACGATTAAATTTTAGTACGGCTTACCATCCGTAGACTAATGGTTAAAGTGAGCGTACTATTCAGACTTTGGAAGACATGCTTAGGGCATGTGTAATTGATTTAGGTGGAAGTTGGGATGACCATTTACCCCTAATAGAATTCTCCTACAATAACAGTTATCATACTAGCATCAAGGCTGCTCCTTTTGAGGCCTTGTATGGGAGAAGATGTAGAATGCCCGTATGTTGGGCAGAAGTTGGGGAGGCCCAACTGTCAGGACCTGAGATTGTCCGGAGACCACGGAAAAGATTATGCAAATCCGTGATCATCTCAAACCTACCAGGGATAGGCAGAAGAGCTATGCTGACAAGAGGCGTAAACCCCTTAAGTTCCAAATAGGGGACAAAGTCATGTTGAAAGTATCACCCTGGAAAGGTGTGATGCGTTTTGGAAAGAAGGGCAAGTTGAGCCCAAGATATATTGGACCATTCGAGATAGTCGAATGTGTCGGCACTGTGGCTTATAAGCTCAGATTGCCAGAGAAGCTTAGTGGAATTCATGATGTATTCCACATATCTAATCTTAAGAAATGTCTAGCCAATGAGTCGCTAGCAATGTCGCACAATGAGGTGCAAATTGATGAAAACCTGAGGTTCGTAGAGAAACCAATTTAGATCGAGGATCGACAGGTTAAGAAGCTCCGGAGAAAGATAATACCTATAGTAAAGGTTAAGTGGGATGCTTTTAGAGGTCCTGAATATACATGGGAGGTTGAGTCCACTATGCAACAAAAGTACCCCCATCTTTTTGAATAAAATCTCGAGGTCGAGATTTCTTTTAAGGGGGTGAGGATGTAACACCCTGTAAAAATCGTGTCCAATAATATAGTGACACATGTTGTTTTTTAAATATAGTCTGTTAAAGACCAATAAGGACTAAAGGCGTCAACATGCTCAAGTTGAGCCTCTGAGTGACGAACCGATGTCAACATGCATAAATAACAGCCTCTGAGTGACTGATATGTCAACATGCTTATATCATTAGCCTCTGAGTGACTAATATGTCAACATGCTTGAAATATGGCCTCTGAGTGACTGATATGTCAACATGCCCAGCCTCTGAGCGACATTGGAATCAACATGCTTATCATAAGCCTCTGAGTGATCTTTTATGAAGTCCTAAACTCTCATATGTCCTGTTTGTTGGATGAGAGAGTTCAATTTTGTAAATATGTGAAAGTTGGATGATGGAGGGATTAAAAGTGTCAACATGTTAATTTATACCTCTGAGTGACCTTTTAGCAAACCGAGAGCTCGACAATGTCCGGACATAATCCGGGTATGCCAAGTATTGGCTACGGAGGGCTAAAAGTGCCAAAAAATGTTTAAAAAGGTTTTTAGAAGCTTTTTAAAGTTTAAGGGCTAAAGTGTCAAACTTTGAAACTGGTAGTGGGGCGGTGGTGGGCCGCGAGAGACCAGGCCTGGGTCTCTCGTGGGGCGCAGAAAGTTTTGTTTGATCACCAAGCAAAACTCCAAAACCATTTACTCGAAACCATGGCTTCTCTAAACTGCTATGCCACGTTTTGGGAAACTTGTAAGCTTCTTCTTACACCCCTAAACACCTGGCTTCACCTCCTTTGAGCTCTCCAACTATAAAGAGGTGCTTAAGTTCACCATTCAACTTGCACCTTTCTCATTCACTCTTCTCCCTCCTCTGGAAGTTCCTAACTAAAAGGAGCAATCCAACATAGTTCTTTTGCATCTAGGAATCACTGGTAAGTGTTCCTTCTTTGTGCATTTTCGTTTATAGGGTTTTATAGCCAAAAGTCAAGCATTTTTGTAAAACGCTTTGAATTTCGGTTAAGACCATTATGGTCCAGCCATTGTTCGAAATGAACATGGCTAAGTGATCGTAATAAGGTAGGTGTTAGTCCCTATAAAGGGCACCTCCTGAAGATCACGTTTGCTAGACCAATTGACAGGTCAAAGTTATGATATTAAGCAGGCCATTTTTTGGAAAAAAATCATAAATTGATCTTATATATGTTATGAAACCTGTTTTGACACTTAAACAAGTTGGTAATAATTATTAGAACATGTAAGAACATGTTCGGCTCGTCAATTTCAGATCTAAGGTCGGTTCGCAACCGAAAGTCGTGAAGTTTGACTTCTGCTATGACTTTCGATTCTGACCTGATTTAGATTAGTTAGACACTGATCTAAAGTTGCATTACCTCTGAGGTTATATTACATGATCATAATCAGAATCCAAGTTTATGCGGAAGTTCCATAATTATGCCATCTTTGACCAAAACGTCATTTTTACATAAATCACGATTTTAATGATAATAAACTTGAAAATGAGTTTCCTACTGATGTAATATTATAATTAGGATTATTTGGGATGTTAAACCAAGTTATAAACTGAGTTTTTAAACAAGTCCTTAAATTATGTCGATAAATGACGGTTTTAGCCCTTGTGGCTTATAAAATGGTTTTAATCAAATCTTTTCAAAGTAAATCATTTACCTACTGATATATTATATTAAATAACATGCTTTAAACATTTTAATCTGACCTTAATGTCAGTTTTCGTAAACATCACTTAAAAACGTCATATTACGACATAAGCGCCGTTTCGGAGCGTAGTATGGTTTTAAACAATATTAATGGACCAAGACTTGTTACCTACTGATTTTAAAACTTATTTTAAACATATTTACAGTATGTACATGTTATAAATTAAGAATCCCAAATAAATTATAAACTATGTGTAAAATGACGAAAATGCCCCTTCGGTGCATAGTTTGGTCATAAAGGATAATTTACACATATAATTGACATCCTACTGATATTATATCATAAATAAAGTATTTTTCCAGAATACTTATGACTATAAAATTAAAATTATATTCAAGTTCCTTTATTACGATATACAATTACCAAAATGCCCTTATGAGGCATAATTTCGTTTTAAAACCTTAACGGGCACACAAGTTGATATCCTACTGATATCTTAACTTATTTAAAGTATAATGGATATAGAACTTGTCCATGACTTATCTGGTTACCCGATATCGCTAATGTGCGCACGGTTACGTATATGTAACTATTTTACGGAAATTAACCGAAACGGGTTTAACCTTGTCATTTAAGTCTCAAAATCCAGAATGTTAATAGTTTACCCATATGAAACAAGTCAAGGTACTGTTGGGATTAAACTAAATTCTATCCAATAATCATTTAATCTAGCGTCAGACGTTTTGATCAAGTACCCTAGTCGGTCTAAGTCTATAACTTAAATAATACCGTTAGTATTTAATTGGTTAGTTTATGCCATAATCCAGATTAGAGACTTGCTGGTAAATGCTATCTGCACTTAGTCCTTTTTGTGTATGGCTGAGTTATTAAAAAATTAAAGAAGACTAGCTCAGGTAAATACTCTCGACTTATTTCCCCTATACGGGCTTGGGTTACGGTAAATTATTACCGCTTGGTCGGAAATGGGATTTAATCGAACGCCCGTTCCGAATAGAGATCCGCATATTCTGTTTAATCAGTTTTGTTTGATAATTTAAACATCGAGGGTTAACTACCGTGTCCTGGATATCCTTGGCTCATTACAATCGAAATGGCCAAGACTTTAGCACGGGTGTAGGCATACACCCGATAGACGCTCAATTATGCATTCTCACAAGGTTGGGAGGAATTGACTCCTTCGTGAGTCCAAAGTGGTGTGTACGTTAATTGTGTCTCGGTTTTTATGCCGAGCCCCGTATGTAAGACAAACAAGTAAATCTTTTAACAAGGTTGGACAATCAATTAACCCAAGTTATAAAAAGATTTGTGCTGATACGTACCTAAAACATTTTTGAAATGTTTTCAAAATGAGTCAGTTGGGTGTATTTACCAGCGAAAGATGACGTATTTTCAAAAGACTAATCTGCAGGTACAATACGAAAATAGGCCGGAAGTGCTCGGTAGTTATAGAGGATCTTGCAAATCCTAAATCTGCCCAAAGTCTGTTTTATATTCTTTCCTTGTACAATTTATGATCCGCCTGTGGATCTTCTATTAGAAGCTTGTATATTATTTTGTATTTTCGAACATTCGGTTTGTAATAGTAATTTTACTACAATACTTCCGATTTGCCGTGTTTAATTGACCATGATGTTATCAACGGTTTCACGATACTCCCCACCTGGGCCCACCGGTGTTTAGATTTCGGGGTTGGAAATCCGGGGTGTGACACTTGTCGTCCTTGTGATGACTTGTGCACTGGTATACTATACAAGAGGTTTTAAAAGGATGGTTTTCCTCCTACCTCTATGCATGACTTCTATGAAATTACATGATGTTTATGAATTACCGATTGTTTTACTATATATATATATATATATGTATATATATATATTATGAATACTAACCGAACTCTTGATGGTAATTAAATGATTATTCGTCATGGTACTAGGCTCCATCACCTAAGTACTTAATCTCTCGTTACGATTCTAATGGGTATCCTAACCCATGAAAACACATCAACCTGAATGGGTCTTATAGTGTAAAAAACGAGTATTAAGTCTAAGTGATTACTTTCTCGTATAAACTACTTTATTGCTTTTAATTCTTAAATCCTCCGTTATCGTTCGAATACTTACCAACCTAAGTTCTCCTCTTGTAGGGTAACTCGGCGCTCATCCCACCCGTCAACCTACTTCACGAACTCGTCAAGTTTGAAGACTACGCAAAACCATGAGTACACTCGACCCACTTTTCGTTTATAACACTTTTGGGTGTAACATGTTTACTTATATCAAAACCACAACACTTAAACTTTATGAAACGCACAAACAATCCTATACACATGAACACTTGATACGCTTACATGATGCTTATATCTTGGATATTCTTTATGTGATAATTTAGTCATTAACTTGTATAAAGCCTTCGTTTGACATGTATAGCTCTATAGAACGTCACGCATCCCCCTCCATCGCATAAACTTGAGGCCATGTTAAAACAACGTGTTTGCGTAAAGGGTTTGGCTAGTAGTATTGCATGCCTTGTATATGCTCTCATAAAATCATAGTTGCCATGAGGATTCGTTTAAACGTTAATCATATACGTATACTATGCTTAAACTTGTGTACTCGCCTTTGCTTTTGCATTCAACTGTATTTTAAAACATGTTACAGTTTGATGAAGAGGATGCTATGAAATCAAATAGCAAGGACTTAGATACACACAAGTAGAAGTTTAGGCTGAATTTGTTGCATCAATTTTTGTTGTATTATGTTATTTGTAATTTGCTTCAATGTTGTACTTGACAATCGTTATTGAAATGAAATTCGGCTTTAATTAAATATTGTCCTTATTAGCGTTGTGAGCAATGAGCAATCTATTTCGTCTCACTCCGATGTTTCAGCTATCCGTTGGGGTGTGACAACATCCATTTCAAATTTAGTACATCCGTCCAAAGTCTCATTCGCACCAAGTTTGTAAATGTTGAAAATTTTTCTCAGTATTGGTTTGTGCTGTTCTTTCAGGAAAAAAAGGACGAACTTCGACCCTAAACACAACATTTGTTGTGTGTTAGATAAAAAATTACCAAAGATGGAACCATTCAAACCAATTCTGGAATTCTTTGATCGAGCTAGGATTAAGAAAGCGGTGACAGATCAACAAAAGGTATATAGATCACATGTAGAGCATTTTTGGAAACATGCGAAGTTTGTTGCTGATCCACTAGCTAGTCATTCTTTTGTCAATGTCAGAAACGAAGATATAGAGGTGATTATAACAGAAGATCAAATCAGGAGAGTGTTAGCTTTTCGTGATAAATCTGATGATCTAACAGGTTGTCCGAAAAGAATGGTTAAATGATGCTTTTATAGGATGGGATATACAGGGCACGTTAACGAGGCAAATTTTTTGAAAGTAAATATTTCAAGGCCTTACAAGTTCTTAATGCATTCAATTATTCACGCTTTGGGGTATAGAAAGGGAGGCTATGACGTTGTTGTTGATTATTTGATGTGCATGATCATGGCTCTAACTTTGAATTTGCCATACAACTTCTCAAAGTTATTTTTCAAGCAGATGAAGACAATCTTAGTCCAGGAAAGAGTTTTGCAGTATCCAAGGTTTGTACTGATGTTGCTGGATGATCTTATTCCAAATCTTGTTAAAGACGAATCTGATGTGATGCCGTTGGAACACATGACGAATCTATCATTAGATCGTATTCAATAATACAAGAATCAACCAGAAAAAGTTGTTCATCA
Organism: Scalesia atractyloides; assembly: GCA_947069175.1. Lineage (NCBI taxonomy): Eukaryota > Viridiplantae > Streptophyta > Magnoliopsida > Asterales > Asteraceae > Scalesia > Scalesia atractyloides. The sequence goes on along the minus strand of CAMTDV010000001.1, from coordinate 52,804,125 downwards.
GTTCAAAAGATTGTTTGGTTTTCTCAAAAACATAGATTATGTCGCACCACCCAAAGGCAAATGGAGAAAAGATGAAAGCAACTCCGATAATGAAGGGTAAAAGCTAAAAGGTTTTAAAGCGAAAAGAATAAATGGTTTGAAAAAAAAAGATTCAAAGAAGAGAAACGCAAAGAAGCATACATCATCAAAGAAGACAACAAGAAAAAGAACACCAAAAACAATGTTTCATGATGAAAGTAGTAAAGATGACGTGATTTCTGCCACATCTGATAGAGAGATAGATGAGAAAAGTACCGCTGCTACTGCTGAGATTGCTGAAAATATTGAGAACGAAGCGTTTGGTGAGTTGGGTGATGAGGCAGATGACGAGGAAACTAAAAGTGAAGAAAGACATGTGTATGATCCACGAGCTAAGTTTGAGAAGAGGAGCAAGGGAAAGAAAAAGTCAACTAATAGTGAAGATGAACCATATGTTCCTTCAGATCCTGAACAACTAGTGAAGAAGGTGGCTAAAAGACAGAAGAGTAAAGTGGCTATGACCATGAAGAAAAATGGTTCACGGTTGACCAAGAAAGCACGAAAGAGAACTGAAGAGCTTGTAAAAGAAATAACAACTGCTGGAGCTGAACCGGTAGTTACTAAGAAAAGTGCACCATTTGTAGAAGCTGAAGTTGAACATGTCATTCATATACAAACTCCTACAACATCACAACACTTCCAACACCACCAATTACACCTATTTGTAACACCTCGTAAAATCCTGTCCAATAGTATAATGACACGTGTTGTATTTTTATTTAAGTCTATTAAAGACTAATAAGGACTAAAGGTGTCAACATGCTCAAACTGAGCCTCTGAGTGACTGTCTGATGTCAACATGCGTATACGTAAGCGTCTGAGTGACTGATACGTTAACATGCTTAAAACAACAGCCTCTGAGTGACTGATATGTCAACATGCTTAATCATTAGGCTCTGAGTGACTGATATGTCAACAGGCTTAAACTTGGCCTCTGAGTGACTGATATGTCAACATGCTTAAACTTGGCCTCTGAGTGACTGATATGTCAACATGCCCAGCCTCTGAGTGACATCGGAGTCAACATGCTTATAGTGGGCCTCTGAGTGATCCTTTATGAAGTCCTCACTCTCATGCGTGCCCGTTGTTGGATGAGAGAGGTTAATTCTGTAAAAATGTGAAAGTTGGATTATTCAGGGATTAAAAGTGTCAACATGTTAATTTGTACCTCTGAGTGACCTTTTGACGAATCGAGAGCTCGACAATGTCCAGGCATAATCCCGGGTACGCCAAGTATTGGCTACGGAGGGCTAAAAGTGCTAAAAAGGTGTTTTAGGAAGGTTTAAGAGGGTTTAATAAGTTAAGGGGCTAAAAGTGTCAAATTTTGTAACTGGACATAGGGTGCTCGCGGGGCGCGAGAGGCAAGGCTTGTGCCTCACGCGGGGCGTGAGAGGCCTTTGTCTGTAGAAAATTAGCTTGGCCTCCACACAAATTGCCAAAAACCATTTGAGTCGAAGCCATGGTCTTCCAAACTGCTATGCCACTTTTTAGGACATTTGTAAGCTTTCTCTTACACCCCTTAACACCTGGCATCACATCCTTCAAGCTCTCCAACTATAAATAGGTGCCAAGGTTCACCATTTGAACTTGCACCTTTCTCATTCACAACTCTATCTAACTGAAAGGAGCATCCAACTAAGTTCTATTGCATTCTAGGAACCACTTGTAAGTGTTCCTTACTCTTGCATTTTCGTTTATAGGCTTTTATAGCCAAAAGTCAAGCGTTTCACGGAAAACGCCTTGACTTTCGGTTAAGACCATTATGGTCCAGCCATTGTTCGTAACGAACATGGCTAAGTGATAGTAATAAGGTAGGTGTTAGTCCCTATAAAGGGCACCTCCTGAAGATCACGTTTGCTAGACCAATTGACGGGTCAAAGTTATGATATTAAAAAGTCAAACAGGCCATTTTTCGGAAAAATCATAAATTAATCTTACATATGTTATGGAACCTGTTTTGACACTTAAACAAGTTGGTAATAATTATTAGAACATGTAAAACATGTTCGGCTCGTCAATTTCAGTTCTAGGGTCGGTTCGCAACCGAAAGTCGTGAAGTTTGACTTCTGCTTTGACTTTCGATTCTGACCTGATATAGATTAGTTAGATACTATTCTAAAGTTGCATTATGATCGTAATATAATGTATCATAACCTTCTGAGGTTATATTACATGAACATAATCAGAATATGAGTTTATGCAAACTTCCGTAATTATGCCATTTTGACTAAAATGCCCTTTTTGCATATAAAGAGGTTTTAATGATAATGAACTTGAAAATGAGTTTCCTACTGATGTAATATTATAAGTAATATTATTTGGGATGTCAAATCAGATTATAAACTGAGTTTATGAGCAAGTCCTTGTATACTGTCGATATATGACGATAAGGCCCTTATGGTTTATAAAATGGCTTTAATCACATCTTTTCACAGTAAATATTTTACCTACTGATATACTATATTAAATAACATATCTAAGATGTGTTAAACCAACCTTAACATCAGTTCTCATTCATTATCGCATAAATCATCATTTTACGACATAAACGCCGTTTCGGCGCATAATATGGTTTTAAACCATATTTACAAACCAAGACTTGTTACCTACTGATTTCAAAACTTATTTTAAATATTTTTATAGTAGGTACATGATACAACCTCAGAATCTCAAATAATTTATAAACTATGTGTAAAATAAACAAAATGCCCCTTCGGTGCATAGTTTGGTCATAAAAGACAAATTACACATATAATTAATATCCTACTGATATTATATACAAATAAGTTACTTTTTCAGAATACTTATAGTTAAAACATTAAAATATATTCAAGTTCCTTTTATACGGTAATAAATTACTGAAACGCCCTTATGATGCATAGTTTCACTTTAAAACCATAACGGGCATAAAAGTTGATATCCCACTGATATTACACTTATTTAAAGTGTAATGGCATATAGAACTTGTCCATGACTTACCCGGTTACCCGATGTCGCCGATATGCGTACGGTTAAGCATATGTAACTAGTTTACGAAAATTAACCGAAACGGGTCTAACCTTGTCATTTAAGTCTCAAAATCCAGAATGTTTATAGTTTATCCATATTACACAAGTCAAGGTACTTGTTGGGATTAAACTACATTCTATCCAATCATCGTTTAATCTAGTGTTATACGTTTTGATCAAGTACGCTAGTCAGTCTAAGTCTATGACTTAAATAAGACCGTTAGTATTTAATTGGTTAGTTTATGCCATAATCCAGACTAGAGACTTGCCGGTAAATGCTATCTGCACTTAGTACTTTTGTGTACGGCTGAGTTATTAAATTAAAGAAGACTAGCTTATGTAAATACTCTTGACTTATTTCCCCTATACGGGGTTGGGTAACGATAAATTACTACCGCTTGGTAAGAAATGGGATCAATCAAATGCCGGATTGTGGCTAGTAAATCCGTATATTCTATTTTAATCAGTTTTGTTTGATAACTTAAACATTGGGGGTTAACTACCGTGTCCTGGATATCCTCGGCTCATTACAACAGATAATGGACACGACCTTAGCGCGGGTGTAGGCATACACCCGATAGAGGCTCAAAATGCATTGCCCACAAAGTTGGGAAGAATTGACTCCTTCATGAGTCCAAAGTGGTATGTATGTTAATCGTGTCTCGGTTTTCGCACTGTGCCTTGTATGTATGGACAAATATCTAAATCTGTTAACAAGGTTACAACGTCAACTTTCCGAAGTTACAAAAGATTTTGTGCTGATACGCACTTAAAACATATTTTAATTTTTTTCAAAATGAGTTAGTTGGGTGTGTTTACCAGCGAAAGCTGACGTATTTTCAAAAGACTAAGCTTGCAGGTAAAATAGGAAATAGGCTTGAAGTGCTCGTTAGTGATAAAAGGATCTTGCAAATCCTAGATTTACCTAAAGTCTGTTTTACATTCTTTCTTTGTACAATTTATGATCCGCCTGTGGATCTTCTATTACGAGCCTGTATATTATTTTGTATTTCAAACATTTGGTTTGTAATAGTAATTTAAATCCATGACTCCCGTTGTGCTGTGTTTAATTGTCTATGATGTTATCAACTTAAGTCACGATATTTCCCACTTGGGCCCACCGGTTTTTGATTGGCTGTGGAAAGCCGGGGTGTGACACTATTCCACCAATTTCATCACAATCTCAAGCACAACCTCGAGTACAACCTCAAGCAAAACCTCAATCTTGTCAATGTGAACAATCTCATCCAACTAGTCCTTCTTTCAGAGACAGTGATTTTCTATTTGATGATTTTCAACAATTTCCTAACATTGAGTCAATGAATTTTGATTTTCTTGATAATTCTAATTATAAAAATATAAAGAAGTTAGAAGGTGAAGTAAAGATGTTGGAAAGTGAAGCCAAGCATATGGAAGCTGTTATCGCAAGTCTTATTTGGGAGATTGAATGATTGAGAAAGAGATCTAGTGATTTGGAAGCTCATAAGAAGGTGAAGGATCGAAAGCTTGAGATTCTGTATGAAGTGTTAGAAAGGATAATGACGATTGATTTTGAAGCTGAAGTTAATCAACTTGTAATAGAAGAGGTTGAAGCAAGAGCTGTTGAAAGAGCACGAAAGACTGCTGTAGAAACAAAGATTAATAGTGTAACACGTCGACTCGAATAGGGCTGACGTGTAACCCTTACAGTTATCAAAACTAAAAACCAATCCATAACATTAAATAAAAGGTCCTAATTACATTTTATTACATTACTAAAATAAGGAATCTTGGTCAGCAACTTCCTAACGCTTCTTACCGAAACCCCAGATTCTCCAAGGATTACATGTAAAACAAATAACACAAACACAAAAAGAAAATATGGCTGAGCAAAAAAATGCTAAGTAACGGAGAAATCAATAGTACAAGTAAAGTCATATCAGCGGAAGCAAAACACAACATAATAGAAATGAAACTGATCTAAAACGGTTACTGGCACGAGTACTGAAAACAGATGCAGACACAAGACTGATATAAAACAGATACACGAACTGATTTGAAACTGTAACGAAAACTGATACGAAAACAAAACTTAGTCATACACATAACTGATACCGAACCCAACACAAAATCGTTGTAGAAACAGATACATCGCTGACCACGATGACTAAAATATTTTATCTTGTACAAACAGACTAATTGAAAACCTCGTTTAAAAAATCTAGTATCTATTTAATAAGAAAAGTTTCTAACCTATCATTTGTAGTTTGTAAAGGAACGTTTAAACAAATCCAAGACTAATAACTATCGAATATTTTAAACAATGTTTATTAATGCTATTATTTTTAAAACTAGATAGTTGGCAAAAGTATTTTCTTATGTTAAGCGTTCGAATTTTATCAAATAAAATAGTTTATCACATTTCATAGCAAATCAACATTAGACAAAAAGAATAATTTTCTAACTTTGAAAAGCTATACATTAGAACTCTAATAAATTTAATACTCTGGATTTCAAACGAAATACTTGTAAAAGTTACGTACTGACATGGAAAGCCGATACAGAAACCAAACCAAATACGTAAGCCAAAACATTTAAATACTATTAAAAATCTTATAATCTTTAAAAGAAAGGATTTTCAAAACTATTATCTTTAAATAAACATTTAGAGTAAAATCCATGTCTATTAGTTAATCAATATCCATAACTTATAATTTAGTAAAAATAGCTATTTTATAACTTTAAAGATTTATATTTAGTAAAAAAATTAATTTAGATAATGTGAGTTTATATGTTGAATAATAAAATCTTAACGAAATTACTTAAACTGATCGAGAGAATCGACACGAAACCAAGACAGATTCAACGACAAATATCGAACAAATACCGAATCAAATACTGAATAAAGATACCGATGGATATAAACTAAACGTGTAACACCGAATATAAATCCAAATCGAGACTGATGCTGAGATGAAACTCATACGAATCGGTACAAATATTGAGTCGAAACAGACATAACTAACACATAACATAATCGGATACTAATATAATCAGAAGCATAATTAACTCGATACATTATCGGAACATAACCAGATGCGTACAAACATATCAGACATATCCAAACAGAGAACAGAATCATAAGCATAACCCGATACACGATCGGAAGCATGATCAGACGGGTACAACGTATGAGACATATCAAAACAGATATTGAGCATACAGAAACATATAGTAACTTACATGACAGATGTATATATCAACAAAATAATTGTGTAACACAGAAGCACCCAAAGCCAGAAACAGACTGGTACACAACTATCTAGTCAATGCACCTATGAGATGCTAAGTGTAGCGTGCACCCATTATTCCATCTCCAGACAAACAAACTCAGACTCAGAGCTATGATCGATCTATATGCCCCTAGTGGCCAAGGTGCTACACAAGCACAAGCTAGAGACGACGTGAACTTTTATTACGCACTTTCACGATAAGTGCCATGCCGTTAACACCCAAACTGTCACACCCCGACCCGCAGCGGAATACGAGTCGGGGCATAATTGGGTTATCACCAAAGCTCATGATGTTTACTAAAATGTTTCATATTTATTAAATTCAAACTTCAACTTCAATATTCCAAACAAGTTCATACAAATACAAGGAAAAAGTAACTAAGTAAACAATCCAAAGCCTAAACTGATTTATTCTTCTAGGCCGTCCTATATGTTTCTTGCTGCAACTGGATCACCTGTATCATGTGTAAAATGGGGAATTTTGGGTCAACAAAAGTTGGCGAGTGAACCTTGTTAAAAACATTTGATATTAATTTCTTATTGTATTTAATATGGAAAAATTGTGCAATAATCATATGTGAGCAAACGTATATAATCAAACAAACAATAACAAACCACCTTGCATGAGTATATCACATGAATGATAATGTATATGTTGGCAACGTCACGTTCCGCTCATAGGTAATGGGGAACGGACGGCCTATGATGATGTATGTGTGATCAAGGCTCAATCAAACGGAGCCGATCATATGTTGGCAACGCCACGTTCCGCTCATAGGTAATGGGGAAGAGTTCCGCTCATAGGTAATGGGGAACAGTTCCGCTCATAGGTAATGGGGAACAGACGAGCCTATGATGATGTATGTACTGAAAATGATAAATTTAAGCTAAACATTAACCACACAAACAATTGATACATATTGGATACACATTTGATCATGGATATGATGGATGCACAAGTGTTTAAATGTAATAAATAATAAGCGACACATGATACACCCCAAAATGTGATTAAAACGGGGAATTTGTAGAGATTCACTCACATTGGGTGCGTTTGTTTGATGATGTTGAATGCGCACGAGTTTGGAGATTTGATCGATGAGAAATAACTAACCTAAAATAATAACGAAATGGTTCGGTAAATAAGTGGATTTATTAATAGGATTTTTAGATTTATTTTTGTGAGTTTAAGGTCATTTTCTATCTTTAAAAATATTATTTTTAAGTATTTTTAATTGATTTTAAAATTAAATAAATAAATAAATAAATAAATAAATAAAAATACTTAAATAAAAAAATTAACTTTTTGGTTGACCGTTGACCGTTGACCGGTCGGACTGTGGTGTAAGTGCACTGAGTGAGGCTCGAACCCGAGACCTCTCGTACGCGTGCACGCAGCTCTACCAACTGAGCTACGTGTCTAACCTGGAATATTCTATGTTTTAATTATATATATATATACTAATTAAATGTTTAATTTATTTGGTTTTATATTAAAAGAATTTAAATGGTTGAACCGGTTGCAGGGAAACCGGATCGAACTCGGGTCCTGTGGTTTGTAAGGGCACAGCCCAACCAGTTGGGCTGTGTGTCTTATTTGTTAAACTTACAGTTTATATTAATCTTAAAAATATCCTGGGACCTACTCTGATTCAGTTTAAAAAAATTGGTTTTAATTCAGAAAGCCGGTGCGTTTGTAAGATTCGAACTTGTGACGTGCGCTGTGTGTTTGCACACAGTCCACCGCTGGACTGTGTGTCTAACCCGGTTTAATATCTTGTTTTAATTAAACTTATACCTAATGTTCGACTTCATCTTCTTCTTTCAAAGACACAGACAACCGATATTCGACAGTTCTTGTTTAAATCATTCGTCGGACATATAAATGACTGAAATGTAATGGATAAAGAAGGTTTTGGAAATGAATGTACCGGAAAAGATGTTTTTCTCAGAACTCCGGCAAAGGTCGTCGGCTCTGTTTTATGAATTCCGTCTGAGCGGATCAATTAACAGTTTTGATCAACAAGTTGTGAAATTGAGTTACTAAACAAAGATTATCAGAGGGTTTAGATGTTTGTACCGATTCACAGCGTGTTTTCGGAAATGTCCAGAGATTTTCCGGCGAGCGTAGAATATCCGGTAACGTCGTCTGAGACCGATTCTGGTTGAAGGATTTAAGTTAGTGAAAGTCTAACAATGGATTGAAAATGAAAGAATCGAGAAATTTACCGATTTGATGTATGTCCTGGTTTTTCGGCAAAAGTCCGGCGATAGCAGATAACGATTCCGACGAACAGAAGTTAGAGTGAAAATGAAATTGAAGGTGCTGCGAGTGTATCCGTGATGTGAGGCGATGGTATTGTTAGTGTATATTGAAAATAAATTTCATTTCGGTTTTAACTCCCGAAAATCATATGAATCGAGGCAATTGAAGACTGAATTGATTAGAACGTGGGTTGTAATGGATTTATCGGTTATATTCAGTAACTCACGATCACTCAAACGTCTCTGGATACTTGAAAGCCGATTATCGGTTTCAGTTCTTGGCGCAAACAGATAGATTCACGGGTGAAACTTAAGGTTTATTTGATTCATTGATTACACAAAAGAATCAAGTGGCGGAGTGGTTAAGTGTTTGTGTGTTAAATGAGCCGGCTGACCCGGGTTCGAAACCCGGCAGCGACATTTATTTTTTTCTTCAACCGTTTTTATTGTTTATTAACTATAGTTTATAAATTCTAATATATTTATTAGTTATGTATTGTTTAAAATTAAAAAGAGCATTAAATAAGCAACGAAAATTTGAAACTGACTATTCGATTAATAAACGAAGCGGGTTTTGAAAACCCGTTTTTCGACGGATGTTACAGTATCCCCTACTTTTAGAAATTTCGTCCCGAAATTTAAGTAGTAGTGGTAACAGGAAAAAGATGCGGGTATTTTTCGCGCATTGAGTCTTCACGTTCCCAAGTAAACTCAGGTCCTCGTTTCGACTCCCAACGTACCCTAACAATTGGAATACGACTCCGTCTTAAACGTTTTTCTCCGAAGTCCATGATCTCTACTGGTCTTTCAGTGAAGTGCATAGATTCATCGATCTGAATATCTTCTAGGGGAATATGGAGGTTTTCATCGGCAAGACACTTCTTTAAGTTTGATACGTGGAGCGTGTGGTGAATTCTGTTGAGTTCTTCTGGTAAGTCAAGCTTGTATGCTACAGGTCCTACTCTTTCGAGTATATTGAAAGGTCCTACGTAGCGTGGTGCTAGCTTGCCCTTCTGGCCAAAACGAACTACTCCCTTCCACGGTGATACTTTTAAAAGTACATGATCACCAATGTTAAACTCCAAGGGCTTTCGTCGTTTGTCTGCATAACTCTTTTGACGACTTTGTGCCGCTAGAAGATTGTTTCGAATTTGATGGATCTTGTCTGTTGTTTCTTGAATCAACTCTGGACCGGTGATTTGTGCTTCCCCAATTTCGTGCCAACATACTGGAGATCGGCACTTACGGCCATATAACGCTTCGAAAGGAGCCATGCCGATACTTGAGTGGTAAGTATTGTTGTACGAAAATTCAACTAATGGTAGATGAGCGTCCCAATTCCCTTTGAAGTCTATGACACATGCTCGAAGCATATCTTCAAGAGTTTGGATGGTGCGTTCAGATTGTCCATCAGTTTGAGGATGATAAGCGGTACTGAGGTCTAATCGTGTACCCAAAGCGGCTTGTACGGCTTGCCATGTTCGTGAAGTGAAACGACCATCACGGTCTGAAATGATGCTTAAAGGTACACCATGACGGCTTACGATCTCGCTGATGTAGATACGAGCTAACTTCTCGTTCTTGAAGTCCTCGCGAATCGGAATGAAATGAGCTGATTTTGTAAGACGATCAATGATTACCCATATAGTGTCATACCCACTGGAGGTGCGAGGTAACCCGGTAATGAAATCCGTAGTTATGTTTTCCCACTTCCATACAGGTATTTCGGGTTGGACTAGAAGTCCTGAGGGTCTTTGATGTTCAGCTTTTACTTTGGAACATGTAAGGCACTTGGAAACGAAAACAGCGATATCCTTCTTCATGCCAGGCCACCAGTAGGTGTATCGAAGGTCTTGATACATCTTGTCGGCTCCTGGGTGTACAGAGTACCGTGTTTTGTGCGCCTCATTCATAAGGAAATCACGAAGGTTATTTGTGATCGGGAATCCATATGCGATCTAGATAGTACAGAATACCGTCGGATTTGGTTTCGATTTTAAGTTCTGCTCCACAAGACAGCTCATTGCGTACGTCATTTTCTGTTACAGAAACATGTTGGGCTTCTCGGATTTGATCTTTGATGTCGGTTATGATTTGCGAACATAGAAGACGAATGGAGTTCGCATAACCCTTTCGACTGAGCGCATCGGCCACCACGTTTGCCTTGCCAGGATGATACCGAATTTCACAGTCGTAGTCATTAAGAAGTTCGACCCATCTCCGTTGCCTCATGTTTAACTCCTTTTGGTTGAAGATATGTTGGAGGCTCTTGTGGTCAGTGTATATTTCACACTTAGTACCGTAGAGGTAATGTCTCCATATCTTAAGAGCGAACACAACGGCTCCAAGTTCCAGGTCGTGGGTGGTGTAGTTCTTCTCATGAATTTTGAGTTGTCTAGAAGCATAAGCTATCACTTTTCCTCTTTGCATCAGTACACAGCCTAGTCCCTGCCCTGACGCATCGCAATAAACAACGAAGTCATCACAACCCTCAAGAAGTGTGAGGATAGGTGCGTCACAAAGTTTTTGCTTTAGAGTTTGGAAGGCTTCTTCTTGTTTGGGTCCCCATATGAAGGGCTTTCCTTTATGAGTTAAAGCCGTGAGTGGTACAGCAATACGGGAGAAATTTGCAATGAAACGGCGATAATAACCAGCCAAACCAAGAAATGATCTTACTTCGGTAGGTGTACGTGGCGCTTGCCATTCCTGTACTGCCTTGATTTTTGAGGGATCAACATGAATTCCCTTGTCATTGACGACATGTCCAAGGAATTGTACTTCCCTTAACCAGAATTCATATTTCGAGAACTTAGCGTATAGCTTTTCTGTCCTTAAGAGTGTAAGGATGAGTCGAAGGTGTCGTTCATGATCAGACTTAGACTTTGAGTAGATGAGGATGTCGTCGATGAAGACTATGACAAAGCGGTCGAGGTAGGGTTTGCATACCCTATTCATTAAATCCATAAATACTGCTGGAGCGTTGGTTAAACCAAATGGCATAACCATGAATTCGTAATGACCATAACGAGTTCGGAAGGCGGTTTTTGGGACGTCTTCTTCATGTACTCTGAGTTGATGATAACCAGAACGAAGGTCGATTTTTGAAAAACAGGTGGCGCCTTGAAGTTGGTCTAGAAGATCATCGATGCGAGGTAATGGGTAGCGGTTCTTGACCGTTAACTTGTTGAGTTCTCTGTAGTCGATACACATGCGAAACGTTCCATCTTTCTTCTTCACAAAAAGGACAGGTGCACCCCAAGGCGATGAGCTTGGACGTATGAATCCTTTGTCAGTCAGCTCTTGCAGTTGACTGGCCAGCTCTTGCATTTCGGATGGGGCTAACCTATAAGGAGATTTTGCAACTGGTGTAGCTCCATGTATAAGATCAATGTGGAATTCGACTTCTCTCACGGGAGGAAGTCCTGAAATGTCGTCAGGAAAAACTTGTGGAAAATCTTTTACTACTGGGATGTCTTCAAGTTTCTTCTCCTTGGTTCCCTTTTTGACGACATGAGTTAGGAATGCGACATAATTCTTGCGGAGATATTTTCGGGCTTGAAGACAGGACATTAATTTGAGTCCTTTCGAAGGGGTTTCTCCAAAGATTCGTAGAGTCTGACCGTTTGCAAGAGGAATGCGAACGAACTTTTCGCGGCATACAACTTCAGCATGATGTTGGCTCAGCCAGTCCATACCAATTATAATGTCGAAACTTCCCAACTTCATAGGAATGAGGTCAACTGGAAAATCGTGATCGTTTAGGGTGAGAGTACAATTGCGTATAATAGAGTTTAATGAGACCGGTTTTCCGTCAGCAACTTCTACCGTTATGGATTCCATGAGTTTATCACGAGTTTGGTTGAGGATGGGTTCAAATTCTAAGGACACAAAACTCTTATCCGCGCCAGTATTAAATAACATGGATGCATAACTACTATTGATGAGAAACGTACCGTTAACCACGTTGTTGTCAGCCCTAGCTTGATTTGCGTTGATGTTGAAAGCTCTTCCCCTAGCAGGTGGAGGAGCTTGGTTAGCCTGGTTTACTGGATTTGCTTGTGCTTGGGCATGGATGATGTTCACCAAGCGTGGACAGGTGTTCCTGAAGTGGTTCGGGTCTCCACAGTTGTAACAAACCCGCATAGGTTGCATCATGGGGTAGTTGGGTTGGTAGTAGGATTGGGCTACATGTTGGGCAGGTGGTAGGAGTAAAGGTTATTGGGCTTGACCCACTATCTGATGGTGGGTTTGGGTTGAGGGCTGATTGCGGTTCGTTCGCTGAAGTGCGCGACAGGTTTGGATGGTGTGACCTGCGCGACCACAGCCGGTGCAATGTTGGCAGGGATGCTCGGGAAAGTGATGGTATTGGCAACGGTTGCATCTTGGGTATGGGCCGGAGTATGGCTTTTTATATGGTGCAGCTGAGGGGGCAACTTGGGTGATGGGTGCAGCAGGGATAGGGAAGTTTGTTTATGTGACAGCAAAGTTTATGCCGTTTCGTTTCCTCTTACTAGCAAACTTTGAGGAGGAGGTGGAATGGTTTGAAGTTTGGTCCTCAATGGGGGCTTTCTTTTTCTCATCCTTAAATTTGCCGTTTCGGATGCGATTCTCGGTAAGCTCAGTAGCTAGTTCCATAGCAGCTTCAAGCGTTGCAGGCGAAGTGCTTAGAACTGAGTCTTGAATTTTCGAGGGGAGGCCTCGAATATAGTGTTCGACTAAGCGGTATACTGGGGTGAACAAGTTGGGGATCATTTGGTTCAACTCTAGAAACCTTTTGTTGTAGGAAGTATGATCTCCTTCCTTTTGCTTTAACGAGTGGAATTCATCCTCTAACTTTTTGATCTCGCTTCTTGGACAGAAGCGTCTCGTCATGATTTCCCTTAACTCCTCCCATGTTAAGGCCATTACATCTTCGATTCCTCTCTTACCTTTTTCTGTATTCCACCAGGTAAGAGCTACTCCAAATAGTCTCCCGGTTGCGTAACGTACCTTGCGATCCTCGGGACAATCGCAATTGAGGAAGGTGTTTTCCATTTCCTCAAACCAGTAGAGGAGAGCAGTGACACCTTCGGTCCCTTCATATTTCGGGGGATCACAAGACTTGAAGTGTTTGTAAGAGCACTTTTTGGAGGGAGGGTTGTCGACATTCTGGTCTTCTTGATTGGGAGGGTTGATGGGATTTGCGGCGAGAGCTTGTTGGACGTAAATTACGATGTCAGGAAGCACCGCGGCCATTTGTTTTGCGATTTGGGTGGCCAAGCGTTCGTTTGACCTTCCTGACCTTCTACCCCCACGTTGTTGCCAAGCCGACATCTACAGGAACATACATAAGAAGATGGTGAGTTTAAGGAGTCTTTTTAGGTGTCATGTGTCGTTAAAAAAAAACATAATCATCAATAATGCAACTACATCCATAGGATGACTTGGGTTTGCTCATGTTTGGGCCTCCAATGTCCCCCATACCATCGCCTGTATAGTCATGTGGGCCCCCATGACTATTAGCTTAGTAGGATTCACATTGGTGTTGGCGGTTTAACACTCGCATCACCCGAATGAAAGCCATGAAATATGTTTGCGAGATGTATGGTAGGAGGGTGTCCAGGTGTAGACACAATGACAACTCAAAGTGGGGTTAGCTCACACGACGTTTGGTATAGCATGCTTTGGCCTAATAGGTCCTTCGTACTCTCATCGTTAGTCCCCATGTAGGCAAACTGGTCCTTTATTTTGGATTTATACGAATGTCAAGCCTAGACAGGACGTTCCGACTACCGGTACTTGTACCCTTCCAGTTACTACATGCCCGTCATGAGAACTCACTTTGATGTGATTTGAAAAAAATACAAAAATCGTTGCAAAAATCATGGAAATTGTGTGGTGTGTGCTCTCATGGATATGATATGTTATGAGGATATGATTCATGATGAGCATTGTATAGTAATATGTACTTATGAACATGCTTGCATAGCATTGAATGTAACAATAAACATAAATCATATAAACATCATGAATTTTGTATGTAACACATAAACAATTTTAAAATTCTAATCAACTATAGTATAGACTCTAAGGGTCTAATAACCTATCCTATATCCCTATAGTCATGGCTCTGATACCAAACTGTCACACCCCGACCCGCAGCGGAATAAGAATCGGGGCATAATTGGGTTATCACCAAAGCTCATGATGTTTACTAAAATGTTTCATATTTATTCAATTCAAACTTCAACTTCAATATTCCAAACAAGTTCATACAATTACAAGGAAAAAGTAACTAAGTAAACAATCCAAAGCCTAAACTGATTTATTCTTCTAGGCCGTCCTATATGTTTCTTGCTGCAACTGGATCACCTGTATCATGTGTAAAAATTGGGAATTTTAGGTCAACAAAAGTTGGCGAGTGAACCTTGTTAAAAACATTTGATATTGATTTCTTATTGTATTTAATATGAAAAAATTGTGCAATAATCATATGTGAGCAAACGTATATAATAAACCAAACAATAACAAACTACCTTGCATGAGTATATGACATGAATGATAATGTATATGTTGGCAACGTCACGTTCCGCTCATAGGTAATGGGAAACGGACGGCCTATGATGATGTATGTGTGATCAAGGCTCAATCAAACGGAGCTGATCATATGTTGGCAACGCCACGTTCCGCTCATAGGTAATGGGGAACAGTTCCGCTCATAGGTAATGGGGAACAGACGAGCCTATGATGATGTATGTACTGAAAATGATAAATTTAAGCTAAACATTAACCACACAAACAATTGATACATATTGGATACACATTTGATCATGGATATGATGGATGCACAAGTGTTTAAATGTAATAAATAATAAGCGACACATGATACACCCCAAAATGTGATTAAAACGGGGAATTTGTAGAGATTCGCTCACATTGGGTGCGTTTGTTTGATGAGGTTGAATGCGCACGAGTTTGGAGATTTGATCGACGAGAAATAACTAACCTAAAATAATAACGAAATGGTTCGGTAAATAAGTGGATTTATTAATAGGATTTTTAGATTTATTTTTGTGAGTTTAAGGTCATTTTCTAACTTTAAAAATATTATTTTTAAGTATTTTTAATTGATTTTTAAATTAAATAAATAAAAAAAAAAATAAAAAAAATTAAAATACTTAAATTAAAAATTTGACTTTTTGGTTGACTGTTGACCGTTGACCGGTCCGTTGACCGGACCGTTGACCGGCCGGACTGTGGTGTAAGTGCACTGAGTAAGGCTCGAACCCGAGACCTCTCGTACGCGTGCACGCAGCTCTACCAACTGAGCTACGTGTCTAACCCGAAATATTCTATATTTTAATTATATATATATACTAATTAAATGTTTAATTTATTTAGTTTTATATTAAAAGAATTTAAATGGTTGAACCGGTTGCAGGGAAACCGGATTGAATTCGGGTCCTCTGGTTTGTAAGCGCACAGCCCAACCAATTGGGCTGTGTGTCTTATCTGTTAAACTTACAGTTTATATTAAGTTTAAAAAAAATTTACTTGGTTTAAAATCTGATTCAGTTTAAAAAATTGGTTTTAATTCGGAAAGCCGGTGCGTTTGTAAGATTCGAACTCGTGACGTGCGTTGTGTGTTTGCACACAGTCCACCGCTGGACTGTGTGTCTAACCCGGTTTAATATCTTGTTTTAATTAAACTTATACCTAATGTTCGACTTCATCTTCTTCGTTCAAAGACACAGACAACCGATATTCGACAGTTCTTGTTTAAATCATTCGTCGGACATATAAATGATTGAAATGTAATGGATAAAGAAGGTTTTGGAAATGAATGTACCGGAAAAGATGTTTTTCTCAGAACTCCGGCAAAGGTTGTCGGCTCTGTTTTATGAATTACGTCTGAGCGGATCAATTAACAGTTTTGATCAACAAGTTGTGAAATTGAGTTACTAAACAAAGATTATCAGAGGGTTTAGATGTTTGTACCGATTCACAGCGTGTTTTCGGAAATGTCCAGAGATTTTCCGGCGAGCGTAGAATATCCGGTAACGTCGTTTGAAACCGATTCTGGTTGAAGGATTTAAGTTAGTGAAAGTCTAACAATGGATTGAAAATGAAAGAATCGAGAAATTTACCGATTTGATGTATGTCCCGGTTTTCCGGCGAAAGTCCGGCGATAGCAGATAACGATTCCGACGAACAGAAGTTAGAGTGAAAATGAAATTGAAGGTGCTGCGAGTGTATCCGTGATGTGAGGCGATGATATTGTTAGTGTATATTGAAAATAAATTTCATTTCGGTTTTAACTCCCGAAAATCATATGAATCGAGGCAATTGAAGACTGAATTGATTAGAACGTGGGTTGTAATGGATTTATCGGTTATATTCAGTAACTCACGATCACTCAAAAGTCTCTGGATACTTGAAAGCCGATTATCGGTTTCAGTTCTTGGCGCAAACAGATAGATTCACGGGTGAAACTTAAGGTTTATTTGATTCATTGATTACACAAAAGAATCAAGTGGCGGAGTGGTTAAGTGTTTGTGTGATAAATGAGCCGGCTGACCCGGGTTCGAAACCCGGCAGCGACATTTATTTTTTTCTTCAACCGTTTTTATTGTTTATTAACTATAGTTTATAAATTCTAATATATTTATTAGTTATGTATTGTTTAAAATTAAAAAGAGCATTAAATAAGCAACGAAAATTTGAAACTGACTATTCGATTAATAAACGAAGCGGGTTTTGAAAACCCGTTTTTCGACGGATGTTACACAAACGACAAGCTAGACATGCTTAGGTGACAGAGTACAAATATGAACGCCTTATAAATAATTTACCGACAACTGAAAGTACTACTAACAGGAACATGCGACCATAAGTACAAGTTTGAGGTATAGCATGCTACAACGCATTAATATATAAGCAGACAAATACAACATTGGCTAAGATGATGTATCACATATCAAACGAAATATAGGTATTAAACCATGGCAAGCAGACTTCAAACAAGGAATAGAATCCGTACTAAAGAGTATAAAATTAGATTATATTACGATATCATGAACCAAGAATTCGTATCGTATAAGAAATTGGAAATTATACTACGATGAAAAGAAAACATAATCCATACCAACAAGTAACGAAAATAAAATAATAATACGATGTAAAAGAAACGGAATTCGTACCTTGATTAAGCAAACAAATCAATTCAACAACCAAATCATCCTTAATACGTAAACGAACCTAGATCGCATGTTATATTTTCAAATAAGATATATATAGTAAATTATTTATCTAATCTACCCGTTCGTTAAATTTTCCCGGCAATCAAAATCCAAATCTAATCCTTCGATATCATCCATTTATTTTAACACTTAAAGTCAAAAGAAAATAAAATATCAATTTAGAACTTACAAAATAGTCATGACATACTTCTACTTTGTTCCTCCTTTTTAACATTCTAATTAATATAGATATATAATAAGATAAACACTGAAATGACAATGATGTACAAATTAAGAAAATAACCAAACCATTAGTTTTGATATGGAAAATAATAACTCATCGATTGAAAAATCTTATTATAAATCAATATTCAGATTTTGGTGATAAGTAAAGATTTTATATATTTGTGTTGTGAAACAACGGTCTATTAGCAACTAATATATATGTATATAAACATGAGAGCTAGACTATGAAAATTTTGATCTAGAGGAACCATAGTTAAGTTCATATGTGCATTAAGATTTCTTGTTGTCTCATGAGTTATACAACACTCAACCCGACTATTTTAGTCCATATTTGTTTTTAACTTTATCAGATACATTGCCAAGGTTTTGAGATTTAGGCATTTATAATCATTCACATACTTCTTTCTACTTTGATTAATTATGTATGTGCATATCTCTTTAAGAGTTTCATCACGTAAACTTTCTCATTGATTTTATATCATATGCAAAGATGTCTTGAACACTTGCTTATTGATAAAATCCATATTATACCATGCTTATACATTGTACATTGAGATATCATAATCACCGGGTACAAGTTTTCTATGTATGTTTATTGGTGCACAAGAATTACATCCTTAAGATGTTTTAATATTACCTTTTAAGTACTTGACTACTTTAGTAAACTCATCAAGAGTTGTAATTATATTTAGCCTATATATAATACCCATAATGTATGCAAATCTGAATCATAGTCTTCTCGAGAACTTACTTTACATGAGTTTGATAGTTTAAATCCTTTAGGGTTTTTTGTAAACTTTCAGTATCACGCGATACATAAAATTCATAAGACGCATATCAATTTTTCTTTATATTACTAGATGAATAAAATATTGGAAAGTCAGTGTCTCCTCCACTAGAAAGTGTGCATCTTTATAATCAATCATGTGTCTTTGCGAAAATCTTTGTGCCACCAGTATTGCCTTATTTCAGTTAATTTGATTTCACATGAATCGCATAAAAGACCTATTTGTATCCAACATATTTTACAACTTCAGTTGTATGGACTGTTGGTCCAGAAACTTTCTATTTCATTAGAGAATTCAATTCTGCCTTATTTGCGTCTTTCCATTTTGGCAATCCTTTATATGTTTTCATTTGTAGGCAGATCTTAAATCATGATTCTCGTCATTTCATCATTTCAAGCGCTATATGTACAAAAGTATAACGACGTCGATTTTGTTTTGATTCCATACACTTCTAGACATGATATAATTTACTAAGAGCTCTTTATTATCAGGTACCTGAGGTTCTTTTAGAACCATCATGTCTAATACCTCTTCAAGAGAATATTATTACTATAACCTCGACTTGACCATCTTAATTACTTGCTCTAATTTTCGGGAACTTTATTATTGGAATCGACTAGTCTACCATGCTTTAGGCATGTAATAGACTCATTACAAATGTGTTGTTATCTTTCTGGACAAAATATAACTAGAGCATAAGCAGTTGCTTATGTGACTTACTTTGTCACTATATTTAGGTCAGTGAACTCGTCTGATAATTTATTCTTTTATATTGGTAAATGAATTATCTTTTGAACTTCTGGTTCATAGTTTATAGCCTGAGGATCAAGATAACAGATAATTCATTCCACTTTTCACTTTGCAACTGCTTTTTATCTCCCCCGATTGTTGGGAACATTCATTCACTAAAGTGAATAACAATGAGCCATAAATAAATCTCTTACTAATGGCTTTAAATATTTAATCATAGACAACTAATCATGCCCAACATATTCTCAACTTTTTTAGAGTTCCTATTTTTGTGTGGTGTGGTGGATGAATTTAAATATTCATGCCATATAACCAAAAACCTTTGAAGGAACAGATTAGGTTCCTGACCAAAACCAACTATAACGAGGAAGAAATATGATAACTTGTTGGCTTGATGTGAATACATGTAAAATTAAATATAAACATGAACCATTTGCTTCATGATCAATTGGTTTTAATTACTTGTAAACGTTTAGGTGATCGTCTCAACAATAACACTCATGGCAATGATCATTAATAACATGAGAATCAAATTCATCATTAACATAAACGATCAGTAGTTCAACTTGCGAACTTGATAACCATTTAGACGATGCATCGATTTCAAAATACTAATTGGTTCATGTTAGGATACATACAAATCCTTTAACATTTCCAGAATATTTAGGGATTTATACCATTAATTGGCAAATAAATTTCCCTTAAGAGCAAACATAATATGCTATCAGCTAGAAGAATCTTCAAGTTCTTCATTATGTTTCATATCATTATTGACTCGGTGTGGTCTAACCGGTCATGCCAATAAAGTAAATAATCATGATCCATAAAATTTTTGTTTATAATTGTATATGTATTGTTTGCACGTATGCTAGTACAATACACAAGACACGAGATAATGTATAAAGTATCATGTTATACTACCGCCAATATTTCCACATATCATTATCATATTATTACTCCCTTATTTTGCCACTTGTGGTGGTCAATCTCATTATTAACTTGGCTATCATTATAATTTCTAATGCTCGTCACTATTACAATGACCATCATTGCAATTTTCTCAATTATATCCATATTACCATGATCACTATACATCCGAATTCACTTCGGGGAATGGAGTAAAGCCAAAATAGCTTCGTAGCTTTTCATTATTTACTCGGTCACATGGATATATAATCATTTTAGACTTTTATACTTTCTTAATAATATCGTCTTTTCAAGAGCATATCTTAGATGTGACAAATGAAAATTATTTTATCCATTTTTCTTTATAATCTATCTTTTTCGCCCGTTACAGAAAAATATATATTTAGAAATATCTATATAAATATTCAATAGCATCTATAAAGCATATGCAATACACAATGGTTTTATCCATCTTTTCATTCTTCTCTTAGTTTATAAATGTCAAGTGAGTGTATTTCAAAATATTGTTATTTCCATAAAGAACAAAATTATATATAAATGAAAGAATCATAAAATCATACATCTTGAATAATAGATTAAAGTTGCATAAGGAATTTATACTTGAATTTAAATTAACTAAAATTTTACTAATGCAATCAAACTTCATACAAGTAGTTATAAAATTTTAACTTTTCAGAAGACCATAAAGGAATCGTGATCTTTGTGTTAAACAAAATGCTTAGAACTTTATAAATAAAAAGATGCGAGTACTAAAATCTACCCAGTAAAAGCAATACCAAAGACATATATATTAGGATGCAACCTTACTAGTATTTCACTCAATTTTTAACATTTAGAATATGTCAACAATAACACATGACCCGACAACAAACACAATGTGTGTATCTAGATATGTTCCAACGTGAGTGCATACGGCACATGTAGACATGAAAAACAAATAATCAGATCTTAATTCATTAAAGTAGGGTTCATCACCTATTTGTTTACTTAACAAGTATAAGAGCAGTTTGTATAAGCTATATGTCACTGGCTGCATTTATTTTCTACTAATTGTATTAAATAATCACCTATGACAAACTATACGATATTATTTCATATTTTATAAGTTTAAAACATGATGATTTAAATATATTTAATCGAAAGAATAGCATAAAGAAAAACAAAACAAAATAGAGCATAAAAAATCATATAATAAATTGTTTAAAAGGACATGGACTATCAAAAACACCAAAGTGTATGATGAAATAATATAGTATTTTGTATTTCATTTAGGGATATAACAAATTAAAATAACCATATTATAATTCGATAATAAACTCAAATTTTGATTATTCGCTAATCTGACATAAAACAACAATTTCGCATAAAACAATGTAATCAAATGATTTGTTGTATGGTATAAAAATTAAAAAAAGTCAAATCAAACGCTAAGATCAAATTTGTAAATTACTAAAGATGAATGGCTTGTAAACAAAAACTCTAGAATCATGTGTAGTAGTGAAAGTCAAAGCGTCAACCCGAAGGCTAATTGAGTTTTATTTTTTATAGTTTAAGTAACTAATGAGGAGATTGAGGTAACCCACCAGCACATTTCATTTTCTTAACCTATGAATGAGAGGTTGAGAACCAAGATAAGCGAGGATTTAATATCTTCACCTCATTTATCATTTACTCTAATTAAATCTTTTATTCACCCCAAATTAAAGTAAAGATCCATTTACAACCTACTAAATGTGGTGGTGGAATTCTTTTTACAATTTTAAAAGCTCTGCGATAGAATTTTTAGTTTGGATTATTTTTTTCAAAAAAAAAAAAAAATTAGTTTCACAAAATTATGGTATTTTGATTTACCTTCATCATATACAAACCTTTTTTTTAAAGTTCATGGCTTAAATTCTTGTCTAATATGACCATGAAAAACTATCAGTATTTATTACCTGATTTGTGAATAGAGGTTGATTCAGTCGTTCCTCCATTTTGATTTGCCTATGGTCAAGACAATCGCTTTTTATTCTGGTGTCTACAACGTCAATGGACTTGCGATGGTATTACTCCATGAGTAGAGAACAATGAGCGAACTCGTGCTGATAACGTGTTGTGAAACAACGGTCTATTAGCAACTAATATATATGTATATAAACATGAGAGCTAGACTATGAAATCATGTAGAGAATAGAACATGAAGAATTCTTATTCATTGATCTATATACACCATATACAAATACCACTATATATAGGCACATACATTAATTCCACAAAATTCAAAGAAATAGAAGTTACGTGTGTAAAGAATCACCATATAAATCATACATTCATAACAATTTGATTATTTTAGTAAATAATCAATTGAACCACTATATAAAATAATCAATTGAACCAATAGCTAATAGAAAATTAAACTATACACACATCATGCATCGCACATATATATCAATATACAGATGCATCGCCATACACAATTCAACCCACACACATGCAACATCATACACACACATCTATGTCAATCATGTACATACACGTACACATATCGAAACACAAAATTTTCACTCTCTCTTTGATTTCTTTTCTTAATCCGCTTAAATAACCCAAACCAAACCCCACATCCGCGATCGCCGGAAAGCTTAACAACCCGACCCCAAATCGAAAATCTAAAGCCAAGAATTCAAATGAACAAAGATGAGTTGTTCGTATACTTTACTGATCGGAACAAGATGGTGGGGACACTGGTAGGGTGTGGCGGTGGCAATGGTAGTAATGGTAATTGGTTCGTTACAGAGGATGGCATCGACGGATTACGGCGGCGGCAGTGGTCGAGCTCATGACCGGTAACTAGTATAGAACATAGGTGATCCATGCGTCCAAACAGAAGGTTGCGAGTTGCGAGTTCGTGGCGGACCGTGGCATTGCGATTGTGATGACGCTTGTTGGATGGCAAAGTGTTACGGAGGTTGAGGTTGTATGTTGGTGAAGTCGGTGACGAAGGTGGAAAGAATTGGCGGCTGTTAGGTTGTGAATGTCCTCTCTCAAATGTGAAGAAGAAGAGATTTATTTACTTATATTTTTCAAATCCTACCCTAGAGTGTTAGTTTGATGTGATTTTTTATAAAACTCTAAACTTTCATAACTAAAAATGAAAACAATCTCAAATATCTTCTTGTTTGTTTATGAAATTGGATTACAGGATTGTTAAATAATATAAACTAAGTAAATAAACATCAGGTTAAAGTCGCTAATCATTTAATCGATTTCACGATGTACTAAATACGTTTCAAATCCGACATAATAAATTAGTATTTAATTTAGGGTGTTTTTTTGTATCTTACAACTAGTACTGATAAAGGCAAAGGAAAAGTTGATGCCATTCTAGAGATTGTGTCTGAGCCTACAAAAGAGAAATCACTTGAACCTGAGAAAGAGAAATCACCAGAGCCTGAAATTGAAAAGTCTCCTGAAACTGTGAAAACAACTGAGACAGAAGAGATTGATATTACGAAGTTTGTTATAATCAAGAGTGTATTTGATGTTGAACCAGAAGAGGAGAAAGACGATGATGAAAAAGAGGATATTGAGGAGTTGGTGATGATGATAACAGTTTCAAAGGTGACACTGGTTTGGTAGTATTTGAAGGAAAAACTTCTGAAACTGATGATTAGAACGAGTACATGAAAGATGCAAAAAATCAGGAAGATGCTGAATTTAAGGGAGAGTATGGTGATGATACAGTTAACCATGAAGATACTTCAGGAATCCTCATAGACGTTATTCCTCTTACGGCTGAACCTGCAAGTAACAAAAGAACTATCTTTCTTGGTCACGACGTTGAAGAAGGTGAATTTGTACACAACTATTCAAAAGAAGATATTGCTCAAATGTTTGGTATCGATGAAAACTCATTCGAGTGTGATTTTGAAGAAGAGCTGAACAACATTGATATTGCAAAGCCTTGAGATTACATATTCAAGTATATTCCAGAGGCTGATAATTACAACAATGTTGTCGTGGAAGATGATGCAAACGATGAAATTGAAAAATATTCTAGTGAAGGAACTGATGATTTCCCCACATTTCAAGAGATGTTTCATGAAGAGACAAATGAATTGCTGAAAAGAAAGATAGAAGCAACAATGAAAGACGGTGAGTCCCTGAGGGTGGATTAAACTCAAATTAGAGAAGCCAGAAAAGCTTTATTTAAAGTTATGCCAAGAGAAAGAAAGTTCAGAAGACCACTGGCGTTCTTTACAAGACACCCGGATGTTTCACTGAGAGATATTATAAGTTGGGGATGAATACCATAGCTGAATGTTTGCGGCATCAAAAGAGAATTTGGCGTTCAATACTTTCGACATATACAAGATATAAAGACTCTGCCATGGTGGGATATGGAGGAGTTGTTCCAAACGAAACTGATTAATTCTAGATAAAACTAGGTGATCAAAAGTTATTGAAGGTTATCAGATATAAAGCACGTCATAATTTTCCCACATGGAAGCCACATTATCCCAAAAGAATAACAAAGATTGATCATGTATCACAACTGCCAAATGAGACATTAATTGTTAAACGTCCTCGAGCTATGAAACATATGCCGTTGATGAAGATTTTTATACAGATTTCAAATGGTGGGATTATGATTGAGTGATGGGTGAAGTAGTGATCGTATTAAAGACTGATGGTTTGTGGTGAGCAATAAGGATTCTTGATCCGATTTGGCAAGTGAATTTGTCAGAGAAAGAAGTTGAATGTTTGTACTACAACAAGATTTGCTATCAAGTACAAGACATAGTATAGGCTATGCAGTATCAGAATGTAATCAAAGCCTACTATGCCTACAAGATTAATTCGGGAAAGATGTGGAAATCAAAGTGGAGAGATATTGAAAGAAAGGAGTTTATGAAAGATGTTCGAAAAGAGGAACATATTAAAGAACGAGTGAAGAAGGCATCGATTAGTAGATATCAATTTATGAAGAATGTGCCCCCAATTGATCAGACGCCGATGACTTTCTTTGAGGTTAAATATCAACGAGTTAAGAAGTATATTTTTGGCAAATAGAGTTTTGAAGTTATGAAGATTTTTAAAGACTGATCGAGATTGCGACAACATCCAAGGGGGAGTTTTTTGATACACTATGTCTGCTGCCTACGTCTACGAGTTGTGTCGAGTCTATATATATTAACTGTTAGATTATGCAAAGTTTTGTGTCCTGGATATCCTCGATCATTTAATTGCAAGTTATAACACCCCGACCGCGTAAAACAACGAACCGCGGTGGAAATGTCAGGGAGTCGTGTCATAGAACTATTGTTTCACAACTCATGAAATTTAAAATTTTGTTTTATTAAGTTAAATGTTTACAATGTCTTGGGATAAATAGAAACAACACATAAATAAATTTTCTTTCATGTTTTAAGTCACTAAGGTCCGCGTCTATTCCTACATGAAGCATGCATCATATTATCAAGCATTGACTACTGAAACGTATGTGAAAAGAGAGTCAGCATAAAAATGCCGGCGAGTACATAGGTTTTGTGAGTGTGTCAAATTCGTGGCTTTGTATACATATTGCAACATCTCGTCTGACTGCAAAGTCGTTAAGTGAAAACCTCGTATTAAAAGTGTTTGATATTGCAATACAATTAACCAACTAAAACAAGTTGGTTAGAGTTATGAAAACCTTGTAGCCATGAATCTTAACCAAAACGTTTCTTTTGTAAAAAAAACTTGTAATAGATTGATTCAAAAGAAAACTTCGTATGGTTTATATCCTTAAGTGGAAATCATTGCACGAGATTGTTCAAAACCATTTGTCCGTGTTATAAACCATTTGTCCATGTTATAAACCATTCGTCCGTGTTATAAATCAATCGTCTGTGTCATAAACAAATTGTCCGTGTTTTTAATTTTGAAAACTTTTGATCGTTCTTTAATGAACACACTCAAACCTCTGTTGACTATACCACCAAAGGGTAACGCATCAACAAGTTGTTCCCATTATTGAAATCATATTTTTTATATATAAACTATATACATTGTTTTTTTGAAAACTTGAAATGATTTAGCACATATGAGTCACCCCAAAACATTTGCAAAACGTAAAAGAGGGGCTATGTACTCACTTTGAAAATGATTTTGCATATATAAACCATGTATATTGTTTTGAAATCTTGTAAATAATTATAGGCACATATGAATCACCCTAAAACATTTAGAAAATGTAAAAGAGGGGGCTATTACTCACTTTGAAAATCATTTTGTATATATAAACAATGATATTGTTTTGAAATCTTAAAAATAAGTATAGGCACATATGAATCACCCGAAAACATTTAGAAAATCTAAAAGAGGGGGCTATGTACTCACAAAAGCCTTGCGTAGTAAATATGTAGATTTGAAAAGATAGTTTAGCACATATGAGTCACCTCAAAACATTTGAAAACGTAAAAGAGGGGAACTATATACTCACTTTGAAATCATTTTGTATATATAAACCATATATATTGTTTTGAAATCTTGAAAATAATGATAGGCACATATGAATCACGCCAAAACATTTAGAAAACGTAAAAGAGGGGGCTATGTACTCACTTGGGATTGCGAAAGTGTTCTTGATCATTGGAATAAACAAAGCTCAAACGTGTCCTAATGTGTCAGATAAATATATTAGCGTGTCGGGACTACAAACGGGAGATCGGATAGAATGAAGTCTTATAAACCAAACGAGTGTTGGAACGCATGTGATATGGTTTAACAAAATTAACATTCTGATTTGGAAAGTATCCTAAGTGCTTTGACCCATTATGACTCGTTAAGGTAGTTTATGCTACTTTAACAAGTCATTAGCGTAAACGCGTGATCGGACGGTTAAACATGTCCTATGATAAGTCTTACATGCCCAACATGTTTGAAAATGTTATAACATCAGTTTATATGTCAAAAATTTGGTTACATGTGTTTAAAATGGATTTATACGCAAAAGGGCATTTTGGTTATCATTTTTAAGAACATAGATGTAACTTATCATAACACTAACCAAACGACGTGACCATAAGGTATAACCTCAGTAGGTTATTCCCTATATAACAATGGTCACAAATATGTGTTTGGTCGGACCCTAAGATCGACCAAACGGTTCGGATTCAAAAGTGAAAGCGGTGGTCAAGACCGCTCGACTTACGACCCTAAATATGCACTAAACTATAATTGACGATTTAGACATATCAAAATATGTCTAACTAAGTTTATAAAACTAATTTGGTATCAAAACATGGTGTTTTGATACACGAAAATAGTTTCGCCGTAAAATGCACATCATGCGCATTTTTGATCGAAACTTTGACTCGTCACTTCGACTAGTAAACGTGGTAAGCAGAAGGTGAAATCGCTAGGGATTATAACCTTCATGATTAGGATCACGATGAAATTTCAATTGAACTTTGACTTGAACAAATATGGTCAGAACCAAAAGTCAATCAGGAAGCCAAACTGTTCGACTCTTAGCTCAAAATAGCTAAAATAATGAAAGAACTAGGAAGAGTACTTACTCGTGTTGAAGAACACTTTCGGAACTCAAGATAAGAGGATTCCAAAGGCTGGAAACAAGCTCCAAGAAGGATAGAAAGAAGAACTTCACACTTTGCTTTAAAGTGTTTTGAAGTGGTGCGAAAAAATGGAAGAATCATGGGGTATTTATAGTATTTTAGGATTAAGGAGGTGATGAAAAGTTTCCTCAAGTGTGAATTAGTGTCCTAACATGTGTCAACACCAAATTAAGTGTGACAAATTGAGTGCTAGGTTTCAAAAATTGGAGATAGGTGGCAAACTTGGTGAAGAAGCAAAAATATTTATTAATTTTTTGACATTTTTGGCCCTTGGACTTGTATTTCACTTGTTTGCCATTTTAACCCCTTTAACATAATATTTAGGTTATATAAAGGTGTTAAGACATGTGTAACTTGGATTATGCTCGAAAATTTCGTGGATGTTGGTCCGTTCGGTTGTACGGTTACGCGTTTCGCAAAAATGCGTAAAATGCTTTAACAAACACGAAAATGATCGAAATTGTGCAACGATTGACATTTTTGCATTTTCATAAATAAAATACAAGATTTTATTGAATACAAATATATTTGGAAATAAAACATAGGGTTTCATTAAATACAAAATTGTTTGTAGTTGTGCAATGATTGAAAAGGCACAAATGTCACAGTCTCCCCTACTTTTGGAAATTTCGTCCCGAAATTTAATTAGAGGAAACTTTGTGAAAACAGATGTGGATATTTCGCTTTCATCTGATCCTCTCATTCCCAAGTAAATTCTAGGCCACATTTGGATTCCTAGCGAACTTTAACTATCGGTATACGTCCACGCTTGAGTTTCTTGACTTCACGGTCTAATATCTCCACAGGTTTCTTGACAAAGTGCATAGTGTCATCAACATGAATTTCATCGAAGGGAATGTGGAGGTTTGTATCGGCTAAACACTTTTTCAAATTGGCACGTGGAATGTTGGGTGAATATTCCCAAGTTAAGGAGGTAGCTTAAGTCGGTAGGCCACCTTTCTGATTCTCTCAACGATCTTGAATGGTCCAATATATCGTGGTGCAAGTTTTCCTTTCTTTCCAAATCTAATCACACCTTTCCAAGGGGATACCTTGACAAGGACGTGATCACCAATTTGGAATTCCAAGGGCTTGCGTCGTTTGTCCGCATAACTCTTGTGACGGCTTCTAGCTGTCAGAAGATTATCACGATTTTTATTGACTTTGTCTGTTGTGTCGTGAATGAGTTTAGGTCCAGTGAGCTAAGCTTCACCGACCTCATTCCAGCAGACAGGTTAACGACATTTTCAACCGTATAGAGCTTCGAAAGGCGCCATATTGATGCTGGTGTGATAACTATTGTTGTAGAAGAATTCGACCAATGGTGGATGCGAATCCTAACTACCACCAAAGTCGATCACACATGCTCTAAGCATATGCTCTAGTGTTTGAATTGTCCTTTCGGATTGTCTATCCGTTTGAGGATGATAAGCAGTGCTTAGATTGAGTTTGGTTCCCATGGCAGATTGCATTGTCTTCCAAAAGTGAGATGAGAATCGAGCATCTCGATCGGATATGATGTTCAAAGGAACACCATGATGAGATACAATCTCATCAACATAGATCTTAGCGAGTTTGTCAGCAGATAAATCCTCATGAATTCCAAAAAGTGTGCTGACTTTGTTAGACGATCGATGATTACCCAAATGGCATCATGACCTCTAGGTGTGCACGATAGTTTAGTGATGAGATCCATCGCAATGTTCTCCCACTTCCATACCGTTCTTTCTGGTTGCTCAAGTAAACCAGATGGGCATTGATGTTCTGCCTTAACTTTAAGACAAGTTAGGCATTAGACACATACACGGCAATGTCCTTCTTGATACCCGAACCACCAATACTGGGTACGGAGATCCTTATACATTTTGTCTACACGAGGATGGATTGAATAATCAAAAGTATCCAGCAAGACCAAGAAGTGAACGAACTTCGGTAGGAGTAGTAGGTGTACTCTAATCCCTAATCGCACTGATTTTGGTGGGATCTACACGTATACATTGTTCATTAATAATGTGTCCCAAAAATTGAATTCTTTTAGCCAAAACTCACACTTGGAGAATTTGGCGTAAAGTTTTTTTTCTTCAGGAGTTCCATCGTTAGACGGAGATGTTGTTCGTGATTGCCTCGAGACTTAGAATAAATGAGGATGTAGTCGATGAAAACAATGATGAACTTGTCTAAATAAGGTTTACAAACCCTATTCATTAAGTCCATGAAGACAGCAAGAGCATTCGTCATACCAAAAGGCATGACTGTGAACTCGTAATGGCCGTATCAAGTGTGAAAAGCAATCTTGGGAATATCTTCTTCGAGTACCCGAAGTTGATGATACCCAGAACGCAGATCAATCTTTGAAAAGTAGATCGCACCTTGTTATCGATTTTTTATTGTGAGTTTGTTGAGCTCACGATAATCGATACACATATGGAAGGATCCATCCTTCTTTTTCACGAATAGGGCAGGAGCGCCACAAGGTGAAAAGCTCGGACGAATGAATCCCTTGTCTGAAAGTTCTTGGAGTTGCTTTGACAACTCTTGCATTTCAGACGGTGCAAGACGGTAAGGAAATTTGGCAATTGGGTTGGCACTAGGTACAAGGTCAATACGAAACTCAACTTGACAAATTGGGGGTAAACCAGGTAGCTCTTCAGGAAACTCCTCAGGATATTCTCGAACAACGGGGATGTCTTGAACAGTTTTGCCCTTGCCTTTTTCCTCTACGATATGTGCCAAGAAGGCTACATAATTCTTTCGTAGGTATTTTTGGGCCTGGGTACAGGTCATGAGTTTTAGGCTACTAGAGGGTTTCTCTTCGTGAACTTCTAAGGTTTCGCTAGATGAAAGAGGTATACGAACAACCTTGTCGAAACAGATCACCTCAGCATGGTGTTTGGTTAACCAATTCATTCCTATGATGATGTCAAAATTCCCAAGTTGCATTGGTGTGAGGTCAATGGGAAAAAAAGGTGGTTATCCAAGTTCAATTGGCAACTACGAATGCCATAGTTGAGCAGGGTTGGCTTAGGGTTGAACAAGCTTTTGAACAACTAGTTTTGAGGCCGAACGACAAACATTGGTTAATTAAGAGAGATGTTAAAAATATCGACGAAATATAAGGATGGTGGTCATTCGTTCTTTACTTAAAACAAACAAACGACAGACGTGACTAATCAAAGTAAATGGGTCTCTATAATGTATCGCGAAGACATGCTTTAGCCTATAAGTAAACACTCACCCCAAGAGTTCCCAGGTAAGAGTGACTAGTCTAATAAAGCAGATTTGTACGAACACTCTAGCCTTAGACAGAAAACTCAAGGTACATGCATCCACCCTTACAGATTGCACGTGTTCACATTAATAAAACCCACACTTTTATGGAATTTTAAAAACTTACAAGGCTTTAAGCCAAAACAAATCATCTAAGGGTAGATGATTGATTTTTAAAACGAATTTGTAACTTGTGTCTTTGTTTTGGTAATCACCTAAGGATAGGTGATGGTATTGTTTTAAGAATCTAAATGCCAGATAACTCGCGTTAGGGTCCTAGGAAGGTTATAGTCTAGGTCAAAGCATTACTAATAACCTAATTCCCTATAACCATAAGATCTGATACCAATCTTTCTGTAACACCCCGACCGCATAAAACAACGAACCGTGGCGGAAACGTCGGGGAGTCATGTCACAGAACTATTGTTTCACAGCTCATGAAATTTAAAATTTTGTTTTATTAAGCTAAATGTTTACATTGTCTTGGATAAACAAAAACAACACTTAAATAAATTGTCTTTCATGTTTTAAGTCACTAAGGCCCACGTCCATTCCTACATGAAGCATGCATCATATTATCAAGCATTGACTCCTGAAACATATGTGAAAAGAGAGTCAGCATAAAAATACCGGCGAGTACACATGTTTTGTGAGTGTGTCAAATTCGTGGCTTTGTATACATATTGCAACACCTCGTCCGACTACAAGAGTCGTTAAGTGAAAACCTCGTATATAAAGTGTTTGATATTGCAATACAATTAACCAACTAAAACAAGTTGGTTAGAGTTGAGAAAACCTTGTAGCCATGAATCTTAACCAAAATGTTTCTTTTGTAAAAAAAAACATGTAATAGATTGATACAAAAGAAAACTTCGTATGGTATATGTCTTTAAGTGAAAATCATTGCGTGATATTGTTCAAAACCATTTGTCCGTGTTATAAACCATTAGTCCGTGTTATAAATCAATCATCCGTGTTATAAACCAATTACACATGTCATAAACAAATCGTCCGTGTTTTTAATTGTGAAAACGTTTGACCGTTCGTTAATGAACGCATTCGAACCTGTGTTGACTATACCACCTAAGGGTATCTTTAATAGACCACCAAAGGGTCTTTTTAACTAGACTAATAAATCAACAAATGATTTGTTAATCAGAAACAGTTTCTGTCATTACCCAAACTTCGACCAAATCTAATGAACAGTACGATAATGGGATTGTCAATCCTATGGTACCATGTCAGTCCCATGGTACCATAACATATTACTGGTCGGCTCGGCTAAAGCTAATGAATGTCATTCGTGTTATGGATAACACATCAACAAGTTGTTCACATTATTGAAATCGTATTTTTATATATAAACCATAGACATTGTTCTTTTGAAAACTTGAAAATGATTTAGCACATATGAGTCACCCCAAAACATTTGAAAAATGTAAAAGAGGGGGCTATGTACTCACTTTGAAAATGATTTTGTATATATAAACCGTGTATATTGTTTTGAAATATTGAAAATAATTATAGGCACATATAAATCACCCCAAAACATTTAGAAATGTAAAAGAGGGGGCTATGTACTCACTTTGAAAATCATTTTGTATATATAAACAATGTATATTGTCTTGAAATCTTGAAAATAGTTATAGGCACATATGAATCACCCCAAAACATTTAGAAAACGTAAAAGAGGGGGCTATGTACTCACATAAGCCTTGCATAGTAAATATGTAGATTTGAAAGATAGTTTTGCACATATGAGTCACCCCAAAACATTTGAAAACATAAAAGAGGGGAACTATGTACTCACTTTGAAATCATTTTGTATATATAAACCATGTATATTGTTTTGAAATCTTGAAAATAATGATAGGCACATATGAATCACCCCAAAACATTTAGAAAACGTAAAAGAGGGGGCTATGTACTCACTTGGGATTGTGAAAGTGTTCTTGATCATTGGAATAAATAAAGCTCAAACGTATCCTAATGTGTCAGATAAATATGTTAGCATGTCGGGACTACAAACGGGAGATCGGATAAAATGAAGTCTTATAAACCAAACAAGTGTTGGAACTCATGTGATATGGTTAACAAACATAACATTATGATTTGGAAAGGACCCTAAGTGCTTTTGACCCATTATGACTCTTTAAGGTAGTTTATGCTACTTTAACGGGTCATTAGCGTAAACGCATGATCGGATGGTTAAACATGTCCTATGATAATTCTTAAATGCCTAAACATGTTTGAAAATGTTATAACATCAGTTTATATGTCAAAAATTTGGTTACATGTGTTTAAAATGGATTTATGCGCAAATGGGCGTTTTGGTTATCATTTCTTAAGAACATAGAAATAACTTATCATAAAACTGACCAAACGACGTGACCATAAGGTATAATCTCAGTAGGTTGTTCCTATACAACTATGGTCACAAATATTTGTTTGGTCGGATCCTAAGATCGACCAAACGGGTAGGATTCGAAAGTCAAAGCGGTGGTCAAGACTGCTCGACTTACGACCCTAAATAAGCACTAAACTTGAAGTGACGAGTTAGACATGTCAAAATATGTCTAACTAAGTTTATAAAACAGATTTGTTAACATAACTTTGTGTTTTGCTACCCGAAAATAGTTTCGTCGTAAAATGCACATCATGCGCATTTTTTACCGAAACTTTGACTCGTCACTTCGACTAGTAAACGTGGTAATCAGAAGGTGAAATCGTTAGGGATTGTGACCTTCGTGATTATGGTCTGTTGCAAAGTTCAATTGAACTTTGACTTGACCAAATATGGTAAGAACCAAAAGTCAATCAGGAAGCCAAACTGTTCGACTTTTTGCTCATAATAGCTATAATAATGAAAGGACTAGGAAGAGTACTTACTCGTGTTGAAGAACACTTTCGGAACTCAAGATAGGAGGTTTCCATAGGCTGGAAACAAGCTCCAAGAAGGATAAAAAGAAGAACTTCACACTTTGCTTTGATGTGTTATGAAGTGGTGTGAAAAAAAATGGAAGAATCATGGGGTATTTATAGTATTTTAGGATTAAGGAGGTGATGACAAGTGTCCTGAAGTGTGGATTAGTGTCCTAACATGTGTTAACACCAAATTAAGTGTGACAAAATGAGTGCTTGGTGTCAAAAATTGGAGATAGGTGGCAAACTTGGTGAAGAAGCAAAAATATTTATTATATTTTTTGACATTTTTGGCCCTTTAACTTGTTTGCCATTTTTAACCCCTTTAACATAATATTTAGGTTGTATAAAGGTGTTAAGACATGTGTAACTTGGATTATGCCCGAAAATGTCGTGGATGTCGGTTCGTTCGGTTGTACGGTTATGCGTTTCGCAAAAATGCGTAAAACGCTTTAATGAACACGAAAATGATCGAAATTGTGCAACGATTGACATTTTTGCATTCTCATCAATAAAATACAAGTTTTATTGAATACAAATATCTTTGGAAATAAAACACAGGGCTTCATTGAATATGAAATTGTTTGTAATTGTGCAATGATTGAAAAGGCACAAATGTCACACAAGTGGCCACGACCTAAGCGTGGGGTGTAAGCATACACCTGACAGACGCTAATGGTATATTATATGATATTGAAAATGTGGTGTGTCTGTTAATCATGTACTGGCGTTTAGTTTTCGTTCCCATATGTATTGACCAGCATGTAAAACTGGTAACAAGAAATATTACTTTATCCTAAGTTATTTTAAAATGATATACCACATGGTATCAAATAATTTTTGAAAAGATTTTCAAAAAGAGTCGGTTAATTGTATTTACTAGTGAAAACTGACATATTTTCAAAAGACTAAGCACAAGTTATATAGTAAATACAAAATAGGTTGAAATTTGCAACTCCACGGAAGACCTATTAGTCTCAAGTTATATTTTATTTCATTCGGTCCGCCTATGGATCCGTTTAGTACGAACAATCTGTATATTATTTTGAACTTTGGTCATTTATGTTTAACTTTGTAATAATTAATTTAATATCGCATCTTTCACTGGGCATTGTGGTTACTGGTATCAATCATCATGCATATACCCCAAGTCTAGGGCCATCGAGAAATGAGGGTGTGACAGATTGGTATCAGAGCTAATGTTTGAGCAAACTAGACACTAGCCTTTTGTGTCTAAGCTCAAATATCACAATTGCATATTCCTTAGACTATTCACTGTGGATCTAGCTCTCTCACTAACTGAAGATGAAGTGAGATTGAGGTCAATCAAGTCTGAAATTCATGGAAAAAGGAAGCGTGAGGATAACCGCTTTCAAAAACTCGAAGATAGGAAGGTTTGGTTCAAATAAGAACAAATAAAGATCCAGTGTAACAGGACCAAATACAAGACTTATGGGAAACGACACTAGGGCTGTGTCGAACCGAACAACAACAAAAGTCTTGTGGTATATACAAAAAGATCAGTCACAAGACCCACGAGTGTAGTGGGAAAGGCCACATAAGTACTAGTTGTCCCAAGCACACAACTGGTGGGAATTCTAAAACTAGGGAAGCTAAAAAGTCCAATGCTCGAGCTTTCCAATTAACTGCAAGCGAGGCGGTGAATGACACAAATGTTATAACAGGTACATTTCTTGTTAATAAAATTTATGTACATGACTTATTTGATTATAAAGCTAATAAGTGTTTCATAGATCTTAAGTTTAGTGAACTATTAAATTTGCCCATAAGAACTCTAGAACATTCGTGTAAAGTAAAAATGGCTGATGGTACAATTATGTTAGCTTCTAAGATTCTTGAAGGATGCGCTATGTCCATTAAGAATCATTCGATTTCAATAAACCTCTTACCTACGACTCTTGTGAGATTTGATATAGTCTTAGGCATGGACTGGTTATCCCATAACCATGCCTGTATCACCTGTGATAAAAAGTTGATTGAGATTAAATCCCCATCTAGCGAGACGCTCATCATTCATGAAGATAGACACTATGGATTGCCTAAGAATGCATCACTACTTAAGGCATCTAAGTGTCTAAAGAGAGGATGTGTCATTTACACGGCACAGGTGATGGTACATACGCCAAAGCCCAAGATAGAAGACACACTTGTCATTTCTAAATACCTTGAGGTATTCCCTGAAGTTTTACCTAGATTACCCCCAGAAAGACAAGTCCAGTTCAGGATCGATATATTGTCTGGTTCAGCTTCGATAGCTAGAGCTCCATACCGCTTGGCACTGACAAAGTTGAAGGAATTGAAGGCACAACTTGAGGAGCTACTAGAGAAAGGTTTCATTCAACCTAGTTCATCCCCTTAGGGAGCTCCAATCCTCTTTGTCAAAAAGAAAGACGGTTCAAAGGATGTGCATTGATTACCATGAGCTGAATAAAATAACAATAAGAAACCATTATCCCTTGCCATGAATTGATGACTTGTTCAATCAATTGCAAGGATCGAGTTTCTTTTCTAAGATCGATCGTCGATCATCAACTGAAGGTCAGGAGGGAAGATGTTTCAAAGATTGCCTTCAGAACCAGATACCAATATTATGAGTTCTTGGTTATGCCATTCGGACTCACTAATGCTCTAGCAGCTTTCATGGATCTCATGAACAGAGTCTTCAAACCATATTTGGATAAGTTTGTCATTGTCTTCATAGATGATATACTTATCTACCTTCGCAATAAAGATGATCATAAGAACCATCTTAGATGCATTCTTGAATTGCTAAAGCAAGAAAACCTTTATGCAAAGATCTCTAAGTGCGAGTTCTAGCTTAAAGAAGTCCAATTCTTAGGACATGTGATTAGTGAACATGGAATCCAAGTGGATCCAGCAAAGATAGAAACAATCATGAATTGGGAATCCCCCAAGACTCCTTCTGAAATTGGAAGTCCAGGAACTGGCGGGATTACACGGAAATTTGGGTAG
Source organism: Scalesia atractyloides (assembly GCA_947069175.1). Taxonomy (NCBI): domain Eukaryota; kingdom Viridiplantae; phylum Streptophyta; class Magnoliopsida; order Asterales; family Asteraceae; genus Scalesia; species Scalesia atractyloides. The sequence goes on along the minus strand of CAMTDV010000001.1, from coordinate 52,766,792 downwards.
AATGTCACTAATTCGGTAGAAAGTTGTCAAGAAATAGAAGCGGAAGCTTTCCATTCATACCGAAATAGTATACATCTTTACAAGCTGGAGAAATTGGAAATTTCACTAGCATTTCCCCTCTAGTAACTCCAAAACGTAACAACTGACGAAAACACAACACTATATTTAGGAGTGATACCCTCATGCGAACTAAGAGTATTTACCTTCGTACGGAGTGAGTACTTCGCACGAAGTAAGCTTTATACAAATATCTTGTCCGCTCTAAAGTCATGTGTTCGTATCTAATCATTACAATATTCAACACACACTCTATCTAGCCTATTCGCACAATGTCGGACATAATATATAGGATCTTCTTATCCAATAAGCACATGACCTAATCTGAGTAACTAGTCGTAAAGTGATCGTAATTCATTTTATAACAAGTGACAATATCAATATTACTGTTTATAGTTTACTATTTCATTAATGTGGTAAACGTGTACAATCCTTAAACAATCTGGGCAGGGCTTCCCGTACTGATCAGCAAACTATTACAGACTCAAGACCACAACTCACCTATATATAGACACGCCCAGGTCGTACGAGTTGGATCTTGCCACTTTATACGAGGTGACTTAATACGAGGTGAACTATTACACTTCGTACGAGGTGAGCAAACACTTCGTGCGAAGTGGCCTTTACATACCCAAAATCAATTATGACATTAACGCCCTATTACATATGACTTGACATGACCCTAAGACGCTGGCTATAGACATTCTGCATCAACAAACTACCCCCTTGGATATTGTCGTAGTCTTGGCCAGTCTTCCACATCTTCCCTTAATTAATACCATGTGCATAGCAAACGTTAATCACACTTTGGTATTGAATAGCTTGAGTCTTTTCTCGTGTCTCGTAGAAAATCTTGTTCAAGAATAGACACTCCACATCTTTCTCTGAACATTTCACTAGCCACATCGGGTCTAGTATACGTATCGCCCCCATAAACTATCACACTTTAATACAATAACAGTTTCACTTGTTTCAACATCGTACTGCCACCATTTGAAAAACTCATAGAAATCCTACTCAATTTTCTTCAAAGGCATATTCTTCATTGCAATGATTGAAAAGGCACAAATGTCACACAAGTGGCCACGACCTAAGCGTGGGGTGTAAGCATACACCTGACAGACGCTAATGGTATATTATATGATATTGAAAATGTGGTGTGTCTGTTAATCATGTACTGGCGTTTAGTTTTCGTTCCCATATGTATTGACCAGCATGTAAAACTGGTAACAAGAAATACTACTTTATCCTAAGCTATTTTAAAATGATATACCACATGGTATCAAATACTTTTTGAAAAGATTTTCAAAAAGAGTCGGTTAATTTTATTTACTAGTGAAAACTGACATATTTTCAAAAGACTAAGCACAAGTTATATAGTAAATACAAAATAGGTTGAAATTTGCAACTCCACGGAAGACCTATTAGTCTCAAGTTATATTTTATTTCATTCGGTCCGCCTGTGGATCCTTTTAGTACGAACAATCTGTATATTATTTTGAACTTTGGACATTTATGTTTAACTTTGTAATAATTAATTTAATATCGCATCTTTCACTGGGCATTGTGGTTACTGGTATCAATCATCATGCATATACCCCAAGTCCAGGGCCATCGGGAAATGAGGGTGTGACAGATTTGTATCAGAGCTAATGTTTAAGCAATATAGACACTAGCCTTTTGTGTCTAAGCTCAAATATCACAATTGCATATTCCTTAGACTATTCACTGTGGATCTAGCTCTCTCACTAACTAAAGATGAAGTGAGATTGAGGTCAATCAAGTCTGAGATTCATGGAAAAAGGAAGCGTGAGGATAACCGCTTCCAAAAACTCGAAGATAGGAAGGTTTGGTTCAAATAAGAACAAATAAAGATCCAGTGTAACAGGACCAAATACAAGACTTATGGGAGAGGACACTAGGGCAGTGTCGAACCGAACAACAACAAAAGTCTTGTGGCATATGCAAAAAGATCAGTCACAAGACCCACGAGTGTAGTGGGAAAGGCCACATAAGGACTAGTTGTCCCAAGCACACAACTAGTGGGAATTCTAAAACTAGGGAAGCTAAAAAGTCCAATGCTCGAGCTTTCCAATTAACTGCGAGAGAGGCGGTGAATGACACAAATGTTATAACAGGTACATTTCTTGTTAATAAAATTTATGTACATGACTTATTTGATTCTAAAGCTAATAAGTGTTTCATAGATCATAAGTTTAGTGAACTATTAAATTTACCCATAAGAACTCTAGAACATTCGTGTGAAGTAAAAATGGCTGATGGTACAATTATGTTAGCTCCTAAGATTCTTGAAGGATGCGCTATGTCCATTAAGAATCATTCGATTTCAATAAACCTCTTACCTACGACTCTTGTGAGATTTGATATAGTCTTAGGCATCGACTGGTTATCCCATAACCATGCCTGTATCACATGTGATAAAAAGTTGATTGAGATTAAATCCCCATCTAGCGAGACGCTCATCATTCATGAGGATAGACACTATGGATTGCCTAAGAATGCATCACTACTTAAGGCATCTAAGTGTCTAAAGAGAGGATGTGTCATTTACATGGCACAGGTGATGGTACATACGCCAAAGCCCAAGATAGAAGACACACTAGTCATTTCTGAATACCTTGAGGTATTCCCTGAAGATTTACCTAGATTACCCCCAGAAAGACAAGTCCAGTTCAGGATCGATATATTGTCTGGTTCAGCTTCGATAGCTAGAGCTCCATACCGCTTGGCACTAACAAAGTTGAAGGAATTGAAGGCACAACTTGAGGAGCTACTAGAGAAAGGTTTCATTCAACCTAGTTCATCCCCTTAGGGAGCTCCAATCCTCTTTGTCAAAAAGAAAGACGGTTCAAAGGATGTGCATTGATTACCATGAGCTGAATAAAATAACAATAAGAAACCATTATCCCTTGCCATGAATTGATGACTTGTTCAATCAATTGCAAGGATCGAGTTTCTTTTCTAAGATCGATCTTCGATCATCAACTGAAGGTCAGGAGGGAAGATGTTTCAAAGATTGCCTTCAGAACCAGATACCAATATTATGAGTTCTTGGTTATGCCATTCGGACTCACTAATGCTCTAGCAGCTTTCATGGATCTCATGAACAGAGTCTTCAAACCATATTTGGATAAGTTTGTCATTATCTTCATAGATGATATACTTATCTACCTTCGCAATAAAGATGATCATAAGAACCATCTTAGGTGTATTCCTGAATTGCTAAAGCAAGAAAAGCTTTATGCAAAGATCTCTAAGTGCGAGTTCTAGCTTAAAGAAGTCCAATTCTTAGGACATGTGGTTAGTGAACATGGAATCCAAGTGGATCCAGCAAAGATAGAAGCAATCATGAATTGGGAATCCCCCAAGACTCCTTCTGAAATTGGAAGTCCAGGAACTGGCAGGATTACACGGAAATTTGGGTAGAATGTCACTAATTCGGTAGAAAGTTATCAAGAAATAGAAGCGGAAGCTTTCCATTCATACCGAAATAGTATACATCTTTACAAGCTGGAGAAATTAAATTTCTCCAGCATTTCCCCTCTAGGAACTCCAAAACTTAACAACTGACGAACACACAACACTATATTTAGGAGTGATACCCTCATGCGAACTAAGAGTATTTACCTTCGTACGGAGTGAGTACTTTGCATGAAGTAAGCTTTATACAAATATCTTGTCCGCTCTAAAGTCATGTGTTCGTATCTAATCATTAAAAATATTCAACACACACTCTATCTAGCCTATTCGCACAATGTCGGACATAATATATAGGATCTTCTTATCCAATAAGCACATGACCTAATCTGATCAACTAGTCATAAAGTGATCGGAATTCATTTTATAACAAGCGACAATATCAATATTACTGTTTATAGTTTACTATTTCATTAATGTGGTAAACGTGTACAATCCTTAAACAATCTTGGTAGGGCTTCTGCCGTACTGATCAGCAAACTATTACAGACTCAAGACCATAACTCACCTATATATAGACATGCCCAGATCATACGAGTTGGATCTTGCCACTTTATACCAGGTGACTTTGTACGAAGTGAACTATTACACTTCGTACGAGGTGAGCAAACACTTCGTGCGAAGTGGCCTTTACATACCCAAAATCAATTATGACATTAACGCCCTATTACATATGACTTGACATGACCCTAAGACGCTGGCTCTAGACATTCTGCATCAACAAACTACCCCCTTGGATATTGTCGTAGTCTTGGCCAGTCTTCCACATCTTCCCTTAATTAATACCATGTGCATAGCAAATGTTAATCACACTTTGGTATTGCATAGCTTGAGTCTTTTCTCGTGTCTCGTAGAAAATCTTGTTCAAGAATAGACACTCCACATCTTTCTCTGAACATTTCACTAGCCACACTGGGTCTAGTATACGTATCGCCCCCATAAACTATCACACTTGAATACAATAACAGTTTCACTTGTTTCAACATCGTACTGCCACCATTTGAAAAACTCAAAGAAATCCTACTCAATTTTCTTCAAAGGCATATTCTTCATTGCATGTGGCCTCTTGATAATCAATGTGACATCCTTCTCATTCGTAACTGGGTGTATCTTGATTTTTATTTTCGGTATGTGTGGTTTCCAGCGGTTAAAACTGTGGTCAGCTTCATACTTTATCAGCTTCCATAATCGTTGATGATGAAACTTCATTTCATAATTGATCATCCTCGTTTGAACCAACTCTTCCATATCCCACCAGGTAAAGTTTGGATATCGCAGAGAAATCTAAAGTATTGAACTCCAAACTCCCTCTTGATAACATAAACATTCAACTCTTTAATCCAACCCCATCTAAGAATATCACCTAGTGGTTTATCCTGATCTCATGTAAAGAAAGCCAATGGTCTTCAGAATTTACATTCTTTAGGTAGCTCTTTGAACCATGACTTCTTTGCTTCAGCTATTTCTTCAATTGATAAACATTTCAGAATACTACCTTCTTTCACTATTTCCTCAACCCTACGTTTCAACAAATCATCAGAAGATTCAGCAAACATCCCCTAAAAGGTTGGGAATTTCGTCCGTATTCTTTCCAGAATATTTAACTATCTCATCATCGGAATCATCCTCCATGATAACCTCATTATAATTATCAGCATCAACAACATATTTGTATACTTAATCTTTTGGCTCAGATGCACTGCTGTTGTTCAACTCCTTCTCGAAATTGAATTCAAACTTGTCTTCATCAACCCCTAACATTTTAGCAATCTCTTCCTTCATGTAATTATGCACAAATTCTCCTTCTTCAACACCATGTTCAATGTAGAAGACTCGAGGTTTTGGCAAATCAGGAACAGCCGATATAGGTTCAGTTGTGAGGATTCCTGAATGCTCTGCATCGTGTACAAGGTCCTTCGTCTCCCCCTGTCTCTGAGAATCTCTCTTCATTCACATTATCAATCAAGTATATATCATAATCAAACGACTCATTGAGCTTTGCATCTTGAACAACCAATCCCGTACCACCTTGTGTGTTGTCGTCGTCATCACCTTTGTCGTCATCGTCTTTCTTATTATTTCCACTGACATCTTCATCATCATCCTTATTATACCCATAAACCTCTTCGTCAATTTCTCCTTCCATCTCTTTTCTTTTCAAGTATTTATCTTTCTCATAAATTCCAATGACATCAACAGGTTTACCAACTAGTACATAATTCACCAGAGGTTCAGCTTCAATTCAAGCTCAGTGGGAATAATAATAGGAATATCATCAATCTTGTTCTTTCCTTTTCCCATAGCTGCAGCTTCAGCTTCTGCTTTACGCACACGTTCAGCTGCTCTAACCTTTGCCTCTTCAATCTTTATTTCATCATACTCAGAGTTGAAATCTATACTGAATTTCTTCTCCAACACTTTGAATAACATATCAAACTTCCCAACATATTCATTGACTTTTCAACTTCTAAATCTTGAACAACTCTGTGAAGTCTCTCATTTTTAGTAGTGACATTGTTAGCATTGAAACCAACTGCACATTTTTTGCTTCAAGTTGTTTAATTATTTCTTCATGTAACTTGATTCTATTCTCTAGATCTGTAACCCTGTTGTCATTAAATAGATCTGCGTCACCACCAATGAATGGAATTTCACCAAAGTCATCAGGAAAAGGTTCATTTAAAGATCTTCTAGCTGCATATTGAGGTGTAGAACGTTGTTCTATCGATGGTGTAGTTTGTTTTTGATGTGATGGTGGTGTAACATGTTATTGTGATATTGGTGTTTGATGTGGTGGTGATGTAGGAAATTGTGGTGTAATTTGTGGTTGTTGTACATGTGGTGATGATGGTGGTTGTACTATATTTGCGTTAAGCTTTCTTGACCGTAGGAGACCCTGTTGTCTTTTTCTGAATATCTAAAGGCTTGCTTTTAACATGTTTAGCGTTCTTTGTTGGCCTTTCAGATGTCTCTTCTAGATCAGTAAGAACATAAGTAACATCATCATCTCGAACCTCCTTTCGTTTACGTTGTTGTTTTCTTAATTCTGCTCTTTCTTTTTCTGCTGCGTTCTCCAGATCGATACTATCATCTGAGCTTTCTTCATTATCTCCTTCGAATGCTTCTTGCTCTATTTTAGCAGCCATATTAACAACATTCACATCACCTCTTTCATTATCTGATGTTGCAGAGAATACTTCATCATGTACATTCACATTCACATTAAAAGGCTCATTTACAGGCTCATTCACTGGTATCTCTTCTTCAGACTGTTCATCAACAAGTAAAGTTTGTATAGTTGCACGTTTTCGTGTTTGAGTAAGCTTCTTCCTGGGAGTTGATCGTTTCTTTTTCTTCTCCTCTTCCTCAAACCAACTACTCCTCCGTGAAATAAAACTAGTTAAACATTCTTCCTCATCGTTCTCGGAGTTGCTCTTGTCTTTCCTCCACTTAGGCTTTGGCAGTTCAACATAAACTTTATCATGTATAGCTCCAAAGAACTTCTTGGCTATCGGTTCAGTATCTTGCTTCAAGTATTGATTCAGCCTGATCAAAGTTAGACTATCCATGTGATTTAAGTTCAGTTCATCTGCATCTTTTTTCTCTAAGTTTGGAAACAAATCATCAAACATCATCTTCAAGAAACTTGGATACTGAATAAACTTTTCTTTTGAAGTATTCGATACCGTTTGATCAAAAATTACTTTTGTGAAGTTGAATGGCAGATTAAGAGTTAGAGCTACGATCATACACATCTGGTAGTCAAGTATAATGCCAAAGCCTCCTTTTCTGTGACTAAATGCTAAAATCACAGAATGGGCAAAGAATTTATAAGGCCTTCATAGAAATGCTTTGTTGAAGTTCACCTCATTAACATACCCTTTGTATCCCATTCTATAAAAACATCCCTTTACCATTCTCTAAGGATAGAAATAAAATCTTTTTGATTCTTCCAAAGTTTATGCTAATACACACTGAATATCTTTTTGGATTTTTTCTTAAATGAAAAGCAATAACTATGTACAAACACATTTACAGACATATTTTGTGAGTTTGTGTTAGAGGATCATATCAGTTTTCGAGAAAAATCACTAGTACCATTGATCTTGATAAAAACTTTATGTTTTAAACGAATTTACTTAGGTTGTCAATATACTGATCCATTTAAACCTCTACACATTGCTCAATTGTTCCAAGATACGTTAATTATATGTCTTAGAAATTGACTTAACAGTGTTTCCCACCTCAGAATATACTCCCGTATCAAGATTCCATGGATTCATCTTACAAGTAAATATATCTAACTGATATATGTATCTAGGTTGTGCGAGACTTTGAGAGCTCAGGTTAGTACCACCGTACATACAAAGAGATGAAGGCTCGACTTAAAAGTGGTGTTCCAAATTTGGAATCTTTTGTACTGCAATTGTTAGATATTTCGATACTTTCGATTTGATGCAATTTTTCGCTTTTAAAGCAAAAGTATCCTATAAGTTCTAGGCCATTGCTGACGCAAAATCAGAAGAACTTATATAATACCCCATATATCAATTATATGAGAGATGTTAAGCCACTAATTAAGAAGTTTTTCTTTATGCTTATATCTCAGAAACAATCTACTAAATGTGCGAAGTCTACTAGCACATCATCAGTGAGACTTGTTTAAACATTTCGACCCTACATTTCTTTAGCATACTATGATAGTCCACTGATATACTATCATTTCCTCTTTTTACACGAAAACTCTTTTTTTCTTTTTCATATTTTTGTACATTTTCAAATTTCTATATGTTTTTGTATTTTTCACAACATTTCTCCCCCAAAAATAAAAAAACATATTTTTGAATTTTTGTTTTAAAATAAAGAAATCTAAAAAACTAAAGACTTTGACAAACCAATGAGGATCACGTTAACTCGTCATCCACCTCGAATTCAACCACCTCTAAAATCCCCCCTAATGTCAGATTTTTCAACCCGTTAAGTTTCAAAAGATATCTGAATGTAGCTCTATCAAAAGTTTTGGTGTAAAATGTGCCTTTTGTTTATCATTGTGGATTTTTTCAATTCTAACAAACTTTTTCTCGTAGCAATCACGGATACAGTGGTGTCGAATTTCAATATGGTTAGTTTTAGACTATTGAACCGGGTTTTCACTTATGTTAATGGCAACCTCATTATCTACATATATGGGCGTATCAAGAAACTGCAATCCATAGTCTCTCATCTGTTGTTGTATCAACAAGATTTGGGAACAACTGGAAGCTAAAACGTATTCTGTTTCGCAAGTAGAGAGTGATTGTCGTTTGCTTCTTGCATTGCCACGTTACTAATCGTGTGCCAAAGAACTAGCAACCAGCAGTTGTAGATTTAGCATTTAAGTGGTAGCATCCAAAATCAGAATCAGAATATCCAGCGAGGTTGAAATCATCGTTCCGTGGATACCACAATCCGGTGCTTGGGCAACCCTTTAAATATAAAAGAATCCGGTTGACGATCAGCATGTGAGACACCGGTGGACTTGATTCATATCGGGCGCAGAGGTATGTCGGATACATGATATCCGACCTAGATGTTGTTAGATACATCAAAGATCCAATCATTGATCGATATAAGGTCTCATCAATCTTCACTCCTTTTTCATATGGTCCGATGCCGTGATTTAGTGCTAGATGTTCCAGACATATCGAATTTCTCCAATACATCATGCACATACTTTGTCTGATGGATGAAGATTCCAACAGGTAACTAATTAACCCGAAGTCCCAAGAAGAACTTCATCTCTCCCGTTGAACTCATCTCAAATTTCTTTTGCATGACTTTCTCGAAGTCTTTACACAGCTCATCGTTTGTCGAACCAAAGATTATGTCATCCACATAGATTTGTACGATAATCAGATGTCCATCCGTTTCCCATGTAAAGAGGGTACTCTTATTGTTCCTCTAGTGAAACCGTTCTCTAGAGGATGTTGAGAAAACGTCTCGTACAAGGCTCTCGGGTCATGGTGCAAACCGTATAACGCCTTATCCAATAGGTAAAGTTTTCTTTGTGTATCGGATCAACAAACCCTGGAGGCTATCCAACGTACGCCCCTTCTTTCACCTTTGTATATGAGTGCGGACTTCATATCCAATTCACACACCTTGAAACCTTTCCATGACGCAAACGCCAAGAAAATGTGGATAGCTTCTAATCGTGCGATATGAGAGTAGACCTATGAATAATCAACGCCCTCTTGCTAGTGAAAACTTTGGACTACGAGTCGAGCTTTATTGCGAACAACCACACCTCTGTCATCACGTCTACCTTGAAGACCCACTTTGTACTTATGGACTTGTGATTATCCTATAGGTCAACAAGTTTCCAGACTCCATGTTTTTCAATCTGTGAAACAAAATAACTATAAGAGCAAGCTTCTTGAATGGGTACAACTTAAGTATAGAAACAACTTAGATCCTTGTTGATCTGATTTCTCGTTTTTACTCAAGTCTGCAACTCTCAATTAATGTTCTTCGATGGGTGGTATGATAACGTCCTCGACATAACCTCACTTGAGACACTCCATTCTCTAGATTTGAAATATTCTGTTCAGCAACTTGATTACTCGTGGATGCTTCATTCTGATTGCTTGGACCCACAGATTGATTAAGTAAACTTGTGATCTGCTCTGAACCTTCATCGGAACTAGATCCTCCATTATCATAAGTTGGCTCACCATCAGAATCAGAATCGTCTGATTGATCAAAAGTTGGTGCTGTATTCTTCACATTTGGTTCGACTATGGGTTCTTATTGTGTGTTGCTTGGACCTGCTTCAGCATCATTTGTGCCAACACGTGATTGTGAAATCACTATTGGTCTAGGAACTTGTTCTTGAGCAGAAGATTGTTGTTGTTGATATAACAACACAAGTTCCTCATCAGTAGGTTTATTTGGTATATCAGAGAAATCCCACAAACTCTCGTAGTTAAACAACCAAGGATCACTAGGTGTCTGTGTAGGTGACGTGTATCTCTGGCAGTCAACATGTTGAGCTAGAATAACCCGGTTCATGCTAGGATGAAAGACTCTTCTCAAGGGACTAGCATGTCCCATGAAAAACCCCTCTAGAGACTTAACACAGAATTTACCATCCGAGTCAATAACTGTGCACAGAGATCCAAACGGTTCTAAAAACTCCAAACTTGGTTTTCGCTGACTAAGCAACTCAAAACATGTCTTCTTATGAGCCTGGACTGTTAATACTCGATTAAGCATGTAACAAGCATACATGTAATCTAGAATGTGCGAGCCTTGTGCATGCTATCTCAATAAGAGTTCGGTTCTTTTGTTCAACTACTCCATTCTATTATGGAGTATAGGGCGCGCTGAATTCATGAAGTATTCCTTTTTCGTTGCAAAACTCCAACATTCTGTTGTTCTTGAATTCAGTACCATTATCACTATGAATCCTTCTTTTTGGTAGATGGTATAATTTCTCCAACTTTCTGAAAAGAATCATCAAACTTTCAAACATCTCATCTTTGCTTTCCAAAAATAGAAGCCATGAAATTCGTGAGTAGTCGTCAGTCATAACAAGGCAATACAGACCACCAGATATACTTTTGATATTAACTGGCCTAAACAAATCCATATGTAACCTTTCTAGTGGCATCTTGATAGAGTTAATGAGTTTTCTTGGATGAGATTTCATGTTCTGCTTGCCCTTTTTACAGCTGGTGCAGTCATCATTCAAGTGGAAACTCTTAAGATTCACACCTTCCACCAGATTGTTGCACACCAGATAATTCATCTTTCGTAAATGGATGTGTCCTATCTTTAGTTTCCATAAAATCGATTCCTTTTCTGTAGAATTTGATACAAAACATAGTGCTGATTTCGTAGTAGTGGATGCAATGCTCATGTCAAGGACATAGAGATCATTTTCTCATGGAGCACGCATGAGTATCGACTCCTCGGAAATTTTGAATCTCGGCTTCAGAATGAGGCACATCTGAAAGTGTGTTGTAAACTTCTAATCACAAATCTGGGAGATACTTAGCAAGTTATTCTCTAACTCGGCTATGTAGTTGACTTTGTTAGAAGAAACAACGTCGTTTTTTAGTATTCTCTCACCAACTATCCTTCCTCCTTGAGTACCACAAACCGTACGTAGCCTACTTTGATTGATTTAACATCATATAACAAGGCCAGCATCCCTGTCATGTGTCGAGAAGCTCCACTGTTCGTTGTCCACTTAGAAATTACTGACCTCGGGAGCCCCTACACATGTAATTAAGAAATTATTTAAACACTAATACCCAAGCCTCCTCAGTCTTGGGTGGGTTTGGGATATCAAACTTTGGTACATTAACACTCTTAACTTCAACAACTTGTTCAACTTTTGACTCGGTTGTAACAAATGTTTTGAATGCCGCAGAAGATGGTTTAGTTTTGATCACCCAAGTTTGTTGTTTAGAAATTGCCTTTTTAGGGTAAAATTTTGAATCTTTTTGATCTTTCTTAATTGATGATTCACCAGATTCTTTGTTTAAAACATTAGTAGTTATTGGTTTCTCATTGTTGTTAGATTCAGTTTTTCTTTTCAAGATCTGTTGCAAAAAACTCTAGGGATTTGTTTTTCTCATATTTTAATGTCTTCATAGCATGGTAAACAAGTTTAGATTGGGCCACTGTCTTGCAATATGTTCGACTTCGTTACATTTGAAGCATGTCATGCTGTCAGTAACAGAATATTTCTGAACCTGCTCACGATGCTTTTTCTCAGCGTAGAATTCGTCATTTGATTTTTCTTTTCCAAAGTCTCCTTCTCGCTTTCCGAGCTTGTTCCGAAGATAAAGTTTACATTCTTTTTAAAATTTGTTTTCTGAAATCTATCGTTCTGCTTCTTTACATACGCCAACCCTTTCCTTTTGTTCTCAAGGTAACTTTTACCTTTGTGATTGTTATTATAAGAACATTTGGGTTTAGAGTAGTACAATGCATTCAAATTTTCAAGCTTTAAAAGACTCATTTCAATCATTTTAAATACTTGTTAGACTTTTTCGAGATTCAAATTCTAAATAAAAAATTCTTGATCAGAATATAGTTTGTCCGATCCTTTCATTTTGTAAGCAACCAAATTAGGATCATCATTCGTACTAGATTCCGATTTTCCAACATAGTTTTTATGGAAGCTTTCTTCATTTTCAGAAGGTGAGCTTGAACTGGTTTTCTCCAAGTTTGACTTAGCACTTTCAAATTCTGTGCAATCACTCTCACTCTCTAAAACCATTTCAACCACATTTTTCACCACATCAGATTCACAGTCATTTTCTGATTTAGTGTATGTTACATCAATGTTCTCAGGCAGCTCGTTGTTCTTTTCAGTTTTAAATTTTAAATTTAGCACCCTTTCCACCCCATATAGTTTCTCCTGGAATAGTTCCCACATGGGTGGTGGAACTCGATTGTAACTTGCACTTTTGTTCTTACCATTCTTATCATCTTCTTCCGTTTCAATTTTCGGAAGAGTATGATCAATGATATATGAACTAGTAGAATAACTTATTAACAACTTGTTAGCCCGTTCTTTTTTTATTCTTATTTTCTCTAATTCACTTTTAGCTTGGCAATCATATTTAGATGAATATTTATGGCTATTTGCTTGTTCATAACGGTTTCCTTGAGCATCGAAAGTGTGGCACCATCTTCCCTATAAGCTTGTTCATATTGTCTAATAGTTCTGCTTCATTTGCATATGCTTCTCTAGCTTCTTTATAATCACTTGACAAATTAATAGAGAGTTTTTTCAATTCTTTGTATTGTTTATCTCATTGCAAGGCTCTATGCACTTCTTGCAAAATTTCAACAATTTGAACTTTGACCACTTCCTTTACCAATTCCTTGACAAACTCTTCCACTGACTCGACTTTATCCTCCTGGGCTTCCTAAGAGACTACCTCTTTCAGATTAGCCATCATAGCTTTGTTGGCTATCCCAGTTAAGTTCTCGACAATAATCTCTTTGTTAACATCTATCAGTTCCACAACTTCAAACTTTGGCTCTTCCTCACAGTGTGCTTTGTAGCTTGGTTCGAAGTAACCTGCAAAAATTGGAAATATTTCAGGTGGAATTAAATGTCTAAAAGCACTGTGTAAAAGATTTTCTTCCTCAGAAGATTGCTCGTGATAGTATTATTCAATTATAGCTTCATCAAAAATTGCTTCAGAACATTCTTCTTCAGGTTCTGGTTCTTCGATTATCTCTGCTAACAACGTGAGACTTTCATTATTCGAGATGTATTTGTTCCAATTGAACCCCTCATCCTCCTGAGCAACTACTAAGGCTTTGTCTTTTGAACTTGATGAACCATCTTCAATCTGAACCATCCCTGAAGTTATTTGAGGCGGCAGTCGATGATATATAGCCTTCTTATAATAATCATCTGGGAATGGATTCTAATTGCCATTCACTTCACAGTTTGGACATTCCTTTTTGAAATGCCCTTCTCCCGGCATTTGAAACAAGTAACATTCGATGTATCAAAGCTAAGTTTACCATCTAGTCCTCCCAAACTGCTTCTACTTGTGATCTCCATAAAGTGTTGAGCCCTTCGAACGATTGACGCCATGCACCACTTTATATCCATCAACTCCAATTCTTCCGAATTGATCTCATCATAATCTTCTTTTGTCATATTTGGGTTCCCGGTCTTTCCGGCCACCATACTTTCATACAATTCTAGCACAGATGCAAGCAATGCCATGTGCTTCTTAGTAGTTTGTTCGTTGAAGTCTTTAGCATTCCCTAGATTCACGTCAATGTTGTGTTGCAGAATTCTCTTGTTAGAATTGGCTTGAGTGCTTTGGCTGCTCTAAAAATTGTTCGAGCTTTGTGAAGATTACTGTGTGAGGAGAATTAGGTTTGTATGATGAAAATGACTAAAAACCTCCAGATTAGTTTGAAGACAGACTTGAAGAATTATTTGCACTGAAGGTTTGTATCTTCAGACTTTGAGTGAATGCTACAGAACTGCATTTATAATGTAAGTCTACGTCTTGCTGAATATGTGATCCATTGGTTTTTGCCATTTTCTACATCTCCAACTCATTTCCTTCCAACTTTTCGATGAATCTTGACAAGTTGATTGTACTATATTCCGGGCTATTTTTCAAGGTCGTGAGATAAGTAGACCATTAACCTTCGGGCAGTGCATCAGCTAGTTTGTCTACCAATTCTTCATTATCTTTCTGAATGCCCAACCGTTTCATCTCAACCACAAGATGACAGTACCTCTCGATCAACTACTTCAAGCTTTCACCTTTTAATAGATTGAATATATCAAACTCCTTCTTTAATAGCGCCTTTTTGCTCTTTATCATTTGAGTGCTTCCTTGGAATTTAACTATCAAAGCATTCCAATGTGATTGAGCATCTCCATCGTGTTGTAAAAGAGCCAAGATATCTTCTTTAACAACTTGTTGAAGGATGTTTAACATTTTCTTTTCATTCACAAACTTCCCTTCTCTGTTGCTGTAAAATGCGTCAATGCCTTTTCTAGTCCATTCTCACCCGTTGGTGTAGCATATTTTTCCTCAACGACATACCAACAATTCAGATAATTCTCTTGTGCGCAATTTACAAATATTTCGCTCCAACCATGATAATCTTCTAAGCACATTAGCTTCAGGGGTTTCGTCATAGTCCCCTTCTCATTTTCAAGGTTTATGTTTTTAGCTGCTGCAGTTGTCAAAGCTGTTGATGTTGCAAACACATTGAAGAATTCGTTTTCCATCTTGTCGGAAGAAATTAGGTCAAAATTTCTTTTGTGTGAAGTGAAATTGGTGCAAAGTTATGCTTCGTGCGAACTGAAATCAAACAAACAGAATCAATGATTACAAATTCACTTCGTGCGAATTGAAAGTCACTTCGTACTGAGTGAAGGTTTCAATTTCACATAAATTCACTTCGTGCAAAGTGGATGCTCTCTTCGTGCGAAGTGAGGGTATCAGCTCATGCGAAGTGAGGGTAACTTTTGTCTTTAGCTCTGATCTTTTCAAGGGTTTTACTATAATGGATTTTACGTATTATACTGAAAAAAATTAGTCCATTTTGTCCATGAAATCGCTGAAAAATGAAAAAAGAGAAGTATGAGTAGAATAGAAATGTAGAATCTTGATCACGTCTTCAAAACAGGCCATCCGTACCTCCGATACCACTTGTAGGATCTTCTTATCCAATAAGCACAGTTCCTAATCTGATTAACTAGTCATAAATTGTGCGGAATTCATTTTATAACAAGCTACAATATCAAGATTACTATTTAAAGTTTACTGTTTCATTAATGTGGTAAACGTGTACGATCCTGAAACAAACTTGGCAGGGCTTCGCTATACTGATCAACAAACTACTACAGACTCAAGACCACAATTCACCTATATATAGACATACCAAGATCGTACGAGTTGGATCTTGCCACTTCGTACGAGGTGCACTTCATACGAAGTGAACTATTCTGTAACACCCCAACTGCGTAAAACAACGAACTGCGGCGGAAACGTCAGGGAGTCATGTCATAGAACTACTGTTTCACACCTCATGGAATTTAAAATTTTGTTTATCAAGTTAAATGTTTACATTGTCTTGGGATAAACAGAAACAACACATAAATAAATTGTCTTTCATGTTTCAAGTCACTAAGGCCCTCGTCCATTCCTACGTGAAGTATGCATCATATTATCAAGCATTGACTCCTGAAATATATGTGAAAAGAGAGTCAACATAAAAATGCCGGCGAGTACATAGGTTTTGTGAGTGTGTCAAATTCGTGGCTTTGTATACATATTGCAACCTCGTCCGACTACAAGGGTCGTTAAGTGAAAACCTCGTATAAAAAGTGTTTGATATTGCAATACAATTAACCAACTAAAACAAGTTGGTTAGAGTTTTGAAAACCTTATAGCCATGAATCTTAACCAAAATGTTTCTTTTGTAAAAAAAACTTGTAATAGATTGATACAAAAGAGAACTTCGTATGGTTTATGTCTTTAAGTGAAAATCATTGCATGATATTGTTCAAAACCATTTGTCCGTGTTATAAACCATTCGTCCGTGTTTTAAATCAATCGTCCGTGTTTTTAACCAATTGTCCGTGTTATAAACAAATCGTCCGTGTTTTTAATTGTGAAAACTTTTGATTGTTCTTTAATGAACACATTCAAACCTGTGTTGACTATACCACTAAAGGGTATCTTTAATACACCACCAAAGGGTCTTTTTAAGTAGACTAACAAATCAACAAATGATTTGTTAATCAGAAACGGTTTCTGTCATTACCTAAACTTCCACCAAATCTTGTGAACAGTCCAATAATGGGATTGTCAGTCCTATGGTACCATAACATACTACTGGTCAGCTTGGCCAAAGTTAATGAATGTCATTCGTGTTATGGATAACGCATTAACAAGTTGTTCACATTAATGAAATCGTATTGTTTTATATATAAACCATAGACATTGTTTTTGAAAACTTGAAAATGATTTAGCACATATGAGTAACCCCAAAACATTTGCAAAACGTAAAAGAGGGGAACTATGTACTCACTTTGAAAATCATTTTGTATATATAAACCATGTATATTATTTTGAAATCTTGAAAGTAATTACAGGCACATATGAATCACCCGAAAACATTTAGAAAATGTAAAAGAGGGGAACTATGTACTCACTTTTAAAATCATTTTGTATATATAAACCATGTATATTGTTTTGAAATCTTGAAAATAATTATAGGCACATATGAATCACCCCAAAACATTTAGAAAATGGAAAAGAGGGGAACTATGTACTCACTTTGAAAATTATTTTGTATATATAAATCATGTATATTGTTTTGAAATCTTGAAAATAATTATAGGCACATATGAATCACCCCAAAACATTTGAAATCATAAAAGAGGGGGCTATGTACTCACTTGGGATTGCGAAAGTGTTCTTGATCAACGGAATAAACAAACTCAAACGTGTCTTAATGTGTTAAATAAATATATTAGCGTGTTGGGACTACAAACGGGAGATCGGATAGAATGAATTCTTATAAACCAAACGAGTGTTGGAACTCATGTGATATGGTTTACCAAACTTAACATTCTGATTTGGAAAGGATCCTAAGTGCTGTTGACCCATTATGACTCGTTAAGGTAGTTTATGCTAGTTTAACGGGTCATTAGCGTAAACACGTGATATGATAAGTCTTAAATGCCCCAAACATGTTTGAAAATGTTATAACATTTGTTTATGATAAAAATTTGTTTACATGTGTTTAAAATGGATTTATGCGCAAAAGGACATTTTGGTCATCATTTTTTTAAGAACATAGAAGTAACTTATCATAACACTAACCAAACAACATGACCATAAGGTATAACCTCAGTAGATTATTTCCTATACAACTATGGTCACAAATATGTGTTTGGTCGGATCCTAAGATTGACCAATGGATCGGATTCGAAAGTGAAAGCGGTGGTTAAGACTGCTCGACTTACGACTCTAAATAAGCACTAAACTAGAAGTGACGAGTTAGACATGTCAAAATATGTCTAAGAAAGTTTATAAAACTGATTTGGTATCAAAATACTTGGTGTTTTGCTACCCGAAATAGTTTCGCCGTAAAATGCACATCATGCGCATTTTTGATCGAAACTTTGACTCGTCACTTCGACTAGTAAACGTGGTAAGCAGAAGGTGAAATCGCTAGGGATTATAACCTTCATGATTAGGATCACGATGAAATTTCAATTGAACTTTGACTTGAGAAAATATGGTCAGAACCAAAAGTCAATCAGGTTGCCAAACTGTTCGACTTTTAGCTCAAAATAGCTAAAAAATGAAAGAACTAAGAAGAGTACTTACTTGTGTTGAAGAACACTTTCGGAACTCAAGATAGGAGGCTTCCAAAGTCTGGAAACAAGCTCCAAGAAGGATATAAAGAAGAACTTCACTCTTTGCTTTGAAGTGGTGAGAAAAAAAATGGAAGAATCATGGGGTATTTATAGTATTTTAGGATTAAGGAGGTGATGACAAGTGTCCTCAAGTGTGGATTAGTGTCCTAACATGTGTCAACACCATATTAAGTGTGGGAAAGTTAGTGCTAGGTGTCAAAAATTGGAGATAGGTGGCAAACTTGGTGAATAAGCAAAAATATTTATTTTTTTTGACATTTTTGGCCCTTGGACTTGTATTTTCACTTGTTTGTCATTTTTAACCCCTTTAACCTAATATTTAGGTTATATAAAGGTGTTAAGACATGTGTAAATTGTATTATGCCCAAAAATGTTATGGATGTCGGTTCGTTCGGTTGTACGGTTACATGTTTCGCAAAAATGCGTTAAACGCTTTAACGAACACGAAAATGATCGAATTGTTCAATGATTGACATTTTTACATTTTCATCAATAAAATATAAGATTTTATTGAATATAAAAATATTTGTAAATAAAACACAGGGTTTCATTGAATACTAAATTGTTTGTAATTGTGCAATGTTTGAAAAGGCACAAATGTCACGTATTACACTTTGTACGAGGTGAGCAAACACGTCGTGTGAAGTGGCCTTTACATACCCAAAATCAACTCTTACATTAACGCCCTATTACATATGACTCGACATGACCCTAACACATAGGTTAGAGACTGCATCAACATAATATGTACCAACAATTTCCCCTTGGTTGTCACAGTCGAAGCTTGATCTTGATCTTGAAATATAAGAGTCGTGTTTGAAGATTCTGCAACTTCAATCAGGCATCTTGAAACCTTCAGATAATTCCCCTTGATTGCTGATTTGGGCTTACATTATCTTCATTATTCACAAATCCCCTAGAATGAATCTTCAGGTCTTTGTTTGGATGGTTCCCAACATTCTCGGATTTGCTTAACTTCAATCTTCACGAATAATCACCAACTTGAAACTAATAAATGCAGCTTCTCCGTTTCAACTTTAACCACATCCGTGTTCGGTTTTTGATTTAACATTGTAGCACGTGAGCTGATATATTAATATTCAAAACCCCAATCAGCAATTGATAGAACCTTCGAATATCACACTGAAAAACTATAACTTTGTGAACACCCGCAAAAATATAAAATCCGTTTTCCGTAATCACCTTACGTACACTCCTGAATGATTGATCAGTAAAATGGTAATCTCCTCAATCAGTAAATCTTCATTGGACAACAAATCATCTAGTAACACATTCAGATCTGAGAAACATTCTTCCATGATCAGAATCACATTCTTCATCTTCACTCACCATAACTAATATATAGTCTTCTCTGTTAGTCCTGGTAGCAACTTAGTCAACAAACATCATCACTTCTTGACAGTTAGTCCAAACAACAATTCCACAGCTCGAAGAAACATTCTTGACGGTTAGACTATTGTTGAGCATTCGTGTATATTATATCTTGAACACTCTCAGATATCTTTAAAGTATCGACAATCATCCTTCTAATCGGCTTGACGAAGACCCGGGACTCAAACCCTTAGACATCATTCTGTATCACGGTCCGAAGACTCTGAACTTCCTATGATCACAAACTAACGAATCCAGATCTTATGCATCCACGGACAATCTGAAGTTAGAACCACCCGAATACTGTTGCACGTCATGAATTTAAAAAATGATGGAATTTTAATATATATTCTCTGAAATTCTTATTCCTGTTCATTTTTGAAAATTTTGACCTCTCTAAAATATATCACTTAATTTCCCTCTCAAAATGGCAAATTCAGTGCTCTCTCTTTACTAAAAAACTCTACTAATGCGGAAATATGTCATTTTGGTCCACAAAAGTCAGTTTTGCATCAATGCGGATTTATCGTTAAGGAACATTAATAGTCACTATACCAAATGATAAACAATATGTATAGGTATCAATGACTACTCATTATCTTCAACCCTTTGTGATCGTATCATCAAATCTGTTCTCTGAAGCCCTTTACGTGTCCCAGAACAACCCGTATTTGTCGTTAAAAACTCGAATACCTTCGTTCGAGGGTAACTTACCTTCATGCGACGGTAACCTACCTTCGTGCGAAGATAACTACCTTCGTGCGAAGTAGTACCTTCGTGAGGAGGTAATCAGATGTAGTTTTGTTAGAAAACTTCTATGTAAGTATTGAAGAAATATATGATCCATATCATCAACTGCTGAAGATGAAGTCATGAAGGTTAAACAAAAAGAAGAAACAAGATAGGACAAAAAGAAAAAGACAACATATCCTTAACATTCAACAGAAAAGATCAAGAAATGAACGAAGACAACAGAAAAGACCATTCAGGTGGATCTGATGATAATTCTAATGAATATCATCAGTATCTGGTAAAGTCTGGTGATATGTTCATTAGATTTTCTTGTAAGATGGCTCTCAAAGATTCTAATGGGCCAACTTGTCTGCAAATTTGAGCTCTGCCACAATTGAAGGCAGCAAGTTGATCATAGTAGTTTCAATGAATATGCCAAGAAGCTACTTTATGTAGAGCAAGTGCACGAATAAACTAATGTTTATTCGTGCTAAAGACTATCTATAAATAGAGAATTAGACCATTAAAGGGTAATGAGTTAAAGCCAATCATTTAATACATACCACAAAACTCCATTACCCTTTCACCACAGAATTACACACGTATTCGTTTGTACTGTCAATAACCTCACAATCACCTTATAAACCATTTTGTTTCAAAGTGATATAAAACTTGAAAATTCTGTAGTTGTTGTTTCTTGAAAGTTCGATTTCTAAATCCGTACGCTATTTTCATATCGTTGAAATCACTTGCCATATTACGTTAAAAGAGCTTTGTATATATTGGGCCAACAATTGGTATCAGAGTAGATTGAATAAAAATACTTTCAAACAACCAATTGCTTATTCTCTTTAAACTTTTTTTTATCTAAATTTGGCAAACTTTCAAACCTGGAACAATGCTTTCAACATTGGGTCTATGTCAAAGCCTCTGACCTTGGTCAAAGAGGAGTACCCCCAATGGAAAATCAGGATAATCAACTTCCTTAATGGACATGATCGAGCTCTGTTTCAATCCATTATGAGTGGCCCACATATACCCCTAGTTGAAATACTAGGTTCTCAAGCATCTGATCAAACACCTGAAATAGTTGACTCCTAGGCTCCAAAAGATGAATGCTTATGGAGCAAAGAAGATAAGGAAAAGGTGGAACCTGAGGAAAGGGCCAAATCGCTTTTGATTATGGCACTTCCAAATGACATATTCTCTCAAGTAGATGCATGTGCTTCTGCTAAAGAGATATGGGATCAGTTAGAAAATCTTTATGAAGGAGGAGAAAGAATGAAGAAAAATAAATGAACAAATTGTGTCTGTTCTTATGAGAGATTTGAAAGTTTATCAAATAAAAATATTTGTGAAACATATAAAAGATTTGCAAAACTTTTAAATGATCTAAAGAAATTTGGGATTGAGAAGTCAAACGATGAAAGAAATGTAAAATTCCTAGATGCTCTTCCCAGAGAATGGAGAAGTCTCACAATGACTTTAGCCTCCACTCTAGAGTTAGGAAACATGAGTCTACAGGACCTCTATATCATTCTTGTTCCTATAGACGAAGAGATATATGAAAACTCAAACCAAAGAGGAGGATCTATTGCCCTCATCTCAAACTCACAAAGAATACCCAATTCTGATCCACAAACCTGTTATTGCGAAAATTTGGAAAATTCTGATACATTATCAGATTTTTCTACATTTGCTGAGGCAATTGCACTGCTCACTAAAACTTTTGAGCAAAGGCTGAGAGGAGGAAACGATAAAAGTAAGAAAAGTGACAAAGGGAGGATGGAAGAAGTCAAGAGACAAAGCTAAAGCAGAAGTTGTGTGTAACAAATGTAAGCAAAAGGGTCACTATGCATCAGAATGCAAAAACAAAAAACTGAAAGATGTTGCTTACTATTTGAAAAAGCTAGAGGAAGCTAAAAAGCAACAACAAGTCTGATTGCAGGGACATATACCTGGTTGACGGATTATTCTTCTGATGATGAAGAAGAAGAAATGGCAAATTTATGTCTTATGGCAAAATTTTCTGATGTAGAGTCTGAAAGATCAGAATCAGAAAGATCAGAACTAAAGGTAAACACGAATAATTTTGATCTTGAATAGAAGGTAAACAAGCTTATGTCAGACTTTAAGAACTTACAAGAAAAAAAATTGGAAAACAAGAAATCTGATGGTTTGCAAACAACATTGAATAAAGTAATACTTGAAAATCAACTACTCATTGAGGAAAGCTTAGAGAAAAATGCAAAAATTGAATTCTATAAAAAGGAAAGAAAAGATTTATATAAAATAATTCATGATAAAGAAATCAATGTAAAAGGTTTTCAGCAAGCAAAAGATTTTATAAACTTTATTTAGACCATAACAAAAAACAAAGGGGAAGGGCTGTGATATGTAAGAACTAACATTAGAATCCCACAATCTTTGTTAAAGCAACAGATCAGAATTCCGATAAAACAACATAAGAATCGGATACTAAATCTTGCAAATCAGTAAGCTCTTGCAACGCTTTCTTATCCTCAAATACTAACACCAAAGGATAAAAAGGCATGAATAAAATTTTTTTTCACAAAACTCAAAAATATTCATCCAAAATTCCAAAAATCTGCAAACCTTCGATCACAGTCAAAGGAATCAGAAAAATATAATAGAGACAAAAACTAAACAGTTTATTAATGGCTCAACATATAACAGAGTTCCTGGTGAAATTTCTTCATCCAAAAGGGAATCTCAAACAAATCTTCATCGGAAATTATACCCAAGCAAGTCTGGGTACCAAAAATTCTCTAACTCTTCCATTTCAGTACCATCATGTGCAGCAATTCTGGTACTGTGATTCAGGAAGCTCTAAGCACATGACTGGGGATAGGAGCTTACTCAGCAATTTTGTTCCAAAGCTGGGTAAATTAGTTAACTTTGGAAATGGAGTGAAGCAAGAACATTGGGCCATGGATGCATTAAGCGTGGATCTTTGACCATTGAGAAAGTAACTTATATAGAAGGTTTGAAGTATAATCTACTAAGCTTTGGTCAATTTTGTGATAGAGGCTTTTAGATAACCTTTCCACCAGAAAAATGCTTATTGGTTGGTCTAGATGATAACAAGATTTACTTGAGTGGAAAAAGAATAAGAAAATCCATATATTAGTTTGATTTAAACGAAGAAATAGAACACCCTCAATTGTGCTTTCTTTCAAAAGATAACAAAGGTAATAGCTGGTTGTGGCATAAAAGACTGGCCGACTTAAATTTCAAAAATCTAAACCAACTGGCAAGCAAAGGTTTGGTAAAAGGTCTACCATTCATATCCTCCAAGAAGGATAAATTATGTGAAGCCTGTGAATTAGAAAATCCAAAAGAGGCTCACATAAAACAATTTCTGAATCTTCAATAACACAGAATTTAGAACTTTTGCACATGGACCTTTGTGGACCTGTGAGTACAACAATCTTTTCTAGTAAGAAATACATTTTGGTCATTATAGATGACTACTCTAGGTACACTTGGGTTGATTTTTATGAAAGAAAATTGAGACCCTAGATCTGATTATAAACTTCATCAGAAAAATAAAAAAAACATGTTTAAATTACAAGTCAGAAGGATTAGATTTGACAATGGAACAAAATTTAAAAATTCAAAACTTGAGACCTTCCTTATAAGCAAAGGAATCTCTCATGATTTTTCTGCTCCAAGATCTCCACAGCAAAATGGCGTTGTGGAACGAATAAATAGAACTTTGGTAGAAGCAGCAAGAACCATGCTGACTAATGCCAAAGTACCCACTTACTTTTTGGCAGAAGCAATTGCAAATGCATGCTTTACACAGAACAGATCCATAATAATCATAAATGGAAGAATACCAAATATCAAATTTTTGCACACATTTGGTTGTAGATGTTTTGTATATAATGATTTTGAAAGTCTTGAAAAATTTGACAGGAAAACTGAAAAAGACATTTTTCTTGGTTACCCATTGTTCTCAAAAGTTTCCAGAGTTTTCATCTTAAACACTAGGATAATTAGAGAAAGTTTATATGTATCATTTGATGATTCATCAGATCAGAAGTTTCTAGTGAAATTGTGAAAGAAATAAACTTTTCTGATAAGTAAGAAAATCATAATCATCTTCTTAACATTCTAACTAAAGAACTTCTTGAATGCGAATTTGCAAATAAAGCATTACCAAAACTTCTTGAGTGTGACTTCACTAGAAGATAAAAATTCTGGAAATCAATCAGAAAATCAAACTGAACATCAGAATCTGATCCAATCTATAGAACGAAGGTAATTGTTCAGGGGGAAGCTTCAGAACCATCAGAATCATCAAGTTCACACAACAATTGTAGATGGATCAAAGGACACTTACAATCAAACATCATGGGAATTCTGAAGAAGGTGTCAAAACAAGATCTGCCACAGCTCATGAATGTCTATATGCTAGTTTTCTAAACATGATAGAACCAAAAACTGTCAAAGAAGTACTGAATTATTCAGTTTGGCTCCAAGCAATGAAAGAAGAGCTTGACCAATTTGAAAAGAGTTAAGTAGGGATTCTAGTACCCAAGCCAAACTAACACAGCTGTCATTGGAACAAAATGGGTATTTAGAAACAAGTCTGAATAGCAAGGTGTCATAACAAGGAACAAGGAAAGACTGGTAGTGAAGGGTTATTGTCAGCAAGAAGGAATAGATTATAATGAAACTTTTGCACCAGTATCCAGATTAGTAGCTGTAAGTATATTCCTTGCTGATGCTGCATCAAAGGTCTTAAAATTTTATCAAATAGACGTAAAATCAACATTTCTGAATGGTAAGATTGAGGAAGAGGTATTTGTACAACAACAAGAAGGCTTTGTTGACCCCAAATTCCCAAAACATGTTTATAAATTGAAAAAAACACTATATGGGTTGAAGCAAGCTCTAAGAGCATAATATGAAGCTCTTTCAAATTTCTTAATCAATTCAGGCTTCAAAAAGGTACTATTAACACAACTCTATTTCTTAAACTCATAAAGGTCACACTTTGTTGGTTCAAAAATATGTTTATGACATTATTTTTGGATCAATCAATGAAAATTTTTGCAAAAAGTTTGAGAAACTAATGATTAGCCATTTTGAAATGAGCATGATGGGTGAATTAAACTTTTTCTTGAGCCTAAAAGTCAAACAAAGAAGTGATGGCATATTTTTGAGTTAATCAAAATATGTCAAAACAATTTTGAAAAAAATACTCGCTTGAAAATTGCTCGAAAACTTGAATGGCAACTGGAAATAAACATGATTCTGATCTAGATGGAAAAGTGTTGATATTAAAACCTACAGGAGAATGATAGGATCATTGTTGTATCTAACGGCCAGTAGACCAAATATAATGTTCTCCACATGTTTTCTTACTAGATACCAGTGTAATCCTAAAGAGTCCCATTTCAAAGCTATAAAATGGGGTTTTAAGTATCTGAAAGGCACATAAGATCTTGGTTTATGGTATCCTAAAGATACAAATTTAGAGTTAATAGCAAACACAGATGCAGATTAAGTAGGATGCAAAATAGACAGAAAAAGCACATCTGGTGCTTATCAAATGTTGGGAGAAAAGGTAGTTTGTTGGGCAAGTAAGAAACAAAATTGTGTCTCCACATCCATAGCTGAATCAGAATAGGTAGCAGCAACAAGCTATTGTTCACAAGTGTTGTGGATGCAAACTTAGCTGAGGGATTATGGAGTCAATCTGACCAAAATTCCAATATTATGTGATTCAAAAACTACCATTGCCATAACAGAAAATCCGGTACATCACTCCAAAACCAAGCACTTCATAAAAGACCATGTGGAAAAAGGTAACATTGTAATGTATTTTGTTCAAATAGAAAAACAAGTTGCTGACATTTTTACAAAACCTCTTGATGACAAGAGACACAATTTTATGGTCAGTAAATTCAGAAAAAGTATTATCACAAAAGGATGATCAAAATCGTGAATCATTAGAAATGATCAGAAATTTGACATAAATTCTGATACCCCATTAGAAACTGCATAAATCCACCATAATTTTTGGTGATTTATCAGAATGTTTAAGGATCATCAGAAACTCTGAGATGGGCTACTTTTTTTTGTCACTCTAACTATTCCATGCATGCACATTATTAGGATAGCACATGGACATTATTTTGTCTTACAAACTCCTTGCTCGTTATTTTTGCTCATTTTCTCATTTTATAAAAAAATCAAAAACAAAAAAATCCACTACGAATCTCTGAGTCTTAGGGTTGATTACGTCATAAAGTAAGCTTTCTAAACAATATCCATTGCTCAAATACACCCTCAATTATTCTTTAAAACTTAGTCATCCACACTTAGAGAGAAAGAAGGGGACACCTGGGCAGGATGATGATGATATCTCTCAGAAATAGCCGCATAGACATTTAATGTAGAAGACTCTTATCACACACAATTCTCTTTGCTTCTGACTGAGGATCTTAAGCATTAAAGGAATCAGGACATAAAAAGAAAGAAAATCTTTACCATTTATGATGAAACTATCACTTTCACTTATAAAAACAACCACCATTTAAAATATTAGCTTCATCTCATATGTCTTTGTTATCCTCCTTCTCTCTTGTTCTGAAACCCTAATGACCTCGTCTTTCATAAAAACCCTAACAATGGCTGAAATCAGTGCCTCACTTTTCCCGCATCCAATGTACGAAACTCACAACATGCGGGTCCGGAGAAACTTGGATGGACCAACATGGGTAGGCTGCAGGTCATTCTTAACATGCTGATGCAAAGCCCATTAGCATATGGCTTGTCAGCATACATCTGGGTCCACCTAACTCTATTGCAAGAGTTTTGGCTGAATGCACGAACAATCTTTTAGGGAACACAAGTCTTGATTCACAGTCAAGTGATGGGGAAGGATATCATCCTAAGTGAAGAAACTATTAGAGAGGCTCTACATCTCAATGACAACAACAACAACAATGTCCCTTTCTTCGCTCGCCAAACTCTTGATCAGACTCTAAAAGAGGTGTGGTACCACACAGAGAATCGCACAAGAGGGATCGGCAAATTCGGATTTCTTCAGCCATGGCCGTTTTTGGTCACCCAGCTTGGAATATGTTTCTCTAGAAAGTACGCAAACTTTAATGAGATCTCATACAGGTTGATGGAGGTGGTGCATGTAGTAGTACAAGAGGCCCCCTATAACTTTTCTAAATATCTCATGAGAGATTTTGAGGGCAACTTGAACTCCTATAGACCATTGCTGATCTATCCTTGTTTCTTGATGAGGGTGATCACACATCAAATAGACTTCAAAGGAGTTCCAAACTAGTACCCAAGAGCTCAGGTCATCCTTAAGGAAAACATACATAGTGCCAGCCTGACACCAAACCCGAACCATTCCGGAACTGTGACCTATCTGCGAATTTTTGCTTAACTTATCTTCAATGAAGATTAGTTAGTATTTTTTTCCTTTTGTTTGTAGTATGTTTTTCTCTTTTCCGTATGATTTCCTTTCTTCTCTTTTTAGTTGTAAATATTTATCTATATAAGTATATTTTCTGTTAAAA
Organism: Scalesia atractyloides; assembly: GCA_947069175.1. NCBI lineage: Eukaryota > Viridiplantae > Streptophyta > Magnoliopsida > Asterales > Asteraceae > Scalesia > Scalesia atractyloides. The sequence goes on along the minus strand of CAMTDV010000001.1, from coordinate 52,738,601 downwards.
TTATAGGAAGGGGGAATTAGTCCTAAAAGGTTTAAAGAATAGATGAAGAAGGGGGAACTCTATAGATCTAGATCTGTTAAAACTAGGAACAATTATCAAAATATCTGATAAAATTAAGTCAAATCTAATGCCGTTCTTGTAAAACATTCTGATGAAAACTTATTGACTAAAGTTTGAAAATAAAAGAAAAACACAAGGTCCACTTCAGATCTGATGAGATTTGACACAGAATTTTCTCTCCAAAAGACAAAACCGTTTTATCTTTCTGTTAATATTTCAAAAAAGGAGGGTTATACTAGTCTTTTCTAATAACCAAAACACAATCTTAAAACAAAAGGTAAGCAGCTCCACAAAGACTAACACTATAAGCGTATTTCTATTACTCCACTCATTCCATCTCATCATAAAAAAGACGCAGTCTATCAAGGGGGCACTCTTATTTCTGATAACCTTCTGATGAAAATAGTGATTTGAATCTCTACATTAGATGTGAAGACACATTTCTGATGATGTCATCAGACTGAATTTTGCTTTAAAAAATGGGGAAGAATTGTCATATTCTAGAAAAGAATACTACTGGACCTTCTCTCTAAAAAAAGGTCCCACCATAGGTAAAAGGTACAACTTGGCCGTTAGTATTCATCAGTCAAAAATTATCTTTAAAACCCTTTAAGATATATCAAAACCTAGAGATATATAAAAATTAGGGATATACCAAATTTCCTAAAACGGTTTGGATAAAGTTAAAACATCATTAACTTGTCATTAACCATCTTAAATACTAACCACCCATGACCCAAAATCCATGATCTCTGTCCCACAAATCCGATATATATACCTACTCCAAAAGGACAGAAACTTACCTACAACCTTCAACCTCAGAAAACCCTAAAAACCCTTACCTTTTTTTAAAAGAAAAATTCAACTCACCATTCACAAGGAATGATGACTTCTTACCAATGAAGGAAAACAACCTATTGATTAACACCAACCATGGGGAATATGACGAAAAATGCACAATTTTGGTCGAATTCTTGCTAAGATGCCCTATTGCTCAAGCTTTGACCAAAACCAAAGAAGTACCAGAGAATATTATACAACAGCTTGTCCATACCCTTAGTTAGACTGGTGTGAACGAAGTCACAACTCATCTTTGGGGTAACATCTATCAGAGAATGTTTGGAACTTCCAACCAATGAAAACTACATCGAAGCACCTAAGAAGGAGGAGTTGTTGGGACAACTTGATGATCTGATGGGATATGCTAGGAATATTTCGCTAATTGGCAATTCAGAAGGAATGAGCTACCTCCCTTCTAGCAAGTAATGATGGAGACTCTAACCAAGTGCCTAACATTAAAAATTATGGGCACTGATCAAATTAACATAACTGTTTTGACAATCATGTATGGACTCATCACGGGGACCAACATTGATTATGGAACAGAGATCTTCAATCTGATGAAGAGATCTATGTTAATCAAATCTGGCAGAATTAGTTCTCATCAACCCTTTCCAAGATTCTTGTCAATCATAACTTTAGAGACATTTGTAGAGAGAAATATTGAACTTCCTATATCACAAAATGCCTGGAAATCATCTATCATGAAACCTTGGTGTGGAGTACTAGCCTAGAAATCAAGCAAAGATGTGCCCAACTTACTAGAAAGCATGATGAGTCTGATAGCTGAAGACTTACCTTACAGGATATAGCATGTGGTAATTCTGAACATAAAATTGGAGCATACTAAAGTTTATGACAACAGCTCTTCAGCAGATCATGATGATCAAGGAGCACTGGCTCCACAAGCAATAGAGGATATTCAACATCAAGACATCAGGTTCTCACCAGACCCAATGGAGGATCAACAGTTGCAGCAGAATCTAGAAGAAGAACAACATCATGTAGAGGCTTCACACTTGGCAAAATCTGGTGCTCAAACTAATCCTAATTCATTTACTGTTGCAAACTCTCTTGTAGAAACAAAGCTGGATGCATTGATAGAGGAAATCAGAGGTCAGAAGTCTGATATGAAGGTTTTGTCAGATATAGTTGAAGTCATCAGAAAGCAAACAGAAAAGAATACTGAAACTCTAAAGAACCTTCAACAAGAAAAAAAGGCACCAGAAAACAGCAAACTTGCTGCAGATTTTGAGAAAGTGTTTGAAGAAATAAAATACATCAAGACAAAGATAACTGAAGTCATGGAAACAAGAGGTTCCATGAGCTCTAGTAAAATTCTGGAGGAGATTCATAGCTTAAGAGCCTGTAACAATATCCTGACTGATGCTCTTGATAAATTGGTAAGAGAATGGGCTACACATCAGGATCAGAATACAGAGGAGTTCAACAAGATACATGTAGTAGAAAGAAGGAATGCTCAATTGCTAAGTGATGTATAATCACTTGTGAAAAGGCTACAATTAAATGTTGCCAAGCTGGCAAACATTGATGTTCATGAACTCAGAATTCCCATTCCCAAAGAATCCTCACACCAGAAAGAACCAGAAGCCACCTAACATACACAAATAAAGCAAGCAACACCTCTTAGTCAATCAAGGCATACACCAATGGGGCCTCCACCTGTTGTGCCAAAGTCAGAAATGTTGAAAAGACTCGAAGCGCTCACATAATAATCTCTGAACTGAGCAGTACTTCTTCAAGAGGTACTCAACACGAACAACCAAAAATAACCTCATCTGGATAAACTATCTTTAGTGAACAGATGAACCAAGCAGAGAAGAGAAAGTGGGAAGACTCTACTACATCTTCAAAGAAACCAAGAGTTGAAATCAGAAAGGACCTACAAGCAAAGGAAAAGGAATTTCTAGTGCAACAGATTGATCAAGATAGTATGATGTTCCCTGAATATCATCTAAGAAATTACTATTAGAATGATGAAGAAGATAAGCTTGACAGGCCTTTAAGCCCAATGGGCACAAGTATAAGAGAAGAAAAACTGAAAAGAGGAAAGGCCAGTCTTCACCCATCTCTCACAAATCCAGTGGTTAGAGTACACAAGGCGGACACCCAGTTCACTGTAGGCAAGATAATGGGAACTCATGAGCAAAACAGATATGCTCTGACCAGAAAAGATGGTATAGTAACAACAGTTGTGGATGCTGATCTTGGAGAAGAACTTCCTCCTTGGACTTATCGAAGCTGAAAATAATTTTTGATAAAGAGAAGGGAGATATAAAGATTAAAAGAAGAGCTATCCATCGCCTAACTAAATCAGGGGAGAAAATGTACTCAAGGGTGGCTCTAGCAGATTTTGATCTTTGCAATGCTTTTGAATACAACAAGAAAGTGCAAATACCACCTCTTGACACATCTGTTCCAGCTGAACTTGAACCTGAAGCCAGAATAGGAGTTATTTTGATATACTTGAGTTATCTGTTGTTTCAGGGATCTTAATGATAAGAAGGCTCTATTCAGAGTGAATGAAATATGCAGGTACTCAAATAAAAAACTTAACTATATCAAAGACTGCATGGATAAGAAACAGGAACAACTCAAGGCTAAAGGAAGAAACAAGGAAAAGCTGAGGAAAGAAATCGAAGACCTTATAAATGAATGGATCACGACTAGAGGATGGACAAAGATTTGTATAAAGTCTACCACAAGCTAATTGAGTACAAGAAGCAACTAAAGAAAGGAGATCTCTACAAAAGTGGACTGAATCTTGTCTAAGAACTTTTGTCTACTTTACTTCTTTGAACAATGTTTATGTTATCTAGATTTTGATGTTTTGAAGTTTCTTTAAAGTATGTTCTTTGCTTTGAGATGTTATTTTTCTTACAATACTTAGGGGGAAACTGTTAGGAAAATTTATGTAATTATTGAAGAAAAATGTGATCCATCTGATCAACTGCTGATGATGTAGCCATGAAGGTCAACCAGAAAGAAGAAACAAGACAGGACAAAAAGAAAAAGACAACATATCCTCAACATTCATCAGAAAAGGATCAAGAAATGAACGAAGACAATCAGAAAAGACCATTCAGGTGGATCTGATGATAATTCTGATGAATATCATCAGCATCTTGTAAAATCTTGTTATCAGAAAATCTGGTGATTTGTTCATCAGATTTTCTTGTAAGATGGCTCTCAAAGATTGTGAGGGGCCAACTTGTCTGCAAATTTGAGCTCTGCCAGAATTGAAGGGTAGCAAGTTGATCATAGTGGATTCAATGAATATGCCAAGAAGCTACTTTATGCAGAGCAAGTGCTCGAACAAACTAATGTTTATTCGTGCTAAAGACTCTCTATAAATAGACAATTAACCTTTGAAGGATAATGAGTTAAAGCCAATCATTTAATACATACTACAAAAACTCCGTTACCCTTTCACCATAGAATTACACAATATTCATTTGGACTAGTCAATAACCTCACAATCACCTTGTAAACCATTTTTTCAAAGTGATATAAAACTTGAAAATTCTGTAGTGGTTGTTTCTTGAAAGTTCGATTTCTATTTCTGCACACTATTTTCATATCTGTTGAAATCACTTGCCATATTACGTTAAAAGTTCTTTGTCTATCTAGGACCAACAAGTTTTTTGGATCCAAAATCTTTATTTTTTCGAATTTCATGATGATTCTTTCACAGACATGGTCAAAATTTAATTCTAAAGAATCCTATGGTTTCAATTTTAATTTTTTTTTCGTGGATTGTTCGTTTATTTGATGATTTACATCTAAAACCCCCAAAAGTCTATAAATCATGAGCGTATGTGATTCAATCAACTGTTAAGTCAATTGAATCGGTACAGTAGCTCTAAGACCACTTGAAAGTCTAGGAACCTACGGGATTAGACGGAAGTTTGGGTAGAATATCACTAATTCGGTAGAAAGTTATTAAGAAAAAGTAGAAGTGGAAGCTTTCCATTCATACCGAAAGAGTATACATCTTTACAAGCTAGAGAAGTATTTCCCCTCTTGGAACTCCAAACCTAAACAACTGACGAACACACAACACTATATATAGGAGTGTTACCCTCGTGCGAACTAAGAGTATTCACCGTCGTACGGACTGGTTACCTCAGTACGAAGTAACTACCTTCTTATGGAGTGACTACTTCGTATGAAGTACGCTTTATACACCTCTCTCGTCCACTCTTAAGTCATGTGTTTGTATCTAGTCTATATAATATTCTTCACATGCTCTATCTAGCCTATTCGAACAGTGTCGGACATAATATGTACCAACAGAAATCCATAGTTTTCTAGGGTTGGCTGGTTATTATAGAAGGTTTATTGAGAACATCTCTAGAATAGCTACTCCCTTAACTGCATTGACATGCAAGAATGCCAAATTCGATTGGGGGCCAAGGAAGAAAGAATCATTTGAAAATGTTAAAAAAAATTGAGTAATGCCCCGATATTATCATTACTCAAAGGAATTGAAGACTTCGTGGTATATTGTGATGTTTCGCACATAGGATTAGGATGTGTGTTGATGCAAATAGGCAAGGTGATTGCCTATGCATCATCACAACTTAAAGTGCATGAAAAGAATTATACCACCCATGATTCAAAATTGGGTGTTCTGGTATTGGCACTAAAGTTGTGGAGGCATTATCTATACGGCACGAAGTGTGTGATATACACCGATCATAAAAGCATCCAACATATATTTAGTAAAAATATTTAAATATGCAGAACGGCGTTAGATGGAAACATTGAATGATTACGAATGTGAAATTCGATATCATCCTTGCAAGGCAAATGTCATTGCTGACGTGTTGAGCCGTAAGGAAAGGATCAAACCAACTATGGTACATACTAAAAGAATTGAAGTTCGAACTAGTTTAAATGAGAAACTACTTGAGGTTCAAAAGCAAGCTTTATTAGAAGCAAATGATTCTAATGAAGGATTTGGTGGAACTGTTCATCAGTTAACACCTGGAAATGATGGAATCTTGAGAATCGAAGATAGAATCTGGGTTCCCACATTCGAAGGCCTCAGAGATCTGATTCTCCAAGAATCAAACAATTCCAAATATTCGGTACATCCTAGAGGGGATAAAATGTACCAAGATCTGAAAAGAAATTATTGGTGGATGGGTATGAAGAAATCCATAGCCACCTATGTATCTAAATGTATGACGTGTTCGCAAGTTAAGGCTGAACATCAGAAACCGTCAGGTCTACTACAACAACTTGAAATTCCCACATGGAAATGGGAAATGGTAACTATAGACTTGATTACCAAGTTACCAAAGACTAAATGTGGCAATGACAGATATGAGTGATAATCGATAGACTGACTAAGTCAGCTTACTTTCTACCAATTAAGGAGACCTTCAGTTCCGACAAATTGGCCAAGCTATACGTGTACAATATTGTGTCCCTTCATGGCATGCCAATATCCACTAATAGGGATACCAGATATACATCACATTTTTGGAAAAGTTTCCAACAAGCTTTAGGCACGTGCTTAAACTTCAGTATGGCATACCATCCATAGCCAATGGTCAGAGTGAGCGTAAATCCAAACATTGGAAGACATGCTGAGAGCATGTGTCATTGATCTAGGTGGTAGTTGGGATGATCACCTACCACTGATAGAATTCTCCTAAAATAATAGTTATCATATAAGTATAAAGGTCGCTCCATTTGAAGCCTTATACGAGAGAAAATGTAGAACGCCAGTCTGTTAGTCTGAAGTTGGAGAAAGCCAACTGTCTGGACCTGACATAGTCCTTGAAACCACGGACAAGATTATACTAATCCTTGATAGGCTCAAAGTTGTCCATGATAGGTAAAAGAGCTATCCTGACAAGAGGTGAAAACCTCTCAAGTTCCAAATATGGGACAAAGTGTTATTGAAAGTATCACCTTGGAAATGTGTCATGAGTCTTGGAAAGAAGGGCAAGTTGAGCCCAAGATATATTTGACCATTCGAGATGATCAAATGTGTCAGATACGTAGCTTATAAGCTTAGCTACCTAAGGAACTTAGTGGGATCTAAGATGTATTTCACATTTTGAATTTAAAGAAATGTCTAGCTGATATGTCCTAGCCATGCCGCACCATCACGTAAAGATAGATGAAAACCTGAGGTTCATTGAGAAACCATTATCGATCGAGGATCGACAGGTTAAAAAGCTTCGAAAGAAATTGATCGCCAAATTGAAAGTCAAATGGATTCCCGTTGTGGCCCAAAATATACATGGATGGTTGAATCAAATATGAGACAATAGTACCCCCATCTATTTCAACAAAATTTCGAAGACGAGATTTCTTTTAAAGGGGTGAGGATGTGTCACCTTGGAAATTTATAATAAATGATATGCCAACATGTGTCCGATAAACTCTCAAATATTCCAGATTTGTTGTACTAGAGGTACAAAATATTATTGGAAATGGAAGAAATAAAGTGGAGGCATAAAAATAAATAAATGCCAAAGATTTTGATTCTAATGGTCCCTTATGGACCACAATGCATATGCCATACGGTTCGTAAGGCAATTCAAAACAGTGGGCGCGCCAGAGGTATATACGGTCCAAAAGGCCCTCGCTGGTAGACTTGCTACAGCTGGCAGCTGCAGCTGCTGTTTCCTCCCACTCTTGCTCGAATTACGCCACCTTCTAACCTTCATAAGCCATGTGTCCTGCCACTAATCCTTCCTTAAACACTCCTTGACACACTTGGCAAGATTTGGAGGCTTGAACTTGCACCTTTCATAATTCATTCTCTCTATCTCCTGGAGTGCTTCTGATCTAAAGAGGCCTCTTACTTGAAGCTTAGGGACTTCCTATGAAGACTTGTAAGGGTTCTATCTCAGTTGTCTTTCATTTATAGGCTAGTTATTAGCCGAAAATCAAGCAAATTGACTTTTGCTTTGACTTTCAGTTATGACCATTTCGGTCAAGTTAAAGTTTGGATGAAACATGGCTACATAACTGTAATAATGAATGTGTTAATCCCTTGTGACTACGCCCTTTGAAGATCACGTTAAGTAAGAGAAATGACAAGTCAACGTTTTATTTAAATGGATTTCTAAGTATTGAAACCTTATTTTTGGCATTATAACAATTTATATAACATACTAGGACATTTTAATCATGTCCAATTCATCATTTCCTACTTAGAGCTAGTTTCACAACCAAAAGTCATACAGTTTGACTTCTACTTTGACTTTTGATTCAAACCCCTTTGGTCAAGTTTAGAGCCTGAATTACGGTTGTTATATGATAATGTTATCGTATGGAATAACCCTCTTAGATTATAACTTTTGATCATATCATTCGATATGTTAGAGACCATAAAATATGCCTAAAAATGTTGAAATTGCCCTTATTGCCTAAATAATGGTTTTAAAACCAAATGAGCATGTAATCTGATTATGAAACTGATGTTATAACATTATAAAATATGTTTTGGCATTATGGACTTTTCATTGACCTAGTTAACCACCCGATACCGCATGTGCGCCCACAGCTAGTTGTTTAACCCATATTATATAAGTCCTCGTACTCGGAAGGGTATAAACAACATTCTATCTGGTCTCCCCTTAATCTAGCGAACCATTCGTATTTATTGAAGTTAACCGGTCAATGTCAAATGACTTGCATAAGACCCGTTAACATTCTAACGGATCATAGTTTCGTTCATTCCAGACTAGGAGTCTCCTTAAATTGCACCCGTGTTTAAATTTTTTTGATAATGGTTGTGCTTAGCATCTTCGATTTGTAAATAACTAATTCTAAACTAACACTAAGCGTACGAATTCCCCGGCGACGGCGCCACTTTGATGACTGTCATAAGGGTCATGCAAAAACCTAATTAAACTAAGTAGATAGCGCAAGTAGGGTATCGTATCCGTGGGGAATTTGTTGTTAGTTTAGAAGATCTTTAGGTAAAAACTAAAATTATCTAAGTAGGGGTTTAATTGATTGAATTGAAAGACACGTAAATTAATTAAGAAAGTTGTAATCAAGATGAGAAAAAGCAACCTCCACCCGGGATCCCGATTACCCGTTTAACACAAAAACCCGCTTACATATTTATAACACCACATAGACATGGCCTGGAATTAATGATTTTGATTAATTATTAGGGATAGTTTTTAACTCACTATAACAACCTAATAACCTGTTTGATTATACCAATTACCCACCAATTTACCAACCCGCTAATAATGCAAAGAAATCACTAATACGCTTGATAAATGATAAACAATTCAACTATAATAAACGTTTCACAAAACCAACACAAGTAGTCAAGATTTACCACTTAATAAGAATTGGAAAACAAGGTCTAATGCAAAACAAAGCAATCATTCATCCAGGCGGAAGCTACAAGCGTTTAGCCACGCATGGAAGTCATTGTAGCTTAAGTTATCATATGGATTTGATTGAACATGAAGAAACTTGATGGAAGATGGAAAAAAGATGAAGAAATCGCCTGGATGCAGCTCTCCTATCGTCCAAAATGACAAATTATCAAAAAGTAGGGCTTCTAAGCGATTTGGGTGTTTTCTAAGATGTCAATACCGAGCCAAATAGTTAGGGAAATTCCTAAAAAAAGTCAACAAAAACAACACTTTAATCGTTAAAAATGACAAGATAACATGGGGCTTACAACTACTCAGGGATTACCGTGACAATAAGCATGGGACTTTGGAACTTTTAAAAAGTTGTCTTTCCACTCTATTTTCAAATGTTATTTGCTAATTAGATTCATACACTTGCACACATAAACCTGAGACCAGTTAGTCATTTCTAGGTGAACTTTAACTCTCAAAACTGTTTCATTAAAAGCAAGATAAATAGTATTTAATGTTCTACATGTAATATTCTCTTCAAGACTTGTGTTTTAGGTTATTAGTGGTCGATCTTGCCAACATTTCCTTATATAATATCATTAGCATAACAAACATAATAACCTGTTGGAACTGCAACGTCTGCACTTTATCATTCTCTTCAAAGCTGATCTTGTTGTAGAATAAACATTCAATATCCTTCTTTGAACAGTTTACTAGCCACATCGGGTCTAGTACTCGGATTCCCCTCCATAAGCCATATATTCTTTTGTGCAAAATCACGGCTTCAGTTAATTCCTCAGTGATCTTCCAGGGCTTTGAATTTTCTCTCTTGAGGCATCTCTTTAAACCAATACTTCTTTGCTGCAGCAATCTCTTCTTTGGATAAACTCTTTGGCACATTTACTTCTTTGACAACTTCCTCGACCTTTCTTCTTAACAAATCATCATTTGCTTCTGAAAACAACTCTTCAAAGGTTGGGAAGTCATCTGTTCCTTCACTAGAATATTTAGCATTAGCACCATCGTCAGAATCATCCTCCACGACAACACTGTCATAAACATCAGCCTCGGACACATACCTATAAAGATAATCATTAGGTTGTGAAGCACTAATGTTGTTCAATTCATCTTCAAAATCAAATACAAAGGATTCTTCGTTTACACCTAACATTTTTGAAATCTCTTCCTTAGTGTAGTTATGAACGAATTCTCCTTCTTCCATATCATGCTCAAGGTAGAAAACCCTTGGTGTTTGCACGTTAGCAACAACTGATATAGGAACAACTGTGAAGATTTCTGACCTCTCTTCTTCAATCAAAGGATCCTCTGCTGTCCTTGTGCTTCATCCTCTTGGTTGGATGAATCGTTTAGGAAGGCATCATAATCAAGAGATTTATCACTCTTCGTAGTTTTAGCAATCAACCCTGTACCCCCTAATCGTCATCATCATTGTTGCCCTGATCGTCATCATCTTTCTTATCGTCGCTTTTATCAGCATCCTTATCACCTTCATCATCATCGTTCTAATCATCATCATCAAAAAATGCATCTACCTCATCATCGACTTCAGCATACATCCTCTTTCGTTCTAAGAATTTTTGCCTCAAAGTCATGTCTGACACATCAATCGGTCCACCAGTAAGGATAAACTTCACTCTTTCATGTTCTTTCTCAACCTCTTCAACTTAAGTTTCTGTAACTGGCGCAGATTCAGCTTCGGCCGTAGTTTGAACATCCACAGGTACATCATCTATCTTCTCTTTTCCTTTACCAGCAGCAGCTTTAACAGCTTCATCTTCAGCTTTACGTGCACACTCAACTACTCTTGCTTTGGCTTCTTCAACTTCAATTTCATCATGTTCAGCTGCAAAGTTGATATTATATCTCTTGTGGAGTACTTTGAACAACATATCAAACTTCTTAGCATTCTCGACTTTTTTTGCCTCCAAATCTTTAACTACCAGATGTAACCTTTCATTCTCAGCAATGACAGTTGTAAGCATTGACAGCAAGTTCATGTTGTCTGTCTCAAGCTGTTTGATTGTAGCATCATGTTCTTTGATCTTGCTCTGCAGTTCACCCATCTTTGCATTATCATCTACCAACACTACCAGCAACACTTCCAATCTTTTCTTATCTTCCACAAGAAACTTGATTTGCCTTCAAATTCTTTCATCTTAGTCTCTATCTCATTGATCTTATCATCGTTGAACATATCTGTATCAAACACTTCCGAAAATGGAATATCACCAAAATCATTTGGAAATTTGTTAGTCAATGAATGTCTTGGACCAGATTGTGGTGTAGACCGTTGTTGAATAGGAGGTGTTGGCTGCTTTTGTGTTGATGGTTATGGAGGTGTGATATGTTGTGGCAATAGAGGATGTGGTGATGATTGAGGGGTATAACAGTTGTTTGAGGTTGTTGTCGTGGTGGCTGTTATGTTGATGGAGGAACAACGGTCTCAACATTGACACTTGGAGCAATCACTTCTACTTCAGGGGTTCTCTTCTTTCCAAACTTCCTTCTTGCCCTTTTTTGCAGCTAGAGAACTAGTAGTCTTTGCAGCATCAGAAGCGTTACACTTCGTACGCTTAGTTGGTTTCCTCACAGGCTTAGTAACCACATTCTCTTCATCGGAATTAGAAGGCAAATACGAATCATCATCATCCCCCAAAATTATTTTCTTTTTCAACTTTGCCTTTTTAGTTGCACCTTCTTCTTTGGATCAGGACTGTCATCGGATGATTCTTCATCATCACCATCATCTCCCCCAACACCTGTTGTACTAACAACATTCTCTCCCTACTCTTTATCATGCTCAGACGTAGCCGAATAAACATCATCATGCACATTTTCTTTGCCTTGCACTTCTACATTAACAGGCTCATTAACTTGTACTTTTTCAACCTTTGGTTCATCGACAAGCATTGTTCGGATCGTAGCACGCTTTCTCTTTTGAGTTGTTGCAGTTGAAGTACCAGCAATTGTTTCTTTGGGGTTCCTCGCCTTCGCTTCTTTGTATCTTCCTTCTCGTACCAACTGCTTCTTTTCGTAATAAATCCTTCTAAGCAAGCAACTTCATCTTTTTCATATCCACTCGTATCCTTTCTCCACTTCCCTTTTGGAGGTGCCACATAATCTTTATCCTTGATAGCTCTAAACACCGGCTTATCAATAGGTTCATTTATCTTATTCAAGTATAAGTTCAATCTGGCCAACGTCTCAACATCCATGTGACTTAAAACCAGCTCATCATCTTCATCTTTTGCCAAGTTCGGGAATAGATCATCCAACATCATCTGTACAAATCTCGGATACTGCAAAAACTTCTCTCTCGTAATATTCAGTACCATCTGATCATAAATCAACTTTGTGAAGTTGTATGGTAAGTTTAGCACCATAGCAATGATCATACACATCTGATAGTCAACAATATCATCAAACCCTCCCTCTCTGTGACTGAGCGCATGAATAACAGAGTGCACAAAGAACTTGTAAGGCATGCCAAGGTTTGCTTTCTTGAATGGAGAAGCATTTACATGGCCCTTGTAACCCATGCGATAGAAACATCCTTTGACCATTCGTTCTGGGTATCCCATTGGATCACTATCTTTATCGTTGAAGCCTGAAACTCTTAGTATTAACTCCTCTATGATTCTAACCTCAAACTCCTTATCGTCGAATTTGACTGCAGATATAATAGCTTTCGGATTCTCTTCAGATCTAGCAGCTCCACAAAAATGTTCAACATGTGACCGGTAAGCTTTGTGTCTATCAGTTAGTACCTTTATTATTGGGAATCGTCACATAAATTCTAGCACATCTTTGAAGGGCGCGATTTCCAGGATCTTATCATGAAGAACACAAAAGATATTATGAATTGGCTCGAACGACGTCTTCTTTTCCGACACACATAACGACATCAACACTTAGAAAAATTTCGACGAAAAATGAACATAACACTTGGTGCGAACTGTACTTGGTGCGAAGTGCGCATATGCACTTCGTACGAAGTGGTCTTAAACACTTAACAGTTATTGACCGTATACACTTCGTACAATGTGTGTTGAAACACTTCAAATTTTTACCTTTGCAACTTCGTACGAAGTGGCATAAAATAATACCACAATTTTGACCAAGACACTTCGTACGAGGTGGTTATGACATTTGCAACATTCACTTCATACGAAGTGGACATTCCACTTCGTACGAGATGTCACCGCATTCCAAGATAACAGTTAAGAACACCAATCTCTTAAAATTTGTGATTTTCATGAAATCGAAATTTCTATTAGAGCCTAACAACGCCGATAAGCCTAATTATGTGTTCCATTTTAACTTTGGCATTCAGTTTTTCCTAGATCTAAGTTCTTATGTGCGAAGTGCCGAAAAGTATGATTTGACGGTTAATTCACAATTCATTACCTTCACCATTGTAAGAGGTGTGTAGATCAACCTCCCCAAGGTGTGTATAGGTCGTAGTTTGTTAGAAATTGCTCAAAATGGTCAAATCGCACAAAGGGACTCTTAACTCGCACAAGCAGATAATGCGCTTCGTACGGGTTGCAAAGATATATATAGGGCAGGTTCACTTCGTATGAGGGGATCACCACTTCGTATGAGGTGGCATCTGATTTGTGCGATGTGGCCTCCAACTCGTACGAGGTGGCCCAAAAAACTTAAAATTTTGAACTTTTTGCGATTTTATCAGTTTTAACGACCCACTCAGTTGACCAAGTCCAAGTTAATGACCGCTGTAAACTAATTTATCTAAAATCCAAGTTAATGACATTGGTTGAACACTTTATGACCAAAACGATGTTTATTTGTCAATTTTAAGTTAGTGAACTTTTTATCGTTCTTTTGAACATTTTCACATTCCATATTAGCTCCCAACCCGTAATCCTTCAGCTTTCGCTCAACAATTATTGTTTCGGACTTCGAAGATCCGTTTTCCATCATCGGTAGTTGAAACTAAGATAGAAATGAAATCTTTTTGTATTTTACAAAGTTTATGCGAAAATTGACTGGAAATATTTTTGGGTTTTTCTGAAATTAAATGTAAACTCTATACAAATAATTTTGCGAGTTTGTGTTAGAGGATCATATCAGTTTTGACACATATCACAAGTACCGTTGATCTTTGATAAAACTTTAAGTTTTTGACAGATTTACTTAGATCGTTAGTATACTAGATTTACTTAGATCGTTAGTATACTGATCCACTTAAACCTCTATACATTTCTCAACTATTTCAAGATACGTTAGGTAATTTTAGGAACATGACTTATCTGTGTTTCCTACCTCAGAATATACTCCCGTATCGAGATTCTCTAGATTTCATCTCATATATGAATATATCTAACTGATATCTGTATCTGGGTGATGTGAGGCCTTGAGAGCTCATGTTAGTACTACCATACAAAAAAAGAGATGAAGGCTCGACTTATAGGTGGTGTTCCAAATTTAGAATCTTTTGAACTGCAATTGTCGTATCTTTCGATATTTTCAATCTTTTTTGATACAACTTTAGGGCGTTTAATGCATAATTATTATACAAGTTCTAGGCCATTGTTAACGTAAAATCAGAAAACTTATATAGTACCCCAGATATCAATTAAATATAAAGACCTAATATCTCAGAATTTGGCATTCTCTCAAACGGAATTTCAGAGTACCAAATCCATATATCCGAGAGGTATTAAGCCACAGAATAATAAGTTATTCTTTTTAAGTTTATATCTCAAAAAAATTATTGAATGTGGGAAGTCTACTGACGCATCATTAGTAAGACCTGTTTAACAACTTTTTAACATTACATTTCTTTAGCATATGGTGATAGTCCACTGATATACTATCATTTTCTCTTTTCACATGAGAACTATTTTTTTTTTGTTTTTTTTCATCTTTTTGTACTTTTTTGATCTTTTTAATGTTTTTCTATTTTTCACAATTACTCCTCCCTGGAAATCAAAAACATATTTTTTGATCCTTGTTTTTAGAGAAAGAAATATTTGAAAACTAATAAAGACACACCGATGAGGATTATGTCAAATCATCGTCCATCTTGAATTCAATTTTCATCCCCTGATGTCAGATTTTTTAAGCCGTTTAGTTTCAAAAGCCTTTTGAATTTCGCTCTGTCAAAAGCTTAAGTGTAAAAATCTGGTTTTTGGTCATCAGTGTAGATCTTTTCACTTTGAACCAACTTTTTTTTCATAGCAATCACGGATAAGTGGTGTCGAATTTATATATGTTTAGTCTTAGCGTGTTCAACTAGATTTTTTGTAATATTAATGGTTGACTGTTTCTTGCATTGCCAAGTTACTAAACGTGTTCTGAAGAACTTGTAACCAACCATTGTAGATTTGGCATTAAGTTTGCAGCAACCGACGTCAGAATCGGAATATCCCACAAGATCGAAGTTGTTGTCAAGTGGATACCACAAGCCGATGCTTGGGCAGCCCTTCAGATAGCGCATTATCCTTTTGACGATCAACAAGTGTGAATCCCTAAGATTTGACTGATATCGGGCACAAATGCATGTCAAATACATGATCCGACCTTGAAGCTTTAAGATACATCAATGATCCGATCATAGAGCGATATAATGATTCATCGACTTTCACTCCATTAGGATTGGGACCAATGTCGTGATTCATGGCCAACAGGGTTGTTGCTGGTGATGTTCCTATCATGTCGAATTTCTCCAACACATCATGAACATACCTTGTCTGGTGGATGAAGATCCCATCCGGCAACTTATCGACCTGTAGTCCCAAGAAGAACTTCATCTCCCCCATTCACTCATCTCGAATTTCTTCTTCATGACTTCTTCAAAGTCTTTACACACCGATTCATTTGTCGAACCAAAGATTATATCATCCACATAGATTTGTACGATAATCAGATGCCCATCAATTTCTCTTGTAAAGAGGGTACTATCTATTGTTGCTCTGGTGAAACCGTTTCCCAGTAGGTGTTTAGAAAGCGTCTCGTTTCAGGCTCTCGGGGCGTGGTGTAGACCATAGAGCACCTTATCCAGTAGGTAAACCTTATCTTTGTGAATCAGATCGGCAAACCCCAGTGGTTGGTCGACATACACTTCCTCTTTAACTTTTCCATACAGAAAGGCGGATTTCACATCTAACTTGCACACCTTAAATCCTTTCCATGACGCAAAGGCCAAGAATATGCGGATAGCTACCAAACGTGTGACAGGAGCATAGACGTCAATGTAATATATCCCCTCTTGCTGATGAAAACCTTGGACTACGAGTCGAGCTTTATTTCTGACCATAATTCCTCTATCATCTCATTTGCACTTGAAGACCCACCGTATACTGATTTCCTTGTGGTCGTCGGGTAGATCAACAAGCTTCCAGACTCCAAGCTCTTTAGATTGTAACAACTATTCCTACATTACTTCAACCCAGCTTTCCTCCTGAAGAGCTTCCTTGTATGTCTTGGGTTCAACCTGTGAAATAAAACAACTATAGGAAATGGTATCTTGATGTGGTGCAATTTTAGTGTAAAAGAAACTTTGATCCTTATTGATCTGATTTCCTCTTGAAGAGCTTCCTTATATGTCTTCGGTTCAACCTAAGAAATAAAACAACTCTATGAAATAGTATCTTGCAGTGGTGTAACTTTAGTGTAAAAGCAACTTCGATCCTTATTGATCTGATTTCGCATTTTCACTCCAGTCTGCAAATCTCCGTTAATATTCTCTGACGTATGGTATGAATAAGTTCTCGACATCACTTCATTAGAGACATTCACTTCACTTTCTAGATTTGTAACATTCTGTTCAGTAAGCTGTTCTATAGCAGGAACATCATTCCTAACACTTGATTCACCAGCTTGATTGTTTGGAAGACTTTGAATATATTCTAATCCTTCATCAGAGCTGGATCCCGCATTGTCATAAGTAAGCTCTCCATCAGAATCTAAATCATCTGACCGATCGAAAGATAGTGTTGTGTTGTTTACAACTGGTTTGACAATAGGTTCTTGTTGAGAATTGCTCAGACCGGCTATAGATGTATTTGTGATGTTTTGAGGTTGTGAAATCACCAACGGTCTAGAAACTTGCCCTTGATTAGATGCTCGATGTTTTTGATATAACATTACAGGTTTTTCATTTGTTGCTTCTTTTGGTAGGTTAAAAGAATTCCACAGACTCTCATAGTTAAACATCCAGGGATCACCAGGCTTCTAGGTTGGAGACGTGTACTTCTGGCAATCAACATGTTGAGCTCGAATAACCCGTTTAAGCTAGGCAGATAAACTCTTTTATGAGGACTAGCATATCCCACAAAAATCCCTCTAGAGATTTAGCGCGGAATTTACCATTTGGGTTAAGAACCGTACACGACGATCCAATCGGCTCCAAAAACTCTAAATTAGGTTTTCATTGGTTAAGTAGCTCGAAGTTGTTTTCTTGAGAGCCTAGTCAGCTGAAACCCTGTTTAACGTGTAACAAGCTGAGGTAACGACTTCACTCCAAAAACTTACTTGTAACTTTGAATTGGTGAGCATCGTGCATGCTGTATCGATGAGAGTACGATTCTTCCGTTCAGCTACTCCATTTTGTTGAGGAGTATAGGGGCGTTGAATTCATAAAGAATACCTTTAGCATTACAGAATTCGAGCATCTTGTTGTTTTTGAACTCTGTACCATTGTCACTATGTATTCTTCTGATTAGCAAATGGTATAAGTTCTATAACTTTCTGTAGAGGATCATCAGATTCTCATACGTCTCATCTTTACTCTCTAGAAATAGAACCCATTAGAATCTTGAGAGTCGTTAATCACAACAAGGAAATATAGATCACAAGATATACTTTGAACATTAACTGGTCCACACAGATCCATATGTAACCTTTCTAGTGGCTGTTTAATAGAGTTCAGAAGTTTTCTTGAAAACTTGAATGAGATTTCTTGTGCTGCTTCCCCTTCTTGCAGCTAAGACAATCGTCATTCAGATGGAAACTTTTAAGATTAACATCCTCCATTAGATTTTTGTTTACCAGATTGTTCATCGTACGTGGATAT
The DNA here is from genome assembly GCA_947069175.1 of Scalesia atractyloides. Taxonomy (NCBI): domain Eukaryota; kingdom Viridiplantae; phylum Streptophyta; class Magnoliopsida; order Asterales; family Asteraceae; genus Scalesia; species Scalesia atractyloides. Next base: position 52,720,262 of record CAMTDV010000001.1, on the reverse strand, counting down.
GCCCATCTTTCGATGCCATAAGATTTACTCCTTCTCTGTTGCCTTTGTTACAAAACTTTGACCAATTTTAGACGTAGTGGATGCAATGCTCATGTCAAGGACATAGAGATCGAGTGCGCATGAGGATCCACTCTTTTGGAATTTTGAATCCCGGCTTCAGAATGAGACATTCTTTATCATTGAAGTGAGTTGTGAACCTCTTATCGCAAATCTGTGAAATGCTCAGCAAATTGTTCTCTAATTCAGCGATGTAGTTAACTTTATTAAAAGAAACCACACTGTTTGTGAGAATACCTTCACCAATAGTGTACCCGCAAACCCTACATAGCCTCCTCGATAGCTTTTACATTATATAATAAGGCTAGCATTCCTATCATGTGTCGAGATGCTCCGCTGTTCATTATCCACTTTGAAATGATTGACCTTGGGAGTCCTTACACATGCAAATAAGTAATTACTTAAACAGTAAAACCCAAGCCACGTTGGTCTTGGGTGGGTTTGGAATATCAAATTTTGGTTCACGAATGATTTTAATTTCTTTCTTGACTTTACTACCCTGTCCAACCTTCGATTCAAAGTTATCTTTTGTTTTGGGTTAGCACAGTGGTTGTCTTCACAACTATAGAAGATGGTTTGGATTTGACTACCCAAGTTTGTTCCTTCGAATATGCCATTTGGGTAAAATTTTGAATCCTTTTTCTCATTTTTGGTTGATGATTCACCAACTTCATACTTTGAAAAATTTGCATTTGTTGGCTTCATATTTTTTATGGATTCATTGTTTCTTTTTAAGATCTGTGTTGGTATAAACTATGGGCCTTTTTGTTTCACATCTTCTGTAAACTTTCTTATGCCAGGAACTGGTTTTGTACTTTTTGAGAACATTGTCAGACAATATACTCAACTTTGTCACATTTGTAGCATTTCCTATTGTCGTTCCAATAGAGGAATCCAAGGCTTGTTCACGACGTTCCTTTTCCCTCTTACATTCATCATTTGATTGTTTACCCAAACTCACTTTCTCATTCACAGTACTTGTCCTAAAAACAAAAACAAAATCAACTTTCCTTTTATAATTTGGTTTTTGAAACCTTTTGTTATTTTTCTTCTTTTCGTACCCCGAACCTTTCCTCTTGTTCTTAGGATAATCCCTACCCTTCTGATAGTAATTATTGTAAATCTTTTTGATTTGGAATAGAATGAAGCATCTTGTTTTTTAATAGCAGACTGACTGACTTCGATCAGCTTGAAAATTTTATCAGCACGATCAAGATTTACATTCTGAATTGGGAATTCCTCATCAGAATATAGTTTATCCAATCCATTCATTTTGTAAACAACCACATTTGGATCATTACTTAAACTATTTTCTGAGGTTGAAACATAATTCTTATGAAAACTTTCTTCGTTTTCATAATGTGAACTTGATTTAGATTTTTCAAGATTTGACTCAGCACTATCAAACTCTGTGCTATCAGACTCATTTCCAACACTTTTTTGACAAACTTGCATTCATAGGTTACATTAATGTTTTCCCGCAGCTCATCCTTCTTTTGTTCAGTTTTAAGTTTTAGATTAAGCGCCTTTTCCACCCATATGGATATTTCTTTCCATATTTATTCCACATTGGGAGTGGACATTGATTATAACCAACACCTTTGCTTTGTTTTTTAGATTCAGTTTCTTCTTGTTCGGTTTTCTCAAGTTGTTGAAGAAGAATATGATCAATCACGTATGAGGACGTTGAGTAACTAATCAACAACTTGTTGACTCGTTCAGACTCAATTTTTATGGCTTCAAGTTCTGTTTTTAGCTTAGCAATAGTATCTATGTGAATATTAATTACAATTTGTTTGTCCATTACTGTAGCTTTTAACATTGATTTTAGAGCCATGTCCTCTTTACTGACCTCTTGAAAATGTTTGACTAATCTGCTTACTTTATCATAAGCAACTTTCATGTCTCGAAAGCTACTTGTCACGTTATCAGTGTGCTTCTTTAAGTCGTTAAATTTTAGGTCCTTTTCTGCACATTCCTTACACGACTCTAGGCATTTCGTGCAGGCTTTCTCAACTTCTTTTTATAACAACCTTGATCTCTTTTATCGACTCGACGGTGACTCTTTATTTCATCTTTACTCTGTTCAGGAACTACCTCATGTAGTTTAGCCATCATTGCTTTATCGGCTATCTTCTTCAAATTTTCTGCATTCATTTCCTCCGTTACATCGATAATTTCTTCTACTAGCTTCTTGGATTCTTCTGGTTTTGGTACACCCTGGATTTGGCTTGAATTTCCTCTGAAGAAACCTGCAAAAGAGTTATAGACGTCAAGAGGAATCATAGATTTAATTGCGTGAAGAAACATGTCTTCCTCTACATAACGATTATAGTAGATTGCATCAATGTATTCTTCAGAGCTTTGATGAAGTGTTTCGTTAACCTCTATCTCACTTTCTTCATTCTAACTCTCATCGATCACTTCATCAAATACTTGTTCTTCTATGATCTCAACAAGCAATGCCAAACTCTCATTCTTTGAGATGTACTTGTTCCAATCAAACCCCTCATCCTCTTGAACAACTAGAGCTTTGTTTTTTGAATTTGATGGACCATCTTCAATTTGCACCATCCTAGTAGTTGTTTGAGGAGGAGAAGCTTTATGATATATCGCTTTCTTGTAGTAATCTTCTCCGAAAGGATTATGATTACCCTGCACTTCTCTGTTCGGGCATTCTCTTCTAAAGTATCCTTTCTCCGGCATTTAAAACAAGTTACCTTTAACCCAACTTTCCATCCAAACCTCCCAAACTGTTACGCCCAGTAATCTCCATGAAACGCTGAGCTCTTCTAACTATACTTGCCATGCACCATTTGATGTCTCTCAGTTCTAATTCTTCGGGGTCGATTTGATGGTAATCCTCTTTGGTCATGTTCAGATTTTTCATATCTTACCGGCCACCAGGCTCTCATATGATTCAAGCATTGATGCGAGTAGATCCATATGTTGTATAGCTGGTTGTTCATTGAAATTCTATGCATTTTACAAGTTGAGAACAATGTTACACTTAAGAACTCTCTGAGTAGGATTAGGCTGGTTGTTTTGGTAGTTATTGAAGTTAGAGCTTTGGGATGATTGTGGGGTAGTTGGAGTATTCGAATAATAACTTTGGAATGAGGTAAAACCCGTATTGCTTCTTGATTGAGTTGAAGCATTCACCGAGTTGTTAACACTGAAGACCGTCTATATCTTCGGGCTTTGGATGTTGGCAGATGGATTTCCTTTATAGTACAAGTTGATATCCTGCTGTGCATTTGCTCCCTTTAATTTTGTCATTGTCTGCAATTCTAGTTCATGAGTTTCACGATTCTCAATAAACTTTGCTAAGGTCATTGTGCTGCTGCCATAATCTAGACCATTCTTGATAATTGTAAGATACGTTGACCAATCGCCCTCTAGCATAGCGTCTGCCAATTTCTCTACCAGATCTTCATCATCTTTATTAACACCCAACCATGTCATCTCCACAACAAGGTGACAATATCTTTTTATGAGTTGTTTTAGTGTCTCTTCCTTTAGTGGATAAAAATGTCGAATTCTTTCTTTAGCAGTGATTGTTTGCTCTTGATCATCTGCGTACTTCCTTGAAATTTGACTCTAATTGCGTTCCAGATGGATTGAGTAGTGCTATCTTCTTTAATGCCTAGTTGCAATATGTTCATTATCTTTTTCTCATTTTTGAATAGATCTTTCTCTTGATCGGTGTATTGCATCAACCCTTTCTCGAGACCCGTTACTCCAACCGGAGTCGTATAACCCTCTTCTATTGCATACCCATTTTTGAGATAATTCGCTTGCACCCAGTTAGTAAACCGTTCATGCCATCCCTTGTAATCCTCAAGATACATTAGCTTAGGTGGCTTAGCCATGGTGCCCATTTCATTTTCAAGTTTTATATTTTGGGTTGTGGCGGTTGTAATGTTGATTGTAGCAAACGTGTCACAAAATTCTTCTTCCATTTTTATCAAAAAAATCAAAAATTTGTTTAACACTTGTTTGGTGCGTAGTGATCTTAGAACGATGTGACACTTCGTGCGAGGTGTTCACAGATTTTTCTCAAAAACAATTTTTAATCACTTCGTACGAATTGGTACTCACTTCGTAAGAGGTGATACACACTTCGTGCAAAGTGTTAACAAAAACTGTTTTGGATGCTTTGTGCGAGCTGGTGTCACTTCTGTGAGGGGGGATCAGCCCTCCTCTGATGAGCACCGGACCGACCTGACTCAACTAACATAGGTGGAATTCATTGTTAGTGAGCTTGACAAACAAACAAGTGAGATCTACTGCTTAAATTCCTTGAATTGAATTGATAAACCTGAAAAAGTACATAGAAAGTAAACAGTTCAGCAGGGCTTCGCCACACCAACATAGTTCATAAATTCTGACACAACACTCCTCTATTTATAGGTCGACATGACTCACACAGGAGAGTGTGTAACTGAGTATGACTCGTGCGAGTGGTTGCCTCGTACGAGTGACAGAATGTCACTCGTACGAGTTATGAAACTCACTCATACGAGTCATCTAGTAGCCAAATAAATATACATTAACATATACAAACTGACGTTCTAAGCCCTATATACATAAATAACATATTCTAGAAGTAGGCAATAGACATTATGCACCAAAAACACCTCCTTAGATATTGCCGCCGTCTTGGATAGTCTTCAAAAAATCTTCAAAAGATCTGACATTTATCGACCAAAGAAACGTTTCGGCGTTTGATCTGTAGGAGTAGGTCGGTTAACTGTATTGCCAAACCGAATACGTCTTAGCAATGCAATTTATGCTCGCTCCGAGATCCTTTCTTCCGTCTTGTCTTTCTTCCTTTGCTCAATCTCCTCCAGTTTCCTCCACGAAGTTTTCCATGCCGTACCTGAATGTACATCATTGGCAAAACAGACATTAACTATCTTCTAAAACTGGAGTGTTTGTTCTTTATCTCTCTCTTCAAAGCTAATCTTACTGTAAAACAAGCATTTAATATCTTTCTTTGAACAGTTGACTAGCCACATCGGGTCTAGTACTCGAATGCCACGCACAGCCCGTATATACGTTTGTGTGCTATGACGGCTTCGATTTGCTCCTCTGTGATCTTCCAAGAATCATCATTTGGGTGCACACATATAACAGCTTCTCATGTATTCGAATCGTAGTGCCACCATTTGAAGATCTTATAGAAGTCTTGTTCCATCTTTATAATAGGCATATCCTTCAACACTTTCGGCCTCTTACGATTAGCGTCACGTCTTTCACTTGTGTTACTAGATCGACTTTAGTAATTCTCTCAGGGAAATGTGGCTTCCAATGTGTAGAACCATGCGCAGCCTCAAGCTTTATCAGTTTCCACAGCCGCTGGTCGTGGAATCTCATCTTCAGATTTATTATCTTTGTTTGCACAAGCTATTTATTATCCCAATATGGCAGGGTCTTGATATCGCTCAAGTATCTAAAATACTGAATCCCATACTCCCTTTTAATAGCATAGACGTTTAGCTCCTCAATCCAGCCCCAGCTAATAATGTCTCCCAAAGAAATATCTGCATCACGCATAAAGAACGCTAAGGGACGTTTAAAGTTTCGCTCAGCTGGTGCAAGTTTGAACCACCGTTTCCTTATCTCAGCAATATCTTCAGCAGATGGTTGTTGAGGAACGATCTCGTGTTTAACAGCTTCTTCAACTTTACGTTTCAATAGATCATCACTTTCAGCTGCAAACAAATCACTAAAAGTTGGAGAGTCATATGTACCCTGATTAGCAATATCTGTATCATCTTCATCAGTATCATCCTCTACGACAACTTGATCATAGTCATGTGCATAAGACACATGTTCGAAGACGTAAATAGCTGGCTCGAAGCACTAATATCATTCAGCTCTTCTTCGAAATCAAACTCAAAATTTTCTTCGTCCACAACCAGCATCTTAGCAATTTCTTCTTTGGAATAGCTGTGGACAAACTCCCTTCCTCTACGTCATGCTCTAAATATAATATCTTTGGTTTTGGCACGACAGAAACTATAGATATTTTGGTTACTAAGAAAATTCCACCCTGCTAAGCATCAGTAGGGCCTTCAGATCTTCCCTGATCAGCACATTCATTCACTTGATTTGCCGAGTCAACCAAATACACAGAATAATCAATATCATCATTCACATTAGATTCTGTTACATGGACACCCGTAGCACCTAAATCATCATCACCTCCATCACTATCGTCATCCGACTTATCAGAAAATAAATCATCTAATTCTTCAGCTTCTTTCTCAGGTTCTTCAACAGACTCATCAACCTCAGCTTCGATCTCTCTCTCTAACTTCCTCTTGTTTAGCCATTCACGATGCCTTGTTGAAAGATTTGACGTGTCAATATCAACATCTTTTGGCTTACCCCCCAATACAAACTTCTTTGAGACCGAATACACCACAATATCAGTAATTACTGGCGCAGATTCAACTTCTAGCTCAGTTGTAGCCGTTACAGGATCCTCACCGAATTTTGCTTTGCCTTTGCCTTGAGCGTCAGATAATTCTTTAGCAAGACGTTCGTGCTCTGCACCCCGTTCTCTTGCTTCAGCTCGCTCGATTTCATCAATTTCCACAGCAATATTAATACTAAGCTTCTTTGTAAGTATCTTTTCAAATAGATTCATCCTTCGTTGGCTTCTAAGACGTTCTTCTTCATTTTTGGCCATTCGAATCCTTAAATGCTCATTTTCAGACACAATACTAGCCAACATAGCTTCAAGATGCTGGTTATCTGCATTTAACCCGTTGAGTTGTTCCTGAAGTTCAGCAATCTTGATAGTGTTTAACATAACCTGCTTCTCCAATTCATCAACACGTGGGTTGTTAAACATATCAGCAGAAAAATCCACCCCCAGGAATATTACCAAAATCAAAATCAAAGTAAAACTGAGGTTGGGATTGTGAGGGTTGTGGTGTCGTTGCAGTATTGGTTGTGGTGTTTGTTGACGAACTGGTGATGGTGGTTGTTGTAGAGTTGACTGATGTGGTGGAGATGGTGGTATCTGTGGAATCGGACCTCTTCTACACTCTTCTTTTGTATCTTTCTTTTTGATTTGTCTATCGGCGAATCCGAGCTTCTAACCGCCGGCCTTTTAAGTCATTGAGAAGATTTCTTTGGAGTCTTTCGTACATGAGTGTCACTATTTGAGTGCGAAGGTACATATGTTGTGTCATCTTCTCCTGGCTCTTTTTGCTTTCTCTTTTCGGCTTTACGCTTTAGCTCAACCTAACGTTCACGTTCTTTCCCTCTTTCTTTTTCAGACGCGTCTTCAACTTCTCCTTCACGAACACCAAAAGCTTGTCTGTCAATTTCTGTAGCCATAGCTTCAACGTTCTCTTCAGGCTCAGATTCATCAATCAATCTTGAGCTTTCAGCTGCTTTCTTTTTCTTCTGAGGGGCAGTTGAGGAAGATGTGGACGCTTGTTTTCTCTTTGTCCCCTTAACCCCCTTTTTCTCATCTTTTTCTCTTTGCGATGAAACCATCAACACTTATCTTTCCTCCATTTCCCTTGTGGCGGAGACACATAATCTTTATCAATGATCGCGCCAAAAACTGGTTTTGCGTTGGGGAAAGCTTTAAGATGCAAATTCATCTCTTTTCTTCTTCAGATTTGGATGTAAACGGTCAAGCAACATATGGATAAAACGAGGATACTGCAGGAACTTCTCTCGCTGCGTGTTTTGGACCATTTGGGAAAAAAATTACCTTCGAGAAGTTATACGACAGGTTCAGCACAAAAGCGGTGATCAAACACATCTGGTAATCGACTAAATCATCGAATCCTCCTTTGCGATGACTGAGTGCATATATGACGCAGTGTGCAATTTATCTGAATAGTGCACCCAGGTTAGCCTTCTTAAACTGAGCAGCATTTATGAATCCGGCATAACCCATTCGGTAAAAATACCATTTCACCATATATTTAGGAAATCCTGTAGGGTCATCTTCAGCATCATTGAACTCCAGCACGGTTCTGATTAAATCTTCAGTGATCTTAACCTGAATATCCTCATCATTAATCTTTACCGTAGATACAATCGCATTCTCTTCCTCATCATACTCTGCCGCATTCTAGAAATATTTAATATGTGAGCGATACACTAAATGACGATCAGTGAGAGCTTTCGTGATGGGAATTCTGCTCAAAAAATCTAGAACTTCTCGATAAGCAGCAATTTCTAGAATACAATCATCTAGAAGATAACAGATATTATGGAACGGTGAAAATGAACATTTCTTGACATGCACGCATAGACATTTCAAACACTTAGAAAATTTTTCAAGAAAAATTCAACACTAAGTAACTCGTACGACTCACTCATTCGTACGAGTCATGTATCAAGATAAAAATTAAATCTGATTCAAAATCTCATTCGTACGAGTCACTAATTCATACGGATGAACAATTATACTTAGCAAAATTTCAAAAATTTTGACCTGAACTTCTTCGTACGAATGATGCCTTGTACGAGTCATCAAGACTTAAACATTTAAGGATCTACTCGTACGAATACTCACTCGTACGAGTGAACAAGATACATTTACATTTTCAAAACTTGTTCGTACGAATGAATACTCATACGAATTGTAAACCGTATCGAATAATACTTAGTTAAACCAAACTTAAAACATGTTGATTTTAACATATTGAAGGTTGATTTATAGGTTAACAGGACCGATTTTAACGTTTTTTAATTCAATTTCATGTTTTACTTGTCCGATTTCCCTAAATCTACATTTTAAGTTCGTTTGGTCCAAATTTGGCATTATAACAGCTTAAAACAAGCATTAGTACCTTTCCCATTGCAAGAGGTGTGCAAATCAACCTCCCCAATGTCTAGATACACATGATAGATCAAGAAAATGAAGTGAATAAAAATGGTTCGCACAAAGTTCGCTCTCAACCGCACAGGGTCAATAGTCTGACTCGTGCGAATGAGTGAACCTTTTATACTCATTCAGCATTCACTCGTACGAGCGATGGCTCGTGCGATTGAAGGCTTTTGTTACTCGTACGAGTCAGTGTCACTCGTACGAGTCAGTTCTAACACTTTGTTAAACTTTTTGAATTTTTATAAATTTTTATCCGTTAAATAACCCACTCCGTTACCAAGTCCGAGTTAATGACCTTGGTTATCTGATTTTCATACCAAGTCCAAATTAATGACCTTGGTTGACCATTTTAACCAAAACAGATTTATTTAAAATATGTAAAGTTTCAAATTAATGAACTTTGTCGACGTTCAGGAAAACCCTTCTTTTCATGATTAGCTCCCAACCATGGACTTCAGCTTTCCTCCAGCAATCATCGTTTTGACTTGAACTAACGGTGTTTCCATCATCGTTAGACTTAAAACCTAAGATAAATTGCTAAAAGCTGAAAATCTTTTTGGGATTTTTCTGAAAAGAAATAATAAGTAAAGATGTATATACATACATATTTTTTTGAGTTTTGTGTTTAGAGGATCATATCAGATATTTAGATAAATCACACGTACCGTTGATCTTGGTAGTATCATTAAGTTCTTAAATAAATTTACCTAGATCGCCAATATATTTATCCACTTAAACTTCTTCTCATTTCTCAATTGTTTCAAGATATGTTAGGTAATATTAAGGAACATGAAGTAACTGTGTATCCCATCTCAGAATATACTCCCGTATCGAGATTGCCAGAATATCATTTCACCTGTGAATATATCCAATTGATATCTGTAAATGGGGTGAATTGCGAGACCATGAGAGCTCAAGTTAGTATTTCCATATAGACAAAGAGATGAAGGCTCGTCTTTAGGTGGTGTTCCATTAAGGAATCTTTTAAACTGCAGATGTCACAACGTTATGACATAATCATTTTTATGTAGCTTTTGTAGGCGAAAAATGCGTAAAGTATTATACAAGTTATAGGCCATTGCTGACGCAAAATCAGAAGAACTCGGATAATACCCCAGATATCGATTAAATATAAAGACCTAGTATCGTAGAATCTGGCATTCTCTCAAACGAAACTTCGGAGTACTAAGTCCATATATCCGAGAGATGTTAATCCACAAATTACTCAGTTTTTCTTTTAGGTTTATATCTTGAAGACAATTTACTGAATCAGTGATGCCTATTGGCACATCCTCAGTAAGACCTGTTTAATTACTTGTTTAAACATTCCATATTTTTAGCATACTGTGATTGTCATATTGATGTAATATGATCTCTCTTTTTCACAAAAACTCTTTTTGACTTTTATAATGTTTTTTGTATTTTCCCAAACTTTCTCCCCCTAAAATCAAAAACATATTTTTGGATTTTTTAAGAAAAGATATTTACAGAAAAACATGTCATACTGATGAGAATCACGTCAAGTCCTTGTCATCCTTAAATTCAACCTCATGAATATCCCCTGATGCCAGATTTCTTAAACCATTTAATTTTAAAATATTTTTAAATCTTGTACGATCAAATGCTTTGGTGTAAAAATCTGCTTTTTGGTCATTAGTGTGGATTTTGTCAATTCGAACCAACTTTTTCTCGTAGCAGTCACGGATAAAGTGGTGTCAAATCTCAATATGTTTAGTGCGTGAGTGTTGACAAGAGTTTTTAGTGATATCAATAGCAGCCTGATTATCTACATATATGGGCGTGTCAAGAAATTGCAGTCCGAAGTCTCTCATCTGCTGTTGAATCCAGAGAATCTGGGAACAACAACTGGATGTTGAAACATATTCAGCTTCACACGTAGAGAGAGCGATTGCGGTCTGTTTCTTGCATTGCATGTTACCAAACGGGTTCCGAAGAACTGACAACCAGCCGTAGTAGATTTGGCATTAAGCTTGTAGCAGCTAAAATCAGAATCCGAGTAACCCGCAAGATTGAAGTCGTTGTGACGAGGATACCACAAGCCGGTGCTTGGACATCCTTTCAAATATCTCATGATACGTTGATGGCTAGCAAGTACGAATCTCTTGGACTGGACTGAAAACGGGCGCACAGGCATGTAGGATACATGATATCAGGTCAGGAAGCTGTTAAATACATCAAGGATCCGATCATGGAGCGATATAATGTTTCATCAACTTTGACTCCATGAACGTCTAGACAAATGCCGTGATTTGGAGCTAATGGGGTAGATGCTGGTTTAGTTCCCGTCATATCAAACTTCTCTAATATGTCATGAACATACTTCGTCTGATGGATGAAGATACCATCAGGTAACTAATCAAGCTGAAGTCCTAAAAAGAACTTCATATTCCCCATCGCACTCATTTCAAACTTTTTCTTCATGACTTCTTCGAAGTCTTCGAACGGCTTATCATTTGTCATCAAAGATAATATCATCCACATATATTTGCACTATAATCAAATGACCATCCACTTTCTTGGTAAAGAGGGTAGAATCTACAGTTCCTCTGAGAAAGCCATTGTCAAGAAGATGTCTTGAAAGCATTTCATACCAAGCTCTCGGGGCTTGGTGTAGACCATATAAGGCTTTGTTCAGAAGATAGACTTTATCCTTGTGTATGGGATCGACGAACCCCGGTGGTTGGCCGGCATACACCTCCTCTTTAACTTTCCATACAGGAAAGCTGATTTGACATCCAACTAGTACACCTTGAAACCTTTCCACGAAGCAAAGCCAAGAATATGAGGATAGCTTCGAGACGAGCGACTGGGGTATAGACTTCAGTGTAGTCTATCCCTTCCTGCTGGTGAAAGCCTTGTACTAAGAGACGAGCTTTGTTTCGGACCATCCCACTTGCACTTGAAGACCCATGTATTTTTTATCTTTTTGTGATGATCTGGTAGGTCAAAAAGCTTCTAGACTCCTAGCTTCTGGAATTGAAGCAAATCCTCCTTCATTGCCTCCACCCAGCTTTTTACTTTTAACGCATCTTTCCAGTTCCCAGGTTCAACCTGTGAAACAAAACAACTGTAAGAAATTCGGGTTTGTAATGGAGCAATACGGGTATAAAAACAGCTTAGATCCTTATTGATCTGATTGCGAGTTTGCACTCCAGTTTGTAAGCTGCCGATGATATTCTCCAATGGATGATAAGAAAGTGTCCTCGGTATTACTTCACTTGGAACATCCACTTGAGTTTGCAAGTTCGTGATCACTTCATCAACAACCAGTGCAGAAGATGTAGCTTCATTCCTGATGTTTGATTGATCAGCTTGAGCATCTAAGAAGCTTTCAATATGCTCATATCCTTCATCAGAACTAGATCCGCCATCATCAAAAGTTGGTTCACGATCAAGTCAGCATTAGGCGGTTGTTAGGAAGATGATTCAGCAGTGTTCAGAATTGGTACAGAGACAAATTCTTGAAGAGTAGTGCTCGGACCTACATAAGAAGTGTTGACAGGAAGTGACGGGGAAATCACCAATGGTCTAGTAACTTCCTCTTGATTAAAGATTTGATGCTATTGAAAGAGCATAACAAGTTCTTCTTCAGATGGCACGTCTGGTAGGTCAAATGAATTCCACAAGCCTTCGTAGTTGAATAGCCATGGATCCCTAGGTTTATGTGTGATATAACGTTGACAATCAACATGCTGTGCAAGAATAACCTGGTTCAGACTCGGCAAGAAGACACGTTTTTGTGGAGTAGCATAACCGACCAAAAAACTTTCCAAGGATTTGGCTCCAAATTTACCATCCGGGTCCAATACAGTACACAGTGATCCAAAAGGCTCCAGAAACGCAAGGTTAGGCTTCCGTTGATTTAGCAGCTCAAAACAAGTCTTGTTGTGAGGCTTGACTGTTAACACATGATTGAGTGTATAACACGCTGAGGTGACTGCTTCGCTCTAGAAACTAATTGGCAATTTCGAATCAGCGAGCATGGTTCTGGCAGTCTCGATCAGTGTGCGATTCTTATGTTTAGCAACTCCATTTTGTTGAGGAGTATAGGGGCACTGAATTCGCGAAGAATCACCTTTTCATTGCAGAATTTGAGCATCCTTTTGTTCTTGAACTCGATACCATTATCACTGCGGATTCTCTTGATAGGCAAGTGATACAGGTTTCCAAGCTTCCTGAAGAGAATCATTAGACTTTTAAACGTTTCATCTTTGCTCTACAGAAAGAAAACCCATGAGAATCTTGAGAAATCATCTGTAACGACCAGGCAATATAGATCTCTAGAAATGCTTTTGACGTTTACTGGCCCGAAAAGATCCATATGAAGCCTTTCTAGTGGTAGCTTGATAGAATTTAGAAGCTTACTTGGGTGTGATTTCCTATGCTATTTCCACTTCTTACAGCTCAGACAATCATCAGATAACTGAAAGTTCTTCATATTAACACCCTCCACTAGGTCGTTGTGCACTAGATAATTCATCTTTCTCGGATGAATCTGCCCCATCTTCCTATGCAATAAAATATACTCCTTCTCTGTCGCTTTAGAAACAAAACACTAAACCTTCTTTGATGTTGTAGATGTGACACTCATATCAAGGACATAAAGATCATTCTCTCTTAGAGCACGCATAAGAATCCATTCCTCGGAATCTTGAATCCCGGCTTTAAAATCAAGCATTCTTTGTCGTTGAAGTGTGTTGTGAACTTTTTGTCTCAAATTTGTGAAATACTCAGCAAATTGTTCTCTAGCTCCACAATGTAGTTTACTTTATCAAACGAAACCACTTCATTTGTAAGAATACCTTCTCCGACTATTCTCCCACCTTGTGTTCCAGCAAAACCTACATAACCTCCTCGGATAGCTTTGACGTCATGCAACAACGCAAGTATCCCAATCATGAGGAAGAAACTATTTAAACAAAGAAACCCAAGCTTGTTTGGTTTTTGGTGGGTTCGGAATATCAAATTTCGAACAAACTTTGTTTTTGACATTCTGTTTAGGCTCTCTTATAGTTGGAACAGATGGATTCAGATCTACTTTAGATGGTTTGACTTTTGAAACCCATGTTTGTGTTTTCAAATTAGCCCTTTTTGAATAAAACTTTGAATCCTTTTGACTTTGATAATTCTTGGTGGAAGTTTCACCAATTTCAAATTTAGAATTCAGTCAAATCGTTGATTTAACATTTCGGTTGGATTCATTGTTTCTTTTCAAAATTTGCTTAGGTACATCCATGGGTGCCTTTTGTTTCACATCTTTGGTAGATCTGTTGGAGTTAGAAACAAGTTTTGGATATTTTTGTGAGCAATATTGTGCAATATGCCCAACATTTTTACACTTGTAGCACGTCCTGCTGTCCTTTCGAATAGAGGAATCCAAGACTTGTTTCCTACTCTCTTTTTCTTTTTTGAATTCACCATTGGATTTTGTACCAATGATCTCCATTTCTTTTTCTGTCGTTGTCCCAAAAAACAAAATGATTTTCTTTGTAAAGTTTAGCTTTTGGAACTTGTTGTTCATTCTTCGCTTTTGAAAACCCAACCCAGCCCTTTTGTTCTTAGGATAATCTATGTTTCTTTGATGGTAGGGTTTGTTAACACATTTTGATTTAGAGTAAAATGATACATCGTGTTTTTCTAAATCAGAATGGCTTACCTCAACAAGCTTGAACAACTTATCGACACGATCTAGATTGACATTCTGGATTGGGAAATCTTCATCAGAATATAGTTTATAAGATCCATGCATTTTGTAAACGATTATGTTTGGATCAGTATTTAAACTATTTTCCGATATTTCAACATCTGATTCAGATTTCTCAGGCTCACTCTTCAAAACACTTTCAAGCACGGTTTTAACTACATCAGAATCACATTCATTTTCAGATTTTGTGCAAATTACATCAATGTTCGTAGGCAGCTCGTTTGACTGTTCAATTTTTAATTTTAGATTGAGCGCTTTTTCCACCCCTGATGGATTTTTACAAGCATAGCTATTCCACATGGGTGGTGGAACATGAACGTAACTTGCACCTTTGTTATTATCATTTTTAGATTCTTCTTTGTTTTCGATCTTGGGTAGAATGTGATCAATGACGTATGACTTGTAGAATAACTGATTAACAATTTGTTAACCCGTTCGGTTTCTATTTTCATCTTCTCAAGTTCACTTTTTAGCTCAGCGATTGTGTTTAAATGAATGTTAATGGCCATTTGTTTGTCCATTACAGTCACTTTAAGCATAGAAAGTGTTCCGTCATTTTCTCTGAGCACTTTTTCATATTGTTTAACAGATTTGCTTAATTTGTCGTAAGCTTCTTTTGTAGATTTATCGTCACTTGACAAATTATCTAGTTAGACATTTGAGCTCATTGTAACGTGTGTCTTTAACCGCACATTCACTGCATGGCTCGTTGCATTTCAAGCACGGTTTTTCTATCACAGACTCACTTTTCGACACATTTACCTCATTCACATTTGCCATGCAAGCTTTGTTGGTCTCATCAGTCAACTTTTCCAACTCTTCATCAACTCTCTTTGCTTCAACTTCCGGCTTCTTCTTTTCTTCACAGGATGATCGATGGCTTGGCTCAAATTAACCTGCAAAAGGCAGGAGATGTTTAAAAGCACTGTTTAATAATTCCTCTTCTTCTGACGATGTGTGATAATAATCTTCGGGAGATTCGTCAAAAGATTACTCTGAATATTCTTCAGATTCTTCGATGATTTCTGTGACCAACGCCAAACTCTCATTCTTGGAGATATACTTGTTCTAGTTAAAGCCTTCGTCTTCTTGAGTCATGAAAAGCGCTTTGTCTTTGGGTTCTCGCTGTCTATCTTCGATTTGCATCATTCTTGTTTTTGGATGAGGACGATGATAGATGGCTTTCTTGTGGTAGTCGTGGGCAAACGGGTTTTGATTACCCTGAGCTTCTCTATTTGGACATTCACATTTAAAATGCCCCTTTTCACGACACTTGAAACATGTGACTTTTGATTTATCGAAACCAAGTTTTCCATCTAATCCACCCAATTCTCTTTCCTGGTGATTTCCATGAAGCGTTGTGCTCGTCTAACGATAGATGCCATACACCATTTGATGTCGATCAACTCCATCTTGACTGGATCAATCTGATCATAGTCTTCTCTGGTCATCTCTGAATTTCCAATTTTGCATGCTACAAGACTGTCATAAGATTTGAGAACCGAAGCTAATAGTGACATATGTTGCTTGGCAGTGTTCTCGTTGAAGTTTTGTGCATTCTGGAAATCAACAGCGATATTGCACTATAGCACCCTTTGAGTAGAAGTTGATTGATTGTTCTGGTTGATATAGGGATTGCTCGAACCATGGGATAACTGTGGGATTTGAGGCGTGTTCGGGTTGACCAAAGCAAAGGATTGAAAACCACTGTGTTGATTTGACGGTAGGATCGGTGTGTTGTTAGCGCTAAAGGCGGTTTGGATCTTTGGAGACTGTATCTAGGCAGCATAACTTCCTTTGTAATACATATTTACGTCTTGTTGCAGATGGGCGCCTTTGTTCTTCGCCATTTTTTGCATCTCAAGTTTGTGTCCATCCAATCTCTCAATGAATCGTGGTAATGAGAAAATACCATATGCAGTACCATTCTTCAGAATAGTCAAATAGGTAGACCATTTGCCTTGCGGTAAGGAATCCGCCAGTTTATCAACTAATTCTTCATTCGTCTTTATGATTCCCATTCGCCTCATTTGCACAACCAGATGACGATATCTTTCAAACAGTTTTTTCACCGTATCTCCTTTGATCAAAGTAAAGATGTCAAATTCTTTACTTAACAACGCCCTCTTCCCTTTTCGCACCTATGCACTTCCCTGGAATTTCAACCTTAGAGCATTCCATAACGATTGTGTGTCATCATTGTGTTGCAAAAGCGCCAATATGTCTTCCTTAATGGCTTGTTGTAAAATGTTCATCATTTTTTTCTTATTTATGAACTTCTCTCTTTCGAAATCCGAGAGTTGAGCCAATGTCTTTTCGAGACCGTTTACTCTAACAGGAGTTTGATACTTTTCTTTCGATGGCAAACTAGCAGGTAAAATGATTCGATTGAACCCAATTCATAGCACGTTCACTCCAACTATCAAAGTCTTCAAGGTTCATCAACTTTGGCGGCTTTGTCATCGTACCCATCTCATTCTCAAGGTTCATGTTTTGAGCTGCATTAGTTGTGACTGCTGAAGCAGCAAATGCGTTATAAAACTCTTCTGCCATTTTTTCTACAAAAAATTTAGAAACACACTTTCGGAAAACTGATTAGAATGATAAAAATTTCTTCGTGCGAATAACAGAACAGTTCGTGCGACCAAGATTAGTTCGTACAACACAGAGATTCATGCGAACAAGATGATTCGTATAAAGAAGATACTCGTGCGAACAGGATGTTCGTACGACTGAAAACATTTGCTCGTACGAGTGAGTTGTTCGTACAAATGTATGCCTCGTGCGAATCACAGTTTTTTTAACTTTTTAACTTGTACATTTTAAGAACTTCTGTTTACTCGTTCGGCGAATGATTTAAATTGTACGGACAGACGTTTGTATGAGTTTTCTCTCTACTCATACGAAACAACTTAGGTCACCAAACAGATGAATTTTCCCAAATTTGACATGATTAAGTTTAATTTTCGATCTGAAATTGTCAAGGATCGATTAGAATTGATTTTACGTGATATCCTAAAATCCTAGTCAATTTTGTCCATGAATTCGTCCAATTCCGAGATCTGTATGGGAAAGCATAGAAGTAGAAAGCTCCAATGGTGAATTTGAATCTGAAACTGTTGGTAGTATGTAGAAACTTGATGTTTGTCAGCAGATCAGGCCTCAAGGCTCTGATACCACTTTTTAGGGGGGTTCGGTTCTCCTCCGATGAGCACCGGACTGGTCTGACTCAGCTAATAGAGGCGGAATTCATTGTATTGATCAACGTGGACAAGTACAGAGCAAGTAAACAGTTCAGCAGGGTTTCGCCACGCCAACAGAGTTTATAAGTTCTGACACAACACTCCTCTATTATAGGTCGACATGACTCACACATGAGAGAGTGTGTAACTGTGTGTGACTCGTGTGAGTGGTTGCCTCGTACGAGCGACAGAATGTCACTCGTACAAGTCATGAAACTCACTCATATGAGTCATCTACTAACCAAATAAAATATACATTAACATATACAAACTGGCATTCTAAGCCCTATATACATAAACAACATATCCTAGACGTAGGCAATAGACATTATGCACCAACAACTTCGTACGAAGAGTCTTGCCACTTCGTGCGAGGTGATATGTCAACTCGTCTGAGGTGTTCACAATTTCTTGTTTTTCGCAATTTTCGACTTGCGTTCGGTTGATTTTAGATCTGAAGTTTCAAGGGTTTGTTTAAACTGATTTTAACGTGTTATACTAGAATCTTAATCCAATTCGTCCTTGAATTTGTCCAGATCTGATAAAAGTATGAAGAAGGAGTAGAAATAGAAATCTTCAATGGCTGAAATTTAATCGATTGTCTTCAAATCATGCCTCCAGGCTCTGATACCACTTGTAGGAGGATCGACTTTCCTCAAAAATCGCCGGACCAGACTTGAGTTAAATAACGTGCATGGAATTCATCAAAATTGGTTGAAAATGATCCGATACATTGTTTCAATACTTCTACTTCAATATATTGAATAAACATTTATAGAACCAAAGTAAACTGACAGGGCTTCGCCTTACAATCAGAAAAACAGCTAAGAACTCAACACCCCTGCTCAGCTATATATAGACATTCCAGCATCGCACAAGGGGTGGGTCTACCACTTCGTACAAGGTGCACTTCCTACGAAGTGACAATGCATCACATTGTACGATGTGAGCAACACATCGTACGAAGTGGCTTTAATACAAACAAAACAATACAAAATCTAATGTTTAAGCCCTATTACATGAACGACATGATCCTAAGACGTAGGCTATAAACATTCTTACCAACAAGTTTAAACACAATTTACAAAATTCACATTTTACGTCAATTTAGCAACAAGTTATCATTTTATTGAAACTCAGAACGAATTACTTTATTTTTTTAATTATTTATCCATCAAACTTTGACTATAATAAATTTGAACCTCTTTGCTTTACATC
Organism: Scalesia atractyloides; assembly: GCA_947069175.1. Classification (NCBI taxonomy): domain Eukaryota; kingdom Viridiplantae; phylum Streptophyta; class Magnoliopsida; order Asterales; family Asteraceae; genus Scalesia; species Scalesia atractyloides. The sequence continues at coordinate 52,701,151 of CAMTDV010000001.1, read as the reverse complement.
AAAACTACTCTATCTCACATTCATGAAATTGGATAACTCCTTTTTTATTCAAAACATACCCGCTATTGTAAATCCATGTGTTTGACCTATTTTCCAATCAAAGTAAGACTTTTATATTTGAAACAGATTAAATTAGACTCACTTACGTGTGCAACAAAAAAATGTACACCCCAATTCGAGTTATGATTAATTCTCCATGATTCTTGTAAATGATATAGATTATACATATACATCCTTCGTCAAAGTCACATGTAATTCTAATATACAATCAATTTTCTAGTATCATTATAAGTTAATGTATATTTAACAACTTTTTAAACATCATAGGAATCATCTCCAAACTAGTAGAGGAGTTACTTTGAGTCAAAAATAGAAAACTATCATTCTTGTCAAACACCCACTTTAATGTAAAACAATTGAGAAAGTGTTTACATGCTTCCTAGACACTTATAGCACATCAAATCACATGCATTTTGTACAATTTAGCTGCTTCTGTAAATAATCTCAACATATTCTAAGTTTTTTTTGGTAAAAAATACATGTTTTTATATAACTCTTTCAATCTTATAAAACTTGTCTCTGTGATCATTAAACTTTGGGGTTTAAAGGCATTTCCACACTAAAACAACCTTTTATAATTATTCAATAAATTTTTAATAAAACTTTGGTATATTTAATAAAATATGTGTTTATGAGATTTATAAAATGAAGTCATTTAAGTGATATTATGCTTAATATAAACCCACATCATTTATCCTTACCTTGATTGTTTTGAGAAGAATGTGTCGCACTTGGTTACTAAAAATAGTTTTAACTTGATTAATTTTCCTTTTACGATCGACCACGGTAGAACTGTCCATTTTGATTAGGCACATTATGTTTCTTGATTCTTTAAACTTGTTTAACTCTAGGTGTAGATTTTTTGTGCACCTTGGATGATGATACATGTCCTAGTTATGGTATCCGTGAATATTTATCCACTAATGCTTTAATGACCCGCTTCTATTTTTATCTTTTGGACACCCTTGTTGATAATTGAATAGTGTATACATGGAGCAACGAATAAATATATGTAGCTTTTTTTATCAGCTGTTCATATTTGTAAACTTATAAAAACAACTCGGATATTTCAAAACATGACTAGTAGGTTCTTGGCGTTGGGACCACCGTGCACCACCGGGAAGATGACCTGTTGTTCGCTTAAGTTGGTGGTCTGCGGGTGTTATCTCTTGTTTTTTTGCTTGTGGTTGTTGTTGCGGGGATTCTTTCCCCTGCCCTTGTTCCTATGGGTTGTGAGATCGAGGACCTTATCCTTGCTAGCATCATCGTCATGAAGAGCATCAAGGGTGCGGATGTTCTTGCAGAGGCTCTTAAGGAAGTGTGTGAGCTTCCCCAACTTCAAAGCGGATTCGGTCCACATCCTCATACTATAACAGTTTTCTGTGGTGTGACTATTGTCCTTGTGGTATTTGTAATAGGCATTTAGGTCCCCGTCTATTTTGCTGCCCATGGGCCTTGCAGCTTTGAAGGTGACGTTCTCAATTGTGAGAACTTCCAAGCGCATCTTGATAATTAGGGTCCAAACTCTTTCTTTTGATCAGCGACTGTTGTCGCGGTAGTCACAGTCATTTATTAGTTGTCTCATAGACACAGTCTTTCGATGTGAGCCCCTTCCACTAGTTAGAGACTTCTCGACTTTATATAGACCTTCGCAACCAACATAATTTTGTCCCAAGCATTGTGTATCCTATCCTTACCTGTGAGGACATGTAACATCTCGGAAATTTATAACAAATTCTATGACAACACGAGTCCGATAAACTCTCAAATATTCCAGATTTGTTGGACTAGAGAGACAAAATATTATTGGAAATGGAAGAAATAAAGTAGATGGGTCTAACAGGAATAATTCCAAAGATTTGGTTTTTGACGGTTCCATACGAACCGCAAGGCATATGCCTTATGGTCCGTAAGGCAATTCATAAAAGTGGGCGCACCAGAGGTCCTTACGGGCCGCAAGGCATATGCCTTACTGTCCGTAAGGCCCTCGCTAGCAGACTTGTTACAGCTAGAAGTTGCAGCTATTGTTTCATGCCACTCTTGCTCGAATAATGCCATCTTCTAACATTCATAAGCCATGTGTCCTGCCACTAATCCTTTCCTAAACACTCCTAGACACACTTGGCAAGATTTGCAGGCTTGAGCTTCACTATAAATAACTCCATTCTTCACTTATTTGAACTTGCACCTTTCATAATTCATTCTCTCTATCTCCTGGAGTGCTTCTGATCTAAAGAGGCCTCCTACTTGAAGCTTAGACTTCCCTTGAACACTTGTAAGTGTTGTATCTCAGTTCTCTTTCATTTATATGCTAGTTATTAGCCGGAAGTAAAGTAAATTGACTTTTAGTTTGACTTTTGGTTATGACCATTTCGGTCAAGTCAAAGTTCAATTCGAACTTGGCATGTGATCATAATAATGAAGATGTTAATCCTTGTGATTACACCCTCTGAAGATCACGTTAAGTAAGCAAAATGACAAGTCAACATTTTATTTAAATAAAAGTCAAAATGCAGATTTTTGTAAGGTACGCTAAATGGATTTCTAAGTATGGAAACCTTAGTTTTTTGCATTATAATAGTTTATATAACAAAGTAGGATATGTTTAATCATGTCTAACTCGTCATTTCCTACTTAGAGCTAGTTTCACAACCGAAAGTCAAACAGTTTGATTTATGCTTTGACTTTCGATTCTGACCCGTTTGGTCAAGTTTAGAGCCTGAATTAAGTTGTTATATGATCATGTTATTGTATGGAATAATCCTCTGAGGCTATATCATTTGATCATATCATTCAGTATGTTTTATGTCAAACACCATATAATATACCTAAAAATGCCGAAATTACCTATGTCGCCTAAAAATGGTTTTTAAACCAAATTAACACGTAATTTGATTATGAAACTGATGTTATAATGTTATAAAATATGTCTTGGCATTAGGGAATTGTCATAGACCTATTTAGCCACCCGATACCACATATGCGTGTACGACTAATTTAAATGTAATAAAATATATAAACTAGCCGAATCAGGTCAAAAACTTTCCAAATAAGTTCTAATCAGAATGTATGGTTGTTTAACCCATATTATACGAGTCCTCATACTTGGAAGGGTATAAACCACATGCTATCTAATATTCGCGTTATCTAGCGAACCGTAAGAACTTATTAAAGTTAACCGGTCATAGTCAAATGACTTGCATAAGACCCGTTAACATTCTAACAGATCATAGTTCCGTTCATTCCATACTAGGAGCCTCTAGTAAATTGCACAGGTGTTTAGATTCTTTTGATTATGGTTGTGCTTAGCATCTTTGATTTGTAAAGTCTAGCGCGGGTAAATACTCTTAGCCTATTTTCCTTTATAAGGGCATGGGATACGACACTAGCCACTTGGTCGAGTATTAAATCAATAATAAATGATGTCCAAAATTTAAATAACCCGTTTTAATCTTATTTGCTTGATAACTTAAACATTGGGGGTTGATACGACCGTGTCTTGCTCATTTAATTACAAGTAGCCCCAACTAAAGCGTTGTGTGTAAGCATACACCAGACAGACGCTAATGCTATATTATATAATATTGAAAATGTGGTGTGTCGGTTAATCATGTACCGACACTTAGCTCCATTTCCTATATGTATTGACAAGCATGTAAACTGGTAACAAGAAATATTATTTTATCACAAGTTATTTTAAAATGATATACCAAATGGTATCAAATACTTTTTCTCAAAAGGAGTCGGTTAATTGTATTTACTAGTGAAAACTGACGTATTTTCAAAACACTAAGTGCAAGTTGTATAGTAAATATGGAATAAGCTGGAGCTACTCGGTCTGGGGATTTGGAATTTGCAACTCCACGAAAGACTAATTAGTCTCAAGTTATATTTTATTTCATTCGGTCCGCCTGTGGATCCTTTTAGTACAAGCAGTCTGTATATTATTTTGAACTTCTGACATTTACATGTGTACTTTGTAATAATTAATTTAATATCCCATCTTCCGTTGTGCATTGTGATTACTGATATCAATCATCACCAAGTTCGGGCCCACCGGGAAATCAGGGTGTGACATCCAGCGGAAGCCTTGTTTTAAACTGGGATGCATCATGTCTTTGCTAATCCACCATTTCTAAGGCCTCCTTATTGAATCTTGTGATGAAGTTTTCAAGACCCTCAATGTCGCGGCGGTCAATGAGCCTGACAACTACCGTATCTTTTGTATGACGTCGTTGCTAGCTGAAATGTTGTAGGAATTTGGCATGATGGTCTTCGAAGGATGAAACATGGCCTAAAGGTAAGCCATCGAACCATGTGTGTGCTGCAGCAACCAAGGTTTGTGCAAACATGTAACGCCATACTGGGTAAATCCAGTCGACTAAAGTGCTTGCGTTGATGAAACCTATATGTTGTCACCTGGTCAGTTAGACCAGTGTACATCCCAACATTTGGTGAGAGCTATGACTTTGGGAGTTGAGCCAATGCTATCTTGCGTATGAACTTGGACTTTTCTACATAGGCAACCGAGTGGTATCGCTTTGAGGAATCATCCTCCATATCAGCGTTGTATGTGGGTGGAGTTGGCGGCTTATACACTGCCGACTGCTTTGATTTATTGGGGTGTGGAAACTGTAGGTATGTTCCTTTGGGTAATGGGTTAACCTTAGCCGTCTAATTATCCAAGTCCATGGTTTTTCTTCGATAAGTAGTGCGCACACAGATATGGGGTGTGGTGTGGGCTTGACTGTGTAAACCATCGTGGGGGTCTCCGTGGCTAGTGTCATGGTGTTTCCTAGTGTCACCATGTGTGTTGCGTGTGGTCCCTACACTTTGATGGACATCCTTGTCCCTGTGCTTCTTCCTACCCCTCCAGCGTTACCACTTGTGAGCAGCGGTTGTTCACGAGTATGAGATCCATAAGACAGGGTTCTTGATGTCTCTAGACCCGTCTGTTGGTTTTACACATGTATCATTTGATATTCTTCAACGAGTGCTTATTGGCTTCTAAGGAACCACATCTCTATGGTTTATCCCTCTTGTTGTTGAGGTGCTTGCGGGTCCCCATGATGGAAACTGAAAGACGAGTTTTTATTCATCCTTGGAGTTTTGTTGATAGTTTTAGTGATGGCCAACACTGTGGTTCCAACAGTGTGGATCTTCTAGTCATACTCGTCGTTGTTGAGATCGAGGCCACACGAGGAGGCTCTGACAGGTATACATTTCGAGCCAAAATTAAAAGCTGAAGAAGGAAGATCAGCCATAAAATCGAAAAGAGAAAATGAAAGAGAATGGGAAGGCGCCAATGAAGAAACACCGGTTCTAAACCGCAGTGGATATAGATAAGTTTGGTATCTAAAGGGGAGGGGGTTATTGTCACACCACACTTTCTCGGTGGGCCAGGATGTGGGGTTTAAGTGTGGCGATTGTATAGCAGTTTCACAACACAACAAAGATAAGGAGTAGATAAAGTACACGACTTAAAAATGACAAATTATATTAAAAAATAGAATATTATATTATGGTACAAGGTGTCCCATAGGAAGGATATATATAAAATGGACTTCGAGACATCATAGGTCTTTGCCATGGAGTCGCAAATTCCAAAGCTTTTGATCGAACCTTATCCAGCCTACTATTGAGGTTCGTCACCTATAAGTTGATCTTTAAAAGTACGTCAAATGTTGTTGGTAAATACAATTAACCGACACATATGTAAAACATCTGAAAATCAATTGATAGTCATTGGAACGGTATACTTGTTACCCGATTTACATGCTCGTCACATTTTGGAACCAATTCTCAAAACTGAATTTTTATCAATATAAACACCATATTTTGTGACTGTCAGATGTATGCCTACACCCCGCACTTACGACCACTACAATAAATGAATCGGGACGTTCGGATATGGTACTATTAACCTCAAATGCTTTAGTTAATCAAGCAATATAGATAATAATCAGATTATCAATATTCTGAAAGCATATGTCAATTGCAATACCCGAACCAAGTGATTTTATACCATATCCCAAGTTTTTATAATAAAAGTAGTTAAAAAGTATTTACCTGTACTAATGGTGTACACACCGTATTGGATCGTTGTACAACCGAACTCAAAGTTTATTATATTAGCCTACGATGTGATTACTAGAGGGCTCTATAGTCCAGAGTGAATGGAAATAATATCCATGAGAATTGTTTACGGGTATTTATAAGTCATTTTGACTTGACCATGTAACGTGGACTTAAGCACGGTTCCACTAGATTAAGCGTTGACCGGATAAAATGTTGTTTTTAAACATACGAGTGAGGGGTGTAGTGTGTTATTTTTGAATAACCTTATATGCTGATTTGAAACTGTTTTGAAATGGTTTGACCTATAGGGAACCATGCTCATCCTGAGGAACTAGTTAGAGACAAAAAAACCAAAAAATAATTCGGAAAATTCATAAGCCTATTAAAACAACTCCATGTTAACATATCTTTTGTAGATGTTCTAACCCAAATGCCAAAATATTCAAAATATATGAAAGATTCTTGACTAATAAGGAATATTTAGAAAAAATACACCATATAGTCTTAGGGAAGGGATATCCAACGGTCCTGCTCTATAGGATGCCACAAAGCAGCATGATCCAGGTAGCTTTATTATTCCTTTCCCAGTAGGTGGATTAACAGCGAAGAATATACTAGCAGACATGTGGGAAAGTATCAACTTTATGCCAACTTTCATGTTTACAAGATTGAGAATTGGAGATCGAGTCCCAACAAAGATGACCATCCAACTCGCAAATCGATTAATAATATACAGGAATATCAGAAAACTATTGGTATTGGTCAAGGTATGTGATTTTGTTTTCCTGCTGATTTTGTTATCTTAGATATGGATGAAGACAAGGAAGTGCCACTCATTTTAGGGAGACCTTTTCTTGCCACATCATGAGTTATAGTCGATATGAGTGATGATAAGCTCACACTGATGTTCGAAGAAAAAGAAATAAAATTTGGAGCCAGTCAAATAATGGAGGACGCATTGCAAAGTGCTGAAGCCATCAATACAACCTTAGAATACGCCATCAAAAGGAGGAAACTCATGGAATGCATAGCATCCTCAAGCGGGGTCACATGATAAACCACGTTTGGTCCGGCCAAAGACGAAAACGTGTGCGCCAAGGCAGCCTACCATATATAAATAAAATCCAGAAAGAATTTTCGAAAAATAAACCAAGAAAATCAACAGTTCTAAATGAAACATATAATTTGGGATTCAATTTTTGACTCCTGATTTTATTTTCTAAAATATTAAAATTTTCTGAGAAAAACTTTAAACAGAAAAACAACTTAAAAAGTAAAGTTAAATAAGACGATCCATGGTAGTAATGCAATTTTCAAAAAGTAAGGGTATTTGAAAATCCTTCAGAGCATTACACGAGCAAGTCTTCAAATTCGGATATTATATCTTTTTAAAATTTTCTTTTATAGGAATAAAAGAGGGAACCTAGTGGAAAAGAAAGATGTGCTATAGAAATCAGGGATAATAATGATAATGGAGGCGGCAAACGAACAAACATACACCACCTGGGTCCGCTTCAACTTCGACAAAAAGGAAGTATTCTTTCTTTTTCCTCATTACACTTTTTATTTACATTATCCTAAATAAATTACCATGGTTAAACACATTAAGGACAATGTGTATTTTAAGTGTGGATGGGGAAATACATGTTAATAATATAAACTTGAATTTTTGCGAATCCTAAAATTCAAACCGTTCACAAAACTTTCGTGGAACCTCTTTGCTACCTCGTAACATTTATACAAAAATGAACTCTATTTTTGTAAAACTTTATAATCTCTCTAAAGAAACTCATATGAAACACATTTTTCAAAAGCTAAAACACCTATAAAAACGTTTTTAATTTGTAAATATAAAAAGAAACTTTTAGGTATAATTAATTGTTTTAGTCGAACATTCTGAAAATTTAGAACTTAACAAGCGTATATGGTCTAAAAACCCAAAACCGGATGCGAATAAACAAGTAATAGATGCATTAGACCTACCCATTAAACACATTCTCCGTAGTTAACCCCTTTGAGCCCAATTTCTTTTCATTTCTTAGCCCAAATAAAAAGCCACCAAAAGCCCAAATTTTTTTCTTTTTTAAACCGAATTTTTGTAGCAAAAATATAGTTTTAAAAAATAAAACAATTTTCGTGAGTTTATATTTAAAAGACCCGCTTCTCAAATGTTCGGGATGAAAAAAGTTTACATCATGTATAGTTCAAACTTCTCAATCTCAAGAAATAAAATTCAAATCTATAAACCAAACATCAAAATGGTTATAGCTTGATTTAAATTTGTACAACCATTCCGAGAATGTAACAAAAAAATCTATATAAATATTTTTTTAAACTAACTTTTGCTACACCTTTAGCCACTCTCCCAAAAACAATCTACACCTTACCCTAAGCCTTCCTTACAACCCAATAAAATATCAACTCATGCTTAGTTGTTTCAGGTAAGCAGTTGAGGATTCGATCACTTGTCTAGACTATAATATTTTCTTGGTTCGTTTCAACTCAAATGTTCACCCCCAACATAAAATATTGACCGAGTGTTGGGTGAACATTGTAAGGTGTGTGATTTGGTATAAAAGAAAAGTTTTTGTAAACGTGTTATACTTTTACATTTCTTTCTAAATATATTAATTAAAAATGAAAATAAAAGGTTTAAGCAAGAGAAAGGCGTGGAGACACCCAATATAAAAACGAAAAAACCTGGGTGTACAATAAAACCAAAATTTATAGAGTCTTATTTGAAGACAAGCAAAAATGCATATGTTTTTTATATTAATTTATCCTCACTTTTTGTTATGTTTTATTAAAAAATATATTCAAAATAGACTTAAATTGGTTTATGTTTGATTTTCAGGACAAAACTAACCCAAGATTAACAAAAGAAGCAAGACCGGCCGAAAAACAAAAGAAAATGTAAGAAAATATCCAGACATACCCCATGTCTCAGATCTAGAGAGAACCAGAAGACCCTAGCGTGAATAATAGAGAAGAAAAGACCATGAACGCCCCATCCCGTGAAGGTACACCCTGTGCCTCGACAGTACAAGACAAAGAGACCTTATGGAAGATTTGGAAGATCCCGGGTGACCTACAAAATTGACCACAGGTCATCCCTTGTATGCGCACCCTGTGCCTCATGAACCATGAATACTCTATGTGATATGTTGTTGAGAGGTACTGGGTATGCACAAGCCAGCTTTGTCAATTGCATAGAGCAATGATTTAAATGTGGGATGTATAGTTTATTGGGTGGTGGGAGTGAAAGGAGAAGCAGCCTTGGGAGAGGGGCTTGAGAAGAAATGTTCAAATGAATCATCTCCCTCTTGATTTGGTTCCCATGTGCTTACAACATTATCCTTTTATGAGGATATGTGAGGAGTTTGGCTGGGTGGAGAAGTTTGCATCTGTTGTGAGGAAGTAACAGATGTTTGTTGTTTTTTTTGTTACAGAAGGTTCCTTTGGCATCATAACCTCCATAGTGACCCCGGTTGTGATTTTTGTTTTGGATTTTGGCTTGTGGATGGATGACGTTTTTGTGGAATAACTAGTGTGTATTCCAGAGTGCTAGGTTGTGCATTGTGGTCACTAGGAGCAGTAGGCTTAGCAACAAATTGGTTTTCTAAAACATTTTCTTCAAGCACTTTTTCTTGACCTTTTGAGGTCATAATGCATGTAAATATTTCATTTGAAAGACTATTCATTTCAATGGCTTGACCCTATTCAAAATTTTCTTGTTTCAAAATCTTTTGATGGTAAAATCTTATTAGCCTTGGATATAAAAGGAAAGGGTTACCAGTTTGCCTTTTGATCGCTTTTATGTTTGCCACCATATCCCTACACATGTTAGGGATAGCTTGTCATATGTATTTTTCCGAAAGCATATCCCAAATACTAATTTTTAGGGTTATATCATTAAAAGAAGTGGTCTTGGCAGACAAGCAAACCAAAAGGGTATGGAAAAAGAATTTCATTTATGGTGGGAAATGTGGTTTAAAAATTGTTTCTCCCACCAGTTGAGCATCATATCCCCTTTCTATAAACTCATTTTGTAGGTTCTTTTTTAGGGATAGTTTCCATACCTGTCATGTCATTCAGGTTGAAGGTAGTGGAGATGGATTGTAGGTTCATCTGGATTTGTTCTCCTTTAACCTTTGAGGTGATTGTGAAGGGATTTTTGTTTTGGAGTAAAGAATCTGCATTTGCCCAAGACTCTCGGAGAGTATCCAGATAAACTCGTGCATTGATGGTGAGAATGGTATGATATTTAGACAATGTAAGAATGTCAATTATGGAATGGAAATCCATGTTTTTGTCATGTTTGACTAGATACGGTAGGTAGTTATGGGGTGATTTGAGAATACTAGTCATGGATGAAGGTTATGAGAGAATCTTTTGAAAATCTTTTAACATTATGATCTTTTGATTTAAAAGCGATGAATGTAGATTGCAATTTTGGAGTATATCTCTTTGTGAACTGCTTTTATTTTGGTGAATTTTGGTAAAGTGAAACTCTGTTGAGAGAGGGTTTTTATAGGATTTATGCAACAGTGATGATGATGTAGCCAACGTTTACTTTTTGAGTGACGTGACAAACCCTTTGGTGAAGAAATGTAAGGTCTAATTTGAAAACTTTGTTAGTTAGCAATAGATTTCTAGGATAAAAATAGTAGTTGGTATATCTGTTGACTTGTGGTCAACAAATTGTTGGAAACAGATGTTTGAAACCAGTATAAGGTTAGAAACATAGTTTTGAAGAGAAAACGGTGGTTGGTTTTGCAAAACACTTGTTATTTTAACCTTTTTAGTCAAATAGTGGATGATGAATAAGTGGGTTTGTGTTGCAAACACTGGTTAATAAAGGTTATATAGAGTTTTGAACCACTAAAACTGATGTTTAACTCCTATGAATAGAGTTTTCGTTTTTGATATTTTTGAACAATCTTTTAATAATTTTAAAGTAAACTTTTGGTTTTTAAAAGCCATGTATAATTATTTTATTAAGAAAAGATCCTTTTGGTGAATTTTCAAGAATATTTTCATGCTTCTGTTTAGGTGTAGATACGTGCTAGGGAAACCTCTGTTTGCACTTTTTAATTGCCAACAAATGTTCTGTGGTCCCGTGGTAGGCGAAGGTTCTAGACGGAAGCTTTGGGGATAGGACAGATTCGGCAGAATGAAATTGACGAGTAGGCACAGAATCAGCGGAAGCTTTTCATTCATTCATTCATACCGAAAGAGTATACATCTTGATTAGCTGGCGGAGTTCCTGGAGAGAATCTGCCAGCGTTTCCCCTAAGGGGACTTCCAAAACTTAACAAAAATGAACACACAACACCTATTTATAGACATGATAGCTCGTGCGAAGTGAGCATGTTGTCACCATACGAAGCGTCATTCATACGAGTGAGATGTTATCACTCATACGAAGCACGTTGTCACTCGTACGAGGCACATGTCACTCATACGAGCCAATACTCATTCGCACTTGGGTCGTGTGTTCGTATCTAATCTATACAATATTCAATACACACTCTTTCTAGCCGATTCACACAGTGACAGCCATAAAGTGCATCAAAATGTTCCATGCAGACAGTTGAAATGGGTCAATTTTGTAGAGAATCCAAAGCATTGTTTGTTTTGGATTTGGTATTTTCTTCCACTGTGTCATCCCTTTGGCAATGGTCTTTTGTGATGAGTACTTTTTGAACCACCTCAAACAAGTGTTGTTGACCCTCTAGAAGTGCTTTTACACTTAGGTGAATAGTTACTTGACTATATCTAATGATGATTTGGCAAAAGTGTTTTGAACATTCCTTTGAACACGGTTTTGATTTAGTGCGCTTGTGGTAGATGTTTGAATAGACTCAAATCTTTTAGGAGCTGGTTGTGGTTCCCTTATGATTGAACCAACATCATTTTTACTACTATTTTCCCTTTTGACCTATTCTTGTTAATGTCATGGGGTTTTAGAAATGATCACTGTTGAGTCACATGACTACTTTTACCACAGATAGTGCACCCAGATTTTGATTCACCAATACTGTTTTCCTCTATGGATGTTAGGTCCTAGAAGTGTGAGACTGATGCATCAAATATACACAACGGTATATGGTAGCTAACAAGGATTAACTAGGTTAGTTTGTATTAGGTTTGCAACTTTTTAGGTCACTTTGGCATGCTATAGGCCATGTGAGCCAGGCAAGCTCAAGTGAAGCCCATAAGGGGTATAGGCAAACCCTAGGTATATAAGGATCATTATGTCATAAGTAGGGTTAAGCTTTTAGAGAGAACTTTGGTAGCCTCTATCATTCTAGAGAGAGAAACCGAGAGATGTGAAGAACTTGTATCAGACGGTTTTGCTATTCGTAGTAATAGAATCATATGCAAGTTTGAAAGTGATTTGCATGTTATTCTCGTTCATCTTGTTTCTCTTATTTTCAGTTTTCTTGAATATCATCAAGTTTGGATTCCGCCCATCCTTGGTGATTGTTTGATATCGTTGTTGGATCCGGACTCGAATCATTACTTGCATCTCCGATTCCATCTCGAAACAATATTAGCTTGCATTTCGGACCATCTCGGATTGACTTCTTGCATCTCGAACTCATCTCAAATCTATCTCGGATCAACATCATAGTATCTTGAATAATCTTCAAAAACATCTCGGCCTATCGCGGATCATAGTTGTTGAAGATTGCTTCTATCTCAGATCATCATCAAGGCATCTAAGATTGTATCATGAATCGATTTACTGTTCCGAGTTCGAGATACTATTCGAATTCGAGTTACTGTTCCGAATTGCTGAGATGGAATTTTAACCAGCTAACATACTCGGTAGTAAACATTTTCGTGCATAGAAGATTATCCGTAAAGTATCTTTGAAAACAGGTTGCAAGAAAAAAAAAAGGCACGAAAATTCTGAAAAGATCTTTTACATTATATATCGTTCGATTCGTAATTTTCGAGATGAGTCTAACGGTCTGTTTTGGTAAAAACAGTTTTCGGACATTTTTAACGTTTTTACCGGTACGGTTTTGATTATCTGAAGATGTTTACAACCCAAGCTCAGTACTCGAACATAGTTTTCAACCCAGTATGTAATCGAAAATTGAATGATAATCTGAACATTGCCTTTAGCCCATTGATCAAAGCATCCGTTAACATCACATCACCGAGGCACAAAATCAAAACCCAAACTTGCGGGATCATGTGAAGGAAAAGCTAAATGAGTTTATTGGAAACTATAAATGTTGATCATGTTGTGGAATATGTGATGCGCTTGCTTGAACGTGGGAGGCGAAAAGAGGAAGTAAGGAATGAGATGAATTCCCTTTTGGGTGATGACAAAGACTCCTTTGTATCTTGGTTGTGTGAACATTTACACTCTTACCAAGAGCTATACGCACAATCAAAGGAATCTCATCCTGAAGAAGTGGCCGAACATAAACCTCAACCCCAGCAAACAGCAATCAGCAGCCCAACACCCCAAAATCTACATCAAGCCCAAACTCAAGCTGACAAACCAAGATCGCTCATTGACACAGTCAACTACCTTTTATGCGCTGAACCTTGTAGGAATAAGGTTGCTCGACTCAGGGCACTTAATTCCAAAATGGCTAATGATTACAACAATGCAATGGCTTAGTGCATCGGCCTTCGACAAAGTAACAAGTGACTCACAGAAAAGGTGGAAGCACAAAAGAAAGACAAAGCTTAGCTCAACTAGGACGTAAATCAACAGAGATGTTGGGTCCATGATTACAAACCCAGATTACATTCAAAAACCATGGAATGCTACTTGGTAAGAGTTGAGCTGGGACTTCTTGCTGGAAAATATCAATAAAACAAAGTTAATATAAAGAAGTTTGGTACATCCAGCAAGCTCGTTCAAGACGTGTGCAATGTGCAGTTGGCATATAAGGAGAGCAAGGGGAAGGGTTTGGGATTCAATCAGGTTGCCCCACCATATGGTGTACGACAAACCCAATGATTATACGTCAGACACACGGGAACCATCTAGTGTTGTTGACTCTTCCAATGATTCATCTGGAGTGTTTGGTCTTTCATCTGATAACCCAGGACTCTCCAATTCTATCAAAGCTGATGAAGAAAGAGCTGACGTGAACAAGGCTTCAAGTGCGCAAACTAAACATTCTGAACCTTCTACTTGTGATGAAAAGGTTCAGATCATGCAATAAGAGCCGAAACAAGCAAATCAGAGACGAGGAAAGAAAAGGTCTAAACGTCAAAGACAATCTCGCTCTCCAGGATCAAGAACGGGTAGCAATTGTCCTAAAAAGGCTCGTGATGTAAAGAATACCTTTGTTAAGCCAGTCAGTAATGGCAAATGTGAGAAATATACATTTGACTGTGCTAACAAAGCTTTTGGAAAGTCTGGTGAGATTTCTGAACAAAACTTGCAGTCTAAGCCAGACAAGAAGAATCAAAAGAAATCTCCACCACAGAAGGCCCTTGCAAACGACAAGTACAAACATCCAAATTCATCTTCATCTGCAAGAAACGTGCAAGGAAATCAAGCACATAAGGGATTAGTTCATCCTTCAGGGCCTGCAAGAGCTACACATGCTGATCAAAATGCCTTATACGTGAAGAGACAAACATGCTTCAATTGCGGCATTCCTAGTCATATTGCTCGGAACTGCACACATAGTCCCATGTTTCCGATCATGCTCAAAATCAGAGGGTTACACCAAAGAATAACAATCATTCCAAGTCCATGAAGGTATCATCACCTAAGGCAATGAAGAATGTGAATCCCAAGGTTACACCGTCTGATAGGGATTGGAACGTTGGCAAAAACAAACGCAAGGCTGTTCAGAAACAAAAGTCTGTTTCTTAAACTAATAAACCTGAAACAGTAAAGCTGCTCAATCGAAGGCAACAAACGCGTTTGTTAAAATGAAATAGATTTGAAAACCCAAATCCAAAGTGGCAGCAACATCAACAATCCTCGAAACAAAAGGGGACTTGTATCTGAAAGAAGTGTCTTATTTTGATGCTTCAGGGAAACCCATGACCACGATGGCCTGTGTCCCACTGTCTTACTAATCTCCTTATTTTTCAGGAACAACCAAGGAGGAGATGTTGAAAATCTCTGGAATGTTGATAGCGGTTGTTCAAGGGACATACCAGATAACATCTCACTGTTGCAAAAAGTTCAATTTTTTTTACGAGTGCGATGTTTCCTTTGGAGGAGATGAGGTAAGAAAAGATCAGCGAAAAGGTACAAATTTAAATTTCGTGCTTCGATTTTGAAATTGATTAGTCTTTAATCTAATGACGGAAAGGTTAAGCAAATACAACAAAAATATTTTCCTTTTCTTTCATTTAAAACTTTGTACATACGTTTTCTTTATTAGGTAAATTTGTGCATAAAGTGAGATGCACAAATTTAGGGGGGAAGAGGGAGAGATATGTATACATGCATTGTTTGAGGGGGAGAAAATGAGAAAAATACAAAAACATTTGAAAAACAGAAATATCAAAAAAAGACTTTTTGCATCAAATGGGAAATGAAATGAATATTCGTTATAAAGGGCGTGACTGACACATGTTGTTAGGTCCTAGAAGTGTGAGACTGAAGTGTCAAATATATGTAACAGCCTATGATAGCTAACTGGGCTTAACTGGGTTAGTTTGTGTTAGGTTTGGACCTTTATAGGTCATTTGGGCATGCCATAGGCCATGTAGGCTAGGCAAGCCCATTAGGGTTATGCCTTACCCTAGGTATATAAGCTTAGCTTATTCATTTCTAGGGTTAAGACTTTGGGATTTTCTCTAGAGAGAACCTTCATCTTGTACCAGACGATTTTGCTTGTTCAAGTAATAGAATCATGTGCAAGGTGTTAAAGTGAATTCGTATTGTTCTTCATCATTTCGGTTTTTCTTAAAGATCATCAAGTTTGGATTCCGCCCATCCTTGGTGATCGTGTGATATCAGTGTTAGATCTGGATTAGCGGGACTTACAAGTGGTATCAGAGTCTGTTGGACCTGTTTTCCAAGCTCTGATCTGATATTACACGGTTCTTTTCGGTTTCTGCTGAAGAACACGAAGAACACAAAGAAGATTCAAGCATTTCGGATCAATATTCAAGGATTTTGGATTTTCTGGTTGCATTTCAGATTGATTTCAGATTAATCTGCTGCATTTCGGATAAAAATCTTGAATTTCTGATAGATTTCGGATAAATCTTCAAGGATTTCGGATAAATCTTCAAGGATTTCGGATTTTCTTCAAGGATTTCGGATAATCTTCAAAGATTCCGGATTCGAACTGTTCCGAATTCGGATAGACTTTCATTCCGGATCAGGCTCTTATTCTGGATTTGTTTCTCCATTTTTGATTTATCCGAGTTACTGTTGCTGTGTATCTGATAGCATTCCGGATTACTATTCCGGATTCTCAAAGTTGCTGTGTATCTAATAGCATTCTGGATTACTGTTCCGGATTCGCATTCCGGACTGAAATAGTGCATCTCGGATTCCATCTCGGATACTATTCCGATCACCATCTCGGATTAGTATCTCGGATCACTGTTTGAGATTCCATCTCAGATTGTTAATCTAAGTTACTATTCTGAATTTTGTACTGTTCTGAGTTGTACCCAAAAAGGTGGAAAGTTAACCAGCTGACGTAACCGGAGTTAAACGTTTTCATGCACAGAATTTGATCAACAGACAATCTTAACAAACCGGTTGCACGGTTAGGCTCGTGTGATTTTTAAGGCAAAAAAAAGGCATGAAAATTCCTCTAATCACCATCAGACATTATATATCATTGGATTCGTATCGTCGAGACGAGTCTAACGGTACATTTTGGTAAAAATAGTTTTCGGATATTTTTTTATCGTGTTTACCGGTTCGGTTTTGATTATCCGAAGATGTTTACATCCTAGGCTCGGAACTCAAACATAGTCTTCAGCCCAGTCTGCAATTCCAAACCGAATGCAAATCTAAACATTGTCTTTATCCCACTAATCAAAGCATCCATTAACAGCACTTCACCCAGACACAAATTCAAAACCCGAATTTGCGGGATTAAGTGAAGGGAAAACTGTCTGAGCTTATTAGAAACTACAATGATGATAAACTTGCTGACTATGTGATGCGTTTACTTGAGCATGGGAGGCGAAAAGAGGAAGTAAGAAATGAGATGGATAGCTTCTTGGGTGATGATAAAGACTCCTTTGTTTCTTGGCGTGGGATCATTTACACTCAAACCAAGATCTCCAAGATCGATATACAAAATCAATTGAGTCTAATCCTGAAGAACTTTCTGAGCAGAAACCTCAAGCACAGCAAGCAGCAAGCAGCAGCCCAGCACCCCACACTCGACCTCAAGCCCAAACTAACGCTGATAAATCAAGCTAGCCCATTAACACAGTCAACTATTGTTTGTGCACTGAACCTTGCAGGAATAGGGTTTCTCAACTCAGGGCTCTTAATTCCACAATGACCGATGAATACAACAATGCAATGGCTCAGTGCATCAGCCTTCAAGAAAGTAACAAGTTACTCAAAGAAAAGGTTGAAACCCAAAACAAAGACATAGCTTAGCTCCACCTAGACGTAAATCAACAAAAAAGTTGGGTCCATGATTACAAAACCAGATTAGATTCAAAAACCATGGAATGCGACTTGGTAAGATTTGAGCTGGGACTTCTTACTGGAAAATATCAACAAAACGAAGTCAATATAAAGAAGTTTGATACATCCAACAAGCTTGTTCAAGACGTGTGCAATGTGCAGCTGGCATATAAGGCGAACAAGGGGAAGGGTTTGGGATTCAATCAAGTTGCCCCACCGTATAATCACAACTACACGAAAATGCCTGAAACAGATGAAGATGTTGAGAAAGCACAGCATATGATGTACGAAAAACGCAGTGATTATACGTCAGATACACGGGAACAATCTGGTGCTGTTGACTCTTCTAATGATTCAGCTGGAGTGTCTAGTTCTTCATCTAATAAACCAGGACTCTCCGACTTTATCAAAGCTGATGAAGAGAGAGCTGATGTGAACAAGGCTCCAAGTGCGCAAACTGAACAATCTGAACCTTCTGCTTCTGATGAAAAGGTTCAGAGCAAGCTAAAAGAGCAAAAAGAGCAAATCGGAGACGAAGAAAGCAGAAGTCCAAACGTTAAGAACAATCACGCTCTCCAAAATCATCAGTAGGCAGCAATAGCCCTCAAAAGGCTAATGTTGTGAAAAATGATTTTGTTAAGCCGGTCATTAATGGCAAATGTGAAAAATATGTTTTTGACCGTGCTAGCAAAGCTTTTGGAAAGGTTGGGGAGATTTCTGAAGAAGACTTGCAGTCTAAACAAAACAAGAAAAATCAAAAGAAATCTCCACAACAGAAGAAGGCCCTTGCAAACGACAAGTACAAACATCCAAATTCTTTTTCGTCAGCAAGACATGTGCAAGGAAGGCGAGCACAGAAGGGATCAGTTCATCCCTCAAGGCCTGCACGAGCAAATCAAGTTGATCAGAATGCTTTACATGTGAAGAGACAAAAGTGCTTCAATTGTGGCATTCCTTGTCACATTGCTCGAAACTGTACACGTGGTCCCCATGTTTCGTGTCATGCTAAAAATCAGAAGGTTACACCAAAGAAGAACAATCATTCCAAGCCGGTGAAGGTATAATCACCTAAGGCAATGAAGAATGTAAATTCCAAGGTTAAACCCTCTGATGGGGATTGGAATGTTGCCAAAAACAAACACAAGGTTGTTCAGAATCAAAAATCTGTTTCTAAAATGACTAAACCTGAAACAACCAAAGTAGCTCAATCAAAGGCAACTACCGCGTTTGTTAAAATGAAACAGATTTGCAAACCCAAATCCAAATCAGCAGCAACATCACCAACCCTCGAAACAAAAGGGGACTTGTGTCTTAAAGAAGTGTCTTATTTTGATGCTTAAGAGTAACCTAGGACCACGATGGCCTGGGTCCCTCTGGCTTGCTAATCTCCTTAGTTTTCAGGAACAACCAAGGAGGAGCTGTTGACAATCTCTGGAATGTTGGTAGCGGTTGTTCCAGGGACATGAAGGATAACATCTCACTGTTGCAAAAAGGTTCAAATTTTTACGATTGTGTTGTTTCTTTGGAGGAGATGAGGTAAGAAAAGATCAGCGAAAAGGTACAAATTTGAATTTCGTGCTTTAATTTGAAATTGATTAGTTTTTAATCTAATGAAGGAACGGTTAAGCAAAAAAAACAAAAAATATTTTCCTTTTCCTTTTGTTTAAAACTTTGTGCATATATTTTCTTTATTAGGTAAATTTGTGCATAAAGTATGATGCACAAATTTAGGGGGGAAGAGGGTGTTATATGTATTGTTTCAGGGGAGAAAATTAGAAAAATACAAAAATGAAAAACAGAAAAATACAAAAATAAAAAGTCATGGGAAATGAAATAAATATTCGTGATAAAGAGTGTGACTGACACATGTAAGGCGTTGTAGCTGAAAAGACTAGGATCTAATGTGATATGTCGGTAGGCTTAACGCTCAAAGTTATTAAAAGATACTAAGTGATATAAACATAACGAACTACGTATCTTGTGGGTAACATACCATTGGCGTATGATTTCATGGTCTTAAATCTTGTGTTGATAGATAGCCAACGTCTGAGGTTTCGGGTCTTTATGCAATTGAGTCATCCGGGGATATCTTGGCTACCCTTCTGTTGCATCCAGATTATATGTAGAGCTAGGCACAGTCAGGATATCTTTCTAAAACAGCCACAATATTTTTTTCTAAAAGAGCAAAAATAGAAGGGCCAAAACCTTAAAAGAAAGGAAATTTCATCATGAGAAAATTCCATGAATTCAAACACACCAAATAAGGTATTTGCCTAACCCTCGTCAGATACTATTGGTCACTCTGTTGTACGAAAGTACTGACTTGTTCACCTATAGTCTGACGTTGTAAAAGATAAAGGATGATCTCAGTATACTCACCTGCTACGATGAATCGTTGTGCTTACCTTGATCGCGGGGGTATGTCATGGTATGGGACACATGGGTATTATAGTATAAGACTACCTTAAGCATATCACGAAGTTGAAAAATGAAAGTTGAGCGTTAAAGTTTAAGTGGACAAACATATTGGCAATCGCATAGACCAGTCTGAATAAGTTCGCACCGAAAAGTGTTCCTTGGTCCGCTTGAAAACGATTTTGATCCCATTGCAATTGTATAGTTGTAACTATTGAGTTAGTTTCTTTGTTTATTTGTGTTTCTGTTTATATTCTTATTTAAAAAAACAAAACAGAAAATTTTTAAAAAATTTCAAAAATAGAGTCCTTTATTTATTTTATTAAAAATTATTAACCGTTCTTGAAGATTTGACTAATCGTTAAAGGATGAAAGAAATTTGAATTTCGATCCGAGTACAAATACTTGGATGTACCAGGTGTTCATGCGGTACTCTCCCTATTGCATAAGAAGTTTTGCTTATAAATTTCTGAGAATTGTGCAGATCAAGATTTAGATCAAGAAACAAGGGTTGCTGAAATTGAGATGTTGTTAGTTGCTGAAATTGAGATGCTGTTAGTTGCCGACAATAGCAAAGTGTACATGAGTCAGAAGAACCAGATTCAAGTCATCATCTGACAGTGACAATACATTTGAAGAAGTACCTGAGAACCTGCTTGCTTGAAAGAGAAATATTGAAGAAGAAAAGAGCTGCTGAGGTTCCTTCTCTCACATTCTTTTTGACAAAGATGTTTCAAGCAAAGCTGATCGAGATCCTGATATGAAGCTAACCACAAGAGTAGAAGAAAGAGACCCGGTGCTGAGAGTTCATTGGAGAGTGAGGTCCTTAAAGTATGAGACTGACTTCCACAACACTTACGGCACAACGACAACCATAGATTATGTTGAAGACGTTGCTGAATTTGTACTATGAAGAAATTTTGATGCATCAGTCTAGGGGGAGATTGTTAGGTCCTAGAAGTGTGAGACTGAAGCATCAAATATACGCAACGGTCTATGGTAGCTAACTAGGCTTAACTAGGTTAGTTTGTGTTAGGTTTAGACCTTTATAGGTCATTTGGGCATGCCATAGGCCATGTGGGCCTGACAAGCCCATAGGCAAGCTCATTAGGGTTATTCCTTACCCTAGGTATATAATCTTTGCTTATTCATTTCTAGGGTTAAGACTTTGGGATTTTCTCTAGAGAGAACCTTCATCTTGTACCAGATGATTTTGCTTGTTCAAGTAATAGAATCGTGTGCAAGGTGTTAAAGTGAATTCGTATTGTTCTTCATCATTTCGGTTTTTCTTGAAGATCATCAAGTTTGGATTCCACCCATCCTTGGTGATCATGTGATATCATTGTTAGATCCGGATTAACATGACTTACACATGTAAGGTGTCATAGCTGAAAAGACTAGGATCTAATGTGATATGTCGGTAGGCTTAACGCTTAAAGTGATTAAAAGATACTAAGTGATATAAACATAACGAACTATGTATCTTGTGGGTAATATACTATCGGCATATGATTTCATGGTCTTAAATCATGCGTTGATAGAT
Source organism: Scalesia atractyloides (assembly GCA_947069175.1). Classification (NCBI taxonomy): domain Eukaryota; kingdom Viridiplantae; phylum Streptophyta; class Magnoliopsida; order Asterales; family Asteraceae; genus Scalesia; species Scalesia atractyloides. Next base: position 52,679,447 of record CAMTDV010000001.1, on the reverse strand, counting down.
ATCCAACGTCTAAAGTTTCGGGTCTTTATGCTGATGAGTGATCCGAGATATCAGGGTTGCCCTTTTGATGCATCTGGATATATGCAGACCTAGGCACAGTTAGGATATCCTTAAAAGAGCCAAAATAGAAGGCCGAAAACCTTAAAAGAAAGGAAATATCATCATGAGATAATTCCATTTGCTTGAAAAGTCAAACATACCATATAAGGTATTTGCCTAACCCACATTAGATATTATTGGTCACTCTGTTGTACGAATGTACTGACCTGTTCACCAATAGTCTGACGTTGTAAAAGATAAAGGATGATCTTAGTATACTCACCTGCTACGATGAATCGTTGTGCTTACCTTGATCGTGGGGGTATGTCATGGTATGGGACGCACGGGTATTATAGTATAATACTACCTTAAGCATATCACGAAGTCGAAAATGAAAGTTGAGCGTTAAAGTTTAAGTGGACAAACATACTGGCAATCACTTAGACCAGCCTGAATAAGTTCGCACTGAAAAGTGTTCCTTGATTCTATTGAAAATGATCTTGATCCCATTGCAATTGTATAGTTGTAACTACTGAGTTAGTTTCTAATTTTATTTGTGTTTCTGTTTATATTCTTATATTTAGAAAATAGAAAATTCAAAAATCCAAAAATAGTGTGTTGTTTTTACTAAATCAAAAAATTCAAAAGAAAAATAATAATAATCATAATAATAAATAGAGTGCTTTCTTTGCTTTATTAAAAATTATTAACCATTCTTGAAGATTTGACTAATCATCAAAAGATGAAAGATATTTGAATTTTGATCTCATCCGAGTACAAGTACTTGGATGTACCAAGTGTACATGCGGTACTCTCCCTGTTGCATAAGATGTTTGCTTATAAATTTCTGAGAATTGTGCAGATCTTGATTTAGATCAAGAAACATGGGTTGCTGAAAATTGAGATGTTGTTAGTTGCCGACAAAGCATGAAGCATCACAATAGCAAGGTGTACCTGAGTCAGAAGAACCAGATACCAGTCATCTTCTAACAGTGATAGTACATTTGAAGAAGTACATGTGAACCTGCTTGCTTGAAAGAGAAATATTGAAGAAGAAAAGACTTGCTGAGATTCCTCCTCTCGCATTCTTTTTGACAAAGATGTTTCAAGCCAAGCTGATCAAGATCCTGATACGAAGCTAACCACAAGAGCAGAAGAAAGAGACCTGGTGCTGAAAGTTCGTTAAAGTGTGAGGTCCTAGAAGTGTGAGACTGACTTCCACAACACTTAGCATAGCGACAACCATAGACTTCGTTGAAGACGATTCTGAATTTATGCTATGAAGACAATTTGATGCATCAGTCTAGGGAGAGATTGTTAGGTCCTAAAAGTGTGAGACTGGCGCATCAAATATACGCAACAGTCTATGGTAGCTAACTAGGATTAACTAGGTTAGTTTGTATTAGGTTTGCACCTTTTTAGGTCACTTAGGCATGCTATAGGCCATGTGGGCTAGGCAAGCTCAAGTGAAGCCCATAAGGGGCATAGGCAAACCCTAGGTATATAAGGATCATTGTGTCATAAGTAGGGTTAAGGTTTTAGAGAGAACTTTGGTAGCCTCCACCATTCTAGAGAGAGACCGAGAGGTGTGACGAACTTGTATCAGACGGTTTTGCTGTTCATAGCAATGAAATCATATGCAAGTTTGAAAGTGATTCACGTGTTATTCTCATTCATCTTGTTTCCCTTATTTTTGGTTTTCTTGAATATCATCAAGTTTGGATTCAGCCCATCCTTGGTAATTGTTTGATATTCTTGTTGGATACAGTTTATTCAGGACTTACAATGGATATCATATGCTTTTAGTCGGAAACAATTTTTAGTCATATGCTTTTTTTTTTTACAAATTCACAAAACAGATTTGGAACCTTATCTTTCCTATTACTTTCTTCTTCCTTTTTGGAAACAAATGTTTGGTCATTTGTTTCAGATTTTGTGACATGAATGATTTTTATCTTTGATGCTTTGAGACCATCTAGGTTGTTGAAATCAATGGGTTTGTAGTTTTCAAGGACTTCACATTCATCAGAGCATGTTGGTTTAAATTCATATTTTTCTTTAACTAGGACTTCACAATCACATTCATCGGGAATCCAAACATGACCAACGAGGATTACGATTAAATCGACCCCGAAGAATTAGAACTGATAGACATCAATTGGTGCATGGCTAGTATAGTTAGAAGAGCTTAGCATTTGATGGAGATAACAGGGCGTAATAGTTTAGGAGGTTTGGATGGAAAGTTGGGTTTTGATAAGTCAAAGGTGAAGTGCCGTGAGAAAGGACACTTTAAAAGAGAGTGCCCAAACCGAGAAGTGTAGAGTAATCATAATCCTTTCGGTGAAGATTACTACAAGAAAGCAATATATCATAATTCTCCTCCTCAGACATTACCAAGATGGTTGCAATTTAGGACGATTTGGCCAAATCAAAGGCACTCATGGTAGCTCAGGAAGATGAGGGGTTTAACTAGAATGAGTATATTCCTAAGAAGGAAAGTTTGGCACTGCTTGCTGAAATAGTTGAAGAACCCGTGTTTGACGAAGTGGTTGAGGAGAGTGTTTGATGAGACAACTGACCTTACTGTTGAAGAATGTGCTGAGGCGATTTACTATGAACAGTGTGCTGAAGAAGATTTACTTCAACATTCATTTAAAACTATGATTCCTTCTGATGTCTATAATTCTTTTGCATGTTCAGTGAATCATGTCAATATTAGTGTGTACCTAAACCAGAAGAATCCTAGAAGCCAATTGAAGAAATTATCGATGTTACGAAATAGATGAATGAAGAAAAATTGAAGAAGATACCCGACAAAGCAATGATAGCTAAGATTCAAGAGGTAGTTCTTCGGTTGTTGAGTCAGACAAAGAGGTCAAGGTTGTAATCAAAGAAATTGAAAAACCATGCACGAAATGCCTAGAACCGTGAAAGGAATTAATATTTAAATAACTTAAAAATTATACTAACAATCTTTCAAGTGACATGAAAGATACAAAAGCTGCTTATGATAAGTTAAACAAATCAATCAAACAGTTTCAAGAAATCAGTAGAAAGGACATGGCAATTAAATCAATGTTAAAAGTTATAGTAGTGGACAAACAAATTGCAATTAATATTCACAGAGATACCATCGCTAAGCTATAAACTGAACTTGAAGCCATAACGATTGAGTCTAAACGAGTCAACAAATTGTTGATTACTTACTCAACGTCCTCATACGTAATTGATCATATTCTTCCACAGCAACTTGAGAAAAATGAAAACGAAGAAAATGAATCTGAAAGACAAAACAAAAGTTTGAGTTATAATCAATGTCCACCCTCAATGTGGAACAAGTATGGTAAAAAAATATACAGATGGGGTGGAAAAGGCGCTTAATCTAAAGCTTAAAACTAAACAAAAGAAGGATGAGCTACCGGAAAACATTGATAGAACCTATGAATGTCAATCGGATTTTGTTAAAAATGTGTTGGGAAATGAGTCTGATAGCACTGATTTTGAATGTGTTGAGTCAAATCTTGAATAGTCTTAATCAAGTTCACATTCTAAAAACCAAGAAAGCTTTCATAAGAATTATGTTTCATCATAAGAAATCAGCTTAAGTGATGATCCAAATGTGGTTGTGTACAAAATGAATGGATTGGATAAACTGTATTCTAATGAAGAATTCCCAATTCAGAATGTAAATCTTGATCGTTTTGATAAATTTTTCAAACTAGTGGAAGTCAGTCATTCTAATCTTGAGAAACAAAATGCTTCATTATATTCCAAACAAAAAGAGTTTACAATAATTACTATCAGAAGGGTAGGGATTATCCTGAGAACAAGAGAAAGGTTTAGGGTACGAAAAGAAAAAAAATGACAAAAGGTTTCAAAAATCAAATTATAAAAAGAAAGTTAGTTTTGTGTTTGGAACAAGTACGGTGAACGAGAAAGAGAGATTAGGTAAACAATCAAATGATGAGTTTAAGAAGGAAAAGGAGTGCTGTGAACAAGCCTTGGATTTCTCTATTGGAAACGATAGTAGGAAATGCTATAACAACAAAATCAGGCATATTGCACGACAATGTTCTCAAAACAATCCAACACAGATCTTAAAAAGAAACAATGCAAACTTTTAAAATTTGAAGTTGGTGAATCAAAAAGGTCCTGAATTTGTGCCAACACAGATCTTAAAAAGAAACAATGAATCCAACAAAAATGTGAAGCCAACAATTGCAAACTTTTCAAACTTCGAAGTTGGTGAATCATCAACCAAAAACGAACAAAAGGATTCAAAATTTTATCTAAAAGGGATATATTCAAAGGCACAAACTTGGGTGGTTAAATCCAAACCATCTTCTGCAGTTGTGAAGACAACCACAGTGCCAACCAAAACAAAAGATAAAACTGAATCAAAGGTTGGACAAGATTTTGAATTCAATGTTCCAAATTTGTTATTCCAAACCCACCCAAAATCGAGAAGACTTGGGTTTCTATGTTTAAGTAATTACTTATTTACATGTGTAGGGGCTCCCGAGGTCAATCATTTCCAAGTGGGTAATTGACAGTGGAGCATCTCGGAACATGACAGGAATGCTAGCCTTATTATATGGTGTAGAAGCTATTCGAGGAGGCTATGTAGGGTTTGCAGGTACATAAGGAGGCTGAATAATTGGTGAAGGTACTCTCACAAATGGCATGGTTTCTTTTGATAAAGTTAACTACATCGCAGAATTAAAGAACAGTCTGCTGAGCATTTCATAGATTTGCGATAAGAAGTTCACAACTCACTTAAATGATAAAGAATGTCTCATTCTAAAGCCCGGATTCAAAATTTCCAACGAGTGGTTCCTCATGCGCGCTACACAAGAAAATGATCTATATGTCCTTGACATGAGCGTTGCATCCACTACATCTAAAATCAGTCAATGTTTTGTAACAAAGGCAACAGAGAAGGAATCGATCTTATGGCATCGAAAGATGGGGCATATCCACGTATGAAAGATCAACAATCTAGTACACAACAATCTAGTGAAGGGTGTTAATCGTAAAAGTTTCCATTTGAATGACAATTGTCTTAGCTGCAAGAAGGGGAGCAGCACAAGAAATCTCATCCAAGAAAACTTCTGAAATCTATTAAACTGCCACTGGAAAGGTTACATATGGATCTGTTTGGGCCAGTTAATGTTCAAAGTATATCTTATGATCTATATTGCCTTGTTATGACTGATGACTACTCGAGATTCTCATGGGTTCTATTTCTAGAGAGTAAAGACGAAACGTTTGAGAATCTGATGATCCACTTCAGAAAGTTAGAGAACTTATACCATTTACCAATCAAAAGAATACGTAGTAACAATGGTACGGAGTTCAAATATAACAAGATGCTCGAATTCTACAATGCTAAAGGTATTCCTCATGAATTCAGCACCCCTTATACTCCGCAGCAAATGGAGCAGCTGAATGTAAGAATCGTACTCTAATCGAACCAACACGCACGATGCTCGCCGACTCAAAGTTACAAGTAAGTTTTTGGAGTGAAGCCGTTGCCTCTGCTTGTTACACGTTAAGCAGGGTTTCAACTGTCAAGGCTCACAAGAAAACATGCTTCGAGCTGATTAACCAACGAAAACCTAATTTAGAGTTTTTGGAGCTATTTGGATCCCCGTGTACAGTTCTTGACCCAGATGGTAAATTCGGCGCTAAATCTCTGGAGGGCCTACTTATGACAATGTGGGATCCAGCTCTGATGAAGGATCAGAACAAATTCAAAGTTGTCGAACAAGTCATAAACAACACAGCACCGTCTTTTGATAAGTCCGATGACTCAGATTCTAATGGAGAGCCTACTTATGACAATGCGGGATCCAACTCCGATGAAGGATCAGAACCGATTCAAAGTCTTCTAAACAAACAAGCCGGTGAATCAAGTGCTAGGAATGATGTTGCTTCTACGTAATAGGTTGCCGAACAAAATATTATGAACCTGGAAAGTGAAGTAATTGTCTCTAATGAAGTGATGCCGAGAACTTTTTCATACCATCCGTCAGAGAATATCATCGGAGATTTGCAAACTGGAGTGAAAACGCGAAATCAAATCAATATGGATCTAAGTTTCTTTTACACTAAAATTGGACCACTTCAAGATAGCATTTCTTATAGTTGTTTTATTTCAAAGGTTGAACCCAAGACATAGAAGGAAGCTCTTCAGGAGGAAAGCTGGGTTGAAGCAATGCAGGAAGAGTTGTTACAATTTGAAAAGCTTGGAGTCTGGAAGTTTGTTGATCTACCCGATGACCACAAGAAAATCAATACACTGGGTTTTCAAGTGCGAATGAGATGATAGAGGGATTGTAGTTAGAAACAAAGCTCGGCTCGTAGTTGATGCATGGTCTAAAACTACTGTTTGGTTATGTTTAAGTTTATGTTTTTACATAACTTTAGTTTCGAATGGCCTACTTTGTGACAACCGGCATTTTTTCGGTTATAATTTCACGCATAATGAACATTAATACCATTATAATTAGTGTAATTAGACATAATTAACTTGAGCAGACCTTTGGAATGCCTAGGAACGTCTATCCGACTTTTCGGTACGCGAATGGTGATTTGCAGGAAAACTGCTAAACGTCAAATGGTAACGAATTGACACCGGGGAAAAAACTGACAACACCAACAATACGAGTTGTACATGTATATATGCATAAGAATTTGGTTTTGATGAATCATCGTGCTTCCGAACGTAGCAAAACGCTTACGTGAATGAAAAATGCACCAACAACGAAACAGAAGCAACATACTCGAGTTATGCCTCGATATTAATATACTATGATGTATTTAGCTTCGTAATCAAATTTTATTATTCGTAGTCGAAATCGGATCGAAAAACGGACAAGAAACGACAACCGAAGCAGATTACGCATTTTTAACGAAATCGACGAACGCACGCGATTAATATCGAATACCGATACCATTTTACATGTTTTTGAACCTAAGATAACATTATACGACATTCCATGAAGTTCGGGTTCAAAAACAGGCCTCGTAGACGCGATCAGGCCACTCAAAACCGTAGAAACGGGTTTATGGGCCTTGGGGCCAAACCCACTTAGAAAACACTAGGTATATAAGGGACCAACCCTAGTTTTCACTCATTCTCTCAAACCCTCACACACACACAGTCGTGAGTCTCTTGTAAGTCCGGCAGTCGTGAGCAACGATGGTGGTAGTTTCATACCCCGGCAGTCGTGAGTCTCTTGTAAGTCCATAGATCCCTCTTTTTATTTTAGATCTTTCGAGATCCACCTTTCTCCGACTCGATGCATGATGTTTCAGGTAATGGTGGTGGTGGTTCCAACCTACTGACGGCGGCGGTGGTGGCTGATGAAGTTGGGACGGGGGGGGGGCAGCAGTGGAGGCTGAGGGCCGGTCGGCGACGCAGCAGTGGAGGTGGTTCGGATTTGGGTTTGTTATGGTTCAGATCTGGGTTAGGATGGGGTATCAACGGTAGCAAGTAGCCGTAGTCGGCGGCCCTGTGGTCGGGTTGTTTTGGGTCATGGATCGGTTCAGTTTCAGGAGTTAGGTTCGAGCTGGGTGAAAACTGTCAACTCAGATTCGGGTTCGGTCAACGGCTCAGTTCAATCAGTCAACAAGTCAAACTCGGTCAACACCGAGTTGACTCAGTCAACACGAGTCAATTCAGTCAAACTTGGTCATAACCGGTCAATGGGTCAACCCAAGACTCGGTAAAAATTTAATAACGCAATTTTGATTATATTATTTTATATAAGTATTAATGTTAATTATCGCGAAACTGAGCTCGACCCGACCCACTAACAATTATATATCGTCAAAGTTAAAAAAAAATAATATATATATATATATATATATATATATATATATATATATATATATATATATATATATATATATATATATATATATATTGGACTTATATTTGACGAAAGTTTATGTTTGAACCACGACCGAAGGCTATACATATTAGGTTACGTAAATTGTTGCATTTTGACAAAAATATCGACAACTTGTATTGTCGGGATCGTCCAAAAACAGAGGAGACTCTGCCCATTTTTTGTCAAAATTCGTAAAGAGAAACATGTTTATAATTAAAACAAAAACTATCCGATCCAAGTAACTGTTTGAAAATAAATATAGATGTATGTATTTACTCCGATGACACTACAATAACTTACAAGATCGAGCTAATAACGTTTCAACGAGCATGATTACAAGATAACAGAATTCGGTGATCGGTTATAAAATAAATATAATTATTTATATTACTTCAAACGCCGGAATTCGGAAATTAGATTTCAAACATCGATAATTCATCTGAATACTTTTATAAAATAAATATAATGTTTATATTTATTTCATATGTCAAGAATTCCGAACACTTGTACAAAAATAAGTATAGTGTTAACGTTTATCCCGAACGCCGAGATTCCGAGTACTCTTGTAACATGAACATAATAGTTTATATTCATTTCAAACATCGCGAATCAGAATAATTATTTCACACGTCGATAACACATTCGAATACTTTTATAAAATATATATAGTTGTTATCTTTAGTTCAAACGTTGACGACTCAGGAACTTATGAATGCTTTATAACAATAATGTACTCGTAATATTCGACTCAAACGGCTAAACGAAGTACGACGCAACACCGTAAGATTATACCAAGCGTACGATTACATAATTATTTATCAATTAGAAACATTACGCAAGACTATTGTTCGGATACGAAATGTGTTACATATAAGGGTATATCTACTAGTATGTATGCCTACATCTTACGAAACACTAAGGGTCGTACTATTATCCGTCAATGTATATGACGACTAATACGATTTCATGAATTATATTTACGTTTATATATTAACATATATTACAAATCGCTCGGAAACTAAGTCGTTTCCAAGAAAACCATAGATTGATTATTCCGAGACAAGACCATAACACATTCATAGAATCTAATGGTTAACGATTTGGTAGAGCTCGATGACACGTAGTTTAGCTACGTTATATTTCAAAACTTATAAGTTATTCCGTTTTAGGAATGTCATAGATTGCATGCTAGCTAGTCACGTTGTGGAGACGACATTACGAAATTACATTAAGCTAGCTTTGCACAAGGATATCAAGGTGAGTTCATAACCCCCACTTTTTACCTTTTTACATTTTGATAAATGTTTTCGGGGGTGGAAAGACATGCAAGTTTTGCAAAAGCACACAATGTTTCGATAAACGAAAATCACATATTTCTAAACCATGTTACAAACAGATTTAAACAAACCCGACGATTAATGAATGGTTTAGTCTAAATTTACCGGTTTTCACAGGAAAACAAGGTTTTTCGAAACATGCATGAGTATTATGACTAGTGACGGGATTGTCTTAGTCATAACTAGCGGCTACGCCCAATAACATGATAACATGGGCTAGACCCAATAAAACAAATGACATAGCCTAGGCCCAATAACATAAATGATATGGGCTAGGCCCAATAACACAAATGATATGGGCTAGGCCCAATAACCGAATGCATGGGCTAGGCCCAATATCAAAAGTGTGAAGCACGAAAATCAGATGAAGGGCGAGGCCCGTTCATACACATTGAAAACACAGATTTTTAACAACTGGTATGTAGCTATGGGATTAGATGGTGACAGATCACTGTGCGTAAGTATGATGATGACAATAGTAACCATTAATCACGAAGTGACCAAGGTGCAAAAGGAATAGAACTATCGAGTTTGAGGCGCACGCCACTCCTGGTTTGTTAACCCTTTAGGAGTGCTTTTGTGATCCCAATGATGTCAAAGTTGTCTCAGTTTGGTTACTTACTTATGGTACATAAGTCAGTGTATTAGCTACACATTGATTGATCCTTAGATTCCATAGGCATCCAACATACTATGATTTGAATACAGGTTTACAAGTATAACAGAATACATTTCAATATCGGTTTACAGATACGATGGAAAACATTTTATTACCGGTCTACAAACACAACAGTTATATACATTGATTTACAAATAGCATGGGAAACATTTCAATACAGGCATATAGATACGACATTTCAAATGTATTGGGATACTATGATCCCACAAACGGTTTTTGAATGCAAGATTTTCAAATGCTTTATGATTCATTTGAAACAAAAACAAACAAACTATGAACTCACCAACTTTATTTTGACTTTTTCGATGTTCTTTCTCAGGTTATAATTTCAAGTATGGCACGGTTGGGATAGGAGAACCCATGGGATTCGAGTACTTAGTGGGCCTTCACTGTCTAAAAGTCTTAGCACTCACGTTTACTTCCGTTGTACAATGAAGATACCAGTTCAGTTCATGCCCAGCTCTAATGTGATGGATTTATCGGGGTGTGACATACTTTTTATTGGAAATGCGTTATGCAGGTCTAATGGAGTGTAAGGAGCTATTCGGGAGCTTTGCAGAGCACGAGACGGAAAACGGGTCAACCGGGTGCGAGAAATTGCCAAAACAGAAAACACCAAAAGCAGGCACCATCGCTGACGCCCACCTGGGCCGTCGGCGATGCCTCCCAAATATCCCGTCGGCCAAAAACCTTTGTAGGTAGTAGAATAGGATGTCAGAGGAATCTGTAACAACCAAGGGCCGTCGCCGACGCCATGGTGGGCCGTCGGCAATGTCCCTTCCTGTTACAAGTCACGAATTTCATGTTTTGAATGATTGGGGACCGGTATATGAGTTGTGTTGACCATTTTTTAAGGGAGAGACGAGATTTTTGAGTTTGATTCACCATCTTGGAGCCAAGAACACCCCAAAACTTCAATTCCAATCCATCCAATTCATCTATCATCATTCGAATTCATCATCCATCCTCATTTCCCTAACCCTACTATCATCTTATCCATCATTCCACCAATCCATTGTTTCTCATCATCCACTACAAACCCTAATCATCATCACTACCATCATTAAGGCTTCAAGATGTTCAAGTTCAAGATTTCAAACTCCGACATTCGTGTTCCGGTCGTCATGAGCGGCTAATTCTCTTTGGGTTTCACCCAGTGTGGGTGGTTGTAAGTTTCTCGAGTTAAACATTGTTTATTTTTTATTTGTGACAACTTGCGATTTGATTTTGAAACCCATGATAATTGACTTGCATTTGTATTGTATTCGTGAATTGTGGAACAAGTTATGAAATTTGACTTTGCGAAATGTTTATGTGCACTTATGCCTTGTCCAGGTTAGAATTTACATGTTTTTGGCAATTAAGTGCATTGCCATCCGTCGTCTACGACGTTGATAACTTTTGGCACGTAAGAAATGTAACACTAAATTTGTTAGTCATATTTGCAAGTGAATTGAATCTAAAACATGTAGAAACCCTAGGACTTCAACTACCAAACCGGGTGTGAACCTTGTTCTCCACTATTGTTTAAAACCTTTTAAGCGAAGTTTTTGTGCAATCATTTAAGTTTTCGTAGTTAATTAATTAGCAACAACTTTATCGGTTCATTCCGATACTCTTTCAAACAAACAAAAATTCAAATAACCAACATAGCAAGCTTCATAAATTGTGACAACCTTTAAAATCAAACATATCCAACGCAAACCACAAACTCTTCGTGGTTCGACCTCTTACTACCACTAACACATTGTTAAGGGTTGTTTGATTTCATGATTAATTGTTTAAGTGATGTGTTCTTATTATCGTTTCTACTTTTGTGTTACGCGGGTGTGTTACTTGTGAAGATTACAGGTAGTGCACGCATACACGAAACTCTGGGAGGACCTCAGAATTAGTGTTGGAGCCGGAGATCGAGCGGGTCGTTAGAAGGAACCTAGCCAAACCGGTTAGAGGAAATTCTTATCTCTAATCCACCCAATACCAATTCACCACCTACACCATCCTTTGGACCCATTCCAATGGATAACAAAAACTCCAACCAACCTAACAAAAACCCATTCAAAATAACCAACCCGAGGGTGGTAACAATTCGGGACCACCAGCACCACCATTCCAAAACCATGGTCGAAACCATAACAATAGCTAACATACACCCACCCCTCCACCTCAAAACCAAAACCAAGACCGACAACACCCATTACCATCCAACCTCAACAACCGAAATGTTAACGCCAACCGTGGATTTAACCAACCTCGTGGCATTCCCACGAATGAAGCTCAGTTTCTCGATCTTGATCAATTGAGAAATATCATTCCCGATGATGAACCGTATAGTGTTCCCGGTTATCAATCACCGGAACAACGAGTATCCACACGGAATACTCGGACGATGGAGGGAATTATAATGAACGGGTTGTAGAGGATGAATGGGGAGATAATAATGTGGGGAACTTCTATAATCCTTGGGGATTTGAGTATGAAGATTTTTGCTATCAAAACTCCAATTTTGTGGGGAACCACGAAGGTTGTGGTTACGGTTACGGTCAAAATGACGGGTACGATAACAACGGTCAACCACGAAACAACCGAAGGAACCGGAATGACGGGAATTACAATTACAATCAAAATGTCCACCGTAACCGGATTCCATAATTCGTGGGTGGAGGTAATCAAGGGGGTGATCGGGGTGGTGATCGAAGAGGTAATCTAAGTGCTTAAACGTCATTTGTATAAATCTTATTATCTGTTTTATATGTTTTGTAGTTGACTCGTATGAGTAAGTCAGTTGGCTCGTACGAGTGACACTCTATCACTCGTACGAAGCATCCACTCGCAGGGATCACAGCCTCTGTTTCACACACTCCAGTGTGAGTCATGTCGACCTATAAATAGAGGAGTGTTGTGTCAGAGCTAAGTAGTGTTAGTTCTGTTGGTACGGTGAAGCCTTGCTGATTTGTTGACTCGCTCTGTACTTTGCACCACTTTTTATACAATTCAGAGTAGTTAACAGTATCTCTCTCTTGTTCGTTTGTCATCCTCTCTATCAATGAATTCCACCTCTGCTAGTTGAGTTAGATCAGACCGGTTGCTCATCGGAGGAGCCGATCCCCTGTTCACACCGTCAACCACAACAACAAGAACCTCGAGGACTGAATGGTTGGTTTCGACCGGTGGTCACAGAGAATGACTCACCTATGATCCCTACACCTAGAGGGATAAGGTAATTTGAGTGTTAGCCAAACTACATCAACATCCTACCTCACTTCAATGGTAGGACACATGATGAGCCGCACACTCATTTGGTGGAGTTTTCTAAGATTTGTAGCACTATTGGGGGCCACAACTTTGAGATCGAAAACGTAAAGTTAAGACTTTTTTAGTTCTTGTTGAAGGACAACGCGAAACAGTGGTTCCTTACTCTTGGGAAGAAATGCAACAAGTGTTTCCTGACAAATACTATTCGATCGCGAAGACCGATGATGCGCGAGACGAGATTCGCTCATTTCAACAATTGTCGGGTGAGTTGTTTCATGAGCCGCTTGCTCGATTCAGAAGTTGGTTTGAAAATGCACTCACCATCAGATTCCCCGATGGGAGTTGTTGAAGGGTTTCGTATGAGGGTTAGATGTCGAAGATCACAAGTACTTGCAATCAACAAGTGATGGTACGTTGTTGGATAACCACGAGGAAGACGATTGGGAGTTTTTGGAAAGATTGAGCAAAAACTCCAAGGCGGTTGCTATGGCGGACCGAGCCAGAAAGTATCTGATCTCAAGGTCTTGGCCCGGCCGTGATGCTAGTTCTAAGGAGCAGATTGAAACATTAGAACGGGAGTAGGCACGAATGAAGAAGTAAGAAGTGGGGGCAGTGAAATTCGCTGTTTGTGAAGATTGTGGTGACCTCGGTCACCGGGGCAAGAATTGTCAAGTGAACATGGCTCAAACCACCAACGAGGTGAATTAAGTGTATGGAGATGGAAAGCAATTTAATATGAACTCCAACACTTATCACCTGGGCTTGAGGACTCATCCTAATTTAGGTATGGTAACACCTCAAAACAAGTGAACCCAAACTTTCAAGCGGGTAATCAAGGTGGTTCTTAGTACCAAAATCGCCAAGGTGATAACCAAGGGAGTTACCAAAGGAACTACAATCAAAGCGGCAATGGGGGTGCCAATTCAAATTCTCAATCGGGTGGTGATGACCCGTTAAACTCCAAGCTTGACGTGATCACGAATGCTATTAGAGATTCAAATCAAGAGATCAAGATGGAGATGAAGAAGGAGTTTGAGGTGCGAGACAAGTTGCACAAGGCATTAGAAAGGCAAGTGGGTCAACTTGCAGAGGAAATGGCCCACATGCGAGGAAGTGGAGGACGACTCCCGAGCCACACTTTGGTGAACCCAAAGCATCAAAATTCAAGCACGAGCAATGTGAGGAACGCGCACATTAGCGCGGTAAGTCTTCTTTCAAATAATGAGGTTTATAGTGTCGAAACCATTCCACCACCACAATTCGTTGATGGTGTAGTGGAAAATGTAGGTGATGAATCCGGAAGTGAAAATGAGTAAGAAACGATTTCACAAACGAAAATCGAAAAAGTAATTGAAAATTCTTTTTTGTGAAAGTTGTTTAAATGAATTGCATGATAAAGCCAATGATATGGGTGTGGAGTTTAATATCATCCCATACCCGTTGGCTCTATTAAAGCTAAATAATGCATCAAGGTTTGTAAAACGGTGCCCACCAAAGGACGAGAGGTGGGAAAATTTTAAACAAGCAAAAAGTAAATTGCTGTTACAAGATGACATTAAAAAGGTCCCGGCACATGTAGAGTGTTTGAAAGAGTTGAGCATCGAGAAACGGCACAACAAATTACCAAAACAATTTGATTTAATATCTCATGTTAGTGTTGTTTTATCGAGTGCCCTCCCCCAAAAAGCTCAAGATCTGGGAGACTCTTTGATTCTAATCCAAATTGGTAAATTTAAAATTAAGAGGGCACTCCTAGATCTTGGAGCTTATGTGAGTATCTTGCCTGGGAGTCTGTACGACCAATATGATTTTGGTCCTTTTAAAAATGTTTGACACCCCTGTGGTGTTGGCTGATCAAACTCCCACGCATCCAAGGGGGATGGTGGATGATATGATAGTAAAGGTTCAAGATAGATATTAACCAGTTGACTATGTTGAGGACACACAACCGATAGTCATACTGGGGAAACTGTTCCTGTCAACTGCTAATGCCATAATAAATTGTGCAACGGGAACGATAAGCATGAAATTTGGGGACCAAGAACTAAATTTGAATGTTTTTCCTAAATTTACAAACCCGCTCGGTGAGGATAAGTGTCCTAAAGTAAACATGAATCCGAACAAAAAGATATGTGCTATGCTTGGTAGGTTTGGAGAATCGAAGAAGAAACCAGTCAATAAGAAGAAGGTGAAGAAGTCACCTCAAGAGAAGAAGGTAGAGGAAGAATTAAGGAGGTTTGGCTCATTTGGAAATAAATGGTATGAGTCACCGGTCGGTGATGCGGAAGAGTTCGTGGGCGACAAGCACTACGTTCGACCACCATGAAGTGGTATGTTATTTGTTGATGTATATTATTTTTAGTTATTTTGTTTCGTTTATTTTAGTTTTCTTGTATTTTCTGTCTTTTGTATTGTTTCTTACTAGTTAAATGAACTTTGTGGGTGTGTTCCCTATATAACCCTCACGAGACCTTCCTCGTCCTCTCGAGTTATCGGGAGGTTTAAAGGGCTTGTTGCATGCGCTAAATGCAACCGTGATTCCTACGAAAATGCGTTAGGTTTGTTGTTGTTGTAAAATATTTTTCCACAAAGACAAAGTTGAATAAAAATATGGCTTGGTAAATTCTTTATAAAATGGTAGAAATAGGTAAGTAACAAATTTTGATGGTTGTGAAAAGCTTGCTTCTACAAGAGGGTTGAGATTTGTAGGTACATTATATTTGCGAGACGACCATATTAGTAGAAGAATGAAGAGCACACGAGGAATGAGCGAAAACCAGGTGCATACGTTTCTTTTTAGCTTTGATTTTTAGCTTTCTAATAAGTGGATTGTGTTTAGTAATTTATTTACCGGGGTGAAATTTTAGGGAGGTTAACCGTGCCACATCCCTTGTGAGTTTTAAAACCTCTATTCTTACACATTGAGGACAATGTTAACCTCAAGTGTGGGGATGGGGGGATATAAAGTTTTTCGATTTTGACTCGTTCATTTAAACACTACACATTGAGGACAATGTTGACCTCAAGTGTGGGAATGGGGGAAAATTTCAAAAAGAAATTGTCTTTGTTTAAGCAATCTAAAAAGCACAAGTAAATAAGTCAATGAGGGATGGCACAACCCATGTGGTCTTTTGTCATGGTCAAGTTCGAATTCATAACATGACGTGTATTTAGCGGGTGGTTATTTGGGAGTAATCTGCCTAAGAAACTTGCATTTTGTACATATCACATACCATACTGTTTATACATGAGATTTTGAGCAGCTTTACATATTATTGATATATGCATATATTTCTTTGTTTGAGTGGACCTTTAGTCACGTATTGTAAAACTTGGAACTTTTGATGCGTTTGATACCATAGACCAAATACGAGCACACGAATGATTAAGGCATTAGGTAAACCTATTGATACAGTTTTGTGTCTGTCGCTTGTTCTTAATTATAGTTGTAATTGTACGGTTTTTGCTCAAGTGTCTGTATAGGTTTGGTCGTGTCAAATAGATCGAGATATCCTTCTATCTTGATCTAGTATGACATCTAGCTTGTCTGTGTTAATCAGTTGCATGTGTGCATACTGATAAATCTTGTGTACATCAAGTTTACACATGTCTCCAAGAATGAGGATTCTGTGCGAACCAAGAGAGTTCGTACGAAACACATGTTTCGTACGAATCAAGGAGATTTGGTACGAAACACAAGCATTTCGTACGAAACAGTGACTCGTACAAAATCCTGGAGTTGTGTCTCGTGTGTAATAGTGTGTTCCTTATGTCTGGATTCGTGTTTCGTACGAACTCTAGACGGACACTATATAAGTAGACATGCACTTCTCAGTCAAGTGGACTTGCGCGTGAGAGTTGACTAGCTAGTTGGTCTAAGTGAGCCTCTCAGCTTTCTCTCTGAAGACGAAGACACAAGAACACAACAAGTTTGTTTGAGTCATACGAGCATTGTGTTTATATGTTTGTACTTGTTCCCAATCATTAATCAAGATAGTGAATCTTTGGTTACCCCGTGTTCTTTACTTTGCTTTGGTTGCATGCACACTTGGATTCCGCACTTGTGTGTATGTCATATGAACAAGGAACTGGTTTAACACCATCCGCAGGTGGACCTACAAGTGGTATCAGAGCTTTGGCTCTTTCCTTGTTCAAAACCGGGCTTAGTTGTGTCTGAGCTAGTTTGAAGATTTCTGAAGTGTTCTTGAATCTCCAGCAGAAAACATAAGTTTTGGATAGTAAACTAACTTAAAACTTGGTTAAAATCTGCTGTATGCAGAAAATTTTATGGTAAATTTTTTCTGAAGAACACCCTTGAAGAAGAAATCTGCAAAAATTTGAATCTGATCAGTTTGGTAGGGTTGACATTTTCTGACTTGGATCTGGACTTGGACTGTGGACTGTTAAAAATCTGGGTTTTAACTAAAAGTGAGTAAGACAACATATATTTTCGAAAAAGCAGGTCTACACAAGAAAGGAAATTTCTCACCAAACCATTTCTGAAAAGATTCCTCTGAAAAACGCGGAACAAAACATTTGGTGTGACTGAGTTATTTCGTGCGAATCATCTGACCTGCACGAAACACCTGGCTCGCACGAAACAGGTGTCACGCACGAAACAAAATCTGTTTGTTTCTCGTGTTTTTCAAAGCTTTGTGATTTTAAGAATTTGTCATATTTCAGATCTGTTAATTTTTAAAAGGTAATTATAATTGTGAAACTCTAAAACCTTTAAATCTTCATAAAACAAGAAAATATAATGAGTTCTAACCCGTGGGATTGGAGTTGTTCAAGCTCAAATCAGGAGTCTTCGCAAAGCTCCGCAACATCATGGGTAAAATGTTTGATGCCTCAACATACAGCAATGATCTCTGCAAATCAATGGGCGTGTGTTGCGAATCAGAATCAAAGCATCCAAACTCTGCTAATGAGTGAAAGTGATACTGGGAGTAATAACTGACCACAGAAGTTAAATCACATGAACGATTATCCTTCATGGAAAAGTCGTTTTCATACGTATGTTCTCGGTAAAAACATGGAATTGTGGACGTGTTTCACTACCCCCTACAATGAAGCACTTGAAGAAGCTGGATCAAATCCAACCACTTTGGCCAATCTAGTCGAAAGTGACAAGAAAGCTTACGATCTAGAGAAAAAGGCATTTGCTATCCTCACACAAGCTCTGCATAAAGACATTTATCATCAGTTTGTGTATTGTACTACAACAAAAAATTTGTGGAACACTTTGGAAGCAAGAGGTGAAGGTAACGCTGCTACCAGGAAGATTCGGCATGATCTGCTCAAGAAAGAGTTAGAAGGTTTCATGTTCATGGAGAACGAAACCTTGAATGATATGACCACTTGGTTTTATCATCTTCTCAGCGAATGTACTCGTATAAAGTGTTAGCAGCACCACAAGAAATTGTGATGCGATTTGTTGATGCTTTACCGCCAAAATGGGGTCAATTTATTGATCTCTTAAAACATACAGGTGTTCTGGACTCAAGTAGTATTTATGAATTTGTGTAGAAACTGGAAAACAAGAATGAAGAAGAACTCTGGAAGGCACAACGAGTCTCTGCTCTACAAAACCCTGAGATGTATTTTGGAGGTATTAATGCAGGTACAAGCTCAAGTCAGCAACCAAAGCTGCAGACCACGTTTGTGTCAAACGTGAACCCTTTTCTACGCCAACCAGTTCAAACAAGCCAGTCTACAGGTTCGAGCAATCAAACCTATGGACAGGCTTTTCATCCGAAAGCATTCTTTCCACAGCCAAGGGATTTAGCACATAAAGCTCCATAGCAGGCTCCTCAACAAGCTTTCTATGGAAGCAACAGTCAATCTGCAAATCCCAACACTGTCAAACTTGACACGTCAAATCTCTCCAAAATCAACGTAGAAGTTGCACAAGAAAATATAGAACTTCTAAATACCATGGTTAGTGCGTATTGTGGTTTAGTTGCAGGTCAAATAGGGAGCATCAATTTGACAAACGAAGACTATGAACAAATTGACCGAGATGAAATGGAGCTGATGGACATCAAGTGGGCATTTGCAAGTGCTATGAGAAGAGCGAAGGATTATATGAGAAGAACGGGTAGAACTAGTTTGGAAAGCAAGAAGGATACAAAATATGGCTTTGATAAAACCGCCGTTACTTGCTTCAACAGTGGAGAAAGAGGTCACTTTAAGCGGGAATGCACAAGACCCAACAAGGAAGGAAATCACAACCCCTTTCGTAATCAGTCTCAACCATCCAACACAGCACAGTACAACAACGAAAGAAGACTAGTAGCTGTTGGCAACTCTAACAACACCAATAAACCAGGACCTTCAAACACGCATAGAGCTTTGGTAGTTCAATCTGATGAAGGATGCGATTGGTCAGTACAGTTGGGAACAGAGAACAACGGAAGAACTGCATGCTATGCAAGGATCATGGATCAATACAAGCATGATCACAGCATCAACACTCCAAATAATGATGATACATCTGGAGATGTTGGTAGTTCTGATGAAGAATGTTCAAGTTCAGATGGTTATGAATCTGATTCTGATGTGAAGAAAGGAAGTGATGCTGAGGTTGAAGAATCGCTGAGTGAAGCTGAGATGTTGAAATCTGAAAAGGTAGGCATGACGAGGAATGCAGAAGCTGCATAAAAAGAGAGAGAGACACTCTCTACAGATGGTGCAGCTTTTCTTCAACACACTGCCTTTATGGCAAATGTTGAAGGTTCTTCAAAACAGGTAAATTCTGACCCTCCTATTGTTTGCAATGACTGTGTTGAGTTGAAAATAAAGTATGAAACCATCGACAGTCATAATCAAAATTTAGTTCTTGAACTATCAAAATGCAAAGACGCGAACTTGGCACTAACTAGAAATGAAAAAGAATTCAAATCTGTAATAGAAACCCTTAAGAAAAGTGTTTCTGAATTGACAAAAACAGTTTTGAATAAAAAGACAGGAATTAATAACTACATTAATATCCTAGAAGAAACAAAGAAAGAGTTAGCCATCGCCAAATGCGAATATGAATCGATCAAACGCAAATTGGAAAGTTATTCTAACTCCTAATATGTGCTTGATCATATCATTGAAGTTCAAAAACTAAAGGGAGATGCTCAATGGATAGGGTATAATTCGTGTCCACCCCCAATGAAACACAACTATACAAAAATGCCTGTTGAAGAGGAGATGCCTCGTTTTGAACCTTATGTACCTTTGAATCCTGAGGAATTCGCAGCAGGGTTAGGGTTCAAACTAGGCAATTCATCTCAAGAACCAAGCAAGCCAGAAAGTTCATCATCTGATGAAGAAGAGGATGATACATTAGATGATGAATCAATAAATGATGAACAGGATCAGCCTCTTGATGAAAGGAAAAGAGTAGAATCTTCTGCTACTCCTAGTACACAATCTGTTGAGAATCAAGAGACCGTTCCTAAGAAATATGTCAAGACACAAGTGTCGACATATGAAGCAAATAATGTGTTGTATAGTTTGGTTGGATATAAGAAAATCTATTCAAACAAAGATTTTCCAATTAAAACGTAAATTCAATCTCTATAGATCAGGTGTTTGAAAAGTCAAAAACCAAGCCTTTAGAGAAGAAAAAGCCCACCAAAATACAACCATTATCCGCTTCAAAAGAAAAACAATGGAAGCGAGTTGAAAAGTCTACAGTTTTTCAACCAAAGGTTGAATCAAAAGGCACTCGCCACCAGAAAAAGGCCAAAACTGTTAAATTTGTGAGTTCTAAAGGTACCGATAAAGTCGAAACTTTTCAAGGAAAATCTAATGTTGATTTTGTAAAGAAAGTTAAGATCTTGAAAAGAAATAGTCAAAACAATTACACCCAATACACTGATGGATGTAACGAAAATGAACCCAGTACCTCAGGATCCACAAATTCAACATCAAGCCGAGAAACATGACCTCCTAGTTTTGTTGAAAGGAGAACATGTTTCAAATGTGAAGAATTTGGACACATTATAAAGGATTGTCAAAATCCAGCCAAATCAAGATGTATAGAGAAAACCCCTCATGAACCAAGTTGCAAACATAAATATGTTTCTCCAACACAAGATAAACGAGTTATTAAAGATCAAAAAGAGAAACAAAAACGTAAACAAGTAAAAGCAATTGAGAAAGCTTTAAAATCGGATTCTTCAAATAAGGATCAAAGATCTTCAAAGTCAATAAAACCAGACATTGTTAAAACTATAAATAATAGTAAATCTGGTAATAAACAAGGATCTTGGAAACAGAAGACCGGTAATGGTTCAAAAGGAGTTTCTCAGTTTGTTAATCATCAAGAAATTGAGATTACATTTCTCGATGATAAGGGACGACCCAAGACCACTAAGGCTTGGGTCCCCATCTCAAACTAATCTTGTTTGTGTAATGTGCAGGGTGTACCAGGAGGAACTGTAAATAGTCATTGGATTGTTGACAATGGAGCATCAAGGCACATGACGGGTGACTTGCGGCTCCTATATGATGTGAAAAGCATAAGGGGTGGTTATGTTGCTTTTGCTGGTGACAAAGGTGGATACATCACTAGAGAAGGAATGGTTTCCAATGGTGTTGTGAGCTTCGAAAAGATCAATTTTGTGCGGTAAATTGATCACAATCTTCTTAGCGTTTCTCAAATTTGCGATAAGAAGTTCACGGTACATTTTGATGATGCCGGATGTTATGTCCTGAAGCCTGGATTCAAGATCCCCTAGAAATGGATTCTCCTGTCGGCTCCAAGAATTAATGATTTGTATATTCTTGATATGAGCCAAGCTATTACAACATCTGCACAAGTCACATGTTTTGTCTCTAAAGCCGCCGAGAAGGAATCAATCTCCTGGCATAAACGTATAGGACACATTCACCTGAGAAAAATGAACTACTTGGTGAAGAACAATCTAGTGAATGGTGTACCAGTGAAGAACTTTCATCTTCAAGACGTTTGTGTATCATACAAGAAAGGGAAACAAGCAAGAAAGTCCCATCCCATGAAGAAGATAACATTGTGAATATGCCACTGGAACGTCTTCATATGGACCTCTTTGGACCTATGAAACACAAGACAACCTTTGGTGATTCTTATTGTCTGGTAGTTACTGATTACTATTCCAGATTTTCATGGGTAAACATGTTGGCACACAAGAGTGAAGTTCCTACTATCCTCAAGAATCTCCTGACTCTGCTAGAAAATTTATACAATCTGAAGGTAAGGAGAATCAGAAGCAACAATGGCACAGAATTTAAGAATCAAGTTATGGATGAGTACTGTTCCTCAAAGGGTATTCTGCACGAGTACAATTCTCGATACACTCCACAACAAAATGGCGTCGCTGAGAGGAAAAATCAAACTCTTATTGAAACTGCAAGAACCATGTTAGTAGAATCAGAACTTCCCGTTCAATTTTGGGGAGAAGCTGTTGCTACTGCATGTTACACGATGAATAGAGTTCTGACGGTGAAGAGACATGGGAAGACATGCTTTGAGTTGTTACATAAAAGGAAATCGGATACTTCTTTCTTAGAACCTTTTGGAGCTCCATGCACTATGATCGACCCACATTGAAAATTTGGTCCCAAGGCTATCGAAGGTTTCTTTCTTGGATATGCTACTCCTAATTTCCGAGTGTGGAATTTGTCAAGGTTCGGAGATATACAGAAGCGGTAAGAGCTCCGGGTGCTCCTTGGATGTTCGACTACGATGGGTTGTTTGACTCCTTTAATCTGCCAACTTTTGATGATGCAACAGCTGTTGCTCAGATGTTATTGGAAAGTGATACTGCAGTAGACTCGTCATTAGTTCGACCAATTATTGTAAACCTTAAGTGTCGACTTCGGTTAACAATCTTGTTCAAAATGAGGAATTCGAAGACGCTACGGATTATAATGTTTCATCAGAAGAAGATGAGTTTCATGATGCAAATGAAGCTGCCTCTAGTGCGGTTCCTGGATTTTCAAATGATACGTCAAATATTCAACCTCAAGGAATGACTGAAGGTCAAGCATCTACAATGTCATCAAATCCAGCTCTCGATGTAACTATTGATCTGAATATCAACAATTTGGGTATATATTCTCGAGTTCCTGATGTGCCAGAAACTCGAATTCATAATATCCATCCTCAGCAGAATATTATTGGAGATGTCCAGAGTGGTGTGTAGACTCGTAATCAGCTTCGAAATAACCAGAATGCTGGATTGTATTCAGAAATCAGGGAATCTGGTGGTCTAAATGATTGGTCTTTTGCCTGCTATGTGTGCCAAGTAGAACCAAAATCTTGGAAGGAGGCAATGAAAGAAGACTCTTGGGTTGAAGCCATGCAGGAATAAATTTAGCAGTTTCAGAAGTTAGGCGTCTGGAAATTGGTTGACAGGCCTGACAGCTACAAGAAGATTGGTACACGATGGGTGTACAAATGCAAGAAGGATGACCAAGGTGTTGTGAGAAACAAAGCGCGATTTGTTGTTCAAGGTTTTAATCAGGTCGAAGGGATCGATTTCAATGAAGTTTATGCACCAGTTGCACGACTTGAGGCCATAAGAATCTTTTTGGCTTATGCGTCCTTCAAGAAGTTTACCGTTTATCAGATGGATGTGAAGAGTGCATTTCTTCATGGTGTGGTAGAAGAGGAAGTATATGTTGAGCAACCGCCAGGTTTTGAAGATCCTCTCCATCCTGACAACGATTTGGCTTCTCAACAAGGAGTTATATGGTCTTCATCAAGCTCCGAGGGCTTGGTATGAAACGTTGTCTACCTATCTGTTGAAGAATGGTTTTCGACGAGGCCTGATCGACTGTACTCTCTTCATCAAGGAACAGGACGAGGATTTGCTGCTAGTGCAGGTTTATGTTGATGATATTATATTTGGGTCTACTAACACTCGAATGTGCAAAGAATTCGAACAGGTTATGCAGGAGAAGTTCGAGATGAGCGCAATGGGAGAAATGACTTTCTTTTTATGTTTGCAGGTTCAGCAATCAAAGGAAGGGATTTTTATCCATCAAACCAAGTACGTCGGAAATATTCTCAAACGATTTCAGATGGATGACTCAAAGCCTTTGGGAACTCCATTAGCTCAAAATCATGGGATTACTCCAGACGGAATGGGTGAACATGTAGAACCATCTCTCTATCGTGCTATGATCGGATCTCTCATGTATCTTACTGCTTCAAGACCCGACATAATGTACCCAACATGCCTTCTGGCGAGCTATCAGTCTAGTCCGAAGGTGTCTCATTTGATGGCTATGAAAAGGATCTTTCGTTATCTAAAGGGTCGTCCTAACAATGGTCTATGGTACCCTAAGGATGATAACTTGGATCTGACAGCATTCAGTGATTCTGATTATGGCGGCTGTAAAATCGATGCAAAATCAACAACAACAGGATGTCAGTTCTTTGGAAATCGCCTAGTCACGTGGCAATGCAAAAAGCAGACTTGTGTAGCTACATCAGCATGTGACGCTGAAAATATTTCAGCTTCTAATTGTTGCTCTCAAGTTCTATGGATTCAACAGCAAATCCATATCTTAATCATATCTCCAAATCATGATTATATCTGATAAGTCTGAGCTTACATGGTCAACAATACCGATAATCATAGTTAAATACTTATCTGTTTAATTTTGAAAACGAAATACCGTTTTTGACAAAGATTAAATTGCTAGTATGATTCCTTTACTTTGAAATTCGAAACAAAAAATTGTAGTTTATCTGTGTATTTTGATTTTATGTCTAGTTTACTTAGTTGCTTATGTAATTATTTTTTGAAAGTTAGCCAAAGTTGATACTCGAAAGTTTTCTACCAAGATACGCCAGAAAACCATTGGTTTGATATTGCAATTTCATAAAGGTAATATCTTGCAACAAGTAATCCATCAAAGAAAACCAAAATCTGAAATTCGTTTGAGTGTGTGTATCTCATACGAATGAACCTAGTCATTTGATTTGACTTGGTCACTTGTTTTTCTCAAATCTGCTGCTGGAATTCATACGAGTGTGTGTATCTCGTTCAGGGAATACAATCATACGAAGAATTTATGATAAGTTTTTCGTGTGTATTCCCTGAGAAATTTGTGTTCTAATTATAGTTGTCTATTGAGTACAGATTAATACAAATGGAACATAAACAAAGACCAGCAACGAAGAAATCTGACAAGTCAGAAGAGGAAACAAGAAAGATTTGAAGTTTCTTAGAAGTTCGAAGACCTGATGCTCTAATCATTGGATAGCAGATCTATCAATGGATAGCAGATCTTCAGGGGGAGTTTGTTGATACTCCAAACCATTCTATGTGAAAACCAAAGTCTGACGACCAAAGTCCGAAGACCGAAGACCAAGCAACATCCAAGGGGGAGTTTGTTGATACAGTTTTGTGCCTGTCGCTTGTTCTTAATTACAGTTGTAATTGTACGGTCTTTGCTCAAGTGTCTGTATAGGTTTGGTCATGTCGAATAGATCGAGATATCCTTCTATCTTGATGTAGTATGACATCTTAGCTTGTCTGTGTTAATCAGTTGCATGTGTGCATACTGATAAGTCTTGTGTACGTCAAGTCTACACACGTTCTCCAAGAATGAGGATTCTGTGCGAACCAAGAGATTTTGTACGAAACATAGGTTTAGTACGAATCAAGGAGATTTCATACGAAACACAAGCATTTCGTACGAAACAGTGACTCGTACAAAATACTGGAGTTGTGTCTCGTGTGTAATAGTGTGTTCCTTATGTCTGGATTCGTGTTTCGTACGAACTCTAGACGGACACTAAATAAGCAGACATGCACTTCTCAGTCAGGTGGACTTGCGCGTGAGAGTTAGCTAGCTAGTTGGTCTAAGTGAGCCTCTCAGCTTTCTCTCTGAAGACGAAGACACAAGAACACCACAAGTTTGTTTGAGTCATACGAGCATTGTGTGTATATGTTTGTACTTGTTCCCAATCATTAATATACATGTTCTAGTTCAAGATTTCAACCTCCGGCATTCGTGTTCTATTCATCATGAGCGGCTAATTCTCTTTGGGTTTTACCCCGGTGTAGGTGGTTGTAAGTTTCTAGGGTTAAACATTGTTGTGACAACTTGCGATTTGATTTTGAAACCTATGATAAATGATTTGCAATGTATTGTAGTCATGAATTGTTGAACGAGTTATGAAATTTGACTTTGCGAAATGTTTATATGCACTTATGCCTTCTCTAGGTTAGAATTTACATGTTTTTGGTAACAAAGTGCATTGCCATCCACCGTTTACGACGTTGATAACTTTTGGCACCTAAGCTACGCAACACTAAATTTGTTAGTCATATTTGCAAGTGAAGTGAATCTAAAACGTGTAGAAACCCTAGGTCTTCAACTACCAAACCGGGTGTAAACCTTGTTCTCCACTATTGTTTAAAACCTTATAAGCGAAGTTTTTGTGCTATCATTTAAGTTTTTGTAGTGAATTAATTTGAAACAACTTTGTCAGTTCATTTCGATGCTCTTTTAAACAAACAAAAATTCAAATAAACAACATAGCAAGCTTCATAAATTGTGACAACCTTTAAAATCAAATGCATCCATCGCAAACCACAAACTCTTCGTGGTTCGACCCCTTACTACCACTAACACATTGTTAAGGGTAATTTGGGACTATAAATATTATCTTTGACTGCGGCGCGACACTCCGATCAGTAGTCCAAGGTTTTCATCAGCAAGAGGGGATAGACTACACTGAAGTCTATGCTCCTGTCGCACGTTTAGAAGCTATCCGCATATTCCTAGCCTTTGCGTCATGGAAAGAGTTTAAAGTGTAACAATTGGATGTGAAATCAACCTTATTATGTGGAAAAGTTAAAGAGGAAGTGTATGTCGGACAACGGGGTTTGTCAATCCGATACACAAAGATAAGGTTTACCTACTGCATTAAGCGCTCTACGGTTTGCACGAGGCCACGAGAGCCTAGTACAAGACCCTTTCTCAACACCTTCTGGGAAACGGTTTCACTAGAGGAACAGTAGACAATACCCTCTTTACCAGAGAAATGGATGGGCATCTGATCATCTTACAAATCTATGTAGATGATATCATCTTTAGTTCGACAAATGGATTGTTGTGTAAACACTTTGAAGAAGTCATGAAAAAGAAATTCGAGATGAGTGCAATGGAGAGATGAAGTTCTTCTTGGGACTTCAGGTTGATGAGTTTCCTAATGGTATCAATATCCATCAAACAAGTATGTTCACGATCAATGTATTGGGGAAATTCGACATGTCAGAAGTATCACCAGCATCAACCGCGTTGGCCATCAATCACGACATTTGTCCCCATACTAATGGAGTGAAAGTCGAGAAACATTATATCGCTCGATGATTAGATCATTGATGTATCTTACAGCTTCAAGGCCGGATATCATGTATCCGAAATGCCTTTGCACCTGATATTAGTCAAATCACGCCAAATCTACAACGACTGGTTGCTAGTTCTTCAGAACACGTTCTATAACATGGCAATGCAAGAAACAGACCGCGACCGCTCTCTCTACTTGTGAAGCTAAATACATTTAAGCATCCAGTTGTTGTTACCAAATATTGTGGATACAACAACAAATGAGAGACTTCGCACTACAATTTCTTGATATGCCTATATACGTAGATAACAAGGCAACCATTGATATAACTAAAATCTGGTTCAACATTCTAAAATTAAACATATAGATATTCGACACCCCTTTATCCGTGATTACTACCAGAAAAAATTGGTTCGAATTGAAAAAAATCCACATTGATGATCAAAAGACAGATTTTTACATTAAAGCTTTTGATAGAGCAAAATTCAAAAGGCTTTTGAAACTAAACGGCTTAAAAAATCTTACATCAGGGGATGAAAATAAGGTTGAATTCAGATAGACGATGACTTGACGTGATCGTCATCGGTGTGTCTTTATTAGTTTTAAATTTTTCTTTCTTAAAAATCAAAATATATTTTTTTTGATTCTAGGGGGAGAAATAGTTATGGAAAATACAAAACATTTAAAAAATCAAAAAGTACAAAAACATAAAAAAGGCAAAAATAGTTTTCGTGTAAAAAGAGGAAATGATATTACATCAGTGGACTATCACGGTATGCTAAAGAAATGTAATGTTAAAAAAATACATTGATATAACTCAAAAATGGTTCAACATTCTAAAACTAAACATATAAAGTTCGACACCACTTTATCCATGATTGCTACCAGAAAAAGTTGGTTCGAATTGAAAAAATCCACACTGATGACCAAAAGACAGATTTTTACACTAAAGCTTTTGATAGAGCAAAATTGAAAAGGTTTTGAAACTAAACAGCTTAAAAAATCTGACATCAGGGGATGAAAATGAGGTTGAATTCAAGATAGACGATGACTTGACGTGATCGTCATCGGTGTGTCTTTATTAGTTTTAAGTTTTTCTTTCTTAAAAAACAAAAAATCCAAAAAATATGTTTTTGATTCTAGGGGGATAAATAGTTATGGAAAATACAAAACATTTAAAAAATTCAAAAAGTACAAAAACATAAAAAAGGCAAAAATAGCTTTCGTGT
This sequence comes from Scalesia atractyloides, assembly GCA_947069175.1. Taxonomy (NCBI): domain Eukaryota; kingdom Viridiplantae; phylum Streptophyta; class Magnoliopsida; order Asterales; family Asteraceae; genus Scalesia; species Scalesia atractyloides. The sequence continues at coordinate 52,650,663 of CAMTDV010000001.1, read as the reverse complement.
AAAAAGAGGAAATGATATTACATAAGTGGACTATCATGGTATGCTAAAAAAATGTAATGTTAAAAAAAGTGGTTAAACAGGTCTTACTAATGATATGTCAGTAGGCTTCGCACATTCAGTAAATTATTTTCGAGGTATAAACATAAAGAATAACTGATTTATCTACGGCTTAACATCTCTCGGATATATGGACTTCATACTCAGAAATTTCGTTTGAGAGAATGCCAAATTCTAAGATACCAGGTCTTTGTTTTTAATTGATATCTGGGGTATTATATAAGTTCTTCTGATTTTGCGTCAGCAATGGCCTAGAACTTGTATAATACTTTTCGCATTTAAACCCTAAAACTGTATCAACTTAAAAATATAAAAAGATACTACAATTGCAGTACAAAAGATTCCAAATTTGGAACACCACCTAGAAAGTCGAGCCTTCGTCTCTTTATTTGTACAGTGGTACTAACCTGAGCTCTTAAGGTCTCGCATCACCCATATACATATATTAGTTAAATATATTCACCTGTGAGATGAAATCTAGGGAATCTCGATACGGGAGTATATTCTGAGGGGGAAACACAGTTAAGTCATCTTCCTAAAATTACCTAACGTATCATGAAACAATTGAGATATGTGTAGAAGTTTAAATGGATCAGTATACTGACAATCTAAGTAAATCTGTTTAGAGCTTATCGTTTTATAAAGATCAACGATACAAGTGACATGTCTTAAAAATTGATATGATCCTCTAACACAAACTCACAAAAATATATCTGTAAATATGTTTATACAGAGTTTACATTTCATTTTGGAAAAACCTAAAAAAGATTTTCAGTGTGTTTTAGCATAAACTTTGGAAAATACAAAAAGATTTTATTTCAATCTTAGTTTCGACTACCGATGATGGAAAACGAATCTTCAAAGTCTGAAGCAACAGTTGCTAAATGAAAGCTGAAGGATTACGGGTTGGGAGCTAATCTGGAATGAGAAATGTTATAAAATGATGAAAAGCTCAATAATTTGAAACTTAAAATTGACGAAAAACATCAGTTTGGTCATAAAGTGTTCAACCAAGGTAAATAACTTGGACTTGGTGGACAAATCAGTTAACCGGAGTCAATAACTTGGACTTGGTAATTAAGTGGGTCGTTTAAAACTGAAAAATGATCGAAAAAGTTGAAAATTTTTGAAAATTGATAGTTCACTTCGCACAAGAGTCACTTTGGACGAATTGGATGACCACCTCGTACGAAGTGGTGACCAACTCGTACGAAGTGTCTCTACCATATAAAAGGAGCACAACTCGTACGAAGTGTCATAACTCCTTTGTGAGATCTGAGTGAACACTTGTGCGATCTGACTTGTTTTTAATGATTTTAAACAAAGTGCTGCCAAAATACACCTTGGGGAGGTTGATCTACACACCTCTTACAATGGTTAAGGTAGAAGATCGTGTTTTGACAGTTAATTTTGTGTTTTCAGCACTATGGACAAAGAAACGTAGATCTAGGCAAAACGAACCAGTTACATCTAAAATTGAACACATAATTAGGCTTATCGGCGTTGTTAGGCTTTAATAGAACCATCAATTGCACAAAAATCACAAGTTTTATGTTTGGTTTACTTGACTGTTGCTTTGCGTGGAGTGTGTCACTCCGTACGGGGTGTTTATACACTTCGTACGAAATGTGTTGTGCAAAATTTCTGAAGCCACCTCGTACAAAGTGTCTTGGTCAAAACTGTGATATTATATGCCACTTCGTACGAAGTGCATATGTCCACTTCGCACAAAGTACACTTCGCACTAAAGATGTTGTGTAATTTTTGTCAAAATTCTCTAAGTGTTGATGTCGTTATGTGTGCAGGAAAAGACGTTGTTCGAGCTTATACATAATATTTGTGTCTTCTTGATGATAAGATCGTAGAAATCACGCCTTTTAGAGATATATTGGAGTTTATGGGACGATTACCGATTACAAAGCATTAACTGATCGACATAAAGCCTACCAATCGCATGTTGAACGTTTTTGGGAGCTGCTTGATCTTAAGAGAATCCGAAAGCTATTATGTCTGCATTAAAGATCGGTGATGACGAATTTGACGTTAAAATCACAAATGAGTTAATACAAAGAGTGATGGGCTTCAACGAAAAGAAAGTGATCTAATAGGCGACCTAGAAAGAATGGTCAAAGGATGTTTCTACCACATGGGTACAAGGGCCACGTAAATGCCTCACTGTTCAAGAAGGCAAACCTTGATTGGCCTTACAAGTTCTTTGTGCACTCTTTTATACACATGCTCAGTCACAGAAAAGGAGGGTTTGATGATACTGTCGATTATCAGATGTGCATGATCACTTCTCTCATGCTGAACTTTCCCTACAAATTCACGAAGCTAATTTATAATCAAATGGTGCTGACTATTACAAGGGGGAAGTTTCTGCACTATCCGAGATTTGTGCAGATGATGCTAGATTATTCTATTCCCTAACTTGGCAAAAGAAGCAGATGATGAGCTTCTATTAAGTCATATGGATGTTTAGACGTTGGTCTGATTGAATCTTTACATGAAGCAAACAGATGAACCATTGCTAAGCCAGTGTTTGGAGCTATCAAGGATAAAAATTATGTGGCACCTCCAAAAGGGAAGTGGAGAAAGGATTCGAGTGGGGACGAAAAAGATGAAGTTTCTTGTTTGGAAGGATTTGTCGCTAAAAGAAGCAGTTGGTATGAAAAGGATGATACTAAGAAACGAAGATGTTGGTACATATTTGTGACAACAACTTAGTTTTGGTCTTTGGATATCTTGTAAATAGTAAAATGATAAACGGTTAGCGGGTTTAGTTTTCTAATAGTTAATTAGAAGCATTTGGGCTGAACTAGACATACAATAGTGCATGGTAGGCGAATTGGGCCTTAAACCCATTAGCAGTCCATGTAGAAACCCTAGCCCATGTTGATAACCTATCTCTATATATGGGGGGTTGTGATTCGGGTTTAAAGGGTTTCTCTGTTTAGTTTTTTTAGT